>JAUDYJ010000001.1:260640558-261848058 GCA_030761175.1 Masticophis lateralis
TTACATCAAATAAAAGTATGTTCAAAACGATCGTAGGTCTGAAAGGGACAGCTTCTGGATGAATATTGAGCCACATCTGTAAGTTACCATTGATTGTAATATTCAAAGTCTTGTTATTTAACTGAAAACTGGCTGGTGCCTCAGTATAAATTTGTTGCTATCTTCAGGTTAATACTTTTGCAGGAAGAAAAAGGCTGTGCTTCTATTAGCAACAACTTATATTGGGAATGCATTTGGCAAACAAGGAATTGTATCACCAGTAGGTGGCAAACTTGTATAAAGACAGTTAGATGAACAGAATTGCATTAGAATTGTTACAGCCTTTTAATTTAAACTGTAGATTGCTGAAAACTTTTTAGGATAGATTGGCAAATATTTCTGCAGAGAGTGGCCAATTATCCCCCCCCCCCAATCAGTTCTGAAAGAGAATAGTGTTGAGGTGTGTCCATTTATCTCATTTCAAAAGGAAACTGAAGCAGATAACAGAACAATTCTGTTAGCGATAGGAAAGAATACCATGTCAGAGTCTAATTATTAACACTATTTCCCTTATTTGGAAAGCTATTTACACACACTGCTGAAATATTACTAATGTTTCAATCTGAATTTAAATGGTAAACTTGGATACTCTAAATCAGAGATTTTGGTGGTTTAGATGTAATTATAAATACACACACACCCTAAATTGTCATATATTTTTTTTTACAAAATCTTGGTATCTAGCTATGGATTTTGAAGGTGTTTTTAGTATTGAAAACTGGTAAGTTTGAAGAGGTTGGTTCTTTTCTGACAAAACATTTTTCTCTCAATTACTATAATTTAAGGAAATATTAACATTTAATAGTTGGAAGAAGACTTCAAGAATTTTCTGCACTGAAAAATAAGTGGGATGACAGAGAAAGAAGTCCAACTGTGGGCATTTGCTTGGTCCCTTCATTGTTCTCATGCTTCCAATTAACTCCAATCTATAGAATATTTCAAAGAATTTTTAGTTGATTAGGACAAAAATAAAGGGAACTGCAAGGCAATTGTGTATAAAGCAGTGATGAGCTTTCTGGCTGTAAGCTGACCATAGCTTTCCATGGCTATGGTGTAGAATTGGGGTTTCCAACTTTGGCAACTTTTAGTACTTATGGACTTTACTTTCCAGAATTCCCCGGCCAGCCATACTGCCAGAACAGTTATCACTGCTTCACTGATGCCAGCTGTGAAAGCCTACGCCAACACTCTGTTGTCTATTTCCTTTGATTTTGTAAGTCAATGTACTTACAAATGTACAATGTATTTCTGGTGTTGCATGAATTAATACACCCATTTAAACCCTTGAACAAAGCACAATCACCTCTGACTTTTCCACAATTTCTATCATACTACAACAATGAAATGTTATATAAACAATAGCTAATGGAAGTTTTTTTGTTAACCTGTCACCGCTTAACCCGGATAATAAGGCTACTTGTTATAGATTGCATGTACAGTTCAAAATTAGCAAGATGGAAGACAAAAATGATTACAAAGAGGATAGGAATGATTTCTTCATCAAATATTGGGAGCTTCTAGTACTCAGTAGTTGATACTCATAACAACTAGTCAAAGCCGTCAAGAAAACATTGAGTGTGTAAATTGGTGGTAGCACCGGGTTAATATTGTCCAACTTTGAAAATCAAACAGGACCAGACCTGGTTAATTCTTGGATAGGAGAACAGCAGGGAATACTGAGATTGTAGACTAGCCCAGTTTAAAACTGGGTTTCTTCATTAAAAAAATAAAAATAAAGAAAAAGCAATGGCAAAAGATTCCCATACTGCTTCAAAGACAGCTGCATGGATGTGTCTATGGAGTCATCAGAAGTTATGGTCCTCTTGATCATGATATCTTTTGAATCAGTGAACACATTTTTAATACATCAAGGAATCACTTTTTCAGTTCAGATTCAATATAAACCATTGCACAAACTACACTGACAATAAACAGCTACAGCTTTGAAGTCTATTGCAGTTCCATTGCACCATAACCAAATCTTAAAATTACAAAATATAGAAAAAGGGATCACTATTAAATGTGTTCATAGTGATTAAAATAAGTGATCAACAGATCTTTGATTTCCAAATTTCTAGAAAAATTGCATAGTTCTTTAAATGCATGTCTTAACTAGTTAGACCAGAGAGTTTGTCTGTGTATGTGTGTACATTTTTAAAAAGCACACTGACCTTTCACATATTTTAATAGCAAAGAAAGTGATACATTTTTAGGTATAGCATTCAGCCTGCATCAGTTTTCTGTCATAATAGGAAATGACTTAAGTGTTATTCCCGTGGCATCTTCATCTCCAGTCCTCAAAGGTTGATGTTAAAAATTGATCGTTGTTTAGCATCTGATCTTGGCTTAACATTGTCTGCAAATAATAATAATAATAAAAAAATCAAGTCACATTTACAGTCAGATACACTAGAAAATGAGAAACAGCAATAGCACTTAGACTTATATACCACTTTACAGTGCTTTACAGCTCTCTCTAAGCAGTTTAGAGTCAGCATATTGCCCCCAACAACTTGGATCCTCATTTTACTCACCTCGGAAGGATGGAAGGCTGAGTCAACCTTGTGCCTCATGAGATTTGAATTCCCAAATTGCAGGCAGCCGGCAGTCAGCAGAAGTAGCCTGCAATACTGTACTCTAACCACTGCACCACCGTGGCTCACATTGAAATGTTTTTATGGTAATAATTTACGAAACAATTTATCCAAAACCCTTTTCCCAATCAGAAGGCTGGGCTTCTTCATTCTTCCCTTAAAGGATCCAAAACTTTTAAATTGTTTTCTTTCATTGACCTCAGTGGGAAGAAAGAACATAAACGAGGGGAGCTTGATAGATATAAGAAATAGCTCTCTTTCATGGGGATGACAGCTAATATTGTATAAATAATCTTGGCTGATTAACAATGAGCCATAACAACATTTCTAGATAGCCCTCTTGAATTAATACATACCGTGAGGTTGCTTATTCCTCGAGACAGCTCCCCTATTTGCATCACTGCTCCTTCTGAATGGTCCATCTGCAAAATCATTTCGGCAACTAGATTGAAATTAAAGCAGCCATCCAATCTTAGTCAAACCTGCATGCACAACTTTTGGGATAGCAGAACTGTTCCACGCATATGACACATGTCTTTGTCTTCAGGAAGTTGAGGTTGACTTACACAGTTCCTTCCACCCCCAATATTGGAAAGATTTCCAAGTTGCACATTTCGGGACCAAAAATGAAAAGGCAATTCATTGCAACTTTTTTTTTTTTAAAAAAAGTGGTATGTTTGATACTACATTTTTAATAAAAAGAATGCAACAGAGCTGTTTTCAGTCATTCAAAAAGCATTTTTTGATCTCATGCAGATTCAAATGCTTATCGTGCTATTTTAATAACTTAGACATTCATGTTCATTGTTTAACACATAAGACATCCATTAATATGGTCAATGCTTCATTATTCTAAAATGTAGTTGTTTTTCATCTGGCTCCATCATTTAGTCATGGCAGTTATCACTGTGTAACACAGAAAGTAGGAATATGTCCGCTGTTCTTTCCCCTTTCCATCCTCACTCAATACCCCCATTGTAGAGCCTGAATTTCTGTATTCAAAGATATTTATGGTGACGGTAGTTTGTTTCTAAACAATTAGGCTGCCTGCCTTGTTTACATCTCTGGGAGATTAGGTCCCTAAGTATTTATAGCTAATTCTTGTGGTCTATGTTGGGTAGTATTTTTCCACTTTCCCTTCCCCTTGCAAATTTTAGAAATTTACACTGATCAACTGGCCTTTAGATGTGTGCCTGTTTCCAAAGTTGGATTTCTGATAATCTACCTATTCCAGATAGCCGGGACTTTATTTTGGGTTAGATAACTTTGTCTAACCCAGGGGTGTCAAACTCAAGGCCCAGACCCTGGATGTGGCTTGCAGGGTACTTAGATCTGGCCTCCAGGGCTTCCCTGGAAACAGTGAAGGACTGGCCCGTGGTGCTTCTGCAAGCAAAAATGTGGAGCTCGGGAGGACTGTGGACAGCCCTCCCAAAGTGGCAGAGGGTGGACAGCCCTCCCAAAGTGGCAGAGGGTTGCAGGAGGCCGTTGCAGCCGAAAATGGAGCACAGGAACTCATTTTCGCTGTCAGAGCACTCGGGACACCACAGGCACTCCCGACATGAATGTCATCGAGCTGGCCATGCCTCCCCCCAAGGTCAAACACAACACTGATGCAGCCCTCAGTGAAATTGAGTTTGACATTCCTGGTCTAACTTTACAGTATTCTATACAAATCAGCCTTAAGTGACACTCAATAGCCTACTAGCAAATCATACAATTGACTGCATGTGTTTAAGGATTCTTTCGAGCCTTAAGGGTTAGCACTTGGGGTAGAACAGGTAAGAGCCTAGTTTTCCTCCCATTAAAATGAACATTTTTGGCAGTTAAGGCAGCCTAATCTCTGAAATAGTTTTTCTACAGAAACAGTAGCTGGCAAACTTATATACTTATTAATATGACTCTAAGATACACTCCTTGAATGTTAATCAGCTCTATATTCCATGTTCATGGATATTGAACTAAATTTTGATGATTTGTTTTAATTGTTTTAAATCAATGTTTGGGCTGGAAATTTCTGGAAGTTGAAGTCTACATATCTTGAAGTTGCCAAGTTTGAGAAATACTGCTTTAAATGAATCAGGACAGAACAGATCGGTCTTCAAACCATGTGGTTCCGTGGTTTCCAAACTCTAACCATGACTGCTTTCGATAGGCAGTGAAATAGCATATAACTCCAAATTACAAATTGTCAGGAATCATAATATTTAAAAGATGCAAATTCCAAGTTTAATTTTCATTTACTTTGTGGTATTACATGCATGCATGCTGAGAAGCTTTTCTGTACACGACTCATTCCTGTAAACTAGACAGATCCTTTATCCTCACTGAGAAGGGAGTTTGAAATGAAAAGAGGCTGAGCACAAAGTTAGGAGGCTAAGAAAATGTGAGGAAAAATCTATACTTTATGAGTTTTTAATTTTAAGACGTTCCAGGAGTTTGACTGAAAATTGTGTTTTAAAAATAAACAGAACATTAAAATAGTTCCAGTTGTGTATAAATCAAACACATACTGAACAAATTACATGCTTTAAACAAAATAGAAAAATAATTACATTTTAAATGAGAGAAAAATGGAACGTGTTAGATGTCGTAAATCATGCATAAAAAAAATACTTTTTGCAGTTAATCTTGTGATATTACCATGATTTTTCTGATCAGTTTGACTCCGAAATCAGAGTAAATGGAAGTTTGGCTTGCCATCTTTTATCTTGCAGAAACTCCAATTACTCCATTTTTCAGGCTTTTTAAAAATTACTTTACACATGATTCTATGTAGTATTTCTTGGGACAGCGATTTATAAATTCAGTCTAAGCACCTTTTAAAGCATAATTCAATCACAAAAAGAATAATCACAACAAAAACGATTAAGACGTTTTCCCAAGTAAATATTTTATTGCTTTCTTCAAGAAACTGTATTCTCAGATTTTTTTTTTTTTTTTTTAGAAAAGATCCATCATTAGGCCTATATTTTAATGCTCTATTTTATGTAATCACTAGGGTGCAGACGCTGCACAATTAAAAGAACGTATTTTAATAAAAATATACAATTTCAGCTGTGCTGTCAAGAATAAAATAGATCATTCTTACCACTGTGGACATGAAAAAGCTAATACAAAATGTTAAAAATTATTGTTGGGCATTGTAAAGGAAATATAAAAATCTCTGAGCTGCCACAGCAGCTCGGAGAGCACTCATGCTCAATTTTAGGTGCCTTGAATGCCAGCTACAACTGTTGTGTAAAGCTTTTTCTTTTCCTGAAAAAGGGCTTGAGAAGATGAGTAGGATGAAACAGTTGCAAATGGGGGGGAAAAAATTCCAAATGATATTTTAAAGGTTCTTCAAGCTTCATCCTAATACATTCACTAAAGACATGCAGATGCATTATGCACTTCAGTTAAATTATAAGAAAAGGTTATCTGTAAGCTTCAGAATGCATCAAGAGGATGAAAGGTGAGTGTATCAATCTCCCTGGCGCACCTGATCCAGTTTGTCTAATTCTTTGTCAGGGAGGGTGTTATGCATTCTGTATGCACCATAGCTCTTCTGAGTGCCGTTGGTTATACTTGTATCCATAGGGCAAATATAATCTGTAGATTCATCAAACTTCTTTTTTCTTAAGTTTCCAAAATGTGAAAATCCAAGTTTCTTTGGCTGTCAAGAATGAAGGGTGGGTGGGTGGAGAAAGAGAGAAAGCATTGTCAGGAAATCACTACGGGGGAAATGCAGAAAACACTGACAGTTAAAAACGACCTCTGCTAAATAATAACACCTTTCACAGACTTTACAAGATTAATTTGAATGTTTTCATTGATTTTTCAAGTTCCTGTAGGAAATGAACAAATGCATCGAAAGGAAAGGGGGAGGATTGTCTTTCTGCTAAAGAGAAGGGTTAGTAATGGAGTCACTGACATAACTTTTTGGACTCCGTATAGGGAAACTAACCTGAGGTAAAGTTCTTTAAAAATCAGAGCATAACTGTTTACCATTTTAGCAAGAAGTATTAACGTATCCTTTAAAAGGACAGGAATGGTAATAGACTAAACTTTGCCCTGCTGCCATCATGTTCCTATTCAACTTTAACTCTTCTAGGTACATTAAATTTAAGATCCTCAAGGGCATGCATACAAGGGTGAGTTCCATTTACCTTTGCTACCGGTTCTCAACGGGAGTGCACGCGTGCTCGTTTCGGTCATGTGCGGTGCTTATGTGCATGCGCAGAGCGTCCATGATGACGTCTGGGCGGGTGGGCAGAACCTCCCGCCACCATTAGTACAGGTTCGCAAGATCTGGACCGAACCGGTAGCAACCCACCACTGTATGCATACCTTTAGATACAACAAGTAACCCACAGAAGAAAAAAACAGATCCCAGCTACCGAGTGCGTGATATGCCAAGTAGCAGAACATAAAGAAATGCTTCTTTAAAACAAACTAACTACTGTTCTCAGTGCTGAGAAACACACACAAAATTCCATGTATCTTTATGGAGAGCTTTTCTTCCATTCCTGCTCCCAAAGATCAGACCTCTCAAGTGGCACAAAACCATAGCAACAACACCCCATGATTTTTTTTTCTTTCAAAAAATAAGCTTTAAAAAAAATCTGGACAAACAGCCTTTCTTCAAAAAAAGAAAGGAAGAAAATTATCACTGCAAGCGTATTGCCCCATAATGAATCCCAGTTAGCACCATAGATTGGTTCTCCTATTATGTTCATTTAGAAACAAACCTATTTCTACTATTCTGTCTTCTATCGTGTGTGTGTGTGTGTCTTTGAATCAGCTTTAATATAACCATGCATTATTTTGGAAGAATCTGTTTTCCCTTGACTTCTTCTTAGGGCTGAGAGGGAATAACTGGTTCAAAGTCAGTTTGCACGAAACGCTGTTACCTTCCCACCAAAGGTGGTCCCTATTTTTCTACCTGCATTTTTTATGTGCTTTTGAACTGCTAGGTTGGCAGAAGCTGGAACAAGTAGCGGGAACTCACCCAGTTATGCAGCACTAGGGATTTGAACCGCTGAATTGCCAACCTTTCGGTTGAAAAGCTCAACTTCTTAGGTACTGAGCCACTATGTCCATCTCAAAGTCACCTAGCTGCTTTCTAAAGCTGAAAGAGGACTAGAATTCAGGTTTCCTTACTCCCAGCCTTTAATTTACGAGACCAGGCTGGCTCTCAACTTAAAATTCAGAATGCACAATGAATATAAGTCAGATGCAACAATCAGCAGGGGATGTTTCCATCATTGTGCCTTGGCTGGAAGCTATGCCGCCTGTCCATCCCATGATAAGTTTAAGTACAGAATTTCAGCTACTAAAAAATAAAAAGCCTTTAATATTCTGCAGATGCTGTTGTTAGAGCCCCAAATTGTAAGGGCCTGGTGGCTCAGCAGACTAAAGCATTGTGATTAACATCAGCTGTGTACAGTTACTGTAAGTTCGAATTTCACCAGGCTCAAGGCCTTCCATCCTTTCTAAGGTGGGTAAATTGAGGACCCAGTTTGTGGGGGCAATAAGCTGACTTTGTATAAATATACAAAAGTATGAAGGCTATTGCTTAACGCATTGTAAGCTGCCCTGAGTTTCTGGAGAAGGGCAGCATATAAATCAAATTAAAAAAAATGATTTAATAATTAGAGCAGATATTTCTCATTTGGGACACTAAACTGAAATCCTTACTGTCTCTTAGCCAGATTTCCCAGAATTCTTTGGGGAAGCATGCTCTTAGTGTACAAAAAGCCTCTGTTTTTAAATAACATAGCAGTTATAATAACTCTTATTCATCTATTTAGAACTCCCATTGATCTCTCAATAAAACTCACGCTCAAGTAGTTACATGGATTACAAGATTGCTGCCTAAAAGATTACTGGCTTTTAAACTGCCAACTAGGGACTCAAGCAGGATTTCTAAAGTTTGTAAAGTTTCTCTATAGCCTACCCGGACTTTTGCGGTGGTAGTGAGAGATGCATAAGCGGTAGATTCCATGATTTCCCTTTTATCTTGCTGAGCCTCTGGCCCGATGAGCACATTGAAATTTGTGGTCAAGTGGCGTCTTAGCAGAGTCTTTTGAGGTGGAATGTTGAGGAGCATTGCTAGAGTATCTCCATTGAAACGAGGCTCCAGGATCTGTGAGAGAAACAAAGAGCATCTGTGCTGCTTTAAGTGTGGTCTCTAAGCAGCAAGGTATTCAAAGGCTATTCTGAGGGTTGCCTGCTTTCATTAGACTCTGCATATGCGGGATGTGTTATCGTATCACAGAGCCAGGAAGCATAAAGGGTTCTTCACATGTTAGCCATTATAATCCATTTCCAACCATTATATAACATTAACAGGAAATATAAATTTTAAAAATGCCAATTTAAGCGGCACTTCTTTGGGATATCAAAGAAAAACATCTGTTTCATACTGCAGTTCCAGATCTATAAAGTTAGTATACACTTCCATTCCCATTTGATCACATCTCTTAATGGGAGCCATAATGATTTGGATCCTGGAGTTGTTCCTGGGATTTTGATTCAGCAGAATTTTCCATTTGTCAGGAAAAGAAATTATTATTTCTCTTTCCACCTATATTTTCCCCATGCATCGCCCATGCTATTCTGGAGGGTTCCCCATTCGTTTGCAACAAATCCATGAGAGGAGATTATAACACATATATTAAAATTCCCAACTTTTCTGTCCACCAGTGAGAACTTTGGGGAGAATAGTTTTGCTCAAGGAAGCCAGGATCCAAGCAAAGCCAATATGTTTAGAAAGGAATATTGATTGTTTATTGACGTGCCATTGCCGCAAGGGATTTTATAATCGAATGATGAAAAGTAGCACAAGAGAAAGAAAGAACAGAAACATGTAAGAGATGAACAGAATTAAGACTACATGTATATGCATAAATATATATACTGTCTACATTAATAATATCTGATGTGTAATTTTTAGAGGCACAAAGGAAGAGATCAATTGTAGAAAAAGATTTGAAAGAAGGAAGAGGAGGATTATATGCTTGATATAATGTTATGAAATGTATACTGTACAGTTCTTAGGCTAATGAGATCTTGTTTAAAATAAGATAAACAATAACTGGTGTCAAGAACACAATTGTTTTAAAAAGCATTTGTAACTGTCTATCTTCAGTCTAAACCTTGAATTTGCACTTTTGCTTAAAACAATTCATGATAAAAAATATAATTTGTTTTCCCATGCCTGGGATAGCTTATATTCATTAAAAGACTCAGACAACATTTTAGCAATTGCCGATCTGAAAGTAGTTTTTGCTCTCTAATTTATTTCATATATTAAGTGCTAATGATTTGGGTACTGGTTTATAACACAAGATCATTTATAAAATGTTAAGTTAAATACTGCCAAATTTATTTTACATAAAACACTCGGGGAAAAAAAATCCATAAACTGACTTTCCTTTTCTTCAATCAACAAAATAGACACAAACATTAAAAACTGAAAGCTGATGTGTTGATAAATTGTCCTGTTAATATTTATTTTACAAAACTTAAAGGAAATTAAGCTCTTTTTTCTTACGATGAGTCCACCGTGAACGCCACTTCCTCGAAGGTTTGGTGCATATTCTGCCAAATCTACTGATCTGAGCCATTCCATCACTCTATGATTAGACCATTGTACCACTTCTGATGATGAAATATTATTCTGTATTGCAGAAAACAATGAATGGTAAATACAATAAATTAGTCCACCTAGATGCTGCTAATAAAGTGATTCTTTCTAAATATTCAGTAATTGTTCTTTAATCTGTTGCATAGGTTTTATTCAAATTCCTTTTCCATACGAAGTCAATCTTAGCTGTAGAATTACACATAAACATTGACATGGCATTCTTATTTCTCTGAGCAGAAGCAAAAGGCAAGGAGAAATTAACTAGCAAGCTTCCCTAGGAACAAAAAAGGCTGATAGATTTTCTCACTAATGGTTATAAGAGCACTGAGTCTAGGAAGCAAAAATCAATGACTTTTATCTCACCTCATCTGCTGGTCTTCTGCGTAAGCAATGTGGGTTAAAATTGTTCAGGTGTAGTACATGAATGGCACACTTAATGCTGAGGTGATGCAGCTGGCTTGTAACTTTGAGGAAGAGGAGGTCATTCTGTAAAGGAAAGCATTTAACTGAATAAAGTTGTTAAACTTTAGAATTAGAATTTCAAAGAATTCTAAGAAACCAAAACAACATATTTTTTCTTTTTTTTCTTCTATTGGAGCCTGTACGTACCATCATTGTGATTCCTACTACTGTTGCCAGAGGACCCAAAGTAAGAAGGGAAACACTGTTTCTTGTTCTATAATCACAGAATCTTCCTTGTATAGGTAATCTTTGACTGACAACCACAACTGTGAACAGGAATTTCCATTGCTAAGCAAGGCAGTTGTTAATTGAGCCACATCTGATTTTATGAACATTTTTGCCATGATGTGTTAAGCAAATCACACGATCGTGAAGCAAACCCAGCTTCCCTCATTGACTTTGCTTGTTGAAAAATGGTTGGGAAGGGTTAGGGTTAGGGAGATCACATGACTCTGGGACATTGCAACAGTCGTAGACACATGTTTGTTGGCAGATGCCTGCATTTTGACCATCTGACCAAAGGGACGATGCAGCGGCTGTAAGTGCAAGTCCCTTTTCTTCAGTACCATTGTAACTTTGAATGGCTGCTAAACAGTTATAAATTGAGGACTACCTGTATGTGGTTTATAAAATACCAGGGATCCTCAATGTAATGCAGGTGGAATCACTGGTGAAATGTAAAATTTGTTACTACTGGTTCTGTGGGCGTTGGTTGGTGGTGGTGGGTAATATGACTGGGTGGACGTGGCCAACTTTTTTTTTTAACTTTTAAAAGCATTTTTTCTACAACCTCTTTGTCCAAAGAGGTTGTAAAAAAATGCTTTTAAAAGCCTGTGACGGTCATGAGCTGCGCGCTCATCAGAGGCTTTTTTTTTTAACCTTTAAAAGCATTTTTTTCAGCTGAAGAGGTTGTAGAAAAAATACTTTTAAAAGCCTCTGACGATCAGGCAACTCAGCTGGGATCTGAAAAAAAATGTTTTTAAAAGTAAAAAAAACAGCCTCTGATGATTGCACGGCATGGGGGGGGGGGCAGGGATTTTTGCTACCGGTTCTCCGAACAACCTGCTGCCATCGCTACCGGATCAGGCAATCCGGTCCGAACTGGGAGTATTTCACCCCTGGGTGGAATGCTGTTTTATGTAACTAATTAACAGGACATCCCCCTCCATTTTATTGGGCCGGAGTTCTGAAGTTGACTTTCTTTTGACTATTATTCATCTCAGTTCTGAATCCAACAATCTGGTGGATCTTGTTTTGTTCAGTTCTCTTCTGTTCACTCCTTTGCATTATGATACCGGCAATATATATACACACATTATGGATACATAAGAGCCTGTTTGGTTTAATGATTAAGGCATCAGACTAGAGCAGGAGACCATGAGTTTTAGTCCCTTCTTAGGCACAAAGCCATCTGGGCGACCTTGATCCAATCTCTTTCTCTTGGCCCTAGAAAAAAGGCAATGGCAAACCACTGCTGAAAAACCTTGGGACTTGTCCAGGCAATCTCTGAAAACTGAAATTGAACATGATTGAAAAAAGAAAAAGTGTGTACATAGTATGTTGTTTAGATTGGTCTACAATTTAATACAGGAACAATAATTTTTCTTGCTATTGAGACGTGGTGCAGAATGAGATTTATCTTTTTTGCTAGTATGATTTTATCAAAAAACATTCCCTTGTTTTAAGCTAGAGCAGCAATTAGTGTTATTAAAAAAAAAGTGTGTGTGTGTGTGTGTGTGTGTGTGTGTATGTATGTGTATGTGTGTGAACTCTTCCATTGTCATGTTTACCACGAATATCCAAAAATGGTCTGGGTTAGCTTCAGGGGTGAAATGCTCCCGGTTCGGACCGGACCGGCTGATACGGTAGCAATGATGGCTGGTAGTTCGGAGAATCGGTAGCGATGGCAGCTGGAGGCTCTGGCCACCCGCTTTAGCCTCTGCAGCCCATTGGCCCCTCTTGCCCTTCTCTTTCTGGGTGCAGTGCTTCTGCTTGTTGGGCCACTTCCCTGCAGAGCTTCTGCTGGTGTTACCATGCAAGCCTCCCATAAGGAAAAAGAGGGAAAAAGCAAAGTGGCTGGCTGCAGAGCTGCCAGCTTCAGGAAGTGGCCCAACAGGCAGAAGCGATATGGCCAAAAAGAGACTCCAGCCTTGCCCTGACCTCTCACCACCCTTCGCTTTGGGTTGGGGGCTGGGGCCCAGAGACGCTCAATTCACTGAAGCCCCGGAGCTGCCGCCTGCTCACCGCCTGCCTCAACCGGGTCGGGGAATGCACCATTCCCCAACTCCAGCCTTGCTGCGGAGCTGCCACCTGCTTGCCCTTCACCACACGGCGTGTCCTACTCCTTACCTTTCTCCCACGGCTGGCTTCCAGGGAAGGCAAGCACCCGAAAGTTACCGGAGCTGCTCTCCTTCTTGAATGTGCCGCCACCATCGCCGCCCTGGTCCACGCGCTGGCTGCGCAAGCGTACACCATTTATTTCATTCATTCATCAGTGGCAGGTTGGGTGTGTCATGTGGACCCCGACCCAAAGTGAAGGGAGAGTGGGTGGTGAGCGGGCGGCAGAATAGAAATTTAAAATGTTTAAAATGTGAAGGCTCCCTATCCACTTCGCTGAAGCTCTGCGCGCCGAGGGACCTCTGTCAGCGGCAGAGCGAGACGACTGGAGTTATCCCATCCTTCAATAACAGATCCTGCAACGACTTGAATTTTAGGTGAGAATTTTTTTAAAGGGGAATTTTTCAAAAAGTTTTTAAGCCTGCTGAGGGCTAAAGGAAAAGAAGCAGCAGTTTAAAATCTGGAGTGAAAGGAACGGAAAATGGCGCTTGGCTTAAAAAGCGGAAACGAAAGTAGAAAGTGAAAGTGATAATTAACAGCTTTAGCCTGCCTGGTGTTAATTTAAAAAGACTTTAAAGATCTTAAAGTGGAAAAATAACTTTGGTTGTTCCCCCTTCCTGCAAAACTGGGGAGAAAGACTGGACTTTTAGGGAAGGGAGGAAGATTTTCTTTTTTTAAGAAATTAAGGCGTTCCCCAGGCATGGCTTCAAAGAAAACTGGTGGGGATTCCCCTCCTCACCAGACAAAGGAGTTATCAACCAAGCCATTAACTCAGCCTCAGAGTTCAATGCAAGGAGGAGGGAATGAGGATTTGAAAGCTTTCATGGCCAATTTAACAGCAACTCTTGCTAACCAGATTAAAGATTTGAATGTGAAGATTGAAAATAATCAAAATGAAATGAAGCAATTTGTAAAGGAAAAAAGTGACAAGTTGAATCAGAATGTAACTACAGTAGTAACGGCTCTTACTGATGCTTTGGTGGTGGTTGAAAAAAAAGTGGATGATCTAAACTTAGATGTGCAAAAGAACAAGAAAGATGCAGAGGAGAAATTTTTCAAGGTGGATCTGAGGAATCAGAAGATAGAGGATGAAATTACCATGTTACAATTTCGAAACATGGAGTTTGCCATAAGACTAAGGGGTCTGAGGGAGAACAACAGACAGGACTTGAGGGCTGCTTGTGTGGACATATTGGCCAAAATTTCAAAAATGGAACCTGAGCTAATTGATAAAAGAATTGACAAGATTTACAGGGTTAATTCCCGAGTAGAGAAACAGAGGAACTTGCCCAGAGATGTTGTGATTTATTTTACTGACAGAACGCTGAGAAATAATATTCTGCAAAGTTCTTTTCATACCAGCATTCAAGTGGAGGGCAATCAAATTGGAGTTTTTAAAGAGCTACCACCTAAAATGTTAAGAGATTGGAGAGACTATGGTTTCCTGGCGAATGAATTGAAAAGGCGACAGATTCCATTCAGATGGGATGCACCAGCTGGAATTATTTTGAGATATGAGGATGTTAGATATCGTTTGAATTCGTTGGAAAAGGCAGAACATTTTTACCAGAACATTCTCAAAAGATTTCCAACACCACCATGTTCATCCACATTGTTATCAGTTGAAGGAGCCTTTCAACACAAGGATTATGAGGAAGGGATTTTAGAACTCCCAAGGGAACAAGAACAACAGGTACTTCAAGTAATGGCAACGGAGGAAGTTTTAGGAGCAGAAGGCGGTTTAACAGAGGATTTTTTTATTGGCCTCCCAGAGCCTAGAACAAAACATTCCAGAGCGACAAGAGAGGTGGATCCGGACCTTGAATTGTTGATGCAAGAACCAAAAGACCAACGTATAACTCGTGCAGCAGAAAAGCAGAGACAAGAGAAGCAAAAACAACAGAGGTCCGAGGTGCCACAAGAAGCGAAGGGGACGAATGGGGCACTACAAAAATCCGAAGCAGTGGGAGGAGCAAGACCCAAGACTTCTGTTGTTGAACAAAGTCTTAGACAAGTGCTCAGCAAGCTTCGTGAATCTTCAGATGGCAGTTAGATTCTTATCGTGGAACGTGAATGGTTTGAACTCCCCACAGAAAAGAAGGAAAATATTTCATTATTTGAACCAATACAAAAACGAGATTGTTTGCCTCCAAGAAACTCATATTAGAACCCAGGACCAAAAATATTTGATAAATTCAAAATTTGGAGCACATTTTATTTCTTCTAATTTGGCAAAAAGGAATGGACTAGTGTTGTATATTTCCAAAAGAATACCAGCTAAACTTGTAGAATCGGATGATGAAGGAAGATATATTGCGGTTGAAATAAACGTACAGAATGTTCAGTTGCTTTTGATAGGAATCTATGCCCCTAACCAGCAGCAAGAAACTTTTTACAAATTACTACACAGTAAAATATTGCAATGGAATTATAAGTCCTTTTTGATTATGGGAGATTGGAATGGAGTGATTGATATAAATCTCGACAAAAAGACATTGGCTAAGAAGGGGAATAAATTACCACAGACTTTCTTTGTATTGAAAGAAGAATTACAACTGAAGGATGTATGGAGAATATATCATCTGAAGGAACAGGATTTTACCTTTTTTTCTGATAGACATAAATCCTTTTCTAGGATTGACTTCATATTGGTTTCTACTGATTTATTTGCTAATACGACTAAGACTAAGATTTTTCCAAGAACTTTGTCTGATCATAGTTCTGTATGGATGGAAATGGACTTTGGTAAGAGGGAGAGAAGATCCTGGAGACTTAACGAGAATTTATTTAGGTATGAGAAGAATATAGATGATCTTAAAAAAACATGTGAAGGAATTTTTTCAGCTGAATTTGAATAAAGGTACACCTATTGAAGTTGTCTGGGATGCAAGTAAGGCTTATATGAGAGGTGTACTGATTTATATGAATTCTAAGCACAGGTCAATACGACAAAAGACAAGAATAGAATTGGAGGTAGAAATAAAGGAAAAAGAACAACTGCATATAAAAAATCCGACTGATGAGAAATTACAGCAAACTATAAAACTTCTGAAAGACCAATTTCAAATATTGATAGCTGATCAGACGGCGACTAATTTGCAATTTGCCAGACATAATACCTTTTGCAATGCTAATAAGCTGGGCAGATGGTTAGCATACACTTTAAGAAAGAAACAAAGTTCTCGTATAATAGATACTATTGAACATAAAGGCAAACAGGCCTTTCAACAGACGTCAATTCATCAAGCTTTTTTAGATTATTATTCTAATTTATATTGTACAGATAATATTCAAGAGGATCTTATTGATGAATATCTTGGAAAGACGAGAGTTACAAAAATTTCACTGGAACAGAGAGAAAGACTGAATCATTTAATAACGTCTGAAGAGATTTTGTTTGCAATTAAACAACTGAAAACAGCTAAAGCTCCTGGGACGGATGGTTTGACAGCAGTATATTGTAAGAATTTACAATCAGAATTGGTAGAGCATCTAAAGGACTTATTTTGCAGTATACAGCGGGGGGGTTAAAATACCCCCCTCCTGGAAGACGGCTTTTATTTAACTTATACCAAAGGAAGATGGTTCTTCAAAACCAGAAAATTTTAGACCAATATCTCTCCTGAATACGGATTACAAAATTTTTGCCAAGGTTTTGGCCAACAGATTGATGCCAGTTATTCAAGAGGTGATTCATAGTGATCAAGCAGGTTTTATCGAGGGGAGATACATGAAGGATAACGTGTGGCAAGTCATAGATTTATTGGAACATCTTGAGAAGAGTAAACAGATCCCTGCGGTGCTGGTATTTTTGGATGCGGAAAAAGCCTTTGATCGAGTCAATTGGGACTTTCTAGTAAAGACTTTGTATAAAATGGATTTTGGAGATCAGTTTGCACAAGCAATCGAGGCAATCTATCAAGAACAGACAGCATAAATGGTTATTAATGGAAGTTTAACCACCAATTTTCATATACAGAAAGGAACTAGACAAGCTTGCCCGCTATCTCCATTGTTGTTTATTTTAACTTTAGAAGTCTTGTTGAATTCTTTACGGGATTCGAATAAACTGAGTGGAATTGTCGTAAGGCAAAAAGATTATAGGACGAAAGCATTCGCAGATGATCTGGTTGTAACCCTAACACGACCTTTGGAATCAATCATCCAGATGAAAAATACTATTGAGGAGTATGGTTTGGTCTCAGGTTTTAGACTAAACCAGAAAAAGACTAAGATGATAGTTAAGAACATGTCGGAACCACAAAGGACTGAACTGGAAAGGGTGGCAGGCTTTGAAATAGCTACAAAGGTGAAATATCTAGGAGTTCAGGTTGCAGTGTCGAACATAAAACTTTTTCAAAATAATTATGAGGTTTTGTGGCATAAGATTCAAAAGGACCTTGAAATATGGAAGAAACTGCAACTATCTTTACTTGGAAGAATAGCAGCAGTTAAGATGAACGTTCTATCTAGATTTCTGTTTTTGTTTCAAATGATTCCAGTGCTTAAGAGTGATAAAACATTGGCCGAATGGCAGTCAGGTCTAAACAAATTCATTTGGAATGAGAAAAAGCCAAGAGTCAAGTTTAAAAATTATGCAAGATGTTCGTGAAAGAGGTGGCCTCAAAGTTCCAAACCTACGTCTATATTACGAAGCTGCAGTGTTGACACAAGTGGGTGACTGGTTTGGAATAACGAAAAATGACATTCTGAATTTAGAAGGCCATGATTTGGATTTTGGTTGGCATGCATATTTGTTTTATGAAGACAAGTTAGATAATGTTTTTAAAAGTCATATACTGAGACAGGCGTTGATGAGAGTTTGGAAGAAGCACCAGTTTCAATTGGATTACAAAATACCTTTGTGGTTGGATCTTGGGCAGATTATGCCAAATATAAAGTCACTCGGGGGGATTTTATACAAAGAGATGCTTTTTAATGATGGGGGCAGATGGAACTTGAAGTCCTTGAAAACTCTGTTGGAAGACGGGAAGAATTTAACTTGGTTGCAGTATTCTCAACTTCAATCGAGATGGAGAGAAGACCAGAAAATTGGACTAATGCTACATGAAGAAGATTTGATGATACAGATGAAACAGAAAGGGCCTATGCATATTAAGAGGGTGTATAATTTATTGCTAGAAAGAGATTCAGAGAGTGAATTAGTTAAGGATTGTATGATAAAATGGGCACAAAATTTTGCAGAACCAGTGATGTTAGAAACATGGGAAAAGATCTGGGTCCAGAATGTTAAATTTACACAGGCACAGAATTTGAGGGAAAACTTTTATAAGATGTTTTATAGATGGCACTTAGATCCTAAGAAATTATCATGTATGTATCCAAATGTTCAACCTAAATGTTGGTGGTGTGATTGTTTGGATGCTACATATTTTCATATTTGGTGGACTTGTAGAAAAGTGAAAGCATTTTGGATTAGACTTTGGTGGGTAATGCAGAATGTTTTAAAAAAGAAGCTTCAATTTTCTCCGCAATTGTTTCTGTTAGGTATAGTTAAGGATTGTTCACCGAGTGATACGAGATTGATTTTGTATATGATTACTGCAGCTAGGTTACTGATTGGTCAATATTGGAAAAAAGATAGTGTGCCTACCATAGGTGAATGGATGTCAAAGATGGCTAGTTTTGCGGAAATGGCAAAGATTTCTGCGTACTTAAAAGACAGGACCCATGAAGTTTTTGTTAGGGAATGGAAAAAGTGGGTTGATTATGTGCAGAATAAATATCAAATTAAGAATCTTCAGTTAGTTTTTTGATAGAGGTTGAAGAAATATAGAATTATTTTTATTGTTATTACTATGTTAAATA
The DNA here is from genome assembly GCA_030761175.1 of Masticophis lateralis. Taxonomy (NCBI): domain Eukaryota; kingdom Metazoa; phylum Chordata; class Lepidosauria; order Squamata; family Colubridae; genus Masticophis; species Masticophis lateralis. Next base: position 260,659,447 of record JAUDYJ010000001.1, read on the forward strand.
TATATATTATATTATTGTCTAGATAATTATTAACTTGATATAAACTTATATATTTTGGTTATACTGCTGTCTTGAACAAAAAGAAGGGAAAATTTTTATGTTTGAATTAGGTTTAATGGGGCATTTATAATTTTTAATTGTTTAAGTTTTCCTTTTATTAGTAAAGAATTTTGGATTAATCTTACTTTTGCTAAAATATATGATATATATTGTGGATCTCACCTATATCTAATGTTTAATAATGATTGATATATAAAACTTATGTTTTGCATGTAACGGAAGTCAGGGGGGGAGGGATGGGGGGAAAGGAGGGTGGAAATATGGGGTTAAAATTGTATTGTAAAACTTTTTCAATAAAAAAAAAAAAGAAATTTAAAATGTTTTCCTACCGGGTTCTGTGGGCGTGGCTTGGTGGGGGGGTGTCTTGTGACTGAGTGGACGTGGCTGTGAGTGACATTGAGTTGGCCACGCCCACTTATTCCCCCCACCAAGCCATGCCCACAGAACCTGTAGGGAAAAATTTTAGATTTCACCCCTGGTTAGCTTCCTGTCCATTCAAAGTGTCTGGAAAGTTAAATATTGACAATACTTGGGAATACAAATTCTAAATATGGTTTCGAAAGAAAGGAATCCTGGGATTAAGTTATTCTCTTCTGCTCCCATCTGATTGAAAAAAATGAAACATTAGCTAGTCCGAAACTTTGAAAATAAGGATTTTAGCTACCTTACCACAGTTAGATATTGCAGCATTCTGCCATCAACTCGTGATTCATGAAACTGATCTTTGTACTGAGGTAAACCAATATCATCAAGCCATCCTGTGGAATATACATAAATATACTTTATTGCTTAATTAAGAAAAAAACAAAACCAATTCACTTGTTCACAAGATTAAAATTTGTTTTTGCAGTATAATGTTTCTAGCTTCTTATATTCTCTGGAGAATAATATGATTTTCACCCTTATTGTTTGTGTCCATTCTACATGTTTAATATTTTTCCCATCAAAACAGCTTTTTAAGAAATCTTCCATCTAATTTCATAGTTTATATGAAGCAATATGATGCTCAAAAAAGAAATAAAACTGAAGGAAATGAAAATAAAGCCATGTATCTTTGTAATGTTTCTAGAGATGAAATTGAAGTTGTGTAGGGTTTTTTTTAAAAAAAAGCATACAAATTTTTAAATTGTAAAGTAGGCTAGAAAATAATCAATCTTTTTTTAATTTCTTTTTGCCATTTCAAATACTTACGTGTAACCCAGATATGATCTAACTGTGCAGACTTTTCATCTTGTTTTGTATTTATAGCTTTAACTGCCAAAACCAATTTCTTCCTGTGTAAAGGATGCTTAATTCCTAACTCCTGCAAGGGGAAGCAATGACGATAATTAAAACAGTACCTGTCAACTTGACACATCTTCAAATAGATCACAAATACATTGAAGTTCTTGAATAAAAGGTACTATGCTGAATTGGAAATTTCCAAAGTAATATTACTGTTTTAATGTTTAAACCAGTGGTGGGATTCAGTCAATTCGCACCACTTTGGGAGAACCATTTGTTAACTTCTGAGCAGTTTGGCAAACTGGTTGTTGGAAGAAATCATTAGGGCATAGAACTGGTGGTTAAATTACTTGAATCCCATCACTAGTTTAAACCTCATGATATCCAATTTGTTGTCTGCGAGTACATAGGGTTGCTAAAAAAGCAATCTTTGAATTCAATATATGCAAGGCTGATTTTATTTGGACCTATGGATCATAAATACTGATGTACTTGACCTTTAAGATTAAAATATGCAGAAAAAAATTATATGCGAAAAGGGGTTGTGCAAAGTGTACGTATCTGTGTGTGTGTAACTGTAGAGAAAAGTGAAAAAAGAGAAACTGATTTTAATCTTTGAAAATCCTTATAAAAATGAACAGACTAGGAAAAGCACACACAAGAATATGCAAACATTCTTTCTAATTTGTACTGCCTTCTACTTTGTTTTCTGTTTTGTGCTGTGAAAATTCTACCAAATCAACCCTGAACAATTGTTTTAATTCCTCCATTTCTTTACTATGGCAACCAAGTTTATATACTCTGCCTACAAAGATATATTTCTATGTGCATTACATAATTAAACCTAAATATTAATTAGAGTTAAATTAACAATGCCTGCTATTGGCTTTACAAGTCCTGTTATTTGATTTATATTAGTAGCTGTTTTAGGAATGTTCATTTTATATGCTGTAAAGGGCCTTTGAAAATCTTTTATTAAATGTAGAGTGGATCTATGCATTAAAATAAAATAAAAGCAGTCCAAATAATATAAAACACTTCCTTGAATCAGATACGCACCATTTAAACATGACTTATTCTGTCCCTCCATTAAACTCCTAGCATAACATCTATAAGTGACTATGTTTAAAGACAGTTTCCCCTTCTCCAAAGAATAAGGGTCTTATGTAAAGCAATCTGACAATTGCTACTCACTTTTCCTGCTTAGATCTCTGTTTTATAGATAATCTAACCTTTAATGTACACTGTGGGGGAGATACTGCTGCAGCCAAATCAAATATCATTGGGGGTTAATGATTTGTTTTATATTTTCAATTTATAAAATTACATATAACAGAGTAACAGAGTAGGAAAGTACCTTGGAGTCTTCTAATCCAACCTCCTGCTCAAGCAGGAAAGCCTATACTATTTCAGACAAGTAATTATCCAATCTCTTTTTAAAAACTTCCAGTATTGGAAGTTTTTCCAATACTGGAAGTTTTCCAGTATTGGAGCACTCACAACTTCTGGAGGAAGTCGTTCCACTGATCGATTGTTCTAACTGGCAGGAAATCTCTCCTTAGTTTAAGGTTGGTTCTGTCTTTGATTAGTTTCCATCCACTGCTTCTCATCCTGCCTTCAGATGCTTTGGAGAATAAGTTGATCCCTTCTTTGTAGTAGCCCCTTAGGTATTGGAACACTGCTATCATGTCGCTCCTACTCCTTTGTTTAATTAAACTAGACAAACCCAATTCCTGCAACCATTCTTCATGTTTTAGCCTCCAGTCCCCTAATCATCTTTATTGCTCTTCTCTGCACTCTTTCCAGAGTCTTACCATCTTTTTATATCATGGTGATCAAAACTGGATGCAACATTCAAGTGCGGTCTTATAAAGTGGCTCTAACATTTCACAGGTTAATATACAGTATGCACCAGCAATCAGAAAGAACCCCAGAATGAACTCTTAATGGAATTTTTAGCAATCTAGAATGTTTACCTTTTCCATATCCTGAGGTGTTGCTGTTAGAAGTGTATGGCCAGATGTTATCCACTGTCTTGCAAAAATGACATACTGACCAAGGCCAAAGTCCTCAAGCCAGTTGCAAACACGTTCAGTGCCCCATTGAGCAAATGGGGCATTATGATCACTAAGAACCACAATTAAGGAAAGGAGATTTGCATTAGCATATCATTATCGACAACCTGCAATCCATAACTGGGACGGAGATGTAAGACTGATTGAATAAATAAATATTTAAAGTTTGCCAACTATTAGTCACTACAGATTAAAGTCATAATCACTTAATCCCAGGATTACTATCATAATAATGTGGGGAGATTATATTCAGAAAAAAACCTGAGCACAGAGATATCCCACTTCATACTATTGAACAATTTCCAGTATATCTTTTCTTCCTTGCCATTGGTTTTTATTTTCAAGAATAAGGAAATTTGCTATGCGTCACTTGCTTTTGAATATTAATAAAACTGGAATATTTCTCAGAAACATACAGATAAGCTAGCCACATAACATGACAAATACAGAAGCCCAATAGCTTCATTATGACATTTAGGCTGGGTATGCTTAGCAGCTATAGCATTTCATGCTATTCCCATTGCAAATCAATTTGCTCTTTGGTCATTTGCTATGACTTGGTTGCAAACAACCAAAGTCCATTTTGACAGAGTTAATGGGAAGTAGACTAAGCAAAGAAATAAACTTTATTCTTGTTTCAGAAACTGCAGTCAAATAGAACAGTGAAGCTTTGTAAATAAGAATTATTAGTGATAGAGGTTGCTAAACAATTGAACATATCCTGTACAATTGCAAACACACATTTGCCAATTAGGTCATTCAGAGAAGAAATCTTGGTCTGAAAATCTCTACATAATGGTAAAACAATGCTTTTCACTACAGAACGAATTTAACTCTGTTAAATGAAATTTAGAGTGAATTAAAGTTAAATGAAATTCAGAGTGAATTTAAACATTTAAGCAAATAGTTAGCTGCACAAAAAATTAATAGGCATCTTCTACCTCTTTGGACCCTTGGTGTCCTTTGACCGAGATAATCGAGGTCCAGCTGTTGCACGGAGACCACCTCTTCGAAATTCAACCAAACCTAGATCATCTCCGGGGAAATTTCCAGATTGAGTTCGACGTATCCTTTTATGGAGATGTCAAAAATGGTAAGTCATCAGAAATTCAAACACAGGCAGCAAATTTTACCTGATTACCAAAACCTGAATTTTTAATATCAGGTATCCAGTAGTTTCTAATGTTTCTTCAGGTGGATGCATTACTCTATTACATTGCTTCCGTTTCCTTTTACATTTTGCTTTATTATGTGATTTTTATCAATTATTACTGATGTGTGCTGAGCAGGGCAGCTGTATAAATCAATGTAAAAAAATAAATAATCAAGATAGAGGGGGGGAAAAAAGCACACTCACTTTCCCCATATTTTTTTAATTCCTTTTGGACTTCTTTTGTTGTCTGGAGATAATGGAGACTGTGCACCTGAATCTGTTCCAGATGACAAGGGTGAAAGTTCCTCTGAAGTTGTGTTGTCCATGTGATCAGAAGCTCCTGTGGAATATAAAGGATATCTATGAATGTCCAGATGTCCAGAGTATAAATCACTCAAAGCTGCTCATATATATTGGGTTGCATATGTTGGATTGCAAAAATAAAAGCCTGCATCCTCTCAAATGTCAAATGTATAAACTGGTGTTCTATGGGTAGAAAAAAAAATAATTGTACGTAATTTATTCGGTGTACAATAACATTGGCCATGAAAACATCTTCTCACAATGCTGGCTCCCTCAGCTAAGAAATGGAGATGCGCATCGCCCGCTAGAGTCCAACACAACTGGATAGGAGAAACCTATAACTTTACCTTTACATAATTTATAACACTGGATGGCTAACTGAAGGGTTGACTGATCATATTATAAATTGAATATGGTGTCCTATGATGGATATTGGTAATTATAGCCTGATATGTAACATGGTCGCAAAATACATTTTTCAAATGAACATAATTTTCTATGGCATGGAATAGCCAAAATGCTTTCCCATAAGCTATGTTTTGCATGGCTTAATGGCAAAAATAAGATGCATTTTAAATATTTTTCCCAAACATGTTTTCTTTTGAAGCACTAAATGCAGATTTCAAGCATGTCCAGCGTCCATTAAAAACCACAGAATCCCTTGTGTTGCTCTCTAAATGCAGTCTTGTACTATTAGGACCATATGTGGCTTTCACTTGCTGGATCAGAAATCACGATTAAAAAAAGGCAGCTCCCTGCAATTAGTATTTTCAATAAACTTATTTATTTCTTGCATAAAGGTGGCATGTTGGTTAGGTATACAATACCTAATATTGGTGCACTGACACTCCTGAGGCGATCTTCACTCATTCCAAGAAGCAGAAAGCCATATGAAGAAGCAAAAATGATGTAAAATTGAAGCAAAACAAAGTTAAAGAAAAGCAAGGAAAGCAAACAGACGAAAGAAGGAAAATAAAAAAACATGGACAGGAGGCAAAATAGCAAAGCAGATGAACTTGAATGCTCAGGAGCAGTGTGCGCTACATACAGATGAAAATCTTTTATTGTGAGAAATACACAATTAAAGAAAAAAAATCTTCATACTGAGTACTAAGCCAGTACAATGAATAAATCAAAACATGTTCTTTTTCTAACTTAAGATGCAAACAATTTATAGTAAAATGTGTGAGTTTTCCCCCTTAGAAACAAATCATGCTGATCTGCTAGGCTCAGCTATCAATTTTATTTAAAAAGAGAGGTCAAATATCTTTTTTATTTTATTTTTTATTTTTATCTTTTCCAGGGAAGAATCCGGAAGCAGCGCGGTGTGACTGGCTGGGAAAATACCGAGCTCCAATGAGCTTGGCAAAATCCAGCCAGACGAACCGTCACCGGGGTGTCTTTGGACCGAAACTGTCCTGTAGGGACAATGAAGAAGGAGAGGCAGCTCGGTATCTAAAGAGGCAATATGGATAGCCCAAGAAACTCTTTGAGGCCTGGGTTTTTGAGGGTCTCCATACTGTAGTGTAAATTAAAAGCAGAGTCAGAGCCCTGTGGCCTACTTCTTAGGAAGTCAGGAATTTAAGGTGTAGGGTCTCCTGCTTGAGCGGGGGGAGGGGTTTGGACTAGATGACCTATAACAGTGATGGCTAACCTTTTTGCCATCACGTGCCAAAAACAGGGAGAGCGCGGGGTTCATGCGCTCGTGCCCCCACCCATAATTCTATGCACCCCGCCCCCCATGCATGCGCACAGGACCCCCCCCCATTTCTAATTAGAAATTCAAAAAGGTACACTAGCTTTACTGCAAAACATGTAGGCAGTGTATTAAATAATGATAAATAAAGACTGGTGGAAGTAAAGTAATACAAGTAAATAATGGAAGTTACCTTTCCTGGGCCTACACTGGCCTGGTCTGACAATGGTTTATTTATAATCATGAACAGAGGTCGTGAAACAGAGGTGTCCACAAGGTTTTTAATGTGTGTCACATATCATATTGTTTTGGCTGCCACTGTGACTTTTCTCCACACATCCCTGCAGTTGTTCATTTCCTGCCTTCGCAGTGGATGTAACAATTCAGTGTCCATAAAATTATTCCCAGATCAATACACACTCCAAATTCTCAGACTAATTATAGTTTAGGGCCATCATCAACTAAGTATGCAGTTAACAGTTCTGAATTCAGAGAATTAGGAAATCCAACTTTCTACAGTGTAGGAGCCATATTGATGGAAATTAAGATTCATTACCCTTAATAACATGATATTATTCTCATAAGTCCAACTTTTGCTCTGTGACATTTTAAAAATATTTTTAAACCAGACACAAATGCACATAGGCAGCAAGTTCATTGTTGTTTCCATAGTACGTACTCAGGCTCTTTATGCCGTTGTCCTCACTGCCATTTATACAACATGGAGTAGCAGGTGTATTGTACAGGTGATTATCTCCATTGTGTGCTGCTCGAGGAAGTTTTCCTGGCAAGGTTTGGTACTTGCTGCTTTTCACATGAGATTTATTCTATGTAGGTTACATTTTTTTTTTTAAACAAAAAGAGAAAAATAATTAAGTCAACATTGTTTCTAAAATATGCTACATTCATTTTTGGTCAGAAGCTATCAGCATTTGTCTTCTGAGAAGTAAAAATTTGGCCAATACAGAAATTCTCACTGTGGTCAAATGTTCTCTACTATTGTGGAGAGATGTAACTTTCTGGATTAAAGAATGTATGAGACAGCAGGATTTGACAGCTAAAAAGAGTAATGAAGACAGTGGTAGAGAACTTTGTCACATATAATATGTTCACATGCCACATATCAATATCCATAGTAATTATTTTATCTTAATTTATCCTTGTGTGCTACTTGTTGAATCATTATTTATATTATTTTATTTTTAAATAATATAAATAACGAGTTATATTATTTAAGGAAATAAATGCCACCATCCATGTGACATTTGGAACAGATGCACCATGGATAACCTTAATTGATATCTCTTCCATGTCTCTACTTGATATCTCCTCCAATACACCTAACTAACTGCATTCTGTGCTGAATAGTCATGGATAGCTTTTATGGCCCATTTAACTATTTTCACTGTTGAGTAGCCTACACACTCCATTTGTTACAAACACCTAATTTTTATCATGTATAGATTAGGAAAGCAAGGAGTAAGGTGTTAGTATTTAGTTACACCAGCTTTTTGAAATGACTTCATCCTATTATACCCACTCGTCCGCCTTAGAAAATATTAATTTTAAGTCTTAACTTACAATATTTATTATACAAAAATTAACAGTAAAATTTGCACAGACCGCCCACATACAAAAATTCTCAAGCACACATTCCGTGGTAACACAGATGAGAAAATTACGCACAAAATAAAGAAATTGTTTTCAGAGTATAAATGTTAAAATGGAGTTAATATACCTCTTCTTCTAGATCACGTTCTACTGGTTTCCCATCAACATGCTATGAAGTTGCAGGAAGGGCAATTTCAAAGTATGAGGGAGAGAAAGTAACAAACAAAATGTTAGTGTAGACATAAATGATGTGATATTTTTAGTCCAGTCTATTGGATAACAATAATAGGTTTATTTTCTCCTCAATATGCAGTGTCCTACTATACGGATATTAATGTGCATGTCATTTCTCTTAAGAATACAGGGAAGAGCAAACAAAAATGATAAGAGGACTGAAGGCTAAACTGTACAATGAACAGTTGAAGGAACTAGATATGTCTACTCTAAGAAAGAGAAGGACGAGAGGTGACACAGAAGCTGTCTTCCAATACTGAAGGACTGTCATAGAGAAGAGGGCGTTGACCTATTCTCCAAGGAACCAGAGAGCAGGTCAAGAAATAATGGGTGGAAGATCATTAAACAGAGACCCAATCTAAAACTAAGGATAAATTTCCTGATAGTGTAGACAATTAATCATGGAATGGCTTGTCTTCAGAAACTGTGAGTGCTCCTACATTTGAAATTTCAAGGAAAGATTGGACAATCATTTGGTATAAGATCTTATGCTTGAACAGGAAGTTGGACTAGAAGACCTCAATGTCCCTTCCAACCCTTTTATTCTATCTTCTAAGTCTACCTTCTATCAAGTCAATGGAATCCGTTACAGGGGTTGCTACAGACACTACACTGAACCCAGTCACTGTCCATTCATTCTGATCATTGCCTCAGAGAGAACAAATTTCAAAAATTGGCTATGCAGAAATCCTTGTAGATAGCACATGTTGGAAAAATAGTAAAAATTACACACTCCAATCTCACAATTCCTCCATGAACACACTGCAAGATATACCAACTGTATTAATCAGTGCTTATCATGTATCTGTATATGGACTGAAAGACCTGCTGATTTCCCTCTGGAAGTGAGTGGCAATACATTACTGCATTGAGGTTATGCAGTTTGGATTTAGCAATATAAGTAGCATAGATAATGCAGTGGTGGGTTGCCCCCAGTTTGAACCGGTTCTATAGAACTGGTAGTAAACCGGAGGGAGGCCCTGCCCACCGAGCCCGACATCATCAGAACGCTTCTGCTTGCGTGGCCCTGTTGCGAACCGGTAGTAAAGGTAAGTAGAACCCACCCCTGAGATAATGCATAGTAAGTAGAACCCACCCCTGAGATAATGCATAATGCATAGATAATGCAAAGCGATGTAAATCATCTGCTCCATCATTTTATTATACTAAAAATAGGAATAGAACAATCTGTTTATAGCAAATTCAGCTGCAAGTAGGAGAGGCTGTATTCTAATCTCGTCTAACCCCAAGTTAGCTTGGAGGGCTCTTTATGTGCAGAAAGGATTATGTAGATAAGACAGTTGGCAGTTCAAGAACTGTTGGCATGACAAATATGTACATATCCAAATGTGCAACTTCAGAGAAAAATATGCACTTCAGGAAAAATGCATTTATGGATTACCAACAAATTCTCACAAGTATGTAATCCCAGGGCTCCAATATATGGTAAACCAGATGCTGCAAATGGAACAGAATCTTTAATATTCCTGATAAGCATTAACAAACCTGCCATTTCTGACCTTAGGGTATAAGCTCTTCCTTTCACGTTTTTGGCCACATTCAGCTATTATCAGCTTCTGCCTAGGATCTATCTGCCAATTGCACGTAGTATCAACATACTCTCTCATATCAGCATTATATCAATCTCAAGGTCTTACTAAAAACCAATTACTTATATGCACATTCAAATTATACACTACACAAGAACAAAGTAAAAATGCAAAACAAGGAGAAAATAAACCTTAGAATTATATGGTAATTGGGAAAGTTAGTTTTTCATTTGCTATGCATAAGAACACAAATTATACTGAAGGGATACAATGGAAAACCCACAGATCAGCCTATTAAATTAATATATCACCTTCATGGTGAATAAATGAATATAGTTTGTTAGTTAAGTGCAATCAAATTATTTTAGATTTGGATTTATATTGCATATGTTGTTCAGAATTTACCAAATATAGATAGCTTCTTCCTGATGTGGGTGATTTAGCAGATATTGATATATTTGACAGTACAGAGCAGTTTCTTTTGATCTCAAAGTCAAGGCAACAGTGGAATTAGAATTATTCTGCTACATGAAACTTCTGTGGATTGAGCTTTATATCCAGCTTTATATACGTCCAATGCATACTAGGCAAACATTGAAATATTGGAGCTAACCTTTTCCAGAGATTCACTTTGCAAGTCTTCTAGACTGCTTGAAATTTTTTTCTGAGATATCCTTCAAAATAGAATGACAATAATTAATGAACCAAATCACATTGATGATGGCAACAATTATTTGACATTTACAAAACCCTCCTGCATAACCTGCAATCTTAAGTTTGAATAATAAATGCCACCAGTAAAACTCTTACCGGTAGCTGTTAAGACAAGGGTGTATCCATGTACATGCAAGTAGGCTAGAGCAAATTAGGATTTTTAAATACAATAAGAGGCTTGCAGAACGTTAATATGGATATAATTTGTGATATACATTGTATATGTAAGACAGAAGTGTACTGGTTTTTGACAGATACATTGGGAATACAAGAATCTTTTTCCTTGCCATTCAAATACCAGAATACACAGCATTCAGGATGACTGATTTGTATATCAAAGGAAAACAAAACAGAAGGTGAACGTAACTGAATTATTATTAGACTATGTGGGAGGCAAAGGAGGAAGAGCAAACTGCACTTTATAGATCATATAAAGAATGAGTGAATAGGCGGAGAGGAAGGAGAAGACATAAAAGCTTTGGTTGATGGATTCAATAATATCCTCAAAAAGAGAATTTGGAAGTGGTGCTTAAACTAGATCAACTTAAGATTCGTTTCCTTTTTTTTCTTACCACATATTTTAATTTATTTCATTCATACTACTCTTTTTTTCTGTACTTTTCATAATATAATCTACTTTGAAAAGTAACATCATGATGTGTATGCATGAATGGATAAACTGACAGAAAACCTCATTTAGATAAACTGGACAGCAAATTCCTAAGGATGGACAAGTTCTTCTAACTCAAAGATAGTCTGTTGTGGGAGCAAATGACAAATGGTATCTGTTAAAATGACTTTGATAATTTCTTAAAAAAATATTCACAGGTATTTTCTTACCTGTTTTGAAATTCCAGGGTTTCCCCATTTGTCAAAGATAGTTTCTTAGAGGGAACTGGAGAGCTTCCCCTGTTGATTATAACAATATGGTGTTATTTGAATTTGAATTTAATTTAAATAGAATGTAAAGGGGAATCTTTTACTTAGTTTAACTCTATTTCAGGCTATTTACCCATCCAAACATATATAAAATTATATAAAATTAACTGTGAAAAAAAATTGTGTAGTAGAAATAGGATACTTTCAGCTATGTCAATGAACTAAGGAAAAAGTTAATTCTTACTTTATTTCCAGTATTTTTTGTGGTGCAGGAAGCAATATAGGTGGGGCCAAGTCCCCTTGAGGTATCTATGTAAAAAGCATTTGAGTGTGGATTAACTTTCACAGAAAAAAGCTACAAATGAAGTGCATAATTAGAAGAAAGAATAAGCAAACCAACCTCTGATTTATATTCTATTTGGGGCGCGTGCATGTGGTTCCATTTTCTTAAGGTTGCTTCAAAATCAACTTCACCACTACCAGACAGAACTCTTTCTGAGGTTCCTTGAAGGTACAAAATTTTAAAAATGTCAATTAAAAGGACAAAACCCCACAATATTACTAAAGCCTGAATACCAATTGGCTGAATCAGCAAGAAAAGTCAAATAAAGTGGATTCATTTAATGAACAATTCCTGATATTTATTGCTGATTATTACATAATCTCTTTAACAACTACATAACATTTTCTAGAAAGGAAAAAATATGATTTTCCAAAGCTGAAATTTAGAATTGAAAATGGTTAACGGATTTTATGAATGTGAATTTAGTGTAGTCATTAAGGTGCTAGCTAGTAACTAGAAGACAGCTATATTCTAGTTCCATTTTAGGCATGGAATGCTCAGATGGCATGGAAACCATCTGAGTGACCTTGAGCTGGTCACTCTCTCCCTCAGCTCTAGATGTTAATGGCAAACCACTTCCAAAAATCTTTGCAAGGTAACTGCAGGAACTAGTCCTAGGAAGTCATTTTTATACAACTTATATAAAAATATAAATATAAAGCAAATAAATAAAAGATCTTAAAAAGGCCAAGGAAGTTATAATTTCCTAGTACATCATTAGTAAATTATGAATGATTAAATGTTTTGCCTTAGATAACTAAAAATCATATTATGCTATGAGCAAGAATTAATGTCAAGAACCATGGCCAGTTCAATATGAACCACCACATAAAATTTACAGTTACAGTTAACACAGTCAAAACTGAGAATCTGCTCCGCTTTAAATGTCTTATGAAATTGAAACATGAACTCTGTATATAGAAGAACTCAATGAGTAGATGGAGAATATTGTGGTTTTGAAGTAATTAGATCTGAATTGGCAATCATGTAAACATGATACAGCTTTTGAACACATCAGCACCAGTGGTGAGTTGCTACCGGTTCGCCCCGGGTCTGTGCATGCAGAGAAGTGGCTCGTGTATGAGTGAAGCAAGCCCACGAGCGTGCGAACTGGTAGCAAAGATAAGTGAAATCCACTACTGATCGGCACCAAAATGACTAGATTACTAGGATTCTCTTCTGTAAAATGAGAGAACTTATCTACTACAAATAATTTTAAACCTAGAGATTTGATGAATTAATTCATTAACATTGGTTCCTGTGGAAAGATTATTACAAATACTAATTATTCAAGATGATTGAGCACGATTTGAGCTACAGCTGATGCAGAATGCAACAGCATGGGTAGTTTTGGGCCCTCCAAGAATGACCCCTGTAACATCTTGAGTTGCAGTGGCTACCAGTCTGCTTCCAGATGCAATTCAAGGTGTTGGTGATCACTTTTAAAACTCTTCATGGCATGGGTCCAGTTTACTTGAGGGATTGTCTCAGCCGACTGGGATTGGCCTGTACCACTCATGCCGGTAGAGGAGGCATGGTGCAGGTCCCATCAGCCTGATTATACAGGATGGTGGGGTTCAGGAAGAGGGCCTTCTCTGAACATGTTGCCCCCTCCCCCCCATGTGAGGTTGGCCCCAATCCTCCTATCTTTTCGTAATGGCCTAGAGATGTGGCTTTGCCACTTGGCTTGGGGCCCCAGTGGGGGAATAGCACAATGGAGGTGGTTGATTAATAACAGATCCCACCTCCCCCCACTCTGCCCTTGCTGCCCCCCTTATGTCTTTGGTTTTAATTGTTTTTTTTTAATGTTTTAACTTAGATGTATCTATAAGCTGCCCAGAGTTATCCTATGGTAAGAAGGGCATCCAATAAATTTTATTAATAAATAAATAAAATTTGTCTGATTAAATTAAATAAATATAGATACTGCAGTATTATAACACTGATGCATTTTGAGGATGCCTGAAAAGCATAATTACCCTTGATAAGTAATTCTCTAGTAACTACTTGTCGGAAGGCAAGGTAATTTTAATATTTTTTCAATGTTTGAGGAAACCAAATATAGATTATTCCATGGTATAACAATATATAAGAGACATCTAGCTAAAAAAAGGTTTTCCCCAAAACAATTAGATTCAAGGATCTCTGCTAAAGATACAGATCATTGCACATGTCTTATTTCAGGGGAAAAATCTTCTGGGTTTCATGCCAAATAACAATATCTGTAAGATTGACCTATGTAGAAGGAGAAGTTAATGAAATTATATTTAAGGAAAATATTATAATTTCTATAATATTAAATCAAAGCTATAATATATAAATACTATATATATATAAAAATATAAAGTACTATAAGAGATTGGATTGAATGCTAGAGCATGAGCATATATGTATGAATATGTGGAGGGAGGGAGAGACAGACAGACAGACAGAGACAGAGAGAGATAGTAATGAAGTTATTTTTTTATGTTGTTCCATTACAGTTTTACCCATAATAGCCAAAGTTAGTTAACTACAGCTGATTGGATCACTGAATGTTTTGTGGTAAATAAGCTCTTTAAAAGATACATTACTTCACTGGAAAATATAACCATGCACAATAAAATATTGCCCCATACTATTTATTTTACATATTATGTTTAATGGAGGCAAGGCCAAAGATAAGTTATTTCTTGCAATTTTCCCCGTATTTTTTGCCTGCTCTGGAAAAAAGCGAACAATTTAACACAACCTTCTTCCTAGACCTATCATTTAAGAAGTATTAAAGGATTAGGCTTGGCATTAGCCTAATAATGACTGCAAGATGGGAAATATGATGATTAAAGTAATTTCTGATGTCAAGTTATATACCATGTCAGCAGGTATTACCCTATAGCTTTATTTAAACTGCAATAGCATAATTATACCCTCACTAAAACTATAATGCATTAGTTGTACATTATTATGGCTAAATGGGTTTAAAACTTATTATTTATTTGGGTATGCAGCTTTTATTTTAAAGATGTTAAATGTTCCACATATACCAGTATGTTTCTCATTCTGACTAGACATCCACATAAAATGTCACAATTCCTGTATGGATTTAGAAAAGCCCTGTCATGAAGATAAGTGAACACACAGAAAATAAATTAAGCATGAAAAGAAATCAGTTTTGACAATGGAAGCAGGAATTATCTGAATAGAATTATCTGCATACAATTTTGCCATCTCATCCAGCAAACATTTCATGCTTAAGGACGAGAGTTTGAAGAATGTAGACACGGGAGACCAAAAGCCAACTAATATTCTTTCAACCTTGATTTTTCCCCTTCATTAATTTTACGTTATTGTGGGAAAATTCATTATTAAATATTAATAATGCTTCCATTGTCAAAATTATTATTATCATAGTAACTAAGCAATACTTTGAGCTCCTACATCTGGAGAGTTTTGCATTCTGTACAGGTAAATTAAGGCGATTGAGATCTCAAACAATGAAGCCTCCTGGAAAGCATAAATGGAATATTTTTTGTGTTACAATGCTCTAAATTCCTGCACATCTGATAAGGATATAAATACACAGAATTCAACCCACATTACATTTATGCTACGCTCACCAACTTATCTTGCTGGCATTCTTTTCCCTTTTTATGATAGAGTTTTAAAAATGTGTTCCAATCTAATGATTGCATAACTTTTACTGGTGTGAATGTTTTATAGTTTATAGAATGAGAATGTTATCACTTCTTCTTGACATAAGAATAATAATTCTCATTATATAATAATAATAATAATAATAATAATAATAATAATAATAATAATAATAATAATAATAATAATAATAATACAATGCTACAAGGAACATCATACATCTTAAGAAGGTACTTGGTTGATACCTAGGACGCTGGCAGCAACCTGTATCAACCATTAGCGCCAGTCAGTGGTATTTGTGAGGCATTTTTGAATGTTCAGTTGACTGAGTTTCATGTTTGGTGAATAAAAGTTAATGAATAATAAGCATTTGCAGACAAACGTGGTGATTTTTATCCGTATCTATCCCTTATGTGAAAAGGGTGATTTGATCAAAGTTTTTTCTTAGTCTTTCAATCTGTGCCTTGCTATTCAATTACTTCTGATTATTAGTGATTGTCTAGATTGTCTGTCAATAACTGCTTTTTTTTTTAGTTTTCATAAGTTCAAAGTTAGATAAAGGAAACCTAAACTGTTTGCCAGACAACAATAATGAAGCTACTATAAATCTTTGGATATATCATGCAAAGGCAGAAGTCTAAGGAGCTTGAGTGGCATAGGAGGCTAATGCCTCCTACTAAGGCAATAGTTAACATCCAGCTGCCTGCAATTACTGCAAGTTCAATCTTAGCCAGGCTCAAGGTCGACTCAGCCTTCCTTCCTTTCTAAGGTGGGTAAATTTAGAACCCAGTTTGTGGGGGCAATAAGCTGACTTTGTATAAATATACAAAAGTATGAAGGCTATTGCTTAATGCACTGTAAGCCGCCCTGAATCTCCGGAGAAGGGTGGCATATAAATCAAATTTTAAAAAAAAAAGAATTTTCCCTGCAGAAAATTCTGATGCCTGAAAATTTGAAAGTTGAAACAAATGTATCAATAATTAGATGAAGTGGTCCTCCAAATATTTGCACCTTCTTAATTTTCTTTCTTCAGGAGATCTTTGTGTTCTATATTTACATAAACTGTTATCTTAATTTTGTTAAATAAATCTCCTGTACTTCCTCTCCAAATGTTATCCTCACTCTCTTTGCTGTGTTGTTTAGAATAGATGCAATTCCTTAGATGTAAGATGTGTCTTCTTATTTAATTCATCCCGTAGCTAGGCAAACATTTCTGTCTCTGTTGCCGTTTGAATTCAGCCTTTCTTTAGTTTTTTCAACGTATCAGCAGTAAGCCAGTTTGCTTTTGCTTTTTCTTTTTTACATTTTTATATTATACTGTAGTAAACAAGTACATAATCCTTTTATTTTAAAATGTTCCCTCTGAAACAACCACACAAGCATTTATCAGTCTATTCAATTTTAAAGGAAATGGAAATAGGTTTCTATATAGTACCTTGTGGATTACAGCTCTAATCAATATTAAGCTATGGTTCACCTGCTACACAAATAGTAGAGCAAAAAATTTGTCTAGCCTTCTTTTACTTTTCTCATACTGACACTGCAATCCACTGATGAATGACATATGATTACATAATAAACACAGAGGTTGTTACACTGCATTCAACACAAAATATCCACAGAGCTACAAAGGCCCATGAAAAAGAAGGTTCAACGGTGTATTGGAACTCAAAAAGTCTTTTCTGCCTAATATTCCAAACAGAGGACTCAAGACTTAATTGAAACACTTTGAAGTAGAATCTATATTTGTATAACATAAGGATACATCAAATAACTTTGAGAAAGAAACAGAAAAGGATTTTTTGGGGAAGAAGAGATGGTAATGAAGCAGTTGGTCATTTTTTTGAGCATAAATTTTAGTTATTAAATTAGATGAGACCATTTTGAGGATCTTCCAATTAATACATCAGTAATTAATTATACCTTGGACTGCTAGCATTATCTCTTTCACTCTTCGGTACTGGCTTAGCAAAATGGTTAATTCTTCTATGCGACGGTCCTATAAAGGAAAAGACAACAACACTGAATTTATAAGAGTATCAAAATAATCAAACGCAGAAGTTCTATATGAAACACTATATACATGAGACCTTTTCTCGTCTTCCAAATCCTGAAGTTGTTTCTGTGGATTGCTGCCAAATGATAAAGGTATATTTTTTTTCTAGGTTGGTGTTAATCAGATACACAAAAAAGGCAACATGTTCTTACTGCTGGCACCAGCATTCACTTTGGTATTTGGAAAACTATACTTAGATGTTCATTTTCTTGCTTGTAAAAAGCAAATCATAGGAGCATTTTGCAACCGTATTTGATAAAATTCCTCCCCCCCTCCAGCTATGGCTTGAATATAATCTATATTCCATAAAATATAATAAATAATAAAATTAAATAATATTTTTATTTAAATATAAATAAAAATAGAATAACTATAATAAAAGATTAAGATATTTTAATTGTAATAATTAAAAATAAAAACAAAATTCTGAAAGGCTAGAGGCAGCATAAGGAATAAAAAAAGCAGTAAAAGGTCAGGACATTATACAATGCCAGAAACCATGACCTCAAAATGAGTGCATCATGGATAGCTTCCAAGGAGGAACAGGGAGACAGAACAGATACCTGAGGAATGAAGAAACCGGCCAAAGAAATGAGCACGAGTTAACCAATTAGCATTGCGCACAGTAAGATTTTGAGCAGCAACACAAAATATAAAACCTTTAAAAAGAGACAATGCAAGCTGCATGCTCTTTATCCTCAGAAGTGCTTCCCTTTCCTTGAGTTGGATTGGGCCAGATCTAGCAGTGAGAGAACAAGAGGGATGAGTGAAGGTATAGTTGCAGCTGCTTGTGAGCTATTGAAGGAGTTTGTGCATATCTCAAAGAGGAGTCTCAAAGAGGAGTGAGAAAGCAAAGCGACTGCCTATATAATGGCACTCAAAAACATAAGGCCCGTTGGATTCAGGATAAAATTTTATTCACACTAAATAAGCAATATTCATAGCTATGTGATCACCCTCTACATCTCGATTTAAACTTTTAATACTCAACATTTTTCAGTTTGGGGTGGAGAAATGTAGAATGGAAAGGAAAGAATATTCCTGAGCAAGGAGGGTTTTTTTTTCTTTTAAAATAACTCTCTCAAAAAAGATTTCTGGAGGAATATGGCTGAATGAAGACAGCTCAACGGACAAGTGGAACCAACAGTTGCAGAAATTACACAGGGGCTGGCACAGATTGTCTCATACAATCCTCTCTGAATCAAAGAGATGAGAAATTGCTCAAGCTATTTCTCCTTATGGTTGCTCCTCTTCCTCACAAAGAGATTGACTGAAAGACAGTTATCTCTGGTGATGATGGTAGGGGTGATGGTAATGATGAAATTGGGAGACAGGGGAATTCACTATATTTGTTCCAGCTGCAAATGGTATTTTTCAAATTTCACAAAGTTT
Organism: Masticophis lateralis; assembly: GCA_030761175.1. NCBI lineage: Eukaryota > Metazoa > Chordata > Lepidosauria > Squamata > Colubridae > Masticophis > Masticophis lateralis. The sequence goes on from JAUDYJ010000001.1 coordinate 260,678,367, forward strand.
GTGCACTTTCTTTGCTATCTATTTTTAGAAATTGTCTTTTACCTACTTTAAACAAATTAAGACACCTGCAGAGCGACAAGACTGGAAGTACTGAGTGAGTGCCTTCAGTCTTCAATATAAGAATATAAAGATTTATTTTTATAATCTTTTAAAAACTTAAAACAGCTGAAAGCAAGACCAAGGTTTGGCTGTAGAAAATTTTAAGAGGTCAGAAAATTCTGGAGTTTTGGACTTTGAATGTTAAGACTCTGAGATTGTTTTTTTAAAAAAATAAATGCATGCCTGTGGGAAAGAAATTTTGGTTTTGAGATTGGAGATATAAAAGACAAGCAATTTATAATAAAATAAATTTATAAAAAATAAATTTATAAAATAAATTTATAATAAATTTATAAAAAAATAAATGCATGCCTGTGGTAAAGAAATTTTGGTTTTGAGATTGGAGATATAAAAGACAAGCAATTTATAATTTACACACATCTTTGAGGAACTGCATGGGGATCTGCGTCATGAATCTGATTCATTCATGTCAGCTTTGTTGGGTCTTCTTGAGAACACTTGGTTCCCAGATGAAGAAGTTATGGAACAAGCTATGCAGCAAAATTTATTTGAGAAAACTATAACAAGATTCTGAACAAGAATTTGTAACCAGATGTTAAGAGAAGACTTGATAAAAAGAAAGTAAAAATGATAATCCCAAAGAACAATTCTAATAATTTCCTTTTGTTGGATTTACAAAAGAGATTGTTTAAAATGCTAATGTAATTGGTAACCAGGATCAACAGCGATTTGAATGGATTACAGAAAAAGACTGCCTGCGTAGAAGAAAAAAGTTGGTTTATTCAACTAAGGATAAAATGGGATATGTTGTCATTTTGGGTGGCTCTTTCTGGATTTACTGGTATTTTAATTGGAAAAATATGGTACTGGATTTGCTCACATTTAATATTTATTGATTGATTGATTGTATTTATTCATTGGGTTGATTTATATGCCACCCTTCTCCAGAGACTCAGGGCGGCTTACAATGCATTAAGCAATAGCCTTCATACTTTTGTATATACCTGCTTAGTAGGGCTTTTCGCCCCGCTCCCCCAAAGCGGTGTTCTTTTTTATTCAAAGTTAGCTTATTGGCCCCACAATCCGGGTCCTCATTTTACGTACCTCGGAAGGAACCTTGAGCCTGGTGAAATTCGAACTTGGAGTAACTGCAGGCAGCTAGCAGCTAAGTGCTATTTAACAGCGCTTTACTCCACTGCTCCACCAGGCTCCTTATATGATGTAAAGATTCTTTCCCTTATACCTACTTTATGTAATCCTAAATTTATAGAAGTTAAACTGGCTTAGTATTTAACTGATTTTTGAAAATTTAAAGTGAGAACTTGGTCTTTTTAAAGGAGAAAATATTTCCCTTTGTTTATTTATTTATTTGTCATATTTATATGCCACCCTTCTCCTGTAGGACTTGGGCGGATCACAACAATAAAACAATCTGACAATAGGTAAGATTAAATAATATTAAAAACCAATTTAAAATCCCCAAATCTCCAAGTTAAAATCCATGGCAGATCAGGGAAGTTGCTGAAAGAGCCATGTCTTTAGGTTTGTTATGATAAATGTTAGTCTTTTGTTTATATTAGGATATTAGGATTACTTTAAATATATGAAATGTGGATGTGCTTATAGTTTAGAGATATGGAATGTATACTGTAGAGAGAAGTTGCTTTCTGGAATGTGGTATGTTGGAGCTTGTTTTTTGTAAAGGAGAAATGGCGGCTTTCCAATGTGGGCTTTCTTTTATTTAGATTATATTAGGATACTCACTGGAACCATCGTATGGTTTTTAAATGTTGTAAATGATTCTCTTATAGCTGAGATGTAGAATGTTGAGTTGCATATATATATTATGGAAATTTTAGAGTTTTGTTTGGATCTTTTGCTGGTAACTAGATTGAAGAACAATGCTACTATATGATTTCCCTATGGTTATGGGATGAAGAGTCTCATTTTGTTAGCTAAGAGGAGATGAAGAGATTGAAATTGTTTACACATCATGATGAGGGTAGGAAGTCACTTTCTGGGGGAGGAGTTCTTTTCATACATTAGTCTTCCTTTTCCTTTTTTAAAAAACCTAGTTTGTATTAGCTTTTATTATGCTATTTAAAACAATTGATTTTTTTTTTTTTAAAAAAAATCTCTCTCTTTAAGAGAGAAAGGCTGGGCTTGTTCTTCAGATCAGATAGAAAAGTTAGAGCAGAGCAGAGTTTAGCTCTGTAACTAAAGGCACAAGGCAGGTGCAGCTGGAAGCCAAACAGATTGTCTATTAACATTACCTTCCAACAAACAAAACACAACAATCCCCCCAGGGCTAACTCATAACTGCTTTCTTACCTTTTCCTGATTTGCAGCCAAAAGTGATTCCATTCCTACTTTCAAACGCTGGACTTCTTGGTCTAAAAATGGAAACAATATTTGAACAGTATGAATTACTCAAAATGGTATACTCAAAATGATTGATTTAGTGAACCATAATATGGTAGCTATTTCACCTTCATTGCCTCTCTTTCCATTTAAATGATAGCAAATAGTTCCTGAGTATCAGTTCCCAGGTTTTATCAGATGTGCATGTCTCTTAAAAAAAAAAAAAGGGAGGGGGGAAAGGTTTCTCCTGTCCAATTGTGGCTGACTGTAGGGGGTGCTGCTCCTGTCTGTTTCCCAGCCAAGAGAGCCGGTGTTGTCCGAAGATGCTTCCGTGGTCCTTTGGCCAGCATGACTATCAGTTGTTGTTCCTCTTCCTCACCCTTCTAGCACAATTACTGATATTTTAAAAAGGAATGGCCTCAGTCCCCCCCCCCCCCAATTCTACCCTATAAAAACTTTTGATGGAAGAGAGAAGTTTAGACAACTACATAAGGGAGGAGAATGTGGAAAAAAAATTAGCACTATTTTTTATACAACATTCAAGTTAATGAAAATACAGTAGAAAATAAAAACACAACAGGAAAAAAAAATAGCCCAGAGCTGTACAACTACCCTGTTTCCCCCAAAATAAAACTTCCCGTGATAATAAGCCCAATCGGGCTTTTGAGCGCATGGCAGTAAGACCAAGCACTTATTTCAGGGTTCAAAAATATATAAGACAGGGTCTTATTTTCGGGGAAACACAGTAGTAAAAGATTTAAAGTCTTGTATATTTAAGTATACACATAACTGTATCTGTGCCTTTATATAGGCAGATTTCTATGGACTACAGAAACCAGTTGCTTATTAAAAAGTAAATCTGCAGCACAAAGTGTCAATATTTCAAATATGAGAAAATGGACAATTTCAAACTCAAAATAATTGAAAGTAATTCACAATTTTTTTAAAAAAAATTACACCTCCTTAAAACTGCTTAAAACATCACTTGAAAAGACAAAGATGGTTATAAAGTTTGGATTTTGTTATTCTTTCCTATTTCTAAGAATAACTGCCTCTTTCTGCTTTACCAAATGATATAAAAGCCTTGGAAGAAAATCTAGTAATGCCATTCAAGAGAAAAATAATAGCAACTTTTCCATTGAATCTTCCTTTTCTCTTGAATCTGCTTAAGGGAGTTTTTGGAAAAGTAAAGTCTTGTTATGCACAAGGCAGGGGTGAAATCTACTTACCTTCCTTACTGGTTCGGAAGTGCATGCGCCCCGCGTGCAGACCCTCTGCACATGTGCAAAACCTTCTGAGCATGCGCAGAAAGTAAAAACACATTACTTCCTGGTTTAAACCAGGAAGTAACGACACCTGGGTGGGTGGGCAGAGCCTCGCACCGTCATCGCTACTGGTTCTCTGAACCACCTGCCACAATTGCTACCAGATCGCCCGATCCGGTCTAAACCGGGAGCATTTCACCCCTGGCACAAGGTATTCACCACATACTATAACAACCTTTCACTAGTCTTATTAAAATATAAGATTTTTGTCTCTGTGTTTCTTTTAATGTGGGCTATCTTCACGGTCTTCTTCCAGACTGGATTGCAAGTATGGATGTTGTCACTAGATGGCAGCTAAGAAAAACGGAAAACTCAATTTCTTTGCTAACAACCAGGGGCTGCTTGCATTTCTTGCCGCCAGTTTGGTTGCCTTGTTTTAGTCTATATGTACAATCTTAATTTATATGTTGGATTTATTCTAAGGTGATTTACTGTAATAGAACAGCTCAGTCATCCTTCAAAGATAAAACATGGATAAATGGCTCAAATATTGTAAATACTACTAACTGGATAGAAGATTCTTGACTGCAGACATGAAATTGCTAGCATTTTAGGAAAAAGAAATAGCTGATGATGTAAAAATGGATTTGATTATAATATTTGCCCAAACATTTCTGAGGAATTTTAAATGGACATTTCCCAAGTTCCAGAGTTCTTTGTACAGTAATGCAAAATGATTCAATTTATATAAGCTTCAAAGGAATAATCTGCAAAGATGGCAATGTGACACACAAGGAAAGTACAAAGAAAGAATCAGCGCTAATTATGTATATTAATCAAGTATGGAGGAAATGCAATTGTTTAGAGATAATTTCATGCAGAAAATTTGGATTATTCATTCTAATGATTTATAAAGTTTTGTAAAGTATATTGAACAAGTAGCAGAGTTAGTAATTATGTATCTTATTTTAATGTATTTTAAAAATTAAAGTTGAAAGAAAGACAAGGCCATATAAAATTGCATGCAATGTGCAGTAACCAGACAGAGGAATAAAAAATGTGCATTTTGTATTAAAGAGATTTTTGAGAGCCAATTTGGTCTAGTGGTTAAGGCTACCAGGCTACAAACTGGGAGATTGTGAGTTTTAGTGCGTCCTTAGCATGAAAGCCAGTTATGTGAACTTGGGCCAGCCACACTCTCTCAGTCCAAATAACCTCACATGTTTATTGTTGTGGGGAAAATAGCAGGAGGAAGGTATGTTGGATAAGTTCACTGCTTGAGTTATTTGTAAAACTAATAAAGGTGGGATACAAACAAACATACATTAACCTTCTAAAAGAGCCACAGCAAGGTCTTTTAATATTGTACTCTAAAACATTAGACAAGCAAATTATTTTAAAAGATCAATTTGTATTATTATTATTTTTTTTTTACAAAACTATAACAGGGACTGAAAATAAAAAGGAAAAAAGTGTTTAAGAACTGAAGTTAATATAATTGTATCATTTCTCTGCAGCCAATGGTGGTTTGCATTCCAAGATTTTTTTTCAACTATTCAGTCTAACCTTGACGTCTACAATCCAATAAGCAGGTCTGCTGCTGCTTAGAAATCTGTCAAAATTGATTGAGTATTGCGACCGGCTGTAGAAAAGCACTTAAAAAGATCTTTATGAGTTAGAATTAGATTTTATTACAGATAAACCTACTGAAATCAACAACATGTAATTAAACAGTGGCATTTTAGTTATTCAAACTGTAACTATAAGGAGCTTGTACTGGGATGTATTGACTTTGACAGAGCCTATTTAAAAGTGTTATCTAAATTCAGACAGAAATGCTATCTGTAACACAAATCTTACAATGCAAGTAGTCCTCATTTAACAATAATTTGTTCAGCAACTCTTTGAAGTTACAGGTGCTGAATGAGTGATACTTATAAGTCCCTAAAGTTACGGCCCTTACAGCACCCCATAGTTATGTCATCATTTATTGTTTATTTACATTTTCATCCCATCTTTATTATTTAAAGGTAACTCAAGGCAGCAAACATACATAATACTCCTATCTCCTCCTATTTTCCCCACAACAACAGCCGTGTGGGGTTAAAATGAGAGAGAATAACTGGCCCAAAGCCATCAGTTCCCAGTTATGACCAGAGGAGCATTTCAACTTCTCCCAGCCACCTATCTCCCCATGGTTTCTGCCCTTTTGTCTACCTGCAAGGACTCCTTGGTGGCAGTGTTGGGGCTAAAGTAGAGGCCTGGGCTTTCAGTAGTCTCAGCTGGCCATTTGCGTTGTTCTCCAAATAGTACAGTGCTATTTTCACAATGCTACATAAGGGCTCAGAAGCTTTCCAAAGGATTGCAAGAATGGTGCAGGCCTCAGAAGAATGCGAGTGGCCTCAGGAAGAAGGCCTGGCATGGCTGGCAGTTGCCTTGCACAAGGATGACCTGAGCATGCCCCATCAGCAGAGGGAGGAAGATGACAAAAGTCAGCTGTGGGTCAGTGGTATGCAGAGTGAAGGGGTAGCCGGGGCTTTGTGCTGTAGCTCTGGGATGGTTGGCCATGGCATAGAGTCTGAGGAAGCACTCCTCAGCAGTGGCACTAGGGTTGAACTAGTGGCCTGGGGATGGTGGCAGCTGGCTGAGACTGAAGGCCCTGGGCCTCTACTTCAGCCATAATGCCACTGTATGAAGTGTCGCTGTGCAAGGTGTCCAAAAGACAGAGATGAGAAGGAACTGGATGGGTGAAGGGAACTGGAGCTGAGAGGGACCAACTTGGAAGTGGATCATGATGGGTCCTTGTTAATGACTGGTAGGGTTAGGTTAGTACAGCAATAGGGACTACCAGGATTGCTGTTGCTAGACGATGTGGTTATTTGACATTGTATTTTACATTCAATCACTTAGTCACATAAATTCCGGTCCCAATTATCATTATCACCTATGTTTAGATCATTCAAATAGCTGTCTGGTTGCTTTCAATAGTGAGTTATTCTCATATATTAACATTATGATTTAGCAGCAAAATATAAATTAATGTTCACTGCTGCAGAAATGCATTTTAGCTGAAATTTGTATTTGAAAGGCAAGAAAGTGAAAACTCAGGGCTTACGTTTTTCTTTTAGCCTTCTCTTATACACTTCCTCTACAATAGGAAATGGAGAAAGTCAATCAAGAATGCAGAAAAAACAAATGAACTATATTCATTTCCACCAAAATAAGCATCCAAAAATAAAAGATATACTTGACATTTCTAATCAATTTCCCATTTTCAAAGGGAGGTTAAGAATGTTTGCAAGGAGCTAACCACTTAAAATGCACAAGCCCTCTTTTTGGAATACACAGACAATTCAATGGTTTTCAAAAACAAGTGTATTTGCTAACATTTCTAGCAATTTTTAGCCAATAGTCAAATCTAATTTTTGACTATTTTTAGCCAATAGTCAAATCTAGTAAACATGCGTTTAATGCAAAAGATGCAACAACATTATGAATAAATAGAACTCCTATCCATTTAATAAGCAATCAATCCTAGTGTGTCTGAAGACATCTTTGAAAAATATCTTAAAATATTCATTTATTTATGGTAAAGTACCACTAATTCAATTTTACTGCCCATAAATAAGGGAACAAGATTCAATCATCCACATTTGATCTGGAAGGATAAAAGACTGAATAATCATTGTATGACATTATGAAATTATCAAGTGGGAAAGGGCCATGTACATCATTAGTTACAATCCCTGATTCAGTACAAATTCAAATAAGCATCTTTGACAGAACTTTCTATAATTTTTACTGAAACACAGCCAGTAAACATATAATTTGCTTGTGTGACTGATGTATAAAGCATATTGGTAAATAAGAGAAAGTAAGAATAACATTTAATATTGCCCATTATTTTGTATAATCTGTAATAATAGTGTAATTAATGAAAAACAATTCCTCTTCTCCAGAATATGGAGAGCAAATCTATCTTCAACAAACGCTTAGCAGGCATATAATCTTGCCTAACATAGAACAAGATTACAGCGGGAATTCCATCTAAATTGCTGCAAGCCAATTAAAACTTTGACACAATACATAGATAATGAAGCAGGATATGGGAATGCAACTGGCATAGCTTAATAAACACAAACATGCTTTATAGATAACTTAGAAAATCAGTTTTCATTCTCTTTGGTACTATGGCTATCTATTAGACACTTTCATTTTAAATAATAACAGTCTATATATGACTCTTTAAAACACCTGGCAATAACAGAAATAAAATGCACACTATTACCTCTCTCTGCAATTTCATTATTTGCTGACGTCCTCGAGATTTGACTCTGTAATCGTTCAATTTCTGAGTCTTTTAGAGCTAACTGTTCTTGAAGCTGTGCTATTTCAGCCTAAGGGAACAGATAAATAATAATAATGTTATTTCTACCTTAACACTTTGCCAATAAAGTAATACACAAAGAATTATTTACTTCAACAATATCAGAAACAAGCCCCACACCTGCTTTTATTTTTTAGGGGATTAGAAGACCAGATAATGGGTCCATATAAGATCCTACACCTATCCTGATTTTATACAGCATGAATTATTTATTGCTTTAATTAAAAGGTAGGGAATATTTGGCTATAGGAGTTTCGAGACAGGAATGGCTTTTGTGTTCAGGTTTCAGAACAACTGTCTATTAGGATATGGTTTAGAAAAGGGCTTCTCAAATTCTTCAACTCAATAACTCTTAATAAAATTTCAGATTGTTCACTAACCCTCAAGCATTCATTATATGAACATATAATTTAATAAATACTACTAATAGTACTACATATAATAATAAAACAACAATGATAATGGATATTGTGGTCCCCTTGATCACTTTGCAGAATCTTGGTCTAGAGTCCTGAGGGCTAGATTGCATTCAAATTATTGTACATGTGTACGTACCTATTTTGACATGTTCTCTATTTCTATGACATTTCTGTGGATTTAACTTCTAATAGCTGGAAATTTCAAACAGCAAACTAAATGTTCATTGTAACAGTGAGAATTGACAGAAATATTCTGTAAGATTGTTTTGCAGGAGCCAATCTGCACAAAACCGGCTTCCTATCGGAAGTGTGTGTGTTCCCAGAGCGTTTTTGATGACATCTGGATGGGTGGGTGGAGCCTCCCACCACCGCTACCAGTTCGCCCAAACCAAGACGAACCAGTAGAAACCCACCCCTCCTTCTGATACTTCCCTACATCCCACAAAAGCATTCTTGTGAGAAAACTCAGAAACAAAAAGAATCAAAATGCACAGTATAACCCTCTGGAAATTAGAATATACATCATAGAACAGTGTTGGTGAACCTATGCTATAGATGGCAAAGGCGACATAACATGGTATTTTGGGTCATATGCCAGCATTCACCAACACCAAACTCCAACCATTTTGAAAGCACACCCCATTCTCTCATGATTTCTAGAAGATTTCTGCCATGAGAATGGGGTGTGTTCTCATGTGGCCTCCAGACCCTCCGAAAATCACATGAGAACAGGGCGTGCTTTCACATTTGTGTGGTTTTTGAAGAATTCAAAGGCTGCAGAAGAGCATTCCCCAAAGCCGTTTCAAGAATGAAGTATCATGGGACTTAGAGTTGCCTTAGATAGGCTGCAGGGGCCTGTCAACAAAAAGAGAATATTTCTGGAAGATAAGCAGAGCATGGCAGATCTCGGGGATCATATGATTGGACTATATATTTTAAAATTAACAAATATGAAAACAGTTGTTTCTCTTTTGTTCTGAGCAGGGAGATGGTAGTGGTGACAAGTAGCAGAGTCAAATTGGTCCATATCTTTCCTGGGGCAAAGCTGAAAAGTTTCTCTATATTATGTTGCTTACTTTAGTTGCTTTTAGTTTCCATTCATATTGAGTCCTTTCATTTTCTAGCTCTTCAACCTTAATTTTCAGGTGTTTGAGTTCCTGTAACAAATTCTGGAGATAAGTGGAAGATAAGAAAATACTTCTTAATGACAGTGCTTTTACAGTTCAATTATTTCTATATTAATCACATGTAAACATTATTATCAATGACAAATACATTCCATAGGTAAATTTACAATATGTTATGGTAAAATGACTTTTCTATTAAAGATTGTAGTAGGGCAGTGTTTCTTAAAGTGTGAGCTTCCTAAAGGGTGGGTCTAGGACTTCTGAGGGTCCCCCAAGAACCTCTCAAGGGTCAAAAAAATCAAAATTATTTTAGCAGTCTATGTTGAAAAATAATATAATATTAAGATTCCATCAAACAATCATGAAAAGCAAATGTGTCAATTTTAATTTTTAATACAGTAAATATTGATAATTATAAGCCATATAAGCAAAAGCTCTTTTGGGGTCCTCCATAATCTTTAAAGATGAGGGGCCCTGGGAGAAAAAAAAGTTTAAGAAACACTGCGGTAGATGAAGCAGAATCAAACACTCTATTTTATGTGGCAGAGTTTTATTTGTAAGACAGAAATTTCTATTCCTAATCTCCTCTCATTAATATGGATGTTTGGTATGCTATAGGTAATCCTCAACATATGACAGTAATGGAGTTTTCCCATTCCATTAATAAATCACGAGCATCGTTAAAGCATCAGACCAGATTTTATGATATATGGGGGTTTTTTTTGCAGTTGTTAAGCAAAATTGTTGTTCGGCTACGGGGCATTTTTGCCAAAAAGCAAAGTAAATGCTGATTTTTGGCAAAAATTATCATTAGTCACCATCCCATAAAAGTAGGGCGCTGCAAATGGCCATAAATGGGGGCCAACTGCCAAGTGCCTGAAATGTGCTCATATGATGGTGGAGCGTCCCACTGCTGAAACTTTGTAAATGGATCATAAGCACCTTCTGGGGGGTCCATCATAATTTTGAACAGTCACTACACAACTAATCGCAAGTTGAGGACTATCTGTACAAAGTCACTTCAAATTCCATTTTTAGCTTTACAAAAAGACAAGTGTGGTCAACATAACATGTGTTCTTCTAGAGTGAGATGGAAAAGCTAAGTCTTAAGTATCTCCTGAACCAGGAGGGAATGTATAGACTGAATCTATGTAGATAGAATATTCCCACACACTGAAACAGCAATAAAAAATGTATTTCTTAGGTATTGTCATTCTCAGATAGATGGGACTTGGTAAAGATGACCATATTTGATCTAATCCGATGGGGAAAATCACATATATAATATTTTGGGTCAGTTTCTTTTAGCTTTGTTTTGTTTTTCAACTTATGTTAACCACTATGTTATATTTAATGTAAAGCAATGAAACAGACAGAGGTGGAGGCATTCCTTTAAAGAAATAATAGGAGCAAAACAAATATGTCCAAAATGTGATTCTCCAAGTTTCAGAAAATAACACTGCAACTTCAGTAAACCTGAGCTAATAATATATCTTAAAATGAGCTTATGTTAGGCATACCAGTGTCAGTCCTATCCTGTTGAATTCTATGCGCTTATCTAAAATAGTTTTCAGCCTGACGTATAAAGTGGTTTTGATCAGAGTGAAAGTTTATTCTACAAAACCCAGATAGCCCTGAGATGTTTTTGCAGAATAAGCAATTTATTTTAAAGAGCTTTAGACAAAGAAAAAAAAGTGACCGAGTTTTTATAGAGGCTTTCCTCTGTCCCATTCATTTGATTCTCTTAAACAAAAAAATATAAAATAAATGAAACCAGATGTCTATAATTTAAATACATTTTGAAGATCATTGCCTTAAATGGAGGCCCGCAGTCAGTAATGTTCTCATATCCATTGCATAATAAGAGTTTGATGCACTGTGATAATATATTATAGGTAAATCTTTAAAATTACTTAATAGGTTTAATAAAACTTTAATTACAATAATATTGAATTAAAAAACAGATTATGTCTGAAATGATTTTTTGCTTTCCTTGTTAATTATGCATTACTAAATTTACCAAATTAAGCAGTTAGGTTCAATATTCCTCACATACTTCTATAAACAAGAGTACTGGTTTCTTTAAATCAAAACATAATAAATTAATAAAGGAGGACAAAAAGACCTAAAATCCTAAATCCTTAACTAGATTTTAGAACACAGAATATAGAATAACAAGGTTGGAAGGGACCCTGGAGGTCTTGTAGTCCAACTCCCTGTTCGAAAAGGAGACCTTATACCATTCCAGACAAATGGTTGTCTAATCTCTTCTAGAAAACTTCCTGTGATGGAGCAAGCTGTTCCACTGATTAATTGTTCTCATTGTCAGGAAATTTCTTCTTAGTTCTAGGTTGGATCTCTCTTTAACAATCTTCTGCCCTTTACCTCTTGTCCTGCCCTCAGATGCTTTGGCTAATAGGTCGACCCCCTCTTCTCTGTAACAGTCCCTCAAGTACTGGAAGACAGCTATCATATCACCCCTAATCCTTCTCTTCTAGACTAGACATATTCAGTTCTCTCAAACGTTCATCATATGGTTAAGCTTCCTGACCCCTTTATTGCTCTTCTCTGCACTCTTTCTAGGGTCTCAACATCTTTTTTGAATCGTGGTGACCAGAATTGGATGAGGTATTCCAAGTGTGGTCTCATTAGTGCAGTATAGAGTGGTACTGTCTCTTCCTGTGATCTTGATGCTGCCTCTCTGTTGATGCAACCTAAGATTGTATTGGCATTTTTGGCAGCTTCAGCACACTGCTGGCTCATATTCGCTAGGACTCCTAGATCTCTCTCACAGTTACTGCTGGTGAGCCAGCTATTGTCTATTCTATACCTGTGCATTTGGTTTTTCTTGCCTATGTGTAGGTCCTTACTTTTCTAATCACTGAATTGCATTTTTTTATAGGTTCCAACGTTCAAGCCTGTCAAGGTCTTTACAATTTGCAGCATGGTTCTGCTTTAATAATACACTGTGAGTTAAAATGTTCATATATTAACAAATTAGACAATAGCACTTAGATACTGCTTCACAGTACTTTTACAGCCCTCTCTAAGTGGTTTACAGAGTCAGCATATTGCCCCCAATAATCTGGATCCTCATTTTACCCATCTCGGAAGGATGGAAGGCTGAGTTAACCTTGAGCCTGGTGAGATTTGATCTGCCAAATTGCAGGCAGCCGGCAGTCAGCAGAAGTAGCTTGCAGTACTGCATTCTAACCACTGTGGCACTGTGGCTCATGAGTACAATTTAGGCATAACACTATAATCTATAATTTGAAACTACTTACATATTATATTGTAAAAATGGGTTTCACAAATATACATCCAAAGGTGGATCACCATTACAATTTTGTATCAGAAATAGCCATTGTTATTTCAAGCACAGCTCTTCAGCTTTGACAAAGTTTCACAAAATCCCTTTAAGTATAATGTAGAATTGTAGGAGATAAAACAGATTTACAACTGGGAGTCATGGCCTATTACTACCTCAATTCCAGGACAAGACAACATTATTTTGTTATGAAACACAGCATTCTGTAAAAAGAGCATCAATTCATGCCAAGTGGTCACAGCAAACTCTGATTAGTAATATTTAGTTTATTCCTTAAAAAAAAAAAGGAAAATGTATAGATTCAGGCTAACATTTGACCTTCATACTTCACACTGAAAGCAATTCTCCTGTGAAGGGAACTCTGTCACCCATTCAGTGCTGTTTTGAGAACCAACTGCCTCCACACTTGGTTTCCTATTGTGTGATTTTCTTTCCTGGATTTGATTATTAATCTCCAGTTGCAGTTTACACATCTGTTCTTGCAGGTCACTGATCAGGTTGACTACTGACTAAATAAGAAAGACAGAAAATGACATCTAGAGACAACATGAAATGAAGCCAAGAACATACTTTTTTTCGGGGGGCAGGGTAGGATGAGATATAACAATAGGCATTAAGGTGTCCTCTTTTGTCAAATAGTAAAAAAGCGTAGGGCTCATTCCACAGAACAGATCCTATTAATGCTTAAAACAACTACCTAAACTATTCCTTCTTAATCTTAAGAAGCTCAATTGACAAGTAACATTGTAAGAGATAAAAAAATAATGTATTGGGAAGACTCAAAAGGCCTTTGGCTTGATAAATGTTTCTAGCTCATTAAGAATGTGTATCTGTGACTGATTTCCTCAACATCTGGCAGTGATCATATCAAACCAATGCTTTTTCTGCCATATTGTAAAAGGAAGGAACCCTCTCTGCAAAACTTACATTTCTTAAAAGAATATAAAAAATGAACAGTAAAAAGAAATAGTTCTACTTATTAAGGCTAGGCAATTCTTTAGATTTATCTGGAAAAACATATCTCCAAAAATTTGGAAAGGGAACTTCATACCTATCTGTAATTCATTAAAGCATTTCTGTTTTGTTTTTTTTTACCGAATCACACAACTACAGCAAAAAGCATTCCATTACAGCTTTGTGATCCTAAAAACAGAAGTGGCTACTTTAATGAGTTGCAGATTAATACTACATTTGTGCTATGTTTTGAAGCTCTTCCAAAAAGTAACTGAAGTACCGGACAGTCCTAATCCTATATTTAAAAATGTATCAAAGGCCTCATAAATCACAAGCTTTTATACAATATTCCTAGGAATTTGGCTATTGTTGAATCTTATTAAATAGCAGTGTTCCCTTTGTTGTTTTAATGGCAACAATACAGAGATATGTTATTACTGGCTTCTTCTGAGATAGTGTTTGGTTCTCCAGTCTAGCCTACAGACTGGGATTTCCCATTCAAATACTTAACCAGCTTTGACTCTGCTTATTCAAAGCCAACTCAGAACAATCAGGTATTGCTACGGTTCTGAAAGAATCTTGATAGTTCTTAACAATCAGTTATAAATGCAAGTATTTTTGTGTTGATATCCATCAGGGTCCACCAATATTTTTCTTTTTAATACCTAGTAGATTTTGTTGAAGAATAATAAAGAATATCTTACAAACACCTGAAGTTCTTTTTAAAATCACAAAGATTCAGTGACAAAGACATTGAAAACCTCCTCTAAAAGAAGAACAGATGAAAATAATATCTCAAAATATAAAGCTGCTTCCCAAATGAAAATAGACGTATAAATAGCCTTTGCAGTTTTCATAGAGCCAAGATAGATCAGAAAGTTTGGGTACAGTTGCATCAGGTTTAGCATTCCATAACCTTAGTTTATACTTTAAGATTATGATACATATAAATACACACCACAGAGGCACCGTTAAACTGTCTACCAATACTGTATTTCATTTTTATATTTGATGAGTGTCAGCTCTTCTATTTTCACGTAAAAGATAATTTTAAATTGTAAAACATTAATGCAGCATAGAATAGTAAAATCTAACTTTATGCTGAAGTAAATTGTTGCTTCTGAGTGGCTCTGTGATTATATATAAGTTCACACCCTTAATTTATTTGTTAAAAATAACAAAGGCAGGATCTAAATAAATATATCAGTATGCATAGACCAACTGAAAGAGCCTTGGTGGCGCAGAAGCTTAAAATGGTGTTAAAGTGACACCAGCTGCCTGCAATTATTGCAAGTTCGAATCTCACCAGGCTCAAGGTTGACTCAGCCTTCCATTCTTTCAAGGTAGGTAAAATGAGGACCCAGATTTGGGGGCAATAAGCTGACTTTGTATAAAAAAGAACACTGCTTAGGGGGGCCCGAAAGCCCTACTAAGCAGGTATATACAAAAGTATGAAGGCTATTGCTTAACGCATTGTAAGCCGCCCTGAGTCTCCTGAGAAGGGCGGCATATAAATTATAAATTAATTTTTTTTAAAAAAAACTTTGTATACCTATAAAAATTGCATCTTCAAATCATATAAGAAAATCAATTCTAGGCAATTTATTCAAGAATGAAAATGACAAAAGTCTCAATATCCATGTTCCAGATACTTTTTCTTACAGTTTCAACTGAAAATATTTTCAATTGGAGAGTCCTTAAGTTTTGAGTAGACATTCTGAAGGTATAATTTTGGAGAGAAAACCCTCACACTAAGCCAAAATTAAACTGCCATTGCAGATGTACAGAGAAATACAGGCAATCTTTGACTTACAACTACAGTTGAGAGCAGAATTTCATTTGCTAAGCAAGCCGTTTTAGGGAATTATGCTTGATTTTATGACTTTTATTACCACGGTTGTTAAGCAAACCTCTGCAATTGTTAAGTGAATCACATGGTTTTTAAGCAAATCCAGCTTCCCCATTGGCTCTGCTTGTTGGAAACTGGCTGGGAGGTCACAAATGGCAACCAAATGACCGTGGGATACTGCAAGTCTTGTAAATACATGCTGTTGTCAAATACTTGAATTATGATCATGTGACTATGGGCATGCTATGAGGGTCATATAAGCAAGGACAATTCACTTTTTTCAATGCCATTGTAAGGCTTGAACCATTGTTAAACTGATAGTTGTTAAGTTAAGGACTACCTGTATCAGTGGTGGTTCCATTTACTTTTACTACTGGTTTACAACGGGAGCATGCGCACATGCGCAAATCGTCAGTGATGACATTGGGGCGGATGGTCGGAGCCCCCTGCTGCCGTTACTACTGATTCGCAAGAACCGGACCGAACCGGGAGCAACCCACCACTGACCTGTATATATTCTGCAATGGGCATTCATTTTCAAACTCGAAGAGATGGGATTCTGATAGATTCCTTTCACTTAGCTGAAGGCATATGCTAAACCCTTCCCTGCTTCTATCTCTCAATCAGAGTGACCCACAGTCTTCACCACCCAATTCTTGTGTCAGAATTAAGTACAAAAATTACAGCTTTATTTTTCATGACATTTTGTTGCCATAGGAACCATTTCACAGAGTCTATAGAGCCACATGATTCTGCTACTCTTTTTTCAATCTGTTTCTCTTTATTCCCCTGTCTGGGGGGGAAAAACACTATTACATTGGTTTCATCTGGTTTCTACTACCTATGTCACTTCTTTTCAGAATTAAAATTCAAGTTCAGAATTCAGAAACAGATTCAAGTTGAGTGGGAAAGAAAGAAAAGAGATGTCTCTGATTTAAGCCAATCTGTTATTTCTCCACAGAGCACTGTTTTCTGTGTGTGTCTTGACTGAAGCAATGGAGATAAATCAAGGGAGATAAACCCAATTTCATGTGTGCAGCAGAAATATTTATTTATTTTATTCAACTTGGGTGCTGTCCAGCTCCAATCAATTTGGGGTGGCTCACAACTATAAAATAATACAAAGAGAATACAAAAGAATACGAAGAGCAACAAATTAGCCAGCTCTTTAAAGGCTTTCCAGAATAAAATAAGGGTGGGAGTTATATGGATTTGGGGGGACTTTATTCCAGAGGACAACACTGCTACACAAAAGGCATGCTTCCAAGACCCACAAAGATGACAACGTTCAATGGAGGGGACCTACAACTTACCCATTGTGCCAGACAAGCTGAAATAATGTCACTGGACAAGCTGAAATAATGAAAGACAGGAGGCCCCGTGGATAGGCGGCCTCGTTTTTCCTCAAGAAAAAAACCAGAAAGCTCCTTGACATATAAGCTTCTTGACAGTTTCCTCATTGACTTTGCTTGTGGGAAGTCAGCAAATGGCGGTCACGTAACAATGGGATACTGCAACCATCATAAGTATGAGCTGGCTGCCAAGTGCCTGGATCACACTCGTGGGATTATGGGATTCTGCAATGGTGGAACTTTGAAGATCAGTTACAAGTACCACTTTTTCAGTGTCGTCACAACATTGAATGGTTATTGAATGAGTGATCATTAACTGAGGACTACTTATAGATGAGTACATCTATAGATGAGTACATCTATAAGTATCAATTCCAAAAGGGATAAAATGCAAAGTCTTACATTTTGTTAGATAAAATAAAGGCATAAGTGTAAGAGCCAGGTTGGTCTAGTCGCGAAGGCACCAGGCTAGAAACCAGGAAACTCTGAGTTCTAGTCTTGCTTTAGGCATGAAAATCAGCTGGGTGATTTCGGCCAGTCACTCTCTCTCAGCCCAATTTATCTCACAGAATAGTTGTTGTGGAGAATATAGAAGGAGGAATGAACATTGGATATGTTCACCACATTGATTTATTTATAAAAATAATAAAGATGAGATTTTTAAAAAGCTTTAAAAATGTTGGGAGAATCATACTGGACAACAATGTGAAAAAGATCTAGGTATTTTAGTGGATTATAAACTGAACATAAACCAATCAAGTTATGCAAATGAAAAAAAAAGAGCAAATGTAATCCTAAACTGCATCAACTGAAGGAAAGTGTCAGGTTTAAAAGAAGCGATATCTCCTTTCTATTCTGCACTGGTCAAACCACACATAGAATTCTGCATATAGTTCTGAGAACTGTATTTTAGGAAGTAGATTTGCAAACTGGAATATGTCTAGAAGAGAAAGTTCAAGGTGGTAAGGAACCTTGATAGGAATACTTATAAAAAGAACATTGGTATGTTCAGCTTGGAGGACAAAAGACTTCAGGGAGACATTATAGCTGTCTGAGTATCTGAAGGGGTATCATGAAGAAGAGGGACAGACTGTTTCAGAGTTATTCCAGGACAAGAAAGAGGTTTTAATTACATAAAAGTAATTTTGGTAGGAGTAAGTTTTAAACTGTAAAATCTGTTCAATACTGGAACACATTACCCCAGGGAATGGTGGATTCTCACTAAATATGTTTACACTGAGTGGTCATCTCGGAGATGTAGTACTGGCGAGAAATTAGATAATCTCCTTTCTAATCCTTCCATTGTATTCAATTTCATTGTACATGCTGTGCGTTGACAATAAAAGTTATTTGATTTGTATGGTTTGATGGTTTCTCAATGCATACCTTGGCAGTATTTTGAGAATAACTACTCTTAGTAGTTATAAGTCTATTTCACCAAGCCCCTAGTATTCCATCAGGTCAACTTTTAAAAAGGAAGACAATGACTTACAAAAAATAAATATTTTTAAAGGAACATATTTTTAAACAGGAACTTAAATTATTTGTTTAAGCTATGTTTAAAGTTCTTTAGCAAGGAAAAAAAAAAGATTTTTACCAGTTTGAAACTGTTGCTTACTGTAAATAAGTATGAAAAAGATGGGATGCCCCTACATATCATAAGTATTTGTTTATTTAATTCAACTGAGGTACCACTTGATTCCAGCTGATTCTGGGCAGCTCACAACGTATACCATAAAAATCCAATACATACCAAAACAAAATGGGATGGAGATACACACATACACACTAAGGGGCCGTTTGTAGACCTTGTGATCTATAATCAATAATTAGCTTAGTGACATTTAAGATTAAGGATGAAACTGCATCAGTTGTTTCTCTTAGTACTCTTTCCAAGTACCTTTGCAAAACAATGCAAGGGATAAATAAATGTATACAGGTGATGTATTCTGCCTGTACAGCCTCAGCAAAGGGATACAAAATTATGCTCAAATGTGTTATACTTCTCTGACTACTTTGAAATTGAGATTTTCAGATAGCAATACATCTGCATGTTGCTGACTACAACCCTGATAGAAGAAGGTGCACACTATATAAGATAGAAACAAAACTGGAAAGTTTTCTAACTGAACTGTAGAACTGATTACACAAATATGAATTTAATCTAGATCTGATCCTTTGATACTGATGTATGTAATTGATAATACAATGGATGAAGCATCGAAGCATGACAGGAATAATAGGGGTAAAGGAATGCTTATGAAATGATCTGTTTTCCTTAAAGGACCGGATCTTAGGAAAAGATGTATTTTTATTTTAAAACTATATCAGGAGTATAAAATACACAACTTTTAGAACACGTATGGCTACCGGTAGATGGGAGCAGTGGTGGGTTGCCCCCGATTCAGACTGGTTCGCAAGAACCGGTAATAAATCCAGTGGGAGGCCCCGCCCACCACTCCGGAGGTCGTCATCAGCAATCTGCGCATGTGCAGAAGGGATGCGCAGTTGCGAACCGGTAGAAAAGGTAAGTAGAACCCACCCCTGGATGGGAGGTTGAGTATAACTCTAACTATCACATCAGAGTAGATGGACCGAAGAATTTGGACTTCCTGTTTTGCAAGGCTTACTGTATCTATTTAATCTCTTAATCACCCACCCCAGAAGAGACAAAAATAACTTGGGAGCCATTTACTTTGGCAGCCTCTCTCTTCCGCTTGTTTTTCTGTTAAAAAAGGAAAATCTGCATGTTTTTTCTTCAGCAGAATTTCACCATTTTTGCATCCTCTACTGGTAAAGGGAAAAAAAATGCAACAGGAGGAAAAAGAGAGAGTTCAGTGCTGGTATTACAAAAATCCTTCTTGAAGGAAAAGAGCAGTTCAAAAATGTGAAAAATAAATAAAACAAAATGCTAAAATAAAAAAACTCACATAATAAAGTTAAGAAAAAAAATTACACACTCAGTTAACTTTGACATAAATCTATCTTCCAGATCTTGAATTTGGTTTAGAAGGAAGATGAAAGACATCTTAGAAAAATGTAGAGTATATTATCATCCTCTCTCTTTCTCTCTCTCTCTGCTGGAAATTAAGTCTTTACAAAAATTTTCTTGCCCCAGCATAGGAACATGGTAGCAGTCAGCTTTAATAATGTAGAAAGCAACCTGTGCAGAGTTCTGATCATAGCTTCAGGAACTGAAAAAATAAACAAATCAGGCTTACCTCCGCTTTGTTCTGCTTCTCTTCATATTCGCTTTGTTCCTTCTCCATTCCAACCAGTTTGATTTTCAGATCTGAAACTTCTGCCATTAAATCCAATTTCTGAGTTTCTAGCTGCGTCCGGCTTAACAGTTCCTGCAAAAATAGAAATGACTTTTCCAGTTATTCTATTCTAAAATAACAGAAATTGTCTTTTACCGATCCCTTTCTGATTTTAACAATGAATATGCATCATCTACATTATTATTATTATTATTATTATTATTATTATTATTATTATTATTATTATTTGCACAGTCATATGTTTAGACTGGATCTGGCATTTTTTTCTACCCAGCAAGTCCTTCTCAAGAACCTAGGATAGAAATGTTTGATGGTGTTTAAAGCTACCATCGCAGGATATAAATTATTCCAAGTAAAGCTGTCTTTTGCAATTAACTGACGGTGGCTTTGTCAGTGCTGATGGTGTTCAAGTGGTGCTCCAGATGTTTTAGAATTGTACCCAGGGTGCCTATTATTATTAGTATTCTTTTTGCTTTCTTTTGCCACAATCATACTGACTCCTATTTGCAGCTACTTGTATTTTGTTATTTATTATTATTACTATTACTACTACTACTACTACTACCATAATTACTTTATTATCCAAGAGCTTTAGCATTTTGAATATGGTTTTCTTAAGCATGTTTTGAATTATGGAAGCAGTCAAATAAATACGTACCCCCAGTAAATAAAATAGCCGTTAGAATAGAATGAAAATATCAAAAATAAAGGTTTGTTCTCCAGGGGTTCATCCAGAATACAGAACAAAATTGTTTTATTCTTTTAGGTTTAGAAAATTATATATGGGAGACTGGACTTTTGAGAAGGAAATAGCAACTGGGGAAAATGTTTGCCTCTTTCCCCTCTTTCTTCCCACGAAGCTGACTAGGGCATATTTCAAAAATACAAAGGAATTCTGTGGCTAATGGAGGGAGAGCATGCATTCTAACTCAGAGCTTGTACTGATAGTTAAAGTAAAAACTCTCCAGAAAGATCCACTGAAATCTATAAACTATGCCCACTCTACAATTAATCCTGGGGTGTTTTCTTTTTTTTTCTTTTTTTTTTTTGAGTGGGATTGTTCTAGTTTAAAACTCACACAAATTGCTGGGTGGAACAATCTTAAAAAGAACCAGAAGCATTAAGGATTTCAGAAAATCACATGACAGTTTATGGAGATACTATTTCTAACAATGTCATGTCACAGCTTTTTCTCACAGCTAGATCTCTGACCCCATCTTTTCTGGAAGCTGCAAAAATGTGCGTTAGTATCAGCAAGGGAGCACAAAATATACACTAAAAAAACTCTTCACAAATAATGTGGCATTAAAATCAAATCCGTTGAGCAATTTTATCCACAGACGCTGTAGAACACAGAACAAGAAATAATGGGTTAAAATTATAAGGGTTTTTTTTTTTCAGTTGGAGGTCAGTGAAAATGTCCAAACTTCACCAGTTGTTCAAAAATAAAATGGTGGTGGACTCTCCTTCACTGAAAGTGCTTAAATAGAAATGGTCACATGTCAGTAATGTTACAGTGGAAGGTTTCTGCCCTGGGCAGAGGTTTGGAGCACATGATCTTCAAGAACTTCTTCAACTTTTACATTCCATGAGTAAATGATTGCTAGCACTGGAACTAAAATTTGTCCTAAAAAAAAGGAGGACTAATAGTGAACACTTCAACTAAATGCAGCAGAAGTAATTTCTGTCTTATGTTACAGTCAATAAACAACTTTTTTTTTTCATGAAGGTAATACCTATTAAAAAAGAAGGAAACAGCTGGAGTAATTGAAGACATGCAGAGCACTAAAGATAGTAGCGATAGACAAAGTTTTTGATTCCGCTCCTTCAAATGGTCTGGTAGCCTAAGTAAATATCATATTTTTGAAAACAAGTAATGATAGTTTTAATTGTCAAGAAAGAGACAATTATTGCAGGATTATCTTGGAGTCAATTGTGGGCAAGTTATTTGCAAAAGTAATTCAATAAAGGCTTCAAGAAGGTTGAAAACAACTATCCAAGAATAACAGAACATTTTCTTGCCTGGAATAAGATGCTGTGACCGAAATGCAATGTCAGTTGTTCACGAAACACATCAATATGCAGACTTATTCTTGTGTTTACTGATTTTGCAGGAGCATTTGACAGTTTCCATTGGCAATGGTATGAATGGTGCTAGTCCAGAAGGTGTTCCTGCTAAACCATATGTCCCTTGCTTCACATATTACAGTGTATAAAGAATGACACAGTTCCTATTAATGACAAAATGTCCAAAGGCTTCCCTGTATATATTGGTGAAAGCAAGATGGAGTTGCTCTCTCTTGGGGTTCAACACTATGATCAATGCAGTAAAGTGGTAGTCTGCTGTTTGGGATGGTTTCATATTTGGATAAGATGACTTCATCACACATCAAATGTTATTTTTGCAGACAATGAAAGATATGCCTATGAAATCATTCTTGATATAAAAACTCATGCTTATCTCTATCAATATTGACAAGACCAAGGTATTCACAACCAATGACTCCCAGACAACCACACACTTTGATGAAGCTCACTTGAGCAATTTACAAACTTCAGCTGATTTAGCCAAGAATATAAAATAATTGCCACAGACAATGTCAACAATCAAATTGGCCAGGCTTTTTAGCCTTCAGAAAGGTGTTTCTAGAGAAAAAGCAGCATAAGAATTGATGCTGAAATATACAGTTATCAATAATCAATTATCAATGCACAAGGTCTTGGACCTTGGTTCAAATTGATTTGAAGAAGGTGAAAGTTTTCTAAAAGTTCTGCCTGAGCCAAATAGTATGGATTTTAATCTATGCAAAATACAAAATGAAACAATTGAAGAATCGTTCTGCAACCAATTTATGCTAGTTGATAAAATTCAGAAATATAACTACTGCATGGCCCTTGCCAACTTTCTCATCAACATCTCATGAAATCACACCCGGGGATTGGAGAATAAAAAGATGAGCTCCAAAAGACAAAAACAAAAAACCACTAGCTATGGAAGAAGTCCCAGGAAACAGGACCACAACAAAACAGTAACAAAACAAAAGCTGGAGGAATATAGTATGTGACATCAGCAAACCCATAGTATCTACTGATTACTGTAGATGATTACTACATATAAACCGAGGATTTTTAACATGAAGATCAGATAATGAATGCAAACAGACATCTGAAAGGCATGCAGCAAAATGTCATAGAAATAGACATGAGGTTTTTGAACACCACATTTGAGAAAGTTATTGTTCAAGAAATAGTATGGAGGCAGTTGCCACTGGTACTATATTATATATAAATACTTCACATTTTAGCTGAACATATGAATGTGCATATAATATACACATCATATCAGAATATTCCTACTGTCCTATACCTCTATGAATTGCAATTACATCCTCTCAAGGTTTGTTTTATATTTTTATTTAATCCAGGTTATATTTCAGTGAGGCCATCTTAAATGTTAACCAGCTGACAGTTATGGCTCAGAAAATATACTGAACTGAAAATTATTTGAAGTGGAGCTTAAAGAAATCACCATGGTACAGTTGCTAACATGTGGAAGTAATTACTTCTATTTTCGAACAGATGCTTACGTTGACCAATTTGCTAGTGGAATATGGCCCACTTTGCTATGTGGAAATTACAGAGTATTCCAGCGGTATGATGCAATTGGAAGGCAGCTTAAATAAATATGGAGTTGTAAAAAGTAAAAGTACAGTTCAGAGTTGTAGCTTTTGAAGTGAAAATACAATATATACTGTCTGAACTCTACAGAAACTCCAATATGAATGGCAAAGTCACAGTAGAGCTATAGAAAATAATATATATATATTTTACAGCATTATGCTTCCATCTATACTATTGCTTTATTTATATTAACATACATACATTTATTATAAATTAAAACAACTTCTAAGAAAAAAATGGTTTCATAAAAAAACAATCTAAGTGGCATGATTGGAAAAGTTATATTTCTCAAAGAATTTTATAAATTAGCACTGAATATTATCTTTAAGTTAAGATTGATTTTTAAACTATTTAAAATTTAAAATTAAAATTTTATTTTAATAAATAAAAATTTAAATTTAAAGACTATTTAAACTATTTAAAATAATCTTCCTTGAGATTATTTGTGTTTTATATGATTTACAAGTGTTCGTTTTCAAAAATTCATGTGAAATACATTGAATAAATATGTAAATACTATAAAACAGTAGTAATAATATGGTATATTAAATAGTATAGGAAGTATAAAATAGCAGCATAGATTCATAGTGCGAATGTAAGTTCTAAAACAGCATACTGTTTTTGAAATGTTTAATTTATTTAAAATAACAAAATCTGGAAAATGCAGTTTGAAAATGCAGCAAAATCCCCAACTATCAGGTTTTAAAAATTTAGAAGAAAGAAACAAAGCAGAAAATCTTATACTGCAATGGAGCAGTCGAAAACAATATATATGCTTTATTAAAATATATATTGTTGAAAGTACAAACTATTCTGTTCTATCTCTTCAAGAAAGAAGTTTGGAAAGAAGAATCCTACCTGTTTTGCAAAATTCAGCAAGTATCACCATTGTATGAAGGCTGCACTTTACAAGAACTGTGTGTCAGCTCAGATGTAGTAGGGATGGGATACTCATTTAACTCAAATGCAGCTAAGAACCTGGCTGTGTTATTACTACACAGTAACAGAGATTGGCCTGCAGCCTTCCTCTTCACTGTTTAAAACGATGCAAATAAGGAAAAGGAGAAAGCCCAAACTTTCCAGAACAAACCGTTTCAACACATAGACTTATGCATTTATATTCAACATTAATTCTAGATGTAATTCAAAAAAGCTTAAACAGAAACATTTTTTGGGGTGAAGGGGAGCTTTAAAAGACTAAAAACCTCCTGCGGCATTTCAGCAATTACAACTGGCCATTACAGTATTGTACAGCATCAACAACTAATGCCTTTTTTTGTCATGTCTTTTTGAGATCTGAAAACTGAAAAGGAGGGGAGAGGGGTGATCTAGTTGTCATGTCAGTAAAAATGGCCGGCCGGCCTTAGTGACACAACCCAACTGAGCTTGGCTAGGCTTGTATGAGAGATAATCAGGAAGCTCAGGGCTAAAGGCCAGACTGGGAAACTGAAAAATGTCCTGGAAAAAGAAAATAGTTTAGGAATAAAATGGCAGCTTCAGAGGTTTCCAAGCAAAGCTGAGAAATGGGGCATATGTCTCTTGAAGAATGTACATGACAGAAAATAGCAAAGCTGTGCAGTGCAACACGTAAGTCTAAGGAATGTGCGCTAGAGCTGCATAAGACATAAATAAGAATGGGGTCAAGTGGGGCTACGCTTTATCCCAGACATCAGTTCCAGCTGTACCGCATGGATCTTCCTGAAAATAGTATATGTTCCTGTATATTTCCTCTCAATATTTAGCTGTTGATCATGTTGTCAGAAAATTCACATTGGGGCAAAAGACAAAGACAAATATAAGACATCCGGGTGCGGTTCAACGTGTTGGTCACCACCTTTAAAACGCTCTATGGCTTAGGGCCCGGATATTTATGGGATTGCCTTCTGCCACCAATAGCCTCCCACCGACCAACGCGCTCCACAGAGAGGGTCTCCTCAGGGTGCCGTCAGCTAAACAATGTAGGCTGGCATCCCCCAGGGGGAGAGCCTTCTCTGTGGGGGCACCTGCCCTTTGGAATGAACTACCCCCTGGGATAAGTATGATTCCCGACCTCCGTACCTTTCGCCGGGCCGTGAAGACCCTACTATTTCAACAGGCTGGCCTGGCTGAATAAAAATCTGGACGGGATATTTTTAAATTATGGGGTTTTAATTGACAGGGCCAAATCTATTTAATTCTGCTTTAAATTGGTTTTTAAATTTTATATGGTTCATTGTTTTATCTTGGCTGTGCATCGCTTTGAGTCCTTCGGGAGAAGGGCGGTATAAAAATCTAATAAACTCAAACTCAAACTCAAACATCCACAACAAGGGTGGGTTCTAAAATTTTTTTACTACCGGTTCTGTGGGCATGGCTTATTTTGTGGACATGGCTTGGTGGTGGGGTAATGTGACTGGGTGGGCATGGCTATTTTTTTTTTAACTTTTAAAAGCATTTTTTCTACAACCTTAAGAGGTTGCAGAAAAAAATGCTTTTAAAAGCCTCTGACGATCAGGCAACTCAGCTGGGATTGCCAGAGGCTTTTAAAGGCATTTTTTTCCCTACAACCTCTTTGGCCGAAGAGGTTGTAGAAAAAAATGCTTTTAAAAGTAAAAAAAAAAGCCTCTGATGAGGTGGGTGGGGTAAGCGAACGACGACCAGGCCAGGGACCGGTTCAGGGATATGGCCAGGCAATGTTATTACCAGTTCTCCAAACTAATACGAATTTTTACTACCGGTTCTTGTGAACAGGTGCAAACAGGGAGCAACCCGCCACTGATCCACAACATTCACTGTAAGGACTGCAGTGGGCAGAAGACTCGCAAAGTCCATCCATGAATAACTAGCAGACAGACAATATGATGAAAACTTCTTAATCACACAACACATGGGCAGATTCAACCATAGTTTCAACTGGGGAATTATAAGCATCCAGGACCAAGGTAAATCCAAAAATGTAAGGGGATTCCTCGAAGCCTGGCATTTAGACAAGTCAGCCATCAATAAGCACCGAGAAATTAGCCAATTTTACACTCCCTTCAAAAGAGACAAAAAAAAAAAAGAAGCTATCTATTGATGATAAGTATTAATATGTCCTAGAAACAATGTTGATGAACCCAAAATGAACTTTGAACTGTTAAATTTTAAAAGCGCTGTGGAATAAAAAGATTAACAGTAAGAGGATGTGAGAAGATTGATTTTTCCCCCCAACTAGAAGATGAAGTAAGATCTTCTAATGAGGCTTCCTTTGGGTTCTTTGACAAAAATAATGGCATCCAATGAATGGAACATCCTCTCCAGAGAGGCTTATCATTAACATCCTTTTGGTGGCAGGTGAAGATATTTTTATTTTCCCAGCTTTTTAAAATAGTATTATAATTCATAATTGTTTTAGACGTTTGACAACCATCAGTTTGTAGGGGGTCTTTATTTAGTATTTGATTTGACTGGATTGGATATATTTTAATTATATTTTTTATATTATATACCATCCTGAGAGCTTTAGCTATTGGTAGTTTAATTAATTGGTAGTATATATTTATTTATTTAAATAAATATATATATATAAATAGCCAAAGGTTAGTGCTATGAAATCACTGTTTTTTCTATATGATTCCTGATTGGTTGTGTTCACCAGGCCTGGTCTGATCTGTTCAAAACATAAAAACTTATCCTTTTTTACTTGAAATATTTACAGTGGAGGGGTAAAGGAAAAAAAGAAAATGGAATTTATAAATGGATTGGTTAATAATACATAGGTTTCAACCCAGAAGCAGCACATTTCATACTGAAATGAGACAGCAGTGAACATTTAGCAGTTTTAATTTACAAATAATTTCTACTTCCTTCCTGCATTATAGAGAAATTCCTAAATTACCACAGAGAAATTCTTAATTTACCAGAAGGACTGGAAAGAGATGGCTGGAGTCAACATTAAAGGAACATCACTGAAAACAAATGTTTGCTAGTTTACAGTGCATGAAAATAATCTTGCGTGACAGTCTGTGACCACTTTGGAGAGCTATTTAATTTACATTTGCTGAATTGGAATGTTCGCCACCAAAAAGAAAGCAGCATTTAAACCAGCAATAAGAGTGTAAATTTCAAGTTTGTATAAATACAGGGATCTGGTACTCTGGCACTCCCTGACTTCTTGGATTCCATAATGCACCACTGCCCATAGCACCCACTGCTCCTCCACGGTCTCCCACAGCTCTCCAGCAGTGTCTGTCAGCCCACCTGGGGCCTCTGTCAGCTATCCCATAGCTTCTGTTGACCTGCCAGCTCTCTACCTGCTCTGTCAGTCCTCCATTGGGATCCATTGACCTGTTCAATGCCTCCCCTGGCTCTCCTGTGGCTTCTGCTGATTTACCTGATCCTCTTGGCCACCACCATACTGACCATGCTTCCAAGTTCCTATTTGCAGTTCTGGTCTCTCTGCGCTCCTTACCTGGGATTCCCACTTTTCCTCACTTAATGGTCCACATGGCCTGGGGTTACAATGGCAACCCGAACTGCCAGGATTGCTTTCATTAAGTAATGTAATTGTTTAACATTGCATTTTATGACTGTATTGCTTATCAATAGCAATCCTGATCCCAGCTGCTGTTGTAACCTAAGGACTACCTGCATTTCAGAGGGAAAGGCAAACTATCTTACAGTGTGTATTTTTATGTTCTACGATCTGGATCTCAAAAAAAAAAAAAAGAAAGAAAGAAAGAAAGAAAAGAAAAGAAAAAGAAAAAAAAGAAAAAGAAAAAGAAAAAAAGGATAGGATCCTTTTGTGTAAAAAAACAACAACAACTCCCAAATACTCCATCTTTCCCCCAGTTTTTGTTGTTGATGCTGTTGTTTTCTTAGTGTTCCTAACAATCCTATGAGACAGATTAGATTGAAAGATAATGGCTGGCTCAAAATCATTCAATTACTTTTATGGCCAAGTAGAGATTTGAAACTGAATGTCCCAGGTGGACTCCAGCATTCTATTTACCACAGCCCATCTGGACTTAAATGTCACCATTACTGTTTAATTCAGTAATCCATTTTTCAGTTAATAGAACCAACCTAACCTCTCTATGCCTTTTGTTATAAAAGGATATGGTTGGCTCTACCATTGGAATTTTGATTTTATTTACCTGTTAAATTTATATCCCACCTTTCATACAACTCAATGTTTAGACAACACTGCCTCTTCCTATTTCCCCAATAACAAACTTATAAAGGTATATTGGGCTGAAAGAGATTGATTGCCCAGTCACACAATCACCTCATGAAACTGAGACTAGAACTAAGTTTTCCCATTCATACCCTTTATTCTCTCTACTCTACCATACTGGTTTCCTACAAGCAGCTAATTACAGGTAGTGTAGTTCTTGACTTATTACACCGCAATTGAGCCCATAATTTCCATTGCTAAGTGAGGCAGTTGTTAAATGAATTTTGCTCATTCTAGGACCATTCTTGCCACAATTATTAAGTGAATCCCTGCAGTTGTTAAGTCAGTCACATGGTTGTTAAGTAAATATGGCTACCCCGTTGATCTTGCTTGTCAGAAAGTCACATGATCCCAGGACACTGTAACAGTCATAAATGTGAGCCAGTTGCAAAGCATCCAAATTTTGATCACATGACCATGGGGATGCTGAAATGGTTGTACGTGTGAGAAATAATCATAAGTCACTTTTTTTCAGTATTGTTGTAACTTCAAATGATCACTACATAGCAATAGCACTTAGACTTATATACCACTTCATAATGCTTTACAGCTCTCTCTAAACCGTTTACAGTCAGCATATTGTTTCCAACAATCTGGGTCCTCATTTAACCAACCTCGGAAGGATGGAAGCCGGAGTCAACCTTGAGACGGTGAGAACTGAACTGCTGGCAGTCAACAGAATTAGCCTGCCATACTGCATGCTAACCACTGAGCCACCAAAATGAATCATTTAAGTTGAGGACCTGTAGATGCCACACTATATTATGCTTGCCTCTGAAAGCATTTGTTGTTATTGTTTATTTTAACCGGGCCACTGTGGAATTAAGTTTTCATAGTTCAATAACTGCTGTGTTGCTTAGATTCTTTGTAAATAAGAGTAATTAATTGGCAACATAAAAACATTTTCTTCTTGGTTTGATTTGAGAACAAAAATAGAGGGTTTTTAAAATGAATTATAATTTTATAAACAATGGACTTTGAGATTTTACATTGATATTCTTTAATTCGTTTAAAAATAAAATGTTTTTATTTAAGCATTTATGTAAACCAGTCCCCAAAATCTGTAAATTCAGGTACTTTAAATTTCCTGTAATTTCAGTCACAAAGGAGATTGAGCAGAATCAGCTTCTAAGCTCTGAGTTTCAATGAATTTCCGTACTATTAAAATAATAGGTAACCAGTCAAACAGGTTCTTAGCCATATCCAGTTCTCTTGTTGAATTTTCACTGTCAGATAGTAATGAATAATGTACACAGTAGTGTCACTTTACATCCCAGCTGAATAGCAATATAATGCAATATGACTGAAAAATTCAACATTAAAGCAAATAAGTACAGCTGATCATTGGGAACATAGTTAATCTCAGCCTTAGCTGAATGGTCTGTAGAATCAAGAGTGATATTGAGTGTGCTTGTTTAAAGAAGAATTTGCATTGAAAAACAAACTTGCTTTCCTACCTGTTGAAGCATCTCTTCTGTAGCATTAAGCTTCAGCTGGTGCCCTTCAAGGCAAACTTCTAAGTCTCGGATTTTTTCTCCTTGGGCTTCAACTTGGTCTGTGAGAACACTCACCTGTAATTTAAGGATAAGGATGATGTCGACTGTAGCAGTAGCAACAACCGTGCAAAAGTAACAACATAAAAATAATAACACTTTCAGCAATCATATCTCTTGTTTTTGAACACAATCTTATTACATAAAGTTTTCCAGTTAATTTCGTGTCCGAAGAAGGATTTGAACCCACCTTCCCACAGGCCTAGATCTTTATATTAACTTCCTTGTCACGTGCCTCTTAACCCTTCCTGCAAATATTACAAACTGATTAATAGGTTAACTATTTTCAAAAACAATTTAATTTTCACCTTAAAAACCACTAAATTGCACATTAAAAATGAACCAAGAGAATTTTTACTTAATTAGGAAACAAAGGAAAAATGATCTATTAAAAATTGACCTGAAGACCATGCAATAATATTTACATTAAACACTCCTTTGAAGAAAAAAGCCTTTGTAAAAACCCTGTTAATATTTTAAGCAGGCTTTGAGCAAGCAAAGTCCTTTCAGCTTTTGCCAATTTTCCCCTTAAAAGCAGGAAAAACACAAAGCAAAAAACCTTTCAGAAAGCTAACCAATAACCGTTCTTCTTACAAGAAAAGCTCACCTATCAAATAAAGCCTCTCTAACTTACGTAACGCAGTACACAAAAGACATGTCCTAGTACTGTCAGTGTGTTAGTTCTCGCTAGTTCAAAGTATACAAGCTTGAACATGAATGGAGAATTTATGCAATGAAATTGCCACAAAAGAGAGAATTATTATTACCGAGAGAGATTTATAGAAAAACATTATTAAGAAATAAATAACTCCATCCTAAAAGAAATTAGGAAATACATACGTACATACATACATACATACATACATATTCGTGTTTCCCCAAAAATAAGACCCTGTCTTATATTTTTTTGGACCCCGAAATAAGCACTTGACCTTATTTTTGGGGAGGTCTTATTATTTTGGGGCGCGTGGAGCAAGATAGGGCTCCTCATGCCGTCTTATCTGATTTCCAACTCTGCGTTTAAATATTTTTGGGGAGGGCTTATTTTCAGGGGGAGGTTTATTTTAGTGCATGCACTCAAAAGCCTGATTGGGCTTATTATCAGGGGATGTCTAATTTTCGGGGAAACAGGGTACATACATACATACATACATATGCACACCTTTTGTAATCCATCTGAAAAAGTGGTTTATAAATATATAATTATCATATGATAAATGGGGATTTGTATCATTCAGATTTTTTTTATCTTCATAAAACTTAAAATTTGGGATAAATTGATTGAAGAGCTTCATGGATTTGCTATCTCCTTCCTTCTTTTGGACAGGGTTAGTATTAATAAAGGAACTATTGTAGAATGATGGATCAGTGACATACTTTTTGTACTTTTGTAACAGTACATACTTATAGGTTTTCCAAAGTAACATAGATTTAAGGAGAAAGTTGTTGACCATGAATGCCAACATTGGTTACAGATTTTTTTCATAAACAGTATCTTCTCAGTTTAGGATTTTTCCCAATAGTATCCTTCAGCCTTCTTTAGCTTTACCTGACCAACATTGAGACAAGGTAAAGTCTATCCTTATTGTTATGGTATTGACTCAACAATGCCTCTACAACTCTAAAATATAATATATCTTGCTTTGTGTCACTTGTGGAAATCCTGCTTTTGGTCTGAAAGAACACAGACTTTAAAAATTTTCAGTTGCAATCAGAATACCATCTTTTTATTACTATATGTATTTATACTATATGTACAAAAATCCAGTCATTTCACAACTGGTGAGTAAAAATGCTGCAATCGATTTTATGGGAATGAAAATATTTCTAATAAGACCCCAATTAATAATAATTAGATCCATTATAAAATATCTTGCATTAGCTTAATGGTGTAAGCTATTGCAAAATAATTGAATCAATTAGTACTTGCCGCGCAAATGTACTTTTGCAAATAATGTCATATTTCTACATGATGCCCTATTAAGGCAATGCCTCATAAAAGAAGCATTAATGACTTGCACCTGCTTTTCTGAATGCGAAATAGATACTAGAGCAAGAAATAGATATACAGTTCACAAAAATTATTCTAATTACATCGTCATCTTCAATTAACTATCATGAACATTTAAGGCCAATGGAAGGATAAATGACCATGGTCATGAAAGCAATACGGATGTAGAGAAAAAATTCTGGCTTTGTTTCAAGATTACCTTGTGGCATAGTTTAAGAAGCGCAGTTCTATCATGGAAGATACATTCTCCAAGAGGCAAATATATCACCATATAGATCTGGCCTTTTGTCTTCCTTTCGGATAATTTTTTAGTTATTAACATGAATCTTGAGGGAGATGGGCAGTCTAGAAACATGACATATGAATGAATGAATGAATGAATGAATGAATGAATGAATGAATGAAGACAGAAAGAAAGAGAAACAAAGAAAGAAGGAAGGAAGGAAGGAAGGAAGGAAGGAAGGAAGGAAGGAAGGAAGGAAGGAAGGAAGGAAGGAAAGCCCTTTATACTTTTTGGAGAAAATTAAAAGAATACTATAGCTTAATTCCCAAGTTTGGAAACAACTGTATATATCTTTTCTAACCGGATAAGACAGAAAATGAAAATATTTTCTTTTTTGACCTTTAAAGCCCTTAATGGTATAGCTTCAGGTGACCTGATGAACTGCCCAATCCCACTAGGACTAGCCCATCTTAGTTATGCTGAAGAGAAGGCCTATTTTGGACTTTGTTAGTCAAAGAACTCTGGGGGAAGAATAAGACATCATCTAGCTCCTGTCTATAACGAAGTTCTTCAATGCAGATCTGGTCAGTACTTGAATGGGAAAAAATTGGGAAATCCCAGGGTTAAGGAAATTGGAAAGTTTTAAAAAGTTCTGGAAGAAGCAGTGGTAAATTACTTCAAAATTACTGTCAAGAAAATCCCATGGCTGTATCTCTATAGTTACTAGGAGGAAGACTTTGTTATGGCATCATCAATGCAAGGCTATGCAAATTTCATACCTGCAATATGAGAGATTCTTTATCACCTTCTAATCTTGTCAGACGTTCTTGATACGTCTCATTACTGGTAGAAGTATGATGATTCACCTGGGACTGAAAAGAAAAACAAGTTTAGAACACAAGTAACAGAAACATAATTATTATATATAATTAATCTAGTTATTCCATTTTTAATGAAAGTAATTATTGTGTAAAGCTAGAGCTTCCCATTAGTAGAAACTAGAGAGAGAGAGAGAGAGAGAGAGGGAGGGAGGGAAGGAGAAAGTGGTACAGAAAGGATGCAATTCTTTGTGTGTGTGCAGTTATTCTATCTTATTCACAGGATATTATTTAGGATCCAAATAAGTAAAGATCAGACTAGAGTAGCCATAGGAAGGAGATGGAGAAAAGCTGTGTGAATACAGTTAAAACAAGCTCAGGTCATTCTTAAGATTTAGCTGTTGATGGATCACTCAAGCCAAAAAATAACTCATGCCTGAACCAGAGGGGTGTTAGTTACACCTTTCAATAAAAAAGATTAACTTGCTTTAAAATAAGTCTGGAATGGGTGGGAACAAAGAATACAAGGTGTGTCCTGGTTAATGAAAAGGAAATTTGAATCATCACATTTCTCTATCAAAACACAGGCAAACTTAAACAAAATATAGTTATTAGGAGTGCTTTTGTTATTCTATCTGCTATTATTAACTTGGTTGCCATGAGCAGAGGTAGGAATGATGGTCATTAATTTACAGGTCCTCGACTTACGATCCCAATTAAGTACTAAAATTTTAGTTTCTAAGTGGGACATCTGTTAAGTGAGCTTTACCCCATTTTACAACTTTTGTTGCCACAATTGTTAAGTAAATCTTTGCAGTTGTTAAATTAGTAACCCGGTTGTTAAGTGAATCTGGATTCCCCACTGACTTTGCTTGTCAGAAAGTCGCCAAAGGGGATCTCCTGATCCCAGGGCACTGCAGACGTCATAAGTATGAGTCAGTTGCCAAGCATCTGAATTTTGACCACATGACCATGGGAATGCTGTAATGGTTGTAAGTGTGAAAAATGGTTATAAGTCACTTTTTTCATGGTTGTTGTAACTTTGAATAGTCATTAAATGAACTGTCGTAAGTGGAGGACAACCTGTATTGCCTTCCAGCTCCTAGATAGTGGAACTAACTGGGATACAAAATGCCAAGATGTCAAGTTCAGAACTTCCCCTAAGCTAGCAATGGAGCAAATGGAGGCATGTTATTCTGCAGAAGTTCTCAAATCAGCATAATAAAAAATGTCTCCAGTTCCTGATGTATTTTACAGTTGTCATATATTGACTTCTTCTTCCAGAACGAAACAGAATTCATAAAGAAATCCTTAGTTAAAGTTCCTGAGTGAAGCAAATTATATGTGTCCAAGTAGCCACTATATCCAAGTTCCTCCATGACATTCCGAAATTATACTTGCACTAGAAAACTACAGTTCCATGGAAAAAGCCCATCTTACTCCAACATTTTATTTTACACATTGGCTTCTGGGGTGGTCATAAACAGAAGACATCCTCTTCTCTGAATACTGTCTTCTCTATAGCTGGATCAGTGGTGAGATTTTAAAAATGTTACTATCGGTTCTGTGGTTGTGGCTTGGTGGGCATGGCATGGCATGACAGGCATGGCAGGGGAAGATTCTGTAAAATCTCCATTCCCACCCCACTCCAGGGGAAGGATACTGCAAAATCCCCATTTTCCCCGATCAGCTGGGATTCAGGAGACAAAGAATAATGGGGGCAGGACCAATCAGAGGTGGTATTTACCAGTTCTCTGAACTACTCAAAATTTCCGCTACTGGTTCTCCAGAACTGGTCATAATCTGCTGAATACCACCTCTGAGCTGGATGTCTGTTCTCTGCAATCTGGTGGTAATCTTGAATTTCAAGACTAATAGTCTTCGACAGCTTTATCCTCTGTTAATTTATCCTGCATCCTTTTAAAGCCATCAAATTTAAAAGATATCATCAGGACCTATGATAACTAATTCCACAAATTTGTTATATACTATGTAAAGAAGTGCTTTCTTTTTACTTATCCTAAATCTTCTTTAAATCAGGTTTACTGATTGCATGGTTCTTGATCAAATTTCTTCATGTCCATATTCCCTCAGTCCCTTTTTCCCCCAAACTAAAGATATAATCCTTTCCAAAGATGATGAACAGATCACTATACGATGTTTCAGACGCAGCCTTTCCATAGATTTATGCAGTGGTATGACAATACCACGGCTTGATTTTCAATCCTTTAAAAAAAAAAATTGATTCAGTCTTCACAAGCTTCACAAATAGCATTGGGAACAAGCAAGCATCTGTGCACACTCACTTGAAAGTAGAGTCTATAAAAATTAAAACATCTTACAATCAAGAAAAATGCTCTATCATGTTTTCCAACTTCTAATTTCAAGTCAGTTAGAAGCTTGACTACATGTTGAGCTTTATAATAAATTAGAAAAATCCTCATTAGCCAAGCCTAAGAGATTAAAAACCAAATTCTTTGTAATGAACAGGCACATGTAGTAACTAGAAAAACAGGTGCATTTTGAATGCTGCAATACCTTTTCCCTTGCTCATTTTGTTCTGCAAAAAAATATCATTCTGCATTAAACCATAAATAGATAAAGTATTACAATGCTTCCTACTCTCATTTAAGCTTCAAAATATCCCAGACTGAAACTACATTAGCTAACATCCACATGAGATGAAGTAATCAGGGAGAAAAACATCAGCTCTGCCAAAGCATCAGCTACTACCGGCCTTAATAAAAATAGACAAACATAGTCCAGACAAGTACATCTATTAAGTAAACAGCTGCTCTGTTTCAGTCTTAAAATATGCAAGGCTCTATAGCTAGTGACAAGCTAAAAGATAGAAGCACACCCCAAAGGTGTATGTGTGTGGATGAAGCTTGAAGCAAACAGTCATGATTATACAAGAAAAATATCTTATGGCCAATCAACTTAAGATAATTATGAAATTTTTGCAGCATCTGGTTGTTACATGTTCATGTTTTAAAGTTCTGGTAACTGATTACTGGTTATATTTAAAAGAATGTTATTTTCTTAGAGTAGATATCTTCTTTGAGCTACACATCATTCCAAGCTAACTCAAAAACTTTCCCAGAGGATTACAGAGTTGCAGGAAATTCAGAAGAGAGGGAAAACAGCTGGAACTGTCATTCCAGGCTTGAACTGGAATAAGAATTACATCAGAAGAAAATGTAGAATGGAGAGATATCATATCAATCCCACTCCAGAGACCTGGAGATCTATTTATTTGGAGATCTAGTGCTGTAAGTTTTCGTTATCCATAGAATGCTGAATATCTGCTATACTGTCTAAAATATTGGTACATGGAGCTTTCAGTCTGACAGCCATGTCGTCCTCTCTAAGTTGCTTAATGGTAAAGTCCTTCAAAGGGCCTCCGAAATATTGAAAGAGCATAGAAGGGATATATATATCCCTTCTATTAACTTTATGAGAGAGAAATGATCATGCTGTGCACTTGATAGTTGAACTTCAGAATCTGAACCAAAATCCACTCACAACTGGTCCAACACTAACCATAACATCTCACTGCCTATTCTCCTTGATAACATTATTTCCACACACTGATACAGAGAACCAGGATTCCATGCCCTAGGATATCGCATTTTCAACACAGAGTATGAAAGAATGGATGAAGTTATTTGAGAATAAAATAAATTTTCAGACAGTTAAGACTATTTAGAAATGGAAGAACAAATGAAATAAAAAAGGAGAATTTACGGTTGTCATATATTGACTTCTTCTTCCAGAACAAAACAGAATTCATAAAGAAATCCTTAGTTAAAGTTCCTGAAAGTTCCTGAGTGAAGCAAATTATATGTGTCAGGGTATGGCAAAAAGTCAGAAGTCACTGACTTTTTTTTTTAAAGTAGCTGTAGGAGATGACCAGGTGAGCCCAAGGGAGTGGTCAAATGTGTCATCAGTCATGAGTCGCTTCACGCCCACATGAGTCGCTTCACGCCCATATCTTAAGTCCAGCCCATCTTGATTTCCTGTGACTCTTATCTACCACCAAGTTGCTTAGGCTGTTAATAATTCAGATTCTTGTAGGGAGCATAAGCTTGCAACAAATCTTTATACCCATTTGAACTGCCTGGTTCTCCTGATTTCTCTGGCGTTTGACAGTAGCTTTCCAATTTCAATCACTGACTATGCTAATAATAAATGATGATGGGAATAGGAGTCCAGTATCACTAGGGTAGAGAACAGAGGTAGTATTCAGCCGGTTTGGACTGGTTCACCTGAACCGGTAGCGGAAATCGCGGGTGGACCCGCCCCCCCCACCCCGGCTCTATGCCATCCTATTTAGGCACATTTTTGAGGCTGGGCACATGCGCGGAAGGCGCATGCGCACATTTGTGAACCAGTAGGGAAAGTAAGTGAGTATCACCCCTGATGGAGAACATATACATAACAACTGATTTGATAATACACTAGGTACCATGTTCACGAGTATATACAAAACCTATGATCAGGAAGGAACCTTCCAAAATGTTCTATTAATTGGGGCTGCCCTGGACCCTAATGCACTGACATATAATGGAGCAATTCCACATAGCTAATCTTTAAAAATGTGTTCAATTAATTAATTTATCTGCTACGCCTTCAAAAACTTATAGATTTCTGCCTCTGTTAAGAATGAAATGCTCAATATACTAGACAGTACCATAGGTCAAAAACAAATTTTATATATATTTTTACAAAACCTGACAACAAAAAAACTCCAGTACTTAATTAAGGAAAAATGTTTTTTTTTCAGATAGTATGAGGAATATTGGATACGGGTTCTAATTTCCAATCAACAGTTCTTTCAAATTGGATCAGAGACTGTGAAAAAAGAAGCAAGATCACAGGAGATGGAAAGAATTATACATATACACCAGCATACCAATATTGTTTATTCATAACTACTACCACAGTCAGTGATTGTTTTCATTATTGTGTTTGTTTGCCATTAACACATTATGCTTTAATGCTATGTGGTTCTTTTGGTTTACTGTTTTTGCTATTGTTTTTCTGTTGTATGCTGCCCAGAAGCACACTGTTGGATTTGGGTGGCCCTCTTAGTCCATACAATAAAATAATAAAAAAATTTAGAAAAATCTCTTTGTCTCACCAATTCCCTTTTTGGCTGGTTTTATAGATGAAACACTTTTTCTTGCAAACCACTATGTTATTTTTCAAATTACCATCCCCTTTCTTGTTCTCACTTGATTCATTCTTGCTTAATTCTCTTACAATTAGTTCATTTGCCTTTCAGTTCCTCTCTTTCCCCACCCTTCCTCTGACTCCTTATTATACTTCATTGCTTCATGTAAACACAATACAATTTCAATTCTGCTAGATTTTACTTAGCCCTTCTCCTTCATTCACCCCTGCTGCATCGTTACTTAATTAACTTTTCTTTTGCCTTATTGTGGGGATTATTTATGTATTAGATTTATATCCATCTTTCTTTCTTTTTTTATCTCCATAAAAGAATCATGTAACATGGACTGGGCTGAGTGAGACTAATTAGCCCACACATTTTTAGTATTTTTAAAAATTTGTTATGCCCTTCAGTCTAAGATCTATTTTCCCCCGTAACAGTAATACTATCAGACAAAAAGGACTGAGAGAATGGCTGGCTCAAATCCATTTGGTGAACTTCCACAAGTGAGAACTTGCTCCTAATCCAACATGTTGTCCATTCCATCACACAAACTCTTAAAAATGAGAACTATCTGTATTACTTTTCTTTTATCTTGGAAGCAATATTCTCCTAGATTAAAATTGGAACCTATTGACAGGGGTATATATTAGTGTAGTTGGAAGTGTCACTAGAGAAATCAAGAACAGGATAGGTAGAAGTTGTTGATGTTCAATCAAATTACACTGGCAAAGAATTTCTGAGGATTAAAGAGAAAAGTAAAGTCTCACACTTAGGCAAGAAAAATGGAAAGTACCCATATAGGCTGGGTGAAACCAGGCTTAATAGCAGTAACTGTGAGAGGGATCTTGGAGTCTTAGTGGACAACCAGTTAAATATGTCCTAGCAGTGTGCAGTGGCAGCCAAAAAAGCCAATGCAATCCTAAATTGCATTAACAAAGAGATATAATCAAGATCAAGAGAGGTACTAATACCACTCTATAAAGACTTAGTAAGACTACACCTAGAATACTGCATCCAGTTTTGGTCACCACACTATAAAAAAGATGTTGAGACTTTAGAAAAAATGCAGATAAGAACAACATAGTTGATTATAGAGGACTGGAGATTAAAACATATGAAGAACGGTTACAAGAACTGGGCACGGCTAGTCTAGTTAAGAGAAGGGCCAGGGGAAACATGATAGCAGTGTTCCAATATTTGAGGGGCTACCACAGAGAGGAAGGAGTTAAGTTATTTTCCAAGGTATCTAAAGGCCAGACAAGGAATAATGGATGGAAACTGATCAAGGAGAGATTCAACTTAGAAATAAGGATAAATTTTCTGACAGAGAGGACAGTCAACCAATGGAACAACTTGCCTTTGGAAGGTGTGGGAGCTTCATCACTGGAGGCTTTCAAGAAAAGACTGGACTGCCATTTGCCAGAGGTGTAGAGTTTCCTGCCTGGGCGGGGGTGGGTGGGGTTGGACTAGATGACCTAAAAGGTCCCTTCCAACTCTGTTAAATCTGTTACTGAGGCTCAGAATACGCTATGAAAATAGCTTAAACAGGTAGATTGTTACAATGAAACCATTTGCAAAATTTGGGGTTCTATACACCCTTTTAATAGCCTATATTTTCCTGCAAATTTTATCCTGCTCTACTAAAACATACCAGCAACAGTTCTAAGCAAAAATATGTTAGAAAATGGTAGAGGAATTTCTGTTTCTCACACTACTTCAGAATCTACATGGGTCAGGCTGGCTGCTCTTTGGACCTAAATAAGCTAAGAGTCCAGATATGAAGCAGGTTGGCCAGATTTTGCTCAGTACAACTGCTTGTCACTTATGTAAGCAAAGTAATGTTCATATGCAAGATATTGAAAAATGTCAGGTTGAATTAACTATAATAAATAAAGCTATAAATAAGCTATACTAAATAAGCAATAAAAGGAAGTGCTGTACCATCAGAACAGCCTGCTTCGCTTTTGCGGTATCATTATCCTTGAATACTTAATAAAATCCATGTGCACTAAAAGCAACTACTTGTGCAGAAAAGATATAGCAGAACATTGAAAGATATGTTCAGTGCATTGTGGCATTCTGTTAATGAAAAGTGGCAGACGGAAGCAGAGCAGAGAGAAGAGAATGTGGTCATCCAGTTATTTGTTTAGTAGCTCATCATTTTGAAGGCTGTGATCTGGTTTATTAATACACATTCAGATTTGAAAAGAAGTGGGGGAAGGAACAGCTGCCTGAGCTTTTCAGCACATTTCTGATGTCAAGAGAGAGAAAACCAAGATCCAGTTGAATAATGTGTTTGACTTTCTGGGGAGTTCGAAGTATTATTCTGAATCGTGCCATTATTACTGTAATAATCTGATAAAAATTATATAGAGAGATTTCACAAGAGTTGACTGCATCACATATTTAGTCACATATTACCAAGCACACCATTAGCATATTTACGTACAACTCTGATGATTGTCTGCTACTGGGTTTGCTTTGTATTTCCCCAAAGAAAGATCTAATAGCTGTAAACCAGGTGGAAGCAACAGGATTTATCCCAAAAGCTAAATTTCTCCATTCAGTCTCTTCTCCCTTAGACAGAAAGGGTGTCACATTGGGGGCAAGGCTTCCTAAAGAGGCAATTTGGCTCATGTAGGGAAACCATTTTAAGGATCCCATTCTACAATGGGATATACAGTACTGCCTGAGGCCCAGAGCTGTGTGCATCCCCCAAAGATTTCAAAATACTGTAATTTTTGATGTAACAAAACGTAAACTCATTAAATGCATATCTAATGGTTAATCATGCTATATTTCATTTAAATGTAAATGACAATAAACCCAATTGAATATTTTTGACTCATCCTTTACTTTTTTGGGGGGGGGGGAGAGGGGAGATAACCCCCCCTCCAAAGGGTGTTCTAAAGGGTGGCTCTCAGCTTCCTCAAAAGTTTTTACTGCTCTATGAGAATTATTCTGTTGCTTCACATGTTTCTCGAAATGGGTGAAGCCTCAGCCACCTAGAGTTGCCCCCAGGTAAGATGAACAACATATAAGTAGAATAAATAAATAAATAAAAATAATTTGCAGGCACTCCCTAATGAAATCATTGTAGAGTATAAACTGCATCTTTCTTAAGCAGTGGAACAAAGTTATGGGAAATATCTCAATCATCAGCTTGCTAATCATCAGCTCACTTAGCCAACATTTTTCCCCTTGGTTTGAGCTACCGTGTTTTTCCGAAAATAAGACCCTATCTTATATTTTTTTGAACCCTGAAATAAGCGCTTGGCCTTATTGCCCTGCGCTCAAAAGCCCGATTGGGCTTATTATCAGGGGATGTTTTATTTTGGGGGTACATTCAGAGAACTAACTACGCACAGCAATATCATTCTCCACGTGGGGAGACCCCTGTTGATACAGCTTTATGT
Source organism: Masticophis lateralis (assembly GCA_030761175.1). Taxonomy (NCBI): domain Eukaryota; kingdom Metazoa; phylum Chordata; class Lepidosauria; order Squamata; family Colubridae; genus Masticophis; species Masticophis lateralis. Next base: position 260,720,825 of record JAUDYJ010000001.1, read on the forward strand.
TGATTCACTATGGATGCAATTAAAGACATGGAATGTTGTTTTCAGCATGTTACTGGCAGCCTAAGTTGAAGTGAGAATCATAGTTTATCATAGAGGAATATGATCCTGTTTTCAAATATAGAGAAATACCTGGCGATACTGCACCAAGTGTCCCACCATTGAAGTAAAGATGGATCCTAGAAAAAGGTCTTAGTTGATGGCCTTGAAAGACAGGAGAAAGATTCACTCTCAAGGCAATGGTCAGTTAAGCAAGGCCTGAACCTGGGCCAAGAAATTAACTTGAGAAAATTGTCCCAGGCAAGTTCACAGGAAGGGGGTGCAGAGAAAGAAGAATGTTCAGACTTGCAAGATTCTGTTATCATAGCTGTTACAATAAAAGTAGTCCTGACCTATAGGGAATTGGCTTCTTAATCTAGTCTATCTTGTAGGGCTGATAATGGCACATATCACCTCTATGATTCTATGTAAGCTGACCTTTTATAGCGTACAGTTATATATATTAAAAGGGACTCAGAGGCTCAGTGGCTAAGATGCTGAGCTTGTCGATCGAAAGGTCAGCAGTTCAGCGGTTCGAATCCCTAGAGCTGCGTAACGGGCCTCCTATTACTTGTCCCAGCTTCTGCTAACCTAGCAGTTCAAAAGCACGTAAAAAAATGCAAGTAGAAAAATAGGGACCTTCCCACTTTGGTGGGAAGGTAATAGTGTTCTGTGCACCTTTGGCATTTAGTCATGTTGGCTACATGACCACAGAGATGTCTTCAGACAGTGCTGGCTCTTCGGTTTGAAACAGAGATGAGCACTGCCCCCTAGAGTTGGGAAGAACTAGCACATTTGTGTGAAGGGAATACTAAAAAGACAATTATGGTTCGTTTAGCACATGGTTTAAAAATCCAGGCCTGACAATATGTTAACCAAGGCTTATTCTGGACTGATCTATTGCTTTGACTTAGTAGATTTCATGCTTTGATAAACATAGGGAAAGAAGAAAGTGTCTGATAAAAGTAATGCAACACCAAGCAAAATAAGGAAGTGGCTAATTTGCATCACATGTGATCTTTTTAAGCTGGACAAACATGCCTTAAATAATGCCCTTTTTTCTTACTAACTCTTTTTTAGAATAATTACTTTGCTATGCTTCTCTTGTGAAAGAAAAATTCACTATTTGACTCCTGTCACTTGACCTTTCTGTGTGCTGGTACACAAAGGCACTTTCTGACATTAGTTTTCAAACTAATTATGGAACGCTTTCAGGAAAATGTTGCATTTTTTTCTGGTTTGATGATATATATGAAATCTTACATAATCTTTTCTTTTCGCTCACGTAAAGCAGATTTATGTTTTTTAATCTATTTTATCCATTAATCATATTCCATTGAATATGTGAATGGTTTTGGATTATGTATTTCAGTTCATTCTTATAATGAACTAGTAATCTTGCAACATCAGAAGAGAAATCACATTTGAATCCCCCTCCCCCAGCCCAAGACTTCCTTCTCTTTGAAATTAGAGCCCGCTTTGGCAAATGCCACTGAGGATGGATAGAAGACCAGCTCAATTCCTTTTCTCTCTCCCACCCTGGACTGGAGGAAGTAGAGCTTTTATTACCAGCCATAGAGCATCGGTTTACTATCACAGCTGGTGTCCAAGCATGCGGCACCAATGTAATCATGTGGCATTAAAAAAAAAAATTAGTGTAGAATGAATTTCCAACAAAAATAAGATTACTTATCAAAGGAGCTGGTGAAATTTCATGCAAATCCTATTTTTTTTCTCTGGGAGAATTCTTGGAAGGGACCTTGAAAGTCTTCTAGCCCAATCCCCTGCTCAGACCCTATATTATTTCAGATAAATGGTTGTCCAATCTCTTCTTAAAAACTTCCAGCGTTGGAGTATTCACACTTTTGGAGGCAAGTTGTTCCACTGATTAATTGTACTAACTGTCAGGAAATTTCTCCTTAGTTCTAGGTTGCTTCTCTCCTTGAATTCTCTTCATGTACTTCTGCTCCACTACATAGTTTCCCTTCCCAGCCCTTTCAGAAGTAGAGCATTTTGTTCCTTAAAAGCTTTCTACAGTATATAAAACCAAAACCACTAAAACCCCATCCTACTTCTCTTCCCTCAGAATCTGAGCAGAAATAAGAGAATAAATATATTTAACGAAGCATATTGGGAAGTAATCCCAGGTTCTCCCATGGCTTTAAGAATTAGTTGCCTAAAAAAGAAATTAGTATGCAATTATTATACAGATTTCTGGAAGCTCATTTGTTAACAAGTTTATTTAAAAGAGCAATCTTCTTTCTTAACTCACCCATCCACCTTTTAGGAAAATCTTTTTAAAGTCTGTTGTTTTAAGTTCCCAGAATTATAGACATGGGGCTGCAATCTTACATCTACTTACTTAGAAATAAATTATGACTCCAATAGGATTTACCAATGATAAAGAAATATTCAACATCAGCATAAAATTCCTTAATACAAAAATCCAAATGCTTACTGTCAAGTTTTGTAAACTTCAGTGACTACTGTACTAATACTGAATGTAGTGAAGACTAAATCTAAATAATGCAGATTCCCTCTGCATTATTAAAATTAAATAGTATAAAAAAGAATACTTCATGCAAACAGCATCTTAACTGCAACATTAAAGATAGTAATACAGTCCCAAACTAGAGGGAATACCCAAAATAAACTTACTGTACATAAAATATACAGTATTAAGTATTTCTTAATAATGGGTTTAGATTAAACATTATAAAATGAAGTGGATCTAAATCAGTTGGGACTAATACATTTTAATCTACTTAAGAAAGTCTGAAAGTGTTTAAATCTTAAACAAAAAAAACTACCTTGCAAGCTAATTAGCTTACTGACTGGTCTCATTAACTGACCTTTTATTAGTTTTAAAAGCAACTGTGCATATCTTTTCAAAAGCTACTTAAAGAAAAGCTTTGCAAAGAAACATGAGCACCTCACTGGAAAACGGAATCTAACTTGAGCTCTTACTGAGAATGTTCTGTTCCACCACCAAACTAAACGATTGCTTGATGATTTTGCTTAGACTGTCTTGCGAGTTTTACTAAAGACAAAGGAATACTGGCTATGTCCCTAGTGCCCTCCCTCTCAGGCTACTAGTTTCAAACTGTAGAACCATTTCTCTCACAGTGGCAGAAAATGTAACATGCTGAAGTCTTCTCTCCCTATAAGCGTGGTAAATTGTAAAAATGCAAAAAATAAATAAAATCCACTTACCCTCTTTAGCCACGTGAAGTGTTTGTAAATATTAATCTCGCTATCCATGCTTCGGGCCCATTGCAAAGATCTTCTCTTGGTTTGCAGCAATTTCAGCTTAGTTATGGAAAAGCACAAACTCTCCTTCCAGCTTCTAGCTAGCAGAACTTCCGCACCTCTCTGACTTTAATATGTCCTTCAGGCTTACTCTAAACTTTTCTACAGGACTATGTTTATACACAACTGTATAAACTTCAGGCTGCATTCCCCACCTCCCCTCCTAGCAGCATCTGGCTTTTTTAAAAAGAGGAGATCAGTCATCAACTGGCTCTCATATCGTTTTAAAAACATCAAAAGATACCTAAAGCCAAATAGACTCAGAAAGAAAAGGAAAAGACGGAAGCTTCCTTAAACGCAATTGAAGTCTGCAGCGAGAGCGTTCTCGTTTTGATGGTAAAGTAACAAGCTAAAAATTGCCAGGCTGTCATAGAGAAACTATTTTCAAGTAATGCCTTCTCTAGCTTTCTGTTTCAAGAGTGGCTGGAACTCATTACCCCCAAGACCCTCTATTTCCTGTCTCAGTTTTTACCCTGTGTTTATCGGAACAGTCTTCAGAGCCCCGGTTTATTTCAGGCTAGCTTTAGCCTAAAAATAAGCCCTGCTCTTGAGAATTGTTAGTAGCTCCCTTCTCACAAATACTTGGAAAGTGACTTTGTCTATGTAATGCCAAGTATTCCACACTTGGTTGTTGTTTTTAAGTGCGGGGGATGAATGAGCATATCTCAAATTCATAACTCAACGTTCTTTTCATTCACTGTTACTGCAGCTGAAAACTGCATAGCCCTGCAGCACTCAAGCCAAGTTGTGATCACATGAGGTTACAGGGCTCAGGGTGAGTTCCTACTCATAGTTTTGATGTGTCCCTTTTATCTTGTATGCAAAACCACTAAGCTTTAGCATTTGATTCCTTCAAGGTAACCTTGGAGAAAAATATTAATAGAGAAAAACAATCACACATTCTCCTTAGCACTAAGCAGTTACGCTCCGTGTGTGCTAATTGCAGCACAGTTTATAAAATTTGACATTTTCAGTTGAATTGACGAAGATTGTGTATTTGCTGATTTTGTGGAAACATAGGAAATGCCTTATTCCAAGTCAACCTTTGATCCATCTTGCTTAATACTGCCTTCAATGATTGACAGCAAGCTTCCAAAGTTTCAAGGCCTTCTCCAGAGCTGGAGGCATCTAAATCTTAATCTTTTGCATGTAAGGTTAGTAGCTGTACAACTAATGAAATGCTTCTAAAATATTGGTAAATATGGTGTAGGCCACTAAAGTATGATAAGTATAATTTCTGCTGCTATCTGATCAAAATGGTTACCTTTTGCTATGGGGAAGTGCATCAGAAGTTGACTGCATATCTGTACAGAAATTAAAGCAAGTCTCACAGTAGTAGAGTACCACCTTTGAGTACCACCTTTGTTTAAGGGAGAGGAACCATAAACCAGTGAAACAGATGCTCATAACTATGGAATTAAGGCTATTCAAAGCATCAAATTTACGATGTAGATCTCCTATGATAAATTTAAGGACTAATAAAGTTTGTTACAGGATCCACTCTGCGCTGGTCACTAGGACCAAAAGTTTATTCTTCCAAGCTTGTGCTGAAGCCCATCATCAGGGAACTTCCCTCTCTCCAGAATAGGTGCACTGGACTGTTCTATGTGTTGTATTTATATGGTTCCTGATTGTGTGTAGCTTTTCATTGTTAATTAGGAAGTTGATGGTGCCCAGTGACCTCTCTCTGGAGAGAGAGAAATTCCCTGAAGATGGGCTCCAGCATGAGTGTGAAAGATTGGAAGAACCAACCTTTGGTCCTGGCGATCAACTCAGATTGGATCCTGTAATAAAGTTTGTTCATCCAGTCCATTTAAAAGCTAAGCTATTTTATCTCAAATGCAATAATATTTGAAATAGCAGTATTCCATGGCATAATCTATATGGGGCTGTTGAGGCTGAAACAGAGCATTCAAACTAGTGATTTAATAGGCTTATGAAGCAGAAAGGTATAACTCTGCTTTTAGCATCTATTTTTACAATATTTTGTTGTTTCATCATTTATTGCACGAACCATCTTGAAAGGGGGGGGGAGAAATAGAAATATTGATTCGTTCATCAGACAGGTGTTTAATGAATCAGAACAGTAAATATATAACATATATGCAGATGGGTTGGTGGGAGTTTTCTTTGAGACTACAGATGGTGCTTTCCATTTCAAAAATCTACAAAAAGTTTGTAGACAATTCAGTAAGGCTGAACGTCATCAACAAAGGTAACCTATCAACCCCTACAAAATATTATCACCTATTATGTAAATATATATATATATATATATATACATACATACATACATACATACATACATACATACATACATACATACTGAGGACCATTGGGAATCTAATTAAGCAGTGTGTCCCACTTCAAACTTAGAAAATTCTTCCAACATTTTTTTTCTTTCCCAAACTGTAATCTGAAAGTCATATATTATTCTGCATGTCTTCTACATCCTCATTTGTGAGTGATACCTCCAACATTTCAGTAAATGCAGAACCTCCTATTTCTCTTATACTTGAGAGGAGTGGCCAAAAAATAGAGAAGTAATTTTGTTTATCATTTTCTGCCTAAATAGAATCCCCAGTGGCAGGGGAGAACCCAAACAGGCTCTAAAATTAAAATCAGTAGCATTTGAATTGTGCATTTGAATTGTTTATTTAATTTTAATCATCATAGCATAGCTAATTAAGTTCCCTTCTCAGGGTAAATGTACTTCTCCTATACTGCCTGTAATACAGAATGAGTTCATAATGTTCTGAGTGGGGAAGCATGTCTTCCATTGTCCCAACCCTCATAAATATGTCACCGAATCAAAATCTCCCTACCAAGAAATAAAAGTCTATAGCTTGAAAGACAGAAGAGCTGAACGAGAGACTGTCCTGCATGCCACCCCAAAAACTGACTTTTAAATATTGAAAACACTACTTCAGTTCTTCAAATATACTAAAATCAGCATATTTAAAAGATTCCACATACCTATTTTTGGTTCACTGACCTCCTCCAGGTTTCACATAACTGAACCTTGATTCTCTCATTGTTCTTCTTCACTACAAAGGAACTGAAACTTCCAGAGACTTTAATCCAACACTCCCGTTAGTACCCTCATAGCTAGGAATGTTGACGAAGTACATTCCAGTGAATCACATGCCACCCTGTTACCTGCCTCTTAGTTTCAGGTCATAATAGCACTCCGGCCCCAGGTAGTTTGGAGAAAGAGAGGTTTTAAACAAACAGTGAAACGCTGAACAAACAATGTTCCTTAAATGGGCGAGGAACTTCAATAAACTTCCTCTCCACCTGTTCATTTCTTCCGCTCAGGATGCAAGAAAATTAGTATTTTCAATTTTGAAAGCTGATTTACATCTGTTAGTTGCTCTTACTTACAACTATAGGATGCCACTCAACAAGGATATCTCTCTCCTCACTTGGTAAATTGATTTAAGACTGTGCTTTAGTTTAGAAGAGTGCTGTGGCCATTTCTCCATGCCAGAAAACAAAAGTAAACTGTCAGTGAACATACTGCCTGCAACTTCCTGGAACAGATTCTCAAGAGTTAACCCTTGAGTTCATAAAACCAGTTAAGTTTTAAGTAAGCCCCTCCTTTTCCTTTGATCTTTATGTCTGTGTCCTAAATCCACACACATAAATATGTCTCAATGAATTAATGAACTCCTTCACAGAATTGATTTTGTTTTACTGCCTCTTTTTAGTTTGTCTTATAATGACTTTAAAAATTCTGTTCTGATGAGTCTTTAGGGAATTTTACAATGTAGTTTTTTTTAAAAAAAAACACATTAACACCAACATTGTCATAATATCACAATCAAATACAAGGAGCAACTGGTCTAGAAATTAGAATCCACCTAGAAAGAAAAACAATAGTAAAACACAACTGAATACTTTGTTTTAAATTTTCTGTAGAATGAACAAGGAATTTACTGTAGTTTTTAGCAGTTGAAGGACTTGATGAACTTGCTTGCAAGATAAATTGTACTGAATGAATGCTCTATTAGATCACTACCTATTATCTTGCCATAAGTCTTAATTTTAGAAGAGAGCTTTTGTTAATTAATTGAGCAAATATGTATTTAAGTAGATATATGCAAGTATGTCTTCTCAAGTTTTCGCGGATGTGTGTATATAAAAAGTTAAAATCTCGGGTGTTTTCCCACATCATTAAAAGTCTGTTAGTTGAAATGCTTAAAATCCTGGCTAAAATCCCACCTTAAGATCCTCCAAAATCCCAACAAAACACTTTGTAAGGTCTTTTGAAACTCTGGCTAAAATCCTAACCAACACTTTAAAAGTTTTCTTTTTGGCAACGTTTCAACAAGCTCTCTAACTTGTCATCATTGGGCCCCTACTTTCAGTTTAGAAGCTGTGGGTATGCTGCGAGATCAGAGTTGTCACTTTTCTATGTTCGCTGCTGCTGACGTATGCTGGTTAGCCTGGAACTCTGTGTCCTGATTGGAGGGCAGCAGTTTTTTCTCCTGCTTCATTACCCTAGCTGCAGCCTGACATTCTCTGGTTCCCTATTACTAACTGTCAACTGCAAAGAAGAAGGATTCTGGTAGGTATCACAACACCGCTAATTGCTTGTTGAGATGTCAACCTATCTTCTGGCTCAGTTCTCTCTCTCTCTCTCTCTCTCTCTCTCTCTCTCTCTCTCTATTGCTAGCTATCATCTGCAAAGAGGGAAGGACTCTGGCAGGCATTACAATACAACTGGTTGCCTGTTGGAATCTCTGCCTATCCTCTGATGTTAAAACTTGAGTTTCCCTCAGTGCAGGTCTCCAAATACTTGATAACTTAGAAGCGTCAACTTGTCTATTCATTGTTTTTTGGGGATTTTGGAAGATCTTAAACTGGGATTTTAGCCAGGATTTTAAGCATTTCAACTAACAGACTTTTAATAATGCGGGAAAACACCCGAGATTTTAACTTTGTGTGTGTGTGTGTGTTTTCTGAGGTTTTCGCGGGTGTTTGTATGTAGGTCTTTGTTTATTCGGGTTTTCTCCCATGTAAAATTGGAAGTGTCTTGGTGACGATTCGACAAAGTCTCATTCGTCATCTTCAGTCTGATGTTTTCGGCTTCGTGCTTCTAGGAGCAATGTATGATCACAGCTGTTTCTTCCTTTTAACTGCTAGTGGGGGTGTGAACTGATTGGGTGTGAGCATGGCTGTGTTCTGATTGGGTGGAGGTGTGTTCTGATTGGTTAGGGGCTTGGCTGTGCTCTGATTGGATGGGAGGTTGGCTGTACTCTGATTGGCTGTACACACAATTTTACATGGGAGAAAACCCGAATAATCAAAGACCTACATATATATATATATATATATATATATATAATGTGTGTGTGTGTGTATTATATATTATATGTGTGTGTGTGTGTATGTGTGTATATATGTATATATATATATATATAATGTTTGTGTACACTAATGGTTCATGTCCATGTATGTGTGCACTTAGGAGGAGTTTCACATACACTCAGAGTTTAGAACCAACATAGCAAATTGAGCTCAAATGTAAATCCAATTAAACCATCTTAAAACTGGAAACAGAATATTCCTTGTAAGTAGAGAACATCCAGGTACTCCATGTATGCTTCTAAAGTGGGTTAGGGTTAGGATTAGGGTTAGGGTTAGGGTCGTAAGTGAAATATGCAAAATTCCTAAAGAGAAACACAAATAATCTCAGTGGAAAAGGAGCAGATTGGTTTCTATCTGTATATTTATTTATTCTGTTTCTACAACCCCACACTGGATTCATGGAAATAAAAAATGAAAGCATACAAAACCTGAAGCACAGAAACTAGAAAAAGCAAAAAAAAAAAAAAAAAAAGTGCCCAATGTACTCTAGAAGACCTTTGTTTTCACCTGTTACTATAGGGAAGTTAAGGCTAGGGCTACTCTACTTTTCAATGTTTGTTCCAGAGAGCTGGTGTTGCTACTATCAGGGTGATTTTAGTAGATAAATGTGATCCTGAGCTTGGTGCAAACCCAAGGAGGGCTTTGTAGGTTAACACTAGGGTTGTTAATTGTATCCAGAAGCCAACAGAAAACCAACATATGTCCTATGGCCCAGATGTATTTGTTCCACAACTGAGAGTCAGTCAATAGACAGGCAACTTAATTTTGGATCAAATGAAGCTTTTGAGTGATCTTTAAAGACAGACCCACGTAGAATACATTATAAGTGGAGACAAAAGCATAAAGAGGTACCACTGGAGCTCCCCAAATACCTCAATGGATAAATATTACCTCTGTCTTGCTGGACCTTGATTTTAGTCTGTTTTCTCCAATCTAGACCCTCACAACTCAAGTACTGGGATAGGATCTCACTAGTCTCACCACCACTGACCAAGGTAGAGATGTAAAACTGAGTATCATCATCATACTTATGACAATTAATAGATAGATGATCTCAAAAAACTCAAAAATTATTATTTTTTCAATCATGACCTCTCGTAGAACTGCAGTTTAGAAAGGTTATTGTAGAACCACTGGAACTAATACTCTGGGTAATATGCCTGGATAGTACCATGTTTTCCCGAAAATAAGACTCTGTCTTATATTTTTTGAACCCTGAAATAAGTGCTTGGCCTTATTTTTGGGGAGGTCTTATTATTTTAGGGTGTGTGGGCTCCTCTTGCCATCTTACCTGATTTCCAGCTCTGTCTCCCTAGCCCTAACCAGAGGAAATGGCAGGGACCGCTGTGTATGCATTTAAATATTTTCGGGGAGGGCTTATTTTCAGGGGAGGGCTTATTTTGGGGGAAGGGCTTATTTTCAGGGGAGGGTTTATTTTTTGGGCGGTCTTATTTTCAGGGGGGGTCTTATTTTCTGGAAAACACGGTACTCTTACTTATTCCAGCTTTAATCTTTTCATGTAAATGAGACAACAGAATAGAGATGGAAGCCCTCCTCAGTTCTCCATAAAATGAATGGGATGTTGTGGGGAAAATGCCCAGTTCAACAAGGAACCAAACATTTGTAAACAGATGCAATAAATATTTTTCATTGGCATGTACAATTACAGAGATCACTGGGCTCTCAACAAAAGAATGCAAAAGATCTCCAAGCTAAACAAGGTTAGGGATTATATATCAACCCCTCTCCCCCCAATGTTACCTAAAAAGCAATCTTTTCTATTAATAGGGCTCTAGCCTGACCTAATTACAAACACTAACATATATCATAAACTATAGCCTTTATTGCACCTATACTGAAAACCAAAAGAAATATAACACTCTGTTTTCTATTACTTGCCTCTTCTCTTTGTTTTTTCTGATCCTTTGCCGTTTTCTGTTTTTCCCTATGCATATGTCATCCTCAAGCCATTATACATGAAAACCCTCCATAAATAATAGCACCAGATTGTGAATAAATATTTTCAGTTTTCAGGTTCTCGCCTCACCATTCAAACTTAGTTCAAGAACAGTACTCTTTGTAGGAGAAAATGAACCCAACCCAACCCAACTACAAATCCAACCCTAACCCGATTTCCTAGATTTCTAGCTTTCTGTCTGACTGGTTTCCAAAGAATAACTATGAATAATCACCATAAATTAGTTTGCTTATCACCAATAGTATAATTAACACAAACTCATTCTTACAGCATGTTTCAATTATCTAAATGTTTGCTCTTTGGGCGGCATTTGTTATGCCTCTATGAGGTTGTTGAGCCAAGCTCCTTTGAAGCTTATAATAATAAGATAACGATAATGATCAGTTGAATTTGATTCCTGTTATGTCTACAAAGACATGGCCAAGCAATTCTCTTGGCAATAGCACTCACAAGAAGTTCTTTCAAATGAGTTTCCTTTGAGAATACTAGTGTTTAAAGGCTGAACTCTTAGATAACTATAGTCTTTGCAAATAAGCCTTATTTCAGAAAAAAAACTTTTTTGGGGGGGGTAAATTACCAATTCCTCTATTACCTTATTAGCTTTGGTGGGATTCAGCTGGTTTGCACCTGTTTGTGCGAACCAGTTGTTAAATTACACCTCCCCTCGCTATCAAAGTGGATCCTGGGCTGCATTGCAGAAACGGCCAATGGAGTGGCCAGCACAAGGAAAGGAGAAAGCCGCTTTGGTAGGGGAGGTAATTTAACAAACCGGTTAGCCCAGGGTCAGATTGCTTGTTGTGGGAGACTCATCCCGCACATGCGGCGGACCTGGAGGATGGGATGGGCTGTGCCTCCCACAACAGTCAACCCGACCTTAGGAGAACTGGTTGTTAGATTATTTGAATCCCACCACTGCTTATTAGTCATTAAAATGTATAAGATAACAAAAAGAACTTTTCAACTATTGTTCAGTGACTCAAAAATTGTAGGACTTAAAAACTGTCCTAAGAACATCTTATTCCGTACAGAACTGACCACCTACAGTACAGACATGCATACATACTGAAGATGAAACTTTTCTAATAGAACAGAAATCACCATCAAACAGCATGGCATATACACTACAGAGTTAATCCTTGCATATCCAATGTCCGTTTATCATCATTTCAATTTTCTGACGACCAATTCAATACAGGCGTGACCATTAAATATAAATAAATAATAAACAGCTTCACTTGGAGTTTGCATGAACCAACATAGCAAATTAAGCACCAACCAGCTGTGAAATCTGATAATAATCTAAAATCGGCCATTAATTTTAGATGAATTGAAACTGTATCAAATCCAAGATGCCTACCTGCCTAAACATGATCTGGAACAAGCAAACATTTTTTTTTCACCTGCAGGCACAATGAAAAGATTGCCAACTGATTACTGCATCATAACAGCACTTACTTATGCTTATAAATAAAGAAAAATAATTTTCTTTCAAAAAAAAAACTTTTCAGGAGGAAAAACAGTAACCTCGGGAAATAGAAAAAGTTTAAATTTCGTTATCATTTCAGAATCAATCACGATCGTGAGCTGTAAAAATCCATTCCATTTTTTTTTTGTTTAGATATTTTTTTCCAGCCTAGTAATTGTAATATTATCATGACAGCATGACTGAAGGCAATTGGGTTCAGATGACAAAGTATTTTTACAAATGCTTAAAAATGGAAATAACTCATCTGGCCAATCCAGAGGCAGGATAAAATACAACTATCAGCTTCAATTCCCTACAGCCCTCCTTTGCCACTTTTCATTCCTTCAAATATTATTCAATTTTTTGTTACTCAACTGTAAAGTGAAGAATGAACAATTTTCTTGAGAAAAATAGATTGTTCACAATCAATGCATTTTTAGATTTTTCAGTTCAGAAGAATAGACACTAAACCAGCCAATTTGAATTTTTACAATATATTACCTCTTTAGCACTCAGAATAAGATTTATATAATAATCACACAGTTTATTTCCAGTTCAGTAATCCTTCTGGGAACTGATGTAATATGCCACAGATGCTATATACACATATATCTTTCAACCAAAATTCTCTCAAAAAGTTATGTAAGTGGGATGGAAATTATACATGTTCAAGTATTCCTTTTTGTCATCGTTTCCATAATAATTTCCATTATGCTGATATTCAGCAATGGAATATAAGCCAGCATCCACATTTGCAAATTAAAGTCATATATTATATGATGTTAAAAATGAGATGATGATTCTAAAATTCAAAGATGATTAAAACAGATGCCTTGCCTATAGCAACACTTCAATAGCAATGGAAAGAAAGCTACTAATTTATGTAAGGGAAAGAAATAAGATTCTGCTATATATCACCCTACCCCAGGGAGGCTATAGAAATCCTGAATTGGTACTTAGAGGATGTGAGGATTAGGATGGGGCAACTCAGAGATGCTGTTTGTAAGTAAACATTTAAGCATGCCAACATTGATGCTAAATCTGATAGTAATTATCTCAGTGTTCACTCCAAAAGAAGTAGATCTTGACAATGAAGCACTCCACAACTCTTACTTAAGCAAGAGACTGAAGCCGTGACCTTGCCCCAGTTTTGGCTGGTTATGATTCTACCTGGTTACAGATATTCTTGTGACACTAACTCAGGTCTTGGTCATTACTTTATCTATGTAATCTGAAAGACTGCCCAATTTAAAAGGACCATGGGTAGCATGTAATGTTCAAAATAGATTAAAAACAGCAATTAATCAAAAGAAAAGTGGCGCAGAAGATTTAGCAAAACCCATTGTAGAGGAGGGCAATTTAGAGCTTTTTAAAAAAAATTAGGGATTTCAATAAGTCATCTACATGGTATATTGTTCAGGCCAACAAACCTTGTAGTTGGCTTTCACTTGTACCTCTCCCTTAAACTTCATTTCAATAAGGATCTTTTTAAAAGCATATTTTGAAAACAACCTCTTGAATTGTGGCAGCATATAAGTTATACAATAGATAATTGTATATTTATTTGCCTTGAAAGAATTTGATTCAGAGGACACTAAATCTTCATAATTATGCAACATACTCTTTCCACATCAAGAACAATCAGCTCAAAACCAACAGAAAAGGCTGCCAGATGATAGTGGCATACGTTCTCACTGATTTTCAGCAGAAAATGCATTGAAATCTTAATGGAGGTGTAAAACACATCTACACTAAAGAAAAGCAGGGAGAAGAAATGAGACAAATTTCAGACCTTGGTCCCTAAACTTAATATTAAAGAATAACTGATTTCCACCTTTTTTCCTGCACAAAGGTAAATAGTAATAGAATGGAACTACAGAAAGATTGCCTGCATTTCCTCTACACTCAATTTTTCCGCGCTGAAATTAACTAAGAAGAAAAAACCCCCACAACCCCATTAATGGCTTAGCAACAACTATATTATTTATATTATCACTGCTATCCAGTGATATTTGCTAAATATATCTACTAAAATGCTTAATATTTGTAAAGTTGATAAAAAGGGAAGTGGTAATCAGGCTGTTGAATTTTAGAGACTTGTAATGAAGCACTAGGACTGTAACTGGAAATTTTGGCCTCAGGTTTTGTTAATTACTCACTAGCTAAACATTTTGAGTCACTGTAACTTATGGTGTTACTTAAACTAAAGGCTTATGAGTGACAGATATTACTCAAATTACAAAATCTCATTTTGCTGTCTTCAGATCACTTCTCTGTGGGATTGATATAGCAGATAATAAAAGAAACTCATTAAATTTCAGGTTTGTTTATAAAGCAACTGAAGGAGATCAACTTGATTGATGGAGAACATCTGGGGTTACACTTCCCCATGTATTTCAAACTATTGGATTGCCCAGTAATCAAGTTATTAACTTACGCCCGGGAAAAAGAAAGTAATTGTTACATATAAAACTTATTTCTAGAGCAAATAAACATTCTGCTAATATCATCGTTTTATTTAATTTCCTACTTGGATACAAAATGGCTTCCAATAATGATACTCTAAAGGCGTGACTTACGAAAGTAATTTAGAGCGAAGTAAAAAAACAATAACCCTAAAATAAAATAAATCATGCAAACATAATTTTAGCTATGTTATTATAAAGCAATGGATTACTCTTTTGAAGGGAAATATGAAACATTTCAAATTTGAATAATCTTGAATTTTAAATTGATAGCAATTGGAAGACTGTGTCAAATATTTCACTGAAGAGAAATTAAATCTGTTGGGTACCCTGCATGTGACTCTAAGATAGTTCAGCTGTGTTGTCTCATGTAAATAGACTTTGATTTACAATGTGTCAGTCCTCAAAATATAAGGGAAAAAAAGTTAATGATGGGGAAAGTGTTAGGAGAGCTTTTGCCACTAATTGATTTTACTGGAAAGAAAATTATAATTGCAACTGCAAAAACCACTGCTCCACCTACCGTATTTTTAAAAAGTAACCCTGAAATTAATTTCTTAATGGTAATGCAAAGTTAGCAATGTCTATTCTTGATAACCAATTCTGAAGCTTCCTAATAATCTCTATCATAAGACACTGACAACTGAATGTTGCTCATATGATACAGAGCAGATCTATCAGAACAATACAAAGCTTTTCATCTTGAAGAGATGTAAGGGAGCCTTACTCTAGGCCAAGGACAATGTTAAATATAATAAATTAAGATTTTTTATTTTGCTTGACTAACCTGACATAGGATTTTAAACTGGCCATATTTAAAATGAATATTAAAATACTTTAATTAAAAAAAAAGTATATAGTTCTTAGATGATTTATGTTTACATTAGTTGTCTCAATACTACTTTGCATTGTATCATATGCTGAAGATTGATTACACAGTGTTGAAACAAACCAGTAGAACAATTCATTTTTGCCTTAGCATTTCCTAACGTTATTATTGCCATGAATATATATCTGTGCAAGTACTACAAATGAGCCTAAATATATATCTGAAAATATATACTCTTTAGACAGTTAATTTAGATCAATTCATCTAATGATAACATGAAGATAGTATGCCAAATATTAATTAGGAAAAAAAATGTAGCGTCTTTTTGTGAACAATTTCCTGTACAGGAAACTATTACTAGCTGACAACACATTCATTTCCTTGCAAGCTTATTTCAGAGCGACAAATTAGATGTCAAATGGAATAATACAATTTCCTTTCTCTATACCTATAACTAATATTAGGATGGTCACAAATGAAGCACAGCATTTTTGGAAGCTAACTTTGCAGAGAGCTAGAGGAAAGTAAAACAACTAATAAAATAAATCTCACGAACTCTATAATTTTAGCTATATTGTTATTAAGTAATGGATTAACCAGAACCAAACCCTTCACATTTAAAGCTTAAATCTTAAATAATTTAAAGCTTAAATTATTCAAAGTACAACACAACAAAACAAGATATGTACCTTTCAACAATTTTTAAGGAAGTGCACCATGCAGATTAAAAACTCTTCTGTTGTGAGAGTTTGTATATCTATTCAAAAACTTTTAAGGTGTTTTGAAATCTGCAAGAGTCACGAGTTCTCAGTATTGCAGACTTCATTATGAAACACTACGGTACTTCTGTGCTTGAAACTAAAGCCCTTAGCTATCAAACCAGCTGCAAGTATTCCAAAGCTGTAATGCACATTAACTTGATTCAAAACACAAATACATACTGTATTAACTTTCAGATTTCTTTTGCATACCAAATTCCCTGTCAACGAGGAGGGCAAATTCATGAAACTACTTTTTAAAAAAATATATAACCTGCTATTGTTCTGAAAGCAAAAACTGTCTCATAGCTTGCAATAGTTTAAATTTCTATCCACACTTCTATCCACCTAGAACATAGAAGGAACCTCCAAGGTCCCTTCCAACTCTATTATTACTCTACCCATCTATCTATTCTGTTACCACTTTTTTGTAGCAGTCCATCTACAATAAGTGAAAGTCTCAGATCTGTTGCTATGTTTGATGCAGTACTCTGGTGAGGATCTTTTCCAGCACTGCTAGTTGAAATCCTAAAACTGGAACCTCCTAATACAAATGCAAGGGAAACTACTGTGGCTTTTTAATCAAGCAATATTGCCTTGTAGTAGTATTTAATCAAGAAGTATTTAATCAAGTAACATACAAAACAATTCTTAAGAAGCTTATTACGGTATATAGCCATTTCTGATATTTCAGAACAAAAGTACTGCAGAAACAGGAGTTGACACCCTCCAGTAATACAATATATGCATCATCATTATTATTATTATTATTATTATTATTATTATTATTATTATTATTATTATGTTTTTACTTACCAGATGTTCCTCCAGCCAGTCATGTATGCAAGCTACTGTAGCCCCTGGTACTTGGTGCCACAAAGCTTCTTTCTCTTGAGGATCCTTGAGCATTTCCAACGCTAACTTCAAATCTTCCAAGAGGTGCAAAATTTGAAGTGAACCAAAATACACTGATTGAGCAGGTGACACCATGTCGTAGACACCATTTGTATATTCTGCAGCTGCCTTAGTACCTAAAAAGAAACAACAGAGTTAACAGAGAGAGAGAGAGTTCAATAAAAAGCTGAAGAGACAGATTAAAGAAAGCTGGTTATTTGTTTATATACTGGAAAGTCCTTGTGCATCTTATGTGTTAGAAAGCACTCCCCAACTCCTTGATGTAATCTTTATTCTTCTTTTAAGTTCAATTGTATCTCATTTGACTAGGCTTCTTAGAAGATATAATTTACAGCATGCCAATGAATTATAGACAAAAGCTGCAAATACACGGACAAAAAGATGTAAATTATTACATGGTCCTGTTATAAAAGCTTTGACAGATACCCTGTAGGAGACCCTCGTGTTTTTAGAACTAGTTCTTTCCAAATTATTTTCTCAATATTTTATAATGCAATGCATGCAGTATATACATTACACATGAATATAGCTGTCTTTATTCAGTAAACAAAACTTACAAGTTCTATGTTAAAATCAATATCATGAAAATAGACACTATTTTACAGCTATGTTATTTCATGAAAATATATCAATTCACCATCAAATCCACAGTGGGAAAAAAGAGAATCAGTCCATTCCCATTCCCATTCCCATAAGAAATAATCTCACTCATTAAAACAGAAAAATAACAAGGATGCAGAAATATAACATTAGATAACTAATGCAGTATGTTCAGTTGTGTTATTAAATGCTTTAGCAAACAGCTCTTGCTAATACTGCTGTGTTGTAATCTGCCAAACATCTGATTGGCTTGCTAAGAGTCATAGCTCAGGCCTGTTCTCAATCAGAGATTTCTGAAAAATTCCTGAAAATTTAAGAATGGACTCTTGGGAGCTACCACCATATTGATACACTACTGAGTATATCAATCAATTTCCCCAAATAAGCAACAGCAATATTTATCAAGTCCTAAGGCAAGATAAAGAGAACCCAATTAAGCAAATGAGTCAGAAACATTATACCTGTTACCATATACCATCAGTGAAACTTGATAGTGGCAGTATCATGGATTGGGCCTGCTTTGCTACCTCTGGACCAGGACAGCTTGCCATCAGTGATGTGATGGAATTATGAATTCTGAATGGTATCAGCAAATTCTAAATGATTTTCATTTCTGTGAACTAAGCTCAAGGAAAAATGGCTCATATAACAAAACTACAATCTAAAACACACAAACAGTAGAACCAAAGAATGATTAAAGCAAAAGAAAATTAATGTTAATGTTTTGGAATGGCCAAGACAAAGTCCTGACCTTAATCCTACAGAAATATTTAAGAAGGACCTGAAGTGGGCAGTTCTTGGAAGGAAGCCCACCAACATCTCTTGAGTTGGAGCTGTTCTAGAAGGAAGAATCAACTGAAATCCTGATGTGTAGGACTGATCACTAGTTATCAGAAACATTTAGTTACAGTTACTGCTGCCCAACGGTGACATATCAGGTACTATAAGCAAAGGTTCACATGCTTTTGCCACACACAAATATGTAGCTTTGGATCATTTTCCTAATAAATAAATGAACAAATATTATGTTTTTGACTTGTTTAATTGGCTTTTCTTTTTCTAGTTTTAGGATTCATGGGGAAACATTGCATTTAGATCATATTTATGCAAAAATATTAAAAATTAAAAGAGTTCACAAACTTTTAAGCACTCTATATGCAGAAGGAACTTGCTGAAAAAGCAAAGATTTTCATTAATTGGCACATTTTAACTCTGTAAGTTAAAATGAATATTATATTATTTTCCCTGAGCAAAACCAGCAGTAATTTTAGTGCAATCATGCCAAGAACAGTGGGACAGTGAGATCATAAAATAAACTAAAATATATATATACACAAATTGGTTACTTGAAATTACTTGGAACAACCATTAGATGTCACTGTCCTTTCAAAGACAAATGAGTGAAAGCATCATATAAATATTTATGACAATACCAAAAGGTATTCCCGTATATATTTTGCCATGACTAGAACAATACAATTAATTGAATATTCTTCTTACTAGTGAAATACAAAAAAACCCACCAAAACCTTAACTAAAAAAAGTAATTATACAGCGAAAAAAGTAAACATATTATTGCATAGTGATTAATTAACAGAAAACAGTTCCATGTAGTAAATATAGATAACCATATAATCATTTCAATTCTTATATTAATCGAGGTGATATGATAACAAAATTCATCATCTTCTTATTTTAGAACAATGACTTTTCAAAAATAGATAACAAAGTCTTATCCAGGAAAACTATTTTAATTTAGCAAACCCTGGCTTTTTTATGCATGTAAAACTTGGTTTCTTTGTCAGGGAATTGTTTGGTCCATTGCCAACAAAGTAATTTGTTCAATCTATTTGTGAAAGATATTAAATGAACAAAAAAAAGTTCATTTAACCCTTACCCTGTTGTCAGTACAGGTAGTTTTCACTTAACAACTGCCCTGTTTATCAACTGTTCAAAGTTACAACAGCACTGAAAAAGTAATTTCACTACTGATCCTCACATTTACAACTGTCGCAGCATTCGATCATGTGATTACGATTAAGATTTGCAGCTGGAAGGTGTTTATGACTCTTGCATGTCCCATAATCACACAATCACCATTTCTATGCTTCACAGCTGGCGTCCAATAAGCTGAGTCCATGAAGAAATCGGCAGTAAAAGTGCAAGTCATGGTTATATGATGTTTCGCTTAATGACCATAGCAGATGTAAGGTAAGTCTGTTGCAGTCAGGCGATATCTCACTTAGTAACAGTGACACTTAGCTACTGAGTTACCAGCCCCAATTGCAGTTGTTAAGTGAGGACTATTTGTAATAATCAATCAACCAGATTCCTATGGAAAACTGACAGTGAGATAGAAAGGCAGCAGTGCAATCGTCAGGAGCTACACAAAACTTGGACAGGCATTTTTTTCGTATGGAAATAGGAGAACATATGGAACCTCGGTGCCATGTGAAATTCACAGAAGAAAAAGGGATATGTGTCATTCACTTCTTCTCAATCAAGAAAATTATGTCAATTAACAATCTGTGGGTACTTATTATCTATCTCCCCTACATATTTTTAATTGGAAAATACCAATCAATTCAGATAATAATAATCTTCAAGTCAAAACATACGTTCCAACCTTTGTAAAAATTTTTATTTACAATATTTATAGAGCAATTTTCATTTAATTATACCTATTTAATTACTGTCCCAAAGGCACTTCAACAAGACATTTTTTTTTCCTTAAGGTCGTTTCACTTCTCATCCAAGAAACTTTTTCAGTTCTGACCGAATGGTGGAAGATGGAAGGATTTATATTCCTTGCAGTCATTTATAATTCCTAATATAAATCCTTCTATCCTCCACCATTCAGTCAGAATTGAAGAAGCTTTTTGGATGAGAACATCTTCAAGGAAAAACAAAGTCCATCTGCCTTTGAAAAAGCACCTTTGGTTCATCCATTTGTCTTTTACTGAGCCAATAGTTATGATTTTCCCTGAATGGCTGGTCTGCTAATTGCTCCTTGCATTGAAGGAGAAAACTATTATCCAGTGTTGTCAGTTTGAGAGGGATAGGTCTATCCTTATTCTCCTGAAAGTTCATTTTATTTAGAAGAGTTTAAAAGTTGAAAATGGACATTTATAAAATTCTCCAAGAGAGCTTTTCTTTGGGGAGGGGGAGTTTAGGGGGAGGAGCGCAGAAAAATAGACCCAGCACAGGATGGAAGAAACATAATCTTGCATCCATCTTCTAATCACAAACAGATGCTGTGTTATTTTTAAGCTAAATTGCTGCAGCAGTTGCTCTACTAGTCCTTTCACTTTCTGTCTGGAAAGAAAAAAAAAACACAATAAGAAAACAGGAGTCTGGCCACAGAAGGATTCAGCTTGTACCTCTATTCTCTCTCCCAAATATATGTAGAAATGCCTATTTTTAACTCAGCATTTCCCATTTAACTAACTAAGCATGAAGAGAGATCTGAAAATGAATCCTCCAATTTCACATTAACTTAAATTTATACTTGTGCTTATGTACCAGAAAGATACACAAATTAAGCACATTACACACATTAGAAAGAAAAAAAAATGTAAATAAATACAAAAGAGCAACCCAAAAACATACTGTTTTCATCTTCTTTTCTCTTTCAAGTTTAAATCTATAAAATGTTCTCGCTATTTAGAAAGCTGTAACCTCTACTGCATGTTGACTGCACCCTTGTTTGTGCTCTCTCTTGCATTAACATTAAAGAAAGTTTCTTTAATCTTGAATTGCAAGCTGCCCAGACTGAAATGGGCGGCTACAGAAATTCAACAAACAAACAAAAAAAGTGTTCAGTTAAAAGAAATGCACACACAAACCTAAAAATCAAGTGAAATGCCCTTACTACAAACAAATGCTTCTACCGCAAGATCTGTTACTCACCGGCATAAAAGTGTCAATTGCTAGATAAGATTGAACGTTTAATGAATAAAACATTTTCTAAGTGTCGGAAAAATAGCATTTATAAAGAGTGTTTTATGTCTCTGTGTTTGCATGTGTGGAAACTTTGTAATGCAATGTAGCTCCTTCTAAGACACTCCTTCTAAGAAACCTCTTATTTTTAATCTGAAATTAAAGCAGGGGTGAAATACTCCCGGTTCAGACAGGATCACCCGATCCGGTAGCGATGGCGGCGGATGGTTTGGAGAACCAATAGCAAAAATCCCTGTCTCCCCCCCCCCCACCATGCCCAGCTGAGCCACGTGATCATCAGAGGTTGTTTTTTTTTACTTTTAAAAGCATTTTTCCTGCAACCTCTTCGGCCGAAAAAATGCTTTTAAGTAAAAAGTAAAAAAAAAAAAGCCTCTGATGATTGCGCGGCTCAGCTGGGATCGTCAGAGGCTTTTAAAAGCATTTTTTTCTGCTACCTCTTCAGCTGAAGAGGTTGTAGAAAAAAAAATGCCTTTAAAAGCCTCTGGCAATCCCAGCTGAGGTGCCTGATCATCAGAGGCTCCTAAAAGCATTTTTTTCTGCAACCTCTTAAGGTTGTAGAAAAAATGCTTCTAAAAGTAAAAAAAAAAAAAAGTTGGCCACGCCCACCCAATCACATTCCCCCCCCCACCAAGCCACGTCCAGAGAACCGGTAGTAACAAATTTTACATTTCACCACTGAATTAAAGTAATTGGCTTGTTATATTGAACCATCAGCAGGCAACCTAATTCTAATGAGATATTTGTAAATGTGGAGTTTCAACTATTGCTTAAATTTCTTTAAATACATGAGAATAATTATATCAAAAAAACTTTTTTTCTTTATAAAGATAATATCTTTGATTTTTATTCATCTAAATTGCAATAATCATATGACAAATATTTTAATATTTCCATCTTTATTGTTTTATTGTTGGGCACATATATTTGATTTGAAATTCTTTACAGAATACAAATAGATTAAGCAAAATAACCATTATGAGCATAGTTATAAACTTACTATTGGTCACTTTAATATTATGGTGGAGGCTTAACCCTGTTTTTCAAACCATACCTTCATTGTAATTAACACATCAAAAGTCGCACTGACATTTGGAGATGTTAAGACAAAAGAATGATGTTGACATTTATTTACCTGAACAACTGGATAACTTCAGTTTGAAATTAACAGGTTATTTTTTTTAGGGGTGGTGGTGGAATTGTCTTGGGCTGTAGTATATAAATGTTTTAAATCAGATTATAGCCAATGTAGTTTTTAAACTGAGTTATTGCAATATATATATATATTGTCTAAAACAGCAAATACGCAAAATAAATAAATCAATCCCTACCTTTAGTTAAAAATAATATTTCACATTTTGGTCCAGATGCTTCAGCAGTATCTAGAACTCCTGAATAACTATCAGTATTGGAATATGTTTTGGATAATGGTAAGGCTGAAGCATCTTTAAAAAAAACATTAATTCATCTTAGTCATATTATAAATAAGTGGTAAGGATCTTAAATACTTCTTCAGAATGCTTCTTCAGCCAATAATCTGTTTTCTCTCCATTTTCTTTATTCTCTTAATTTTTTATAATAAGGTAGGATATAAGTTATTAAAGGTATCTTAAAAACATAATAGCTTTTCAGTGAAGGTAGCTGTAAAAACTTCACAAATTAAATGAAAAATAATAATGTAAAAACAGCAAGGGATGCTAAAATGATTTCTCTTCTGAATTAAAAATATCAACACCATGCCTCTTTCCTAGTATTGAATTTTCAAATTTCTAACACTTTCACTTTACAATCAATATGCAACATCTAGAACCTTGGTGGCACGGTGGTTAAGTGCAGTACTGCAGGCAAATTCTTCCACAGCCTGGAGTTTGACCCTGATGGAGCTCAAGGTTGATTGCATCTTTCTGAGGTTGATAAAATGAGGATTCAGATTGTTGGGGGCAATGTGCAAATAATGCTTTTATACTGTAAACTGCCCAAGGAAGGCTGTAAAGTGCTATGGGGCAGTATGTAAGCCTAAATGCTATTTCTATCTAAACTCACCTAAAATTGATAATGCTTAATTAAATTGCATGAAAGCAAAAAAGAAGATGTGTTCAAGTGGCATGAAAGAAACGAAGCCTCGGAAATAAAATATGCATTTTTAAATCAGTTTCTTTGAATGCCTAAGAAATTAAAACAAAATGAAGAACCCAGCTGTCTCATAACAGCTATTGATCTAGTTATTAGTTTGGGCAAATTAATTTGTTTTTCAGTTATAATTAAAATAATAAGGACTGAAGTAGCATAATGTTTGTCAGACACTTCTGATTAGAAAATCCTGGATTCAGTATTCCCATAATAGAAAATGGATGCAGATGCAATAAACTATATTAAAGCAGACCTTTCATCCCTAGTAAAAGTATCATTAGCTCTGCCTTAAGTATAAAGGACCATGTCCTTATTACAGTATAAATAAAAAATAAATTTGTTATGGAATTTGTGTAGGGATGTTGTGTATTATATTACTGTTCCAATGTAGATTTTATTAAGTAGTTAAAACATAAATTCTCAGCAAAATTACTGAGTCTTAGGAACAGTTTTAAGATTGCAAAATCAAGTGGCATTCTTAGAAAAGGAAATGGCATGTTTATCAGACAACTCCCTGGACAAGAGCTTGCAGGTTTTTTGCAAGATTTTGAAAACAGTTTGCCATTGTCTTCTTCCTAGCCTAAGAGAAAGACTGGTCAAGGTGGGACTAGAATTCACAGTCTCCCAGTTTCTAGGCTGGTGCCTTAACTATTAAATCACATTCTGCTAGAGAGAAGTTCCCTAAGGATGGGCTCCAGCACAAGTCCAGAAGCTCAGAAGACTAAACCTCTGGTCTTGGTGACCAACCCAGATTGGATCCTGCAACATTATCCTGGGACATTATCTTGGGAAGTCTATTTGCCTTCAGCCACTTTAACCACTACACCAAACTGGCTCTTGCTATAGCTTAGGGCATCCTAACCAGTGGAGGGTTTCTCCCGGTTCGGCTCAGTTCGGCCGAGCCGGTAGCGGTGACAATATGACATCACCAAACTGGTATTCTTTGTTTGCCCTGCCTGTGTTATTCTTACCTTTTATTTGGCCCTGCCCCCAATCTATTCGCTGCCTCCTGAGTCCCAGCTGATGGCTAGAAAGAAAAAAACTGTTTAAACTCTTGCCGCGGGGCTTCAAAGGGCTGCCCTACAGCTGATCAGTGTTAAAAGGCAGTGTGGTGATATACCAGTGCCTCCAAAAACAAATGGGTAGACCGGGACACTTGAAAAACAAATGGGTAGACTGGGGCGCTCCAAGAACAAATGGGTAGACCAGGACGCTCCAAAAACAAATGGGTAGATCAGGATGCTCCAAGTACAAATGGGTAGACCGGTACAGCTTTGCAAGCAGTTAAAAGCCTGGTAGACCAGTACTTCTGCTAAATCCTAAAGAATTGTCACATGATCAAGCCACGCCCACAAAATAAGCCACACCCACAGAACCGGTAGTAAAAAATTTTAGAACCCACCCCTGATCCTAACCCAATCTGCTTCTTTACAAATGGAAACTGGAATGATAGAAAATATTCTGAAGGGGAACTGTCAGAAAGCTAGCTGTTCCGCTTTTTGATAAATTATTATCTTGTGAATGATAGTAGCAGTTATTTTATGGTTAAGCCTCCCATAATAGCCATTTTGAATTAGCACACGAAAAATACAGGCTCAGTCAGGCTCAATTGCACTAAAGGATAGTGCAGGCTTACAAACAGATTGGAAGGAAGCTCCTCTCTGTTACTTGTTATTTCAAATAGCTTCTGTGAGAATTTTATGGGTTTCTGCAAGAGACTAGGGCAGGAAAATGTTCACTTGCATGCAGTCAACTTTCTATCATTCAAGCTTTGCTTTTTGATCAAGGATTTCAGGATTTTTTTTCTTTTTAACTAACAGGTTCGACAGCCTAAAAATTCCTGTGAATAGCACCCCAATTATTTCCAGTCTTCTCCATGAAGAAAAAGAAAAGATGCCACCACTTTAGGCAATTATTATTTAGACAAACGTGAAACAGAGGCATCTTTTTTTCAGTCTCACACAAAAGCTTGCAGTCTTCTTTAATGACAGATGTTGCATTGGAAACCACTTTTAAATTACTTCTGCAGCACAGACAGCTCTGGCATTTATAGGAAGCTTCCAGATTCTCCTTGTTTCAAAGAAACCTCCGATTCAACTTTACCAGCTTTGTTATAAACACTAAGAGCTATAAGATGCAATTGGTTGCTTTGGGGATTCTTTATGACTAGGGAGGGACTAACTTAACCGAGCAATTTTCAGTTCCTGCACTTGAAAAGAACAGAAAGTCCTAGTTATCCACCAGACTTAAAAAGGGTGGAAAGAGAAAGAGGAGTTTGTTATGACTTTGAAAGTGATACTTTACAAACCACTATTTTCTGTTGTTTTTCACAATTTTTTCTTTGCCTGAAGCTGAAGCCTTAACACTTGGAGGCTTTTTTTCTTACAACATATATTTCAATACCATATAAAGATAACATCCTTTTTCTTGGTATTTTTATGTTAAAATAATTAATATCCTTAGCTTATAATTATGTATAATCTTATTCTAATGTTAAATGACCGCATCACTAAAAATGTCCTGTCTGTCCCTTTATTTGTGTGTGTGTTGAATTTTACACTCTCCTTGACCATTTTATCCCTATAAACTCAGTCTTGGTTGCTAGACTTTTTACAAAACAAAGTACATTCTCCTCTCCAGGAAATTGACCTTGATCTGTTTAAAAATACTCAGCAGAAAGAACTATTGTGGTCAATAACTTGCAAAATCTTGAATAGTCAAACATAAATGAAAATTCATCTGGATAGTTCATCTTTCATTATCATAGTTACAAAAGAGATTTTATGGCAGGTATAGTATTAGTAGTGTTGTTTTTTTTAAAAAAATACAGTCTCACAATACCTGCAATGATGTCATCCATTTGTTCTAAAGCAGCTTCAAGCATGTGACTAGCATCGGAAGTCATCTTTTGTGGTTTACTTGTATCTTGTTTTCTTGGTCTAAAAGGGGGGAAAAAAGAGGTAATGCTTACTTAATTGTTTGTTTGATTCCAATAGTTTCACGTCTCAATAGGTGACTCAGGGCAGCATAGATCTGTTGGTAGTTAAACCCCCCCCCTCCCCTAGAAAAATGAAATATTTTAGGATATACTAAAAAGGCAGAATATTTCTCCCTAAAGGGGAGGCAGAAACTCATTCCTCCCACCTTTGTCAATGGGCCATCAAGGCCTCAGCATCCCATCTGTAACACAAAGGACCCATCTAGCAACAGAAATTTCCCACATGGCACCTGGGAAGATTACATCAGCCAGCAAGGCTAGCTATGACCTCTGACAGCAACCAATCAGGATACTCTTCCTGTGCCCCAGGAAGTTCAAAGCCAGAGAGGATATAAAACCCAGGGACTCTCAGCATCTCTGCCCTTTTCTGCTCAGGAACTCAAACCATGTGATCCTGTGCACCATTAAATCAAGTAGTCTCCATGTTTCCAAGCAGTCTCCATGTTTCCAGTATCTTTTTCCCCACCTGGAACTGAACCCAGAAGGACATTTCTTCCAACAATTCATAAGATATAAAAAGAATTAAACAGTACAAAACAAATATGTATAGTATCAAATAAAAGTGGTACTATGAATGTTAAAACAACTAGGACCCTTAACGCATTTGGGGCTCCAGGCTGAGCCACACAACCAAGTCTTCACAGTCTTTTAAAAGGCTAATAGGGTTGAGGTTATCCTGATGTCTGAAGGAACAATATTCTACAGGGCAGGGTCTATGGCAGAGAAAGCACTTCTGGTTACCACCAGCCAACATTCCTTGACTGATGGAGTCTGCATATGTCCAACCTGTCTGATCAAACTGGATGGACAGAGACAACTAGAAGTTGGTACTTGGCACCAAGCCATGGAAGATTTTAAAAGTGATAACTAATACCTAGAATTGTATTTGAAAATACACTGAGAATCAATGCAGCTCATGAAGCAGTGGTGTTACATGTATTGAATATCTGACACCTTTCTGTACTAGTTGAAGCTTCCGAATGCTCTTCAAGAACAACCCCACATAGAGCACATTGTAGTAGTCCAAATGAGAAGTTACAAAGACATGAGCAAATTAAGTCATAACAATGTAGTTACCACAATCTTAATTTGCCATCAACAGAAACCATTTAATTTTAATGATAAATACATGTGTAAAAGTCAATAATCAGATCATGATTCATCCTTGTGATTTATAAAAGCAGTGGATGACCTGAACAAGTAGAAAGCATATACAGAACTAAAGAGGGTGGCGGGGCAACCATTTTACCTTAAGTGGTTGTGTGAAAACTGGTCATTCTCACTGGAGAATGCACTAGATGGCAGAGTTTTCTAGCCACCAGACTTTCTTGCAAATTGATGGATAAGAATGATAGCTGTCCAGCCAGCTATTTTGAATGGTGTCAGTGTAAAAGGGAAAATACTACTTTAATCAAGGATAGTTTAAGGCTACCTCTCTCATGGAATGGGGATGAGATGAAAGCAGCATTGCGGGGTGGGGGGGGGAGGGAAATAAGTACATTCAGGACACAATTATGCTTATTAAGATGGTCTGCCCAAATACTTCATGGATGCAGAGGGATGCTGACAGGCCACTGCAGAGCTTCCCTGTGATCTGGAGGGCAGTTCCATCAAGTGTCTAATCAGCTGCTATCGAGTTTGTAGTACTACAATGGGTTAATTGTAAATTGTCTTGAGAATAATTTGTTTTAAAAGAAGATGTTATATGTTTGAGTTAAGCCATTAAGGTGTTGAACGAGGAGTGGGGAAACATAAATTGAAGTCAGGGATCACGGTGGCTCAAACAATTAGTATGCTCCTGATGATTAGCAGGCTCACATTCAATACCCAGTGTTGCTGCAGAACGTCACACGCTCCAGCTCCTTCCAACCCAGCAGTTCAAAGCTGGCAACCGCGACTAGATAAATGGGTACCACTATCGTGAGCAACTTAATGAGGACATGAAAAGAGTCTCCGAGTGGGCGTCCCCTGAGCAATGATGATTTCACAGTTCAATTCTTTCAATCTGGAAGTGCTTCGGTGCTCCAGACACAACTGTACTAGTCTACTACAGTAGCCTACCCTCAATCTAGAAGGTCACTAAGGGATATTGGATCGGTTGCCCTCCCCACTACTTTCCAAGGTTGCTGTTGCTATGGGGGAACGGAAGACAGCATCATGTTTTCTACCTTGAATTCTTGAATGAAAAGCAAGATCTAAATCTACCAAATAAATAAATTATATAATTATACCTGTAAATTCAAAAAGATTCAAGACCAACTGAATTATTTTATAACACAGAATTATAAAATCCGACAAAGAGTATTTGTTATATTGATTTATTTTTTAAATACAGAAATGTCCTAAAGTTGCTCACCGCATTCTAAAGCCCAATTATTATTAGCTTTATTTATTTTAGTTTGCAGGATGGGACCTGGAAGTAGTTAACTGGAGTTTATTCAATGTTTTTCTCCATTCCTGGCCTTGCTCAATCCCAGATTTGCAGAGCTCCTCAGGTGGCACAGCCTCCAACGCAACTTTGGCAGAAGCATCAGACATTTCTAGGCATGACCTCTAGCTTTCAGTTTGCTATTCAGAAGCAGATTTAAAGTTCATTTCAGGAAATAAGATTACCAAAACATTCCTTCTCTGAAAGAATTTGGCAGCCTATTTTGTTTTTCCCCCTTTAAGGGGGAAAAAAATTCCCTGCATATCAGTAGGTGCAGTAGGTATATATATGTTAAATTAAATTATTAAATTATTTGGGATGTTCTCCCTGGCCAAAAAAATATCCTATGCATATATAATATTTATGTTATATGCACTTATGTGATATGCATTTATGTTATGCATTCAGAATACTTGTATTATTTAACACAAGCCTATGTTTACTCAACAGCAAGTATTGAGTGGGGTACAATACTCAACAAGGAATGTTGAGTAGTAGAACAATCTTTTCAATAATCTTTATAAACCTCCAGTGAAACTATTTAGCAGGATATTAGAACTGAATCTTGCATAAAGGTACCTAGAGTGTTAATGGAGATAGAAACTAGAAACAGAATACATTTTATTCTTTTACCCGCTGCACTATATAAAGCACTCAAGCTGCTGTAATCAAATCACAGATCAAACTTTGTTGGAGTAAGCCTTAAGGCTTTCTATCTTGTATAACTCATCCCTCACACAAGGAGCAGGCACTTATTTGCATAAAGCTATTTTATGCCAAACATTTTCTTCCACAGGTGCAGAACGTAAACAGGATCAAACTAGTTGGCACTATCCTACACAGAAATTATCCAAAATATCTTCTTTGTTGGCTGTTTGTATGTGGGGAAACTCCTATAGCTTCCAGAGCAGGCCCATTTCCCCACAATCAAAAAGAGATGGCTGGCTGTACCCACCGAAAATGTACAGTTTCTATGTGTCATTTATTTATTTAGATCCGCCTTTATTGTTTTTAGAAATAACTCAAGGCAGCAAACACCTTAATATTCCCTCATCCTTCTACTTTCTCCACAACAACTACCCTGTGGGATGAGTTGGGATGAGAGAAAGTGACTAGCCCAAAATCACCTAGCTGGTTATTCATGCCTATGACAGGTCTAGAACTCTCAGCCTCCGGGTTTCTAGGCCAGCACCTTAACCACTAGACCAACCTGGTGAATCAAATATTTAGAAACCACTGTTGTAATTACCGATATAATTCTGGAGCATGAGAAGATTTTGTTTCCTGAGCATAAATATTTCTTTCCTATTTCTTTTCTTTTTTTCCCTGCAGATATTCTGATTTTCAGCTGGGTGTCTGGAAATACAAAAAACTCTAGTCTCACCACACTTACTCTGAACAGATAAAAAAAATCAGGATTCTCAAACAATTATTTAGGCCACCCTTTATGTTTTTTTGAGAGAGAAATAAATAAGCCCAAGAAATAATAGAAATTGTTACTCTTGTTCATTATGGCTACTGTCACACTTCTGAAATATTTAGTCCATTATGAGGGGATAATTCCAATATTTGAGTCAGGTACCTTATATGGATCTGGTGCAGATCAGTGGTGGAATTCAAAATTTTTTACTATCAGTACTGTGGGCATGGCTTGGTGGGCATGGTGTGGCTTGGTGGGTGTGGCAGGGGAAGGATACTGCAAAATCTCCATTCCCACCCCACTCTGGGGCCAGCCAGAGGTGGTATTTGCTGGTCCTCTGAATTACTCAAAATTTCCGCTACCAGTTCTCCAGAACCTGTCAGAACTTGTTGAATTTCACCCCTGGTACAGATGTGTGTTTGTGTGTGTATGTGTGCATATGTGCACGCTAGTAACTGTTTTTAAGACCTAATGTGACAAAACCTGTACCAAAAGGGATTCTTTTGCAAGTTTTAAGCAGTACTATATACATAGGAAAAGAAGTAAGGGGTCTTATTATCCCTGCCTGAATGCTTTATAGCTGATTGTTGGAGGTTAACAACAAGAAAAGACATGGAAGTAAGTAAAGAAAACAGCTCCCAAGATAGTCCATTAAGCTACAATAATCAAAGAAGATAACAATTTGAGAAACCAGGAAATGATACCTTCAGTTAAAGGTTTCTTTCCCAAGTTTGATTAGCTCTTTCCAAGTGCCTGTGATGCTGGTAATAGTCTGATTGAGATGACTGTCAATGCTCCAATCACAAAGATATCTGAATTAAGGCAGACCTCCTGATTAGTTATTTCAATCCCTCTCTCCACCACAGAAACAGTATTTGAAGCAAGTTTAGTTTAATTTAGTTTAGTTTATTTGAATTTATATACCGCCCTTCTCCTTGCGGACTCAGGGCAGTGTACAGCCAATTAAGAACGAACATACAAAAGTTAAAATTTTCATAAAATAATAATATAAGTGGCCATAAAATTTAAAAACTAACTTCATATTTAAAATACAACTCTAAAATGCTAAAATGTTATAGGAATCAGGCTAGGCCGGCGAGCTGAAAGAGATGGGTTTTTAAAGCCCGCCGAAAGGTTGGGAGGTCAGAGATTGTTCTTAACTCCGGAGGCAGATCATTCCAAAGGGTGGGTGCTGCCACAGAGAAGGCTCTCCCCCTGGGGGTCGCCAGCCGGCATTGTCTGGCTGACGGCACCCTGAGGAGGCCTT
Organism: Masticophis lateralis; assembly: GCA_030761175.1. Lineage (NCBI taxonomy): Eukaryota > Metazoa > Chordata > Lepidosauria > Squamata > Colubridae > Masticophis > Masticophis lateralis. Next base: position 260,752,753 of record JAUDYJ010000001.1, read on the forward strand.
CTCTGTGGGAGCGAACCGGCCGGTGGGAGGCAATTGGCGGCAGAAGGCGGTCCCGTAAGTACCCTGGCCCTAAGCCATGGAGCGCTTTAAAGGTGATTACCAACACCTTGAAACGCACCCGAAAGTCCACCGGCAGCCAATGCAGCTCGCGCAGGAGAGGTGTCACATGGGAGCGTCCCGTCGCTCCCATAATCCCCCGCGCGGCCGCATTCTGCACCAGTTGGAGCCTCCGGGTGCACCCCAAGGGGAGCCCCATGTAGAGAGCATTACAGTAGTCCAGACGGGAAGTGACAAGAGCATGAGTGACCGTGCGTAGGGAGTCCCGATCTAGAAAGGGTCGCAGCTGGCGAATCAGGCGGACCTGATAAAAAGCCCCCCTGGCCACGGCCGTCATATGATCCTCTAAAGACAGCCGCGAGTCCAGGAGGACGCCCAAGTTGCGAACCCTTTCCGTGGGGGCCAATACCTCGCCCCCAATAACCAGCGATGGAGTCAGCTGGCTATATCGGGACGCCGGCAGCCACAGCCACTCGGTCTTGGAGGGGTTGAGTCGAAGCCTGTTTCTCCCCATCCAGACCCGCACAGCTTCAAGGCACTGGGACATCACTTCCACGGCATCGTTGGGGTGGTCTGGGGTGGAAATGTACAGCTGAGTATCATCAGCGTACTGATGGAACTCCACCCCAAAACCACGGATGATCTCACCCAGCGGCTTTACATAAATGTTGAACAGGAGGGGCGAGAGGACCGACCCTTGTGGCACCCCACATACCAGGCGCCTCGGGGTCGACCGCTGCCCCCCTGTCAACACAGATTGCGACCGGTTGGAGAGGTAGGAGGAGAACCACCGTAAAACGGTGCCCCCCACCCCCAGTCCCTCCAACCGGCGCAATATGATACCATGGTCGATGGTATCAAAAGCCGCTGAGAGGTCTAACAGCACCAGGATAGAGGAATACCCCCTACCCCGGGCCCTCCAGAGATCATCCACCAACGCGACCAATGCCGTTTCGGTGCTGTACCCAGACCTGAAGCCGGACTGGAGCGGGTCTAAATAGACGGCTTCATCCAGGTATCGGGGGAGCTGCCACGCCACCACACTCTCAACAACCTTCGCCAGGAAGGGAAGGTTGGAGACAGGACGGTAATTAGCTAAAACAGCTGGGTCCAGGGAGGGCTTCTTGAGGAGGGGCCTCACCACCGCCTCTTTCAAGGCAGGCGGAAGGACACCCTCACTCAAAGAGGCGTTTATAATCTCCTGGAGCCAGCCTCGTGTAACCTCCCGGGAGGCCAGCACCAACCAGGAGGGACACGGGTCCAGTAAACATGTGGTTGCGTTCAGTCTTCCCAGAATCCTGTCCACGTCCTCGGGAGCCACAGGATTGAACTCAGCCCAGATAACACTCTCAAGACCTGGCTCAGTCACCCCGTCTGAACCCACCCAGTCAGCGGCCAGATCGTCCCGAATCTGAGTTATTTTATCATCCAGATATTGAACAAAATCCTCAGCACGTCCCTGTAAGGGATCCTCCCGCGCTCCCGAATGGAGGAGGGAGCGGGTCACCCTAAACAGGGCGGCTGGGCGATTATCTGATGACGCGATAAGAGCGGCAAAGTAATTAGACTTGGCCGCTTTTATCGCCACTATGTAAGTCTTAATATGAGCTCTTACTAGTGTCAAGTCAGATTCGGAGCGGCTGGCCCTCCAACCACTCTCTAGGTGTCTTTTCCGGCGCTTCATCTCCCTCAGCTCCTCGGTAAACCAAGGAGCTAAGTGGGTTCGGCACTGGGTCAGAGGCCGCAAAGGCACGACACGGTCCAAGGCCCCACCGGCTGCTCTATTCCAGGCAGCCACCAGGTCCTCGGCCGAGTCGTGTGTCAGTGTCTCAGGAAATGGCCCAAGCTCCGTCTGGAACCTATCAGGATCCATCAGGCGCCTGGGGCGGAACCATCTGGTCGGTTCCGCCTCCCTGCGGTGAGGTGCAGCGGTCAGAAAGTCGAGCCGAAGGAGCGAATGGTCAGTCCATGACAAGGGTTCTAAGCCTATATCCCCAATATCAAGATCACTCTTTATTCTGGCTTTATTCTGGCACAGTTGCTAATGCACTGCTGTCTGTAATGCTCCTATATCTGGGAAAAATAAATCAAGTCTGGAGTTTCAAGAGCATTTTGAATTGGGATAAAGAAGTTTATAGCCATCCATTCCAGCTCATGTCAGCCTGTCATAAATTGTTTTGTTTTAACTGCACCTTAAAATTCAGCCATGCCTAAGATACCGTCCTACTAAAAACCTTTACAGGTAACCTGTTTGTCTTATGAAAGGAGGTTTTAACTTCTGTCATTTTGATTTATACGTTTTAACGAATACAAAAAGGCTCAGCATAATATATTTGATGCCATGCAAAAATAACTTCAAATATGGATATAGCATAGTAGTTTATAAACTGACTGCTAATAAAAACAAATAATTTCAGAGTTGGAGAGCTAAGCATGTATGTTTGTTCAGGTCTGTTGATCAGGATTCAAAGAGAGTGATCCATGTTGCTGGGAACTCCTTTCAGAGAGAACTTCTCATTTCCTGTTATGCAGTGTTACAAATAACACTACCATTTTGGGGGAAAATACCCCATTTTACGAGGGTCTAATGACCACAGTTCATTTGGGCTACCATGGAAAACAAAAAGGATTTTGCTATACCTGAATAAATTATTTGCTTAGAATATGTAACAACATACCCCAAGTTTGATCTGATTAAAATAATTAGGATTAGAAATATTTAGGGGAGTGCATGGAATAGAAAATATAGAGCAGAACATTCTTCCAAGCCATCACATCAGCCACAGTTTGGCAGAAGCAAAACTCCGAATAGCTTGGTTGCTTCAGGTTTCAACCAAAACAGACTATGAAACATTGTGGAGTGATTTTATGGGGTAAGCAGAGCAAGATTGGCATACATTTCTGCACTCTTCCTTTCTCCTAAACTGACCCTCCATGTGCTAAACACATGCCCTCCCCTCCCCTCTGCTGCTGTCAGTAGCATCTGGCTACAATAATCTCAATTGTACAGGATAGAGTTTGAGCATAATACACTCCACTCAGCTGGCATTGCCAATTTCACCATTTCCAAGAACCTCCCCACACCAGAGTTGGCTTTTTTCCATTCTGCCAGTTTCTGTCCCCTCCTGAACCACCACCTAGTTCCAATTTGTATCCAGAAGTAGTGGCCTTGTTTTATTTTGTATATGGATGGAAGTTTCAATTGAGGCAAAGACTATCCCAAAAAACTATTATTTCGTCTGTGAACCAGCGTGTGCAAAGGACATTTTGCACGTAACTAAAGAGATTGAAATGATGAACTCAAGCAATATTAGCTGTGTCCACCATGTATTTTAGCACAGCTATACAACATGATGTAGGCATATAACCATTCATGATATTGCCCTCGGCTCCTTTACAGTCCATAAGGGAGAGTCCAAGTCAGCACAAATATCGAGATACCACTGTATATTATACATTGTACTCTTGTAATATACCATTATTATTCACAGTATACCTATATTATATATATAGTTGAGACTGCCCATGTCTATTTATATTTGCAGTAATACCTGCTCCTTGGGGGAGGAGGACAGCAAACAGGATAAAAACCTAGTGGCTATCTTGTGGAGCACTATCCAATCAGCCAATCAATCAATCAATCAGAATATAGCTGAAAGAGATCTTGGAGGTCTTCTAGTCCAACCTCCTGCTCAAGCAGGAGTCCTTTTACCAGTGATGGCTAACCTCTTTTTCTCGGGTGCCAAGAGCGCATGTGTGTGTGCGACAGTGCGCACGTGCGTGCCCACACCCGCAATGCCTCTCGCGTGCCCCACCCTCTGCACATGCACGTGCACCCGTTTCCCCTCCACTCTGCGCATGCATGCGTGACTCCCCCACCCCAACCCTGTGCTCCCTCACCCCCGCCACACATGTGCGTGCCCCCCAGGCCCATTTTTGGTCCCAGAAGGCTTTAGGGAGGCCTGCTAGGCTCAAAATGGGGCATGGGGGTGCGCCACTTCACCCCAGCCCCGTGCATGCGTGCATGACCCCCCTGCCCAGTACCCCCCCCACATATGTGCACATCTCCGAGACCAATCAGCTGGCTGGTGGGAGGCATGTGCACATGTGCGGTGGAACTGATCTGAGGCGACGGCTCGTGTGCCCACAGGGATGGCTTCGTGTGTCACTTGTGGCACCAGTGCCATAGCTTCGCCATCACGGCCCTATACCATTTCAGACATATGGCTGTCCAGTCTCTTCTTAAAAACCTCCAGTGATAAAGCACCTACAACTTCTGAAGGCAAACCATTCCACTGGTTAATTGTTCTCACTGTTAGGGAGTTTCTCCTTAATTTCAGGTTGCTTCTCTCCTTGATTAATTTCCATCCCTTTTTTCTTGTCTTGCCTTATTGTGCTTGGAAAATAAGTTGATCCTCTTTTCTTTGTGGCAGCCCCTCAATTACTGGAATACTGATGTCATGTCACCCCACTTGGAGATCAGATTGTTGCCAACCCTACTGTCAGCCCACATGTCATGTCACCCCACTTGAAGATCAGATTGTTGCCAACCTTACTGGCCTTTTGTAAGGCATAAATATATCACTGTGCCACTGAGCTTGGGGACCCGAATGTGTAATAGAGCCTATACAGAGGTTATGTTGAATGTAGATTGTTGCAAACTCTGTTATTCAGTTCTTATATGGTTTTATATTTATATAACCACCTATCTCAATTGCATGGCTCTGGGTGCGTGGCTCTGGGTGCCTTACAAAATTATAAATAACTACAAAAAGAGCAACATAGAATTGTTATTTAAAATTTTGTAAGGCACCCAGAGTCATGCAATTGAGATAGGTGGTTATATAAATTGAAGAAATAAACAATACCACTCTTTGATCCTGTGAATTTGGCGAATTCTCCGAGTCATTTTCTACCAGCAGGAGATTAGAAGACTTTTGCCCTTTTTCCCTTCACACTTTGAAAAATCTGCTTAGACAGAATATGGGATCTTCCAAAGGAAAGTTGCAAGCAAGAATTAGCAAAATGTTCCTTCTCTCCTTTTCTGTCAGCAAAGGCCACGATGCGAATAAAAATATTCCATGGAAAAAAGGAACCCTTTCTGTTTAAAGGAAATTAAGATAGGACAAAAACCTGCTATATAGGCAATTACAAAATATTAAAATTTGCTAGATTAAAAACTCTGGTAAACAAACTACAAAAGGACACAAAGAACCATGACTGCCTGACAATCTTTCAAGGCAGATGAAAGAAGAGAAAAGCTAGCACAGGTTTTCTTTAAAAGAGTTTCAATGCTCCAGTTCCCTCATTGGGAGAGCTCTGTCCTACTCATTCAGAAGGTAATAATGTCTTTCTCTAATACAGGTAATCCTTGATTTATGACATTCATTCAACGTGATCACCATCATCATTCCCTGCTTCCCCAGAAAGTCAATGGGTACATTGGCATGGAAGGTCACAAGTTGCTAGCTAGGGTCAGTCTCCCATATCTGTGCATTGTCTTTCAGCCCCTCTGCATTTGTGTAGCCAGTCACATATCCCCGTGCAACTTCCCCGAGCTTCACCAGACCTTTTCTATACTTCCCCAGGCCATGTCACACCCACCTCACATCCCTGTGTACCTTCCTAATCCTCCTTGTACCTCCCTTGTAACTTGGGCTCCCTCCCTGATCTTTGCCATGCCTCCCTTGCACACTTCTACATTCCCTGGCATTATTCCCAAGGTTTGCTGTGCACCCCTTGAAATCCAGCATATCCCACACACCCTCCCCAACCATCCTCATGCCTCATTCTTGTTTAACATTTTTATTGAGTTATAAGATAAATAAGATATAATGTTTTTTATTTTTATTTTATTGCGATTTATATGCCGCCCTTCTCCCGAAGGACTCAGGGCAGCTTACAAGATAAAAATTCAACAATATGAATCAAGTATAAATTAAAATCCAATTAAAATTAATTAAAATTATTACAATGTAAAAACCCCCTACAAAAGTAAATAGGAAAACAGTGGGGAGGAAGGGGGGAGAAGAAGGATTGGGGAAAAGTGAGGAAGGATTAGGAAAAAGAAGCATTGACTTCCGACTCTCTGTTGCATTCAAATAAGGCATTAACATCAAATCACAAATTTTTGTTTTTTCATAATAATATAATATAAACTAGCAATTTCTATAAGGATCTATCAGTCTAATCGGTAAAACTCAAAATCAAAGTTTCATTCTTTTCCACTTCAAGCACAATGTTCAGAAACAGTCTCCACGTGGAAACAAAAGTACTTATATTCTTTTCTTTAATCAAAATAATCAATTTTGCCATTTCAGCCAACTCCATCAGCTTCATGTGTCTCTCGACCATTTCCTCACCTAGCAGCAGCCACTTAGCTGCCTGCTAATCTACTTGCAAGCCTGCAACATCCTGTCGGCGTCCCCACTGACGTGGTGGTGGTAAGCTGCAGGAGGCAGCCTCATTTACCGACCCTGGAATTTGGTTAATGATGACAACCAGGATTACAGGGTTGCCATTGCTAAGCGATGTGGTAGCACTTTATTACCCCATCGCTTAGCAACAGAAATTCTCATCCTAATTGTCATTGTAAATTGAGGACTGCCTATAGCTGGTGGGAGAATGTGGAAGACAGCCGGTGTCTTCCAATAACTTGGATTCAAAACAACAAGCAGTTTTTTTCAAACAAGCTCAAAAGCGCACAACAGCAAAACATTAAATTATTCCTATAACAAGCTCGATGTGATAACAAATGTGTCTCAATTTTTCATTCCTTAGAGAATAATAAGGAAATACAATCTATTTATATAGGCAGACATGGGCAATAAGCATGTTAATTTAATGCAGATATGGTTCCACCATAGGAAAGCTGATTTTGCGAAGGGTTTTCCTTGTTAACAACTGTTTTCTCTATTAGAGACTATGTGGCAGCTTCGTACTGCCTAGAGAAATAACACATACTGTATGCTGAAAAATACAAGAAAGTGGTATTATAAAATTGTAGCAACAGTTAACTAAACGGGTCAGAAAAACAGTCAAGTATCCTAATGAGTGCCAAAATACTATATAAAGCATTTCCAAATTTAGAGTTCTAACTGAAAAAACAGGTAATCAAAATTATTCAACTGTATTTAGTCCTATACACCTCATCATACAATAGGAAGGGAGAGTAAGTTGAAATATCTTCCAGTTTCTGGGCATCAGCTGTCTAGAAATATTCAATCCAAAGAAAATGTGGTTGTGTTTGCCATTGTGCAGCTGAGTTAAAGAAGTGAGCCTCCAGCTCTGAACTTTTTTCCTTTATAGTCTCATTTGTGACATCATACCATTGCTACTCTTTGAGAAAGAGAAAGGGACTTCGTAGAAATGAGCTCCTGCGTGGCTCTTACAAGCAACATTTAATTTGCTGTGGCTTTAAGGAAATTCCTTTGGCTATGGAGTACACAGAGATTATTTCTTAACACTTCCAGCAGTGTTTTCAGTGGGCTTGTAGGAAAAAAGGTATAGGTGCAATAGAAAAACTGTTTATAGATTTCTTATTATTGATGAAGTGTTACCTACTTCCTATTATTGATGAAGTAACTACATCACGGATTGCGACCTCATCAAGCTATGCAATATTATTGATCCATGATAATGCTAAAAAATCCACATGAATTAAAAGTCAGAATATCTCAAGTAGGGTCACTGCTTTTATTGTTCTTCATGGCAGAGGTTTCCTAAGAAATTATTTATATATTGGAGATTATATCAATTGTTGGGTGATTCCTACAGGATCGTTTTAGAAGGAAGCTTTGCAATCCTTCACTCAGTAACTATAGCAATTACCTATAATCCATCAATCTAGAAAGAAAATCCTATTTGTTGTATCTTCTGCTTTTTGAAATCTAGAAAATAAAGTTTGTACAAACAGCAGTGTTTCCAAAGCCAGCAAAGGAACTGTGGTACATTTCTTCATAATCAAATGTATACAAGTCTCGAGGGTAATATAACTAAAACTTGTGAAAACTCTTAAAAAGAAAGAAGAATAATTTTCATTTTGTTCGGATCAACTGGATCATATTACTGGCTCAGCATCTTTTTCTAGTCATACCTGTTGTCACAGCTTCAGGCAAATCGGTTTTCCCAGACACTCCCTTCTAGTTCCTTAGCTGGAGCAGATATTTTGAAACCAGCACTGCATTCCTAACTCTGTTCTATGCAGCTCAAGTTTAGCAAATATCACATTTATTACTGGGAATATACAACATTTAATTTCTTGAAAACATCTTTTGTAGATGCATGCATTCACAAAGGTTTAGTAAATCAAATCTCGTTTGAGCTTGAAAAAACTTTATAATGCATGCCTTTCTATTGACATGGGTCAGATCCTTGAAAAAAAATGCACAATTTCAAAGAACTTTGACTTTTCCATGGTCATATAACAGCTGTCCATTTAGATTATCATGGAAAACAATACTGCGGATTGTACAGTTGCTTTCAGATTGCAAAATCCATGCAACAACTCCAAACAGGATGCATAAAATTGGTTGAATTATGATCTTCATCTTACAGGCTATGGAGTTGAGGACTGTCAGGGAAGGGTATCTTGTCTAAGATTACCTAATGAACTCACGGAAGAGCTGAGAACTGACAGGAAGCTCATAGTTTAAAAACCTTGTCCTTATCAAAAAAATATCTTCATTCGCATACAAGTTTCCCTCTGCAATAAAGTAAATAACTTGGGAAATGATTTTAAAATATAAATGAAAGGCAAATAGCCAAAGAAGCAAGGAAGAGGCAATTTCCAAGAAGATGAACCGAAGGAATAAAAGTTCAAGAAATGAAAACCCATCATTTCTGTTCATGAACAGTGAACAGAAAAATCAAACCATAAAGCCACTTACCTTTGCTGGTCCTCAAGGAAACAAAAGTTCAGTTTCACTGTTCCCTCTGAGAAGTCTCATTGCCAACAATCACTGCCTTAGTGCAACGACAGCTTTCATTCACAACCAACACCCTAACATCACATGCCCAGCCCATAATTAAAATGCTCAAAACAATTCAAAGCCCAGCCCACAAAAAAACTGTGATAGCTATTATGCTTATTACTCAACAGCTTCCAGCAAATGCACCTGTCAAAATGGGAAGCAAACAGTTCTTAGGGCTCCATTCTTCCAGCAGGTGAATACAGATTCCAGTACCAAGTGAAAAGAAGACATTGATATTTAGTTTTTCAAAAGCAGGCAATCTTTCTGGCAAATATTGCCATTTCCCCTTGATCATCTCCCTTTGGAAAATATTTACACATACCTACATGTTTATTTCCTACTTAAGATGGTTCTCATCTTCTCTAATTAATCAACTCATTTATTTTCTGCAATTTATATCCTGCTCCAATCCAACAGGATTTATGAAAGCACAGTAAGTTATATGGAAATATATTACCTATGTTATGACTGATATTTTTAAAAATGCATATGTCATCAACTGACAGAAGAGGTCTTGATGTTTTGATGATCCTAGCAAATCTATATGCTCTCTCTGCACCATCACATTGCATGTTTACAACAAGATCAGAGAACTTGGGAGTTCCGCAACTAATTGCTGTAACACTTGTAAAAGTTGTTAATAAAACTAGCATCTGGTAGTCGAAGCATCACGAGTGAAGAATCTGCCCTGATGTAACATTCTTGGGGGCTTTCAAGCATTGCATTGCCCCTCTCCTTCCCCCCCCCCCAGACAATACCAAATTAATACAGGTATTTAACTTATAATTATTTGTTTAATGACCATTGAACTTATAATGGTGCTGAAAAAAGTAACCTACAACTGGTCCTTGTATTTATGACCACTGCAGCATCCCCCCAGTAACATGATAAAAATTTGGTTGCTTGGCAACAGGCATGTGTTTATGATGGTTGTAGCATGCTGGGCCTCATGTGATTGCCATTTGCAACTTTCCCAGATGGCTTCTGACAAGAAGAGTCAATGGATGGAGCCATAGTTGCTTCGTGACACTGTGATTCACTTAAAAATTAAGTTAATCACTTAACAACCATGGCAAAAATGTAAAATCGGACATGAGTCACTTAACAACTGCCTTGTTTATCAGTGGAAATTCTGTGGCCATTTCTGGTCATTAGTTGAGGACTACCTGAATTAACGGATCTATCATGGGGGAAAAAGCTTAAAGAGAAACTTCTTGCAGTATTTTTATTGAGTTCAGTATGTCACAATAGGCAGCCTTACTCAATACCATAGTCTTAAACTTTAGAGATGGGCAAGATATTATGTAAAAAAGACTGTACAATTTTACTAATTTTACTATTAAAATAGCAGGGCAAAAATATTACAGGTCCTTGGTCCAAAGCAAACTCTCCTAATAAAGAGCTATCTGATCTTGCCCACAAAAACCTGTCCAGATTTTTGCACCCCAAATCTAGTATCAATACCCAAAAGTTTCAGTTGAAGAACTTTTCAGCAAAAGAAGTTTCTGAAGGGAGAAGTTTGGGAGAAGTGAGTTGAGAGATGTTCAGAAATCTCAGGGAATTCGCAGGGAATGGAACAGGTGAAGCAAGAATTATGCAGGTGATATCCCCACCTTTTCCAAACTTGCATTTTCCTAAGACTTGGTTTTTTAATTCAATACAGCCAAAAGGAAGAACTGCTTCTGGTAGCCATCCTTACAAAGAACACAACTGTAAATGCCTTCTCTTACTATTTCACAATAATGCCTGTAGCACTAACACTGAGCTTTAAAAGGTTTACACCAACAAGCAGGAGCTTATTGGAAAAGGAGTTCTACAAGGCTTCCCTTCAAATGCTTCAGAGTTAAGATTCATAGCCTGGCTTCTACTATGGTTCAAGGACAGATACAAAAGAAAGGCAGGAAGACTGCACAAGAAAAGTGTCTGAATGATGTGGCGAAGGCAATGTAAATAGTCTGCCAGATCGGATGACATGATACAAGAAATACTGGAATACTTTTGTTTATATATAGCACAATTTATCAGCAGCATGCTTTAGATGCCTAGCTTCTTTGCCGCTGCAAGCTATTCAAAGAATTATCTGTACTAGCAAAGTTAGTTTTCAGACTTAGAATAACTTTGAATGTACACTAATTGGCATACATTAAAATGAAATTTTGTTGCACACAGCTCTCAAAGGGTCACCACCTCCAATATACACTACATAACCACGACAAAACAAATACATACAACATTATGCATATACCCACATATATTATATGACACAGAGAAACAACACAGAATAGTTTGGATGTATACATGCAAAGGTAAAGGTTCCCCTCGTACATATGTCCTAATTGTTCCCGACTCTAGTAGTGTTCATCTCCATTTCAAAGCCGAAGAGCCAGGGCTGTCTGAAGACGTTTCCATGGTCATGTGGCCAGCATGACTAAATGCCAAAGGTGCACGGAATGTTGTTACCTTCCCACCAAGGTGGTCCCTATTTTTCTACTTGCATTTTTTACGTGCTTTCGAACTGCTAGGTTGGCAGAAGCAGAACAAGTAACAGGAGCTCACCCTGTTACGTGGAACTAGGGATTCGAACCACTGAACTGCCAACCTTTCGATCGACAAGCCCAGCATTTTAGTCAATGAGCCACCATGTCCCTTGTATCCATGTACATGGAGAGAAAAGCGAATCTTGCGAGTTTGTCAGACTAATGGCATAGGGAATAAAGCTGTTACAGAATCAGGTAGTTCTGCTAGAAATACTTCGAAACTTCCTCCCAGAGGGAAGCAAAAGAAGCAGACCAGAAAGTGTGTGTGTGTGGGGGGCTCTAACAATACTTTTGAGTTCTAAGCACATAGCACTTAATAGCAGTATCCTGAATAAAGGAAGCGATCTTTCTATAATCTTCTCGACTGTCCTTACCACTCTCTGAATGAATTTTCTATCTGAGGCACTGCTCCACCGAACCAAACAGTGATGCAGTTTGTTAAAACACTCTCAACTGTGCCCCTATAAAAAGTGACCAGGACAGAAGGAGAAAGATGTACTCTCTTCACCTGACCTAACAATTTAAGTTTTGGTGGTGCATTTCAAGATTTTGAGCTGATATTTCATCCTTTAAACTTCAGGACCATGTTCCAAAATTTAGCAGAAAAGCTATACACAGAATGGTTTAAAATATTCTAAATCTCATAAAATCAATATACGAAGGGACAAAGGAGATTTTTACCTAGTTTTAAAATAAGCAATTGATAATATAGGCCATCTATGAATTTCTTTGAAGAAAGTTCTTTATAGCTAGAATGTTACCATATCTTAGATATGAAGAAAGCAGGACATTGAGGACTCTGCTGAAGGACAATATAGGACACTAGTCTTTCAGGCACCCCTAAACTATGAATGGTTTGAAGAAAAAAACCCCCCAATTTTTGTTAATACAATTTTTCCTGAAGTAATTAAAGAGCAAGGAATATTTCGTGTTTGCAGAACAATTCATGTGAAATGGCAAGAGTCACTGGGAATAAACCTTTCCTTTGATTGTATGATGTTCAAAGATTATTCTGTGATCAATGATCACAATCACAAATACAGTGAAACTACTTTCAGAAGCAACGTAGATTTAACATGAACAATTAAACTGTTTACATTATATATATATGAAGTTCTCTAAAACTGTCACCAAGTTTGTCTTAAATAAAGACAAAGCTTCGTTATTGAAGGATTTGTGCAGTTAAATGAGGTAGAAATATCCATAGAGAATTCTAATGTCACCTTGAATTGAATTAGGTCTTTATTCCATTAACTTTAGTACTGTTTACAATGATTAGCAAAACCTCTGCAGAATTAAGAAAACCCAGCTTTTCCGGTTCTTTTTGGAGTTTCCAGAGATTGAACCCAGGGCCTTAGGGTTTACTTGTATGTAATGGAACTTTCCATTATATGAGGAACTTTCAAAGAAACAAAAGTATAAATTATTTCAAAGTTTCAGGAATTGTGCCTGTAATCATTGGTGAGATTCAGATTTTTTTACTACCGGTTCTGTGAGCCTGACATGGCTTGGTGGGTGTGGCTTGGTGGGCGTGGCAGGGGAAGGTTACTGCAAAATCCCATTTCCTCCCATTCAGCTGGGACTCGGGAGGCAGAGAATAGATGGGGGTGGGGCCAGTCAGAGGTGGTATTTACCGGTCCTCCGAACTACTCCAGAACTGGTCAGAATCTGCTGAATACCACCTCTGGTCTGTATGTAAACATCCATACAAGTGTAACTGTAACCAAATAACCAGATTAAATTTTGTTGATTTGTTTTTTTAAATGGAGCCAGATAGCTTTTTTCTACCACTTTGATTTATTTTTCATTTAGCACCATTCACAGTGCTGTATAAAGTCTTTCGTGGTTGTACAAATGTATCACAATATAAAGCACTCAAACATGAATCTGGAAAAGGAGTTATGACTATCATGGCATCTCTATGGAGAGGAAGTATGGAAAACCAAAGAAAGAGTGATCCCCAACCTCACAGGGACCTCTTTTCTTTTCTAAAGTGGCAGGGGAGGGAATGAACTAAAAGGTTTCCTAACACAGAGGACAAGAAACAGGCTCCCTTTTGCCCTCCAGAACACTGGTCAAGGAGGAGGAGAAAAAGAATTAAGATACACAGCAGTGGTGAAATCTAAAATTTGTTACTACTGGTTCTGTGGGCGTAGCTTGGTGGGGGGGGGTGTAATGTGACTGGGTGGGTGTGGCCAATTTTTTTTCTTTTAAAACCATTTTTTCTACTACCTCTTCGGTGAAGAGGTTGTAAAAAATGCTTTCAAAAGGCTCTGACGATCCCAGCTGAGTTGCCTGATCGGCAGAGGCTTTTTTTCTTTTAAAAGCCTCTGCCAATCAGACAACTCAGCTGGGATCGTCAGAGGCATTTAAAAGAAAAAAAGCCTTTGCCAATTAGGCAACTCAGCTTGGATCGTCAGAGGCTTTTAAAAGAAAAAAAACCTCTGCCGATCAGGCAACTCAGCTTGGATCGTCAGAGGCTTTTAAAAGAAAAAAACCTCTGCCGATCAGGCAACTCAGCTTGGATCGTCAGAGGCTTTTAAAAGAAAAAAAGACTCTGATGATCAGGCAACTCAGCTTGGATCGTCAGATGTTTTAAAAGAAAAAAAGCCTCTGACGATCAGGCAACTCAGCTGGGATCATTAGCTGACGATTCCTTCGATGATCCCAGCTGAGCCACATGATCATTAGAGGATTTTTTTTTTACTTGTAAAAGCATTTTTTCGACTGAAGAGGTTGTAGAAAAAATGCTTTTAAAAATTAAAAGAAAAAAGCCTCTGATGATTATGAGGCTCAGCTGGACATGGGGGGGGGGGCCGCAGGGATTTTTGCTACTGGTTCTCCGAACCACCCACCTCCATCGCTACCGGAGCGGGCGATCTGGTCCAAACCAGGAGCATTTCACCCCTGATACACAGGGATAGGCTACCCTTAGTCAATTGACTTTTTGTCCACTCCCAGCCTTTTTGACTGTAGGAACTTCCTCTTCCAACCATTGTTTAGGGATTTTCAAAACTGCATAGATTGATAAAATGTTTATCATCAGGTTGCAGTTGGGATATTCAACAGGATCCACAGTTATTAATCAAAAGGCTAGAATTCAACAGGTCATCGTCAGGTTGCATTTGGAATATTCAACAGGATCACAGCATATATTAAAAGGCTGGAAAAACCTGCTTCTCTGGAATGGGGATCCAGCTTCTGGGGACAACCATAGGAACGGTTAAAACAGAGGGAATCCTGGTGGTGCAGTTAGAATGCAATATTGCAGGCCAACTCTGCCCACAGTCAGGAGTTCGATTCCGAATGGCTCAAGGTTGAATCAGCCTTCTATCCTTCTGAGGTCGGTAAAATGAGGATCCAGATTGTTTGGGACAATGTGCTAACGTTTGCAAACCCCTTAGAGAGGGCTATAATCAGTGGTGGGATTCAGCCAGTTCGCACCACTTCGGGAGAGCCGGTTGTTAACTTTCTGAGCAATTTGGCAAACTGGTTGTTGGTAGAAATCATTAGGGCAGAGAACCGTTGTTAAATTTAACCAGGCTTTAAGAGCCTGGTGGCACAGTGGACTAAATTACTGCTGTTAAAGTAGTACTTAGCTGCCAGCTGCCTGCAATTACTGCGAGTTCAATTCTCACCAGGCTCAAGGTTGACTCAACTTTCCATCCTTTCGAGATAGGTAAAATGAGGACCCGATTTGTGGGGGCAATAAGCTGACTTTGTATAAAATAGAACACTGCTCAGGGGGGCCAAAAAGCCCTACTAAGCAAGTATATACAAAAATATGAAGGCTACTGCTTAATGCATTGTAAGCCGCCCTGAGTCTCCGGAGAAAGGCAGCATATATAAATCGAACTAATAAATAAATAAATAATTAAATTGAATCCCATCATTGGCTATAAAGTACTATGAACTGGTATATAAGTCTAGGTGCTATTGATTGCTTAACTTGACCTCCTTGTGCTTAGCACTTGGTTGGCTGAACTTAAGCAGTTATGTTACTGCCAGTGGGGTGCCTGGCGATGCATAGCATTCAGATTTGGTCCTTATCTTATCTCAAGTATGTTTATTCATGACAAATAAAATATTCTCTTTCTAAAGGAATGTGTTAAGTCTTGCCCCACATAATACTCCATTTTCAAATCAATTCATC
Organism: Masticophis lateralis; assembly: GCA_030761175.1. Classification (NCBI taxonomy): domain Eukaryota; kingdom Metazoa; phylum Chordata; class Lepidosauria; order Squamata; family Colubridae; genus Masticophis; species Masticophis lateralis. Next base: position 260,768,472 of record JAUDYJ010000001.1, read on the forward strand.
TTGTCCCCAAATACTCCAAAACTGTTTGTCAGCGTTCCAGAAACCCCCCCCCCCAACTCCAAGTAAAAACTCCGAAGCAAGCATTTTTCAAAGTTCTATTTACTAGAATAGGTAAACTGGCACATCTGGGAAAACCCGAATCTGAGAGGTCCGGGTTTTCCCTCAGTAAATCAAAACCCCCAAACCATCCCCTCACTCCTCAGTTGATCACATGCTCCAATCACCATCCGTCCCATCTCGAGACAGCACTCTGACCACTCCTCCTCCAGATGCAGGATCGGCCTGACCTTGACTGACAGGAAGAATACTATTATGTCTAAAGACAACCCCTCTACTAAATCCCCCCTCCTACTTTCCCACACATGAGAAGGTGGCAGCATGGAAGCTTCCGGCCTAATATGGCTTCCAAAGCTAACACTGCTATCAATAAGCATTTAGTCACTTTGCCTTGATTGCCCTACGAGGAGGAGACTGAGAAGGTTCTTATGCTGAGATTAAGTTTTTAAAATCTAGACACAAACTCTTAAATAATGTAACTTAGTCGTATTTTCAGATATATCCGATTTTTTAAAAAGTGTAATTAGCATAAGATCAATGCAAAAGTTTCGCTGTTCCCCTGAACTAGTTAAAACTGTGCAAGAGACAGCAAAATTCTGGCCCTTGAATTGCAACTAGTGTCCAAAAGGCAAGACAAGAAACAATGGATGGAAACTAATCAAGAAGAAAAGCAACCTAGAACTAAAGAGAAATTTCCTAACAGTGAGGACAATTAACCAGCAGAACAGCTTGCCTTCAGAAGTTGTGGCTGCTCCATCACTGGAGGTTTTTAAGAAGAATCTAGACAGTCATTTGTCTGGAATGGTATAGGACAGTGATGGCTAACCTTTTTGCCAAAAGTGGGGGGACCATGGTGGGGTCACACACACGCGTGTCCACATCCATAATTCTATGCGCCCCGCCCCCATGCTCCCCCCACTTTTGGCACGTGATGGCACAGTGGGCCTGGTAGGTCCAATTTTTGCTCTCCCCATGCTCCAGAGCCTTTCTTGGAGCCTGGGGAGGGCAAAAACAGCATTTCCCACCCCCCCAGAGGCCCTCTGGAGGCCGGAAACAGTGTGTTTCCTGATTTCTGGTGGGCCCAGAAGGCCCGAAAATCAGCTGGCTGGCGCACGCATGAGTGTCGGAGCAGAGCTCGCGTGCCCACTGATATGGCTCTGTGTGCCACCTGTGGCACCCGTGCCATAGGTTCGCCATCATGGGTATAGGATCACCTGTTTGAGCAGGGGGTTGGACTAGACAACCTCCAAGGTTCCTTCCAACTCTGTTTGTCTGTTAACTTTCTGATGCTAATTAAGGAAAGGATACAATGTATTCTGTTTTTAACGTGAACATATTCAAAGATTTATCTTCATTTTTCAGAAGCATGCTAAATATCTTAAAAACTCTCACAAGCTATATATTTAATTTTTAAAAACCTTTTCAAATCCTTGAAAATTAGGAATGGGAAAGAACTAGCAAAATTTAAATATAGCCTACAAAATAGAAGATATAAAATCTCAAATATATATAAAAAATTATGCTAGGCATATGGTGAACAAACATTAAAACTACAATCATTGAAATGATGTAAATACAGGTCGTCTTTTCATTTTAAAAGCATCTACCTACTCAGAAATGTATTTGCCAAGCAGAGCAGTATATTTTAGTCACTGGTAAGTGTAATTCATATGTATTTTATAACACATTTTCTGTCTAGGAAACAGTGCTCTGAATAACTCAAAAGCTTTTCTCTGAGCTGGAATGTTGCAGATCTATCAGGATTGCCATTTCCAGATTTTCTTATCAATATCTCTAGAGCAGGGGCTCACAGGCCAGATAGGGCCTGCATAGGCCACACCCATCCCGGCTCTCAGGGATGGGAAAAACAATCCCAATACATCACGATACCCCTGCTCTAGAGAATAGGCTAGAACAGTAATTCTCCACTTATGGTCTGCGTATCTCTGAGTGACCACAATTGTCATCGCAGGGAGGCCATGAAAGCTTGAGTAGTATGATTTAAATCTTGAGTTAACTCTTGGGGATCCATGGCCACAAAAAGTATTTAAAGGGGTCCACGGTAAAGAAAAGGTTGAGAACCACTGGGCTAGAGCCAGATTTTAAAAATGACAATTATACTACTTACATTTAATTTCTGACTAATTACATGGACCAGTGTGGTGTCTGTGGTTAAGGTGTTACTCAGCTTCAAATATACCTCAGCCATGGAAATTCACCACATTGCACAGGAAATCTACAATGACCATGCATGCTTACTTACACCCAGGTTCCATCCAGAACTCACCATCAAATCTATTGTCTGTAGCAAGGGTCTCCAAACTTGGCAACTTTAACACTTATGGACTTCAGCTTCCAGAATTACTTAGCCAGCATGTCAGTCCACAAGCCTTAAAGATACTGAGTTTGGAGTCCCCTGGTCTAAAGGCAGGCTCTATGTTCAACTGGTAGAATTAAACCAGGTGTTCAAGAAATTGAACTATCCTACCCAACATCAAGTAAATCAAGAGGGCCCGATTGATTTCAAGGAAGAGGTACAAAAAGACAGACCACTGGAACAAAACAAACAGAACACTGCTGAATATCATCTATAGTCCATAGCTCAAAGTCCTCAAACACATTATTAATAAACTGCAGTCCATGTTGTATTATAGCACTGCACTTTCTCAGGCACTTGCATACAGACAATCACCCAGGCTGAAGCAGATTCTCACAAACAAGCAACAACAAGACAATGAGACTAACACGACCAATAATAATATATTGAATAATATATAACATGAAAAGAGTCTTCATATCACGCTTAACTTTACTTCCCTCTGTCATTGTAATCCTGCCTTTCCTGATTTTTCTTCCAATGCTAGAAGACCTCGTAAATGTATGATTTTTCACAAAAAGAGGATTTGTTCCAGCTTCTTGGTCGTTTGTTCCACTCTTGAACATTTTTAAAGCTTGTCCCTCTTTTTCTCCCTTTGACATTTAGTCAATTTGCATTCCTTATTTTTATTTGAATCTGGCTGTGAAAGGATATTATCAGATGGTGTATTCCATTACATCATAGGCAAGAACATAAGTTGTCCATTGGCAGGACCGTTCTCTATCTATCCTGTTTATTTTGCAAGGAAAGCACACAATCAAAGCAGTTATATTCCATTTGGCACATGACATTTATTAGTTTGCGTTATATCCTGCCTTTTGTTCAGGATCTCAGGTCCAATATGTAGTGCTGCCTGCTCTCAATACCATCTCTGTGAGATAGCTGGGGCAGAGAAAGAATGGCTGGCCCTGTGGCTTAGGGAGGACTTGAACCTGGCTCTTCTCTGTGCTGGTCCAACACCTAAATTGCTACACTATACTACAGGTAGTCCTCAATTTATGACCACAATTGAGCCCAAAATTTCTGTTGCTAAGTGAGACATTTGTTAAGCGAGTTTTGCCCCATTTTTCTTGCTGCAATTGTTCAGTGAGTCACTGAAGTTGATAAGTTAGTAATATGGTTGTTAAGTGAATCTGGCTTCCCCATTGATTTTACTTGTCAAAAAGTTGCAAAAGGCTGTCATGCGACCTTGGCACACAGCAACGGTCATAAATATGAACCAGTTGCCCAAACATCTGAATTTTAATCACATGATCATGGGGAGGCTACAAAGGTTGTAAGTGTGAAAAATGGTCGCAAGTCACTTTTTTCAGTGTGTTGTAACTTTGAACAGTCACTAAAATGAACTGTTGTAATTTTATTTTATTTATTTATTTATTAAATTTATATACCGCCCTACTCCCAGACGGGACTCAGGGTGGTGAACAGCCAAAATAAGATACAATAATATAAAAGTTAAAAATCATTTAAAACAAATTAAATAATTTGGCTCGAACAATTTAAAAATCCAATTGTATAAAATATTTAAGACCCAATATAAAAGGAGGTTAAGCCAGACCAGCTTGTTCAAATAAAAACATTTTTAAGGCATGGCAAAAAGTATGCAGGTCCTGTAACCTCCTTATCTCAGGGGAGAGCTCGTTCCAGATGGCAGGTGCCCCCACAGAGAAGACTCTCCCCCTGGGGGCCGCCAGTCGACACTGTTTGACCGACGGCACCCTGAGGAGCCCCTCTCTATGGGAGTGGAAGTTGAGGACTACCTGTACCTTATTACATCCAAACACTAGTTATAATATTACAAAAGTATATTACAAGGTATATTAATATTACAAGGGTTACAATTTTATCATTTTAATGTTGCTTAAATGCTAATATATATTTAAAGTTGCCCACCACCTGGATGTATGTGTGTAACAGTCTTTTTACAAATATGTCAAATAATAATGAATAAAGTCAAAACATTAGTTAGCTGGATGAAACTAGTTATTTGATGAAGAATAGGAATAGCTGATTTTCATTCTGCATAAACTGAAATCTTATTACTTGTAAGTTCAAGGACCCTCTATAATAGTAAACCTTATAGTAAACCTTATATTTGGGGTGTCATTCCCAAACACCCCAATTTTAGTTCATGACCTCTCCAGGATGAAGCTTTTTGTGCCACCAAAATAGCAAATGTGAACAGCTGTCATTGTTCCAAGAGATTTTACACCATGAAACAAAGAACTCATTTTTCACTGAACTCCAGATGTAGTATTTGCCTCTCTTCCTGACCACTGTCTTAGAATAATGCACTGGCAATGTCTTTGGAAATATTATAACTAAATTATAATCCACAATATCAATTAGCAGGATACTGAAGAGCTTCTCTGTTGAACAGCAGATTGATGTTTCAATTACCCAACTTCTCATTCAGTTTTGTTATAAAAAGGACAGATATGCAACCAGAGGCAGTGTTCACAAATCATTAATGTTTTGCTTCATTCCAAAGTTTGATTGACACTTTAGTTCCCTTGGACTCAAACTTGCATTTTGAGCTGTTTGAAATGTCTGAATGGCCAGCGCTTTTGGAATTGTCCTCTTACTGAGTCTTCCCCTTAAAGATCAGGAAGTTTGACCCATAACCTGCATCTGACCTGAAAATTTGTGCCAAAACCCCTCTGAACCACCACTCAAGGTGGGGGGTGAGGGGAATGACAATCTTCAGAGGTATTTTTTTTCTTTTTTCAAAAGTAAAGTTCAAAACAAGTGTGTTAAGATTTAAAGAATAGTAACAATAACAGGATTTAGATACCTGGTCAAATTGGCTTCTTGTATTTTTAGACTCAAGTGCAGAAAAAAAACATTAGTAAAAAAAAATGTTACTATATATTATGAAATCTTACCAATTCTACTCAATGCCCTGCTTATGAATAATAAATTCATTCTAGACATTGATGTAGCCCCCCAAAATCCCAAGAAAGAATAAGAGAGAGAATTAACTTTGGAAAAAAACACCGATTTATAACAGTACATATAAGTCTCATTTGAAAAAAATGGGAAAATAAACTAAGTGCCTAATAAAAATTTTGCATATTAGGAGGAAAAATTGAATGGTTATCTGGTAGACCCTGTTTGAATAAGTAGGAAGTAATTTCATTAACACAACATAAGGAGTCAGATGATAGATTCTATATTCATGACATGATACAACCACCATTTTAGTTATCTGACCTAAAGCCAATAAAAGCCAATAATGTTAAGTAACTTCTAATAAGTTCTAATTTCGAATAAGCAACTAGTTTATTATAACAGCTGCATGTTTCTTTATGGACATACGCATATGGCCAGAGTTCAGTGATCATATCTAGATACAACACCGCTGGTTACATCTGAACAATTCAGAATAAGTGAAGAAACAGAAAAGGCCACTTCTTTCATGATTCTTTTGGACTTTATTATAGCTTGCTAAAATCACCAAATAACCCTTCTATATAGAGTATCATAACAGCTCTATTAGAATCATTACTATTGCTAGAAAACCACAATTCTATTTGAAAACAAATCTCAAACATTGAGAAGTTTAGATTCAAGTAAACATGGATTAAGAGAATAATTAAAATAGAAAACACATGTCAGAAATACATCAGCTTTATGAACTTTGAAGAATGCTTCCCAAAAATGAGATTCTCAAATATTTTTTTATCCTGCAGAAGCCAGATTTCTCTGTCAAGTTTAATTCATGCCCTCATGCCTTTGCCTTTGAAAATGAACTTGGACATCTTCTAATCTAACCCTCTACCCAGTGTAGGAATCCTTCTAAAATCCTGAATGGCAATCCAATTTTTTCTTAAAAACTTCCAGTGATGGGAGTATTCACAACTCCAAGGAGGCAGGTTATTCCACTTCTTAATAGATCTCACAGTCAGGAAATTCCTCATTTTAAATTTGGATATCTCTCATTGTAAAAACTTCCGTCTACAGGTTCTTGTCCTACCCTCAGGTGCTCTGGATAATAAATCCACATCCTTTTCCCTTTGACATCACTTCTTGTATTGGAAGACTGCTATCTTATTTCCCCTTAGCTTTCTTTTCTTCAGGCTAAACGTATCAAGTCCCTTTCAATATCCTAGGATATTTATCAAAGATTCAAGAGCTCAAGTAGATGGCATTCAGCTGATGAATCCATTCCCATCTAGCAGAGGCTAATTCAGTTTATAGCTCCTAAAGTGGTGAACTTGTAAGTACTGTTTCTGGTGGTGTGGCCATTCTGAATTATTTAACATAGTCTATAGTTATACGTTCTATAACAGTTTTAATAGACTCACTAATCAGGTTCAGCCATGATTTAACCGTATCAAAACTAACTAAACCAACCACCCCTCCAAACAAACATGTTTTACAACACAACAGGTGGATTCACATAATACTGTAAACCAAAATGAAATAACCCATTTTAGTGGGAATGTAATTTTAATGTTTGTAATGCTTTAATGTCTTTATGGGGTAAGCCTCCTAGAGTCATTGGAAATGATGGGAAATAAATGAATAAATGAATGAATAAATAAATGAATGAATGATAAATGAATGAATGAATGAATGAGTGAGTGAATGAATAAATAAATGAATAAATAAATAAATAATAAATAAAACACAGAAATCCCATTACTAGCATACAATGCAATTTTACGTGTACAAATGCTGAAGAATTGAAACCTTAAGCAACATTTCATTGGGGTTAAGTTGTGGACTGAAGTCTTGATTAATTTTAATGAGCATTAATGCATGAGTTGAATACAAAAAATGAATACAATTAAGGGGAACATTAGGACAGGGATGGTAGGCACGCTGGTGCTCTTATGCACATTCCTTAATTAATTAATTAATGATTATTCCTGAGTTCCAGCTATTTATTTGGAAGAAGATTTCAATCATTTTAGCTGGAGATGAAATTTAAGCTAACTTCCAACAGAATTCCAGCTGCAAAATTTAAAAATATTTATCTCAATGAACAGAATGAGGGAACTTATTCTGAAAACAGAAAAAAAAATGCATTAAAACCACAGAATTAGATTGCAACTTATCTACCACCACCAGCAAAACATTTGTGCACATTGAATAAATGTGTATGAGAAAAGAAGCAAAGTCACTTTAGTGATCCATGCATTTAAATGAATTGATACATCTTAACTGTATAATTGTGTGCATTATTTTGAGAGTTCTGTTTCTTCCAGTTGATCATATTATCTGGTCCAGTCAGGGAAGGCATATAAAAACCAGCAGAGCTTTGATCACACAGCTGGGGCCACCATCTTAAATTTTTTTTAACCATACTCTGAAGACACACCTGGGTTATATATGCATGAACTTGTAAGCACACCAAATTTATTGGTACCATCAGCAGAATGAAACAGAAGAGAGCACAATCATTCCACCTTCTTCTTCTTCCTTATCTATTCAGTGAAAAAATACAAATATATTATGTAAAGAACGATCCAGAATGATTCTGAAAATGCCTATAATGTCCCTCCATTCCCTACTACTATCGCCAAACACTTAAAAAAATGTTTGGCTCCAAGGTCAAGGATTTGGCTGTGCTCAATTGCAAGAAAATAAAATAGCCTGACCTGAATAGAACCTACGTTTTGTATCCAAGACATTGCTGCATAGTAAACACTTTTTTTTTGGTACATGTAATGGTTGCTCTGTGGTCACACATTAATGAATAAAGTACACTATCAACTGCATTCCTAATGTGATCCACTGCCATACTCCAGTGGCCAGTGTTGTTATTATGAGAAAGAAATGGATGATTTTGTAACCTTGTGCATGCTTTTATCATTTGCATTTTATACCACAAACTCAGGTTCCATGCAAAATATTGCATCTGGGGAAAAAAAATAACAGGGGCAAAGCTGTTTCAGTTTACTTTTTTAAAAAGAAGGTTGTAGAACTATACTGAACATCTGACCTTTATCCCCAAAAGCTGACAACTGTCATCGAAAGATAGCAAAAGAACACCAGCCAAATGCCAGACGTTAAAAAACGTCTTTTTTAAAAAAACATGATCATGTTATTTAGATTTTTTTGACCAGTATACAATTTCTGTCTGAAAATAGCTGTGTCTGTACTTATTACAGGTAATCTCAATTTACATTTCATTTAGTGACCATTTAAAGTTACAACAGAACTGAAAAAAGTGACTTATGACCATTTTTCACATTTATGATCTTTCCAGCATCCCCGTGGTCACGTGATTTACATTCGGATGTTTGACAACTGACTCACATTTATGACGGTTGCAGTGTCCGGAAGGCATGTGATCACCTTTTGCGACCTTCTGACAAGGAATGTCAATGGGGAAGCCAAATTCACTTAACAACCTGGTTACTAACTTAACAACTGCAGTGATTCACTTAACAAATGTGGCAAGCAAAGCCGTGAAATGGGGCAAAACTCAGTTAACAAATTTCTCACTTAGCAACATAATTTCTTGGCTCAGTTGTGATCATAAGTCAAGGACTACCTGTAGCTTGCTAACCCCTACTTTACTGAATCATATTTTGAATTAACAAACTGACTGTGTTCGGGCAAGACACTAACCTACAAACTACTCCTTATTTATTTCATTGTTATTATTTATTAAGTTTATTATTTTAATTTTATGTTGAATGAATCCAGGCCACGTGAAAGACCAGAAGGAATTATGGTACTACTTTAAAGGTAAAGGTTCCCCTCGCATATATGTGCTAGTTGTTCCCAACTCTAGGGGGTGGTGGTGCTCATCTCCATTTCAAAGCCGAAGAGCCAGCACTGTCCGAAGACGTCTCCGTGGTCATGTGGCTGGAATGACTAAACACCAAAGGCGCACGAAATGCTGTTACCTTCCCATCAAAGGTGGTCTCTATTTTTTTTGCATTTTTTACGTGCTTTCAAACTGCTAGGCTGGCAGAAGCTGGGACCAGTAACGGGAGCTCATTCCATTACGGGGCACTAGGGATTCGAACTGCCTACCTGTCGACCTTTCTGATCGACAAGCTCAGTTTCTTAGCCACTGAGCCACCACATCCCTTGGTACTGTTATACAGTATACAGGTATACAGGAAGCTTATAGCTCAAGTGTCTTAGGGTCACAACAGCTGCAACAGCAAGAAAAAACACACAATCAGTGAAGTCTTGGTGATAGTGTCATGGGAAGAGGCTGGACAACACAATGGTATTACATCCAATGACCACATTAATAAATAATAAAATTGATGCCTCTCATTTCAGCCACTAAGCTGCGATAACCACCCAGATATGCAGAGAAGGCCAACTACACCCACACATAAATCAACTAAGGATTGGGATACCTGCTTGGCATCAACGGACTCTTATTTCCCAATAAGTATGCCCAGAATTTGCAATCCTATTTCTTCAGCAGAGAAAAATCTCACTAAAAGCAGTGGAATTTCCACTCTAATGTATATACCGTTACCATGCTTTTAAGTCCGGGGGGGGGGGAGGGAGTTATTCAAAACGCTCACCAGATAGCAGCCCACCTCCCCACTTCCCATCCTTAACAGGTGAAGGGAGTTTTCACACAGGTTTTGCTTCTAATTTAACACCTTGAACACCACAGCTCCTGAATACTATTCCGAAATTCCGTTTTTCTTCTCCAGTTTCCAAAAGTAGGCTGGAAAAAATATAACCCCCCCCCCCAAAAAACATGCGGGGGCCGGGATGCTCACATAGAGTTACCTTCGGCGGCCCGACCTTTTAATGAGAGAGAGAGAGAGAGAGAGAGAGAGAGAAAGCAAGAATGAGAACCGACTTCCATTGACCGAAAATAGCGGAGCGCCAAAGGAACTACTTCGGAACGGAGAAAAAGTAGCAAAAAAAAGGACTTGCCGGTCAGCGCACGGGAGCGAAACGCTCGCCTGGGCAAGAGTTGTTCGTGCGCCGGGTCAAAGAAGGGCTGCCCGCACTTCTTCCAGTCTTTTTTTTTTTTTTTTCTGCAACGGCGACAGGTACGGGGTGGACTCACCTTGTCCTCCTCCGGCGTCTTTTCCAGGCGGAAGAACTTGGCTTTGCCCTGCGCAAAGGTCGGGTGATCGGACGGTCAACTCTTTGCCTCTCCGCGAGCGCCCCTTTCCCACTCCTGCCTATCTCTAAGCGGAGTTCCCCACGCCGCTTAAGCCGCAGCGGCCATTGGCTCTGGAGACAGGACCGGCAGGCAGCTATTGTTCCCACGTGATTCCAAGCCGAGTCAGGAGGGGAGTGTGAAGCGGGGTGGGGGTCGAAAGGACGCGGCTTTTAACGCCGGCGCGGGAAAGGATCGGGCTCTTCTTTGGCGCGCGCTGGACGGCGGATCTGGGACACTTTATTTGCAAAGGAAGGAAAATGATTGATCCTGCAGTACCGGGAGGAAGGGGGGGAGGGGCGGAGAGGGGGCTGTGGGATGTCCCACAAATAGTTCGTTTCCCCTCGTCCGTCCGTGCCCCCCTTTCAGTAAGCGCCCGTCGTTTATGAACCACCTGAAGTTGATGCTAACTTTGATGTTGTTTCGGTCATTAGAATCTTCATAGGTAATATACACAAGGAAGTTGAGGATTTGACATTAAAAGTATAAATAATATGTATATAATGTATATATTACATGAAGTGTTAATCCAATAGATACAAAAACGGGACTGTCTGTTTAGACTACGTACTACAGTTATGGAAAAGTTATGGAAAAATAAAAATTATTTCAAATAGAATGTTCATAGACGGGGGGTTGGGGAACGATCCCCTTTTAGGAGCGCGTCTCTGCGGAGAAGCGCCCGCTGGTGGAAAAAAAAAGTCTGTCCCGTTTAGAATACTTGGAAATTAAAAGTCGCATTTCCAAGTATAAGACTCATCTAACTGTCCGAGGAGATTCTCAGTCATCCAGGTCGGTGGGGGGGGGGGGGCGGTGTCTCCAAACTTGGCAACTTTAAGCCTGGAGGACTTCAACTCCCAGAATTCCCCAGGCAGCTTTGGGGATCCCCCAGGAATTCTGGGAGTTGAAGTCCTCCATGTTTAAAGTTGCCAAGGTTGGAGACCCCTGATCCAGGTCATGGTTGTCCCAAAAGTGCTTTCCTTCCCCTCCCTCCCCAAGAGGCAACTGATTTTCTGGTTTTTCTTTGAAGACCTTTCGCTTTCTCATACAAGAAGCTTCTCTGGCTCTGACTGGATAGTAGGGAATGGAAGGATCAATAGAGTATTTTTTTAAAAAAGGTTATATAAAAGGAAAAGGAAGGAAGAATATCGTATTAGACTCTTAGGATGGAACTAGAGCGAGGTTGGTGTAGGGTTCAGTCTAGAAACAGGGAGACTTGTGAGTTCTAGTCTTGCTTTAAGCATTAAAGACTACTGGATGACTTCAGGCCAGTCTCTCTCTGTCCATCTCACAGGGTTGTTGCTGTGGATAAAATGGGGTGACGGTGGGGGGAAGGAATTCAGGTAGTCCTCAACTTAAAGCAGATTGCTTAGTGGCCATTTGACATTACAATAGCACCGAAAGAAGTGACTTATGATCGTTTTTCACACTTATGATCATTGCAACATTCCCCATAGTCACATGATTTATATTTGGATGCTTGACAACCGACTCACATTTATGACGGTTGCAGTGTCCCAGGGTCAGGTGATCACCTTTTGCAGCCTTCAGACAAGCAAAGTCAGTGGGGAAGCCAGATTCACTTAACAACCGTGGTAGCAATTTAACAGCTGTAGTGATTCACTTAACAACTGTGGCAAGAATGGTGGTAAAATGGGGCAAAGCTCGCTTAACAAATTTCTCACTTAACAACGTAAATTTTGGGATAAATTTTGGGTTGTAAGTTGAGGACTACCTGTATCAGGTATGTTTGCTGCCTTGAATTATTTATAAAAATAATAAAGGCAAGATTTTAAAATCTAAAAATAGAACTCTTATTCAGCTTACTTGCTATTCCCCCACCCCATAATGTCTAGGGATGACAGGCTACAATTCCCATTGGCTCCACCTAACATTACAAGTTGTTCCTGACTTGCGACCACAATTGGGACCAGAACATTTTTCCCTAAGTGATGTGGTCATTAAGTGAGTTGTGACTTTTTTTTGCCATGGTCGTTAAATAAACCCAGCTTCTCCCATTGACTCTGTTTGTCAGAAGTCTGCTGGGGAAATTGCTGATGACAATCATGCTTTCACAATTGGGCGAAGACTGATCGTAAATCACATTTTTCAGTGCCATTGTAACTTTGAACAATCACTGAACAAATGGTCATAAGTCAAGGACTACTTGTAACAAATGTAAGATCTTCACAGTAGATCTGAAAATTGCTGTGATTTTTTTTCACTACAGAAAAGTGAGAGGAAAAACTGAAGTGAATAGAGTTTCATTTTTTTAGGGGCATTCCGTATGTTGCTTAATTATCCCCCAACAATAACCATTAATGTTTCTGAGGCATTTTTCTTGCTTGCATCGTGTTGCAACCCATTCATATTTCAGCTTAAGTCACATGTAAATACATTTTCAAACAACTGTGCTTTACAATTTTGTGTTTAATTGGAAGTAAAACAATGAGCTCAGTAGAATTAATCCAAAGATTATCTAACTACCTGAACCATGATTATTCAGAAATTTGAATTTCAGTTTTTTTCAGTTTATTCTTTTTCCTAAGTAGTTTAGCTACAAGTAGTTTCAGCCTTAAAAACACAGAAATTATGAGAAAAACTGTGGATGTAAATTATGGGCAGGAATCCAAATGGCATTATTCTTCATTTTTAGCATGCTTGCCTTCCTCTGTTTTTCTTTTATATTTTATTCCCCAGGGCCCATTTCCATATTTTTTTTCTTCCAACATTCCATTGGAAAAAATAAAAAAGGAAAAAATATGTATTTTGACTGGGAAGAGCTGTCTGGAGTATCTAAAATCTAATAACCTACTTCTGTGACATTAATCAGATTACATGGGAAAAACCCAACATATGTCTATTCACTTAAAGGGAGCATATTTCACTATCATGTATTAGTTATATTGACTTAGATAAATATATAAGAGAAGTTGCCAGTTCTCTATTATACTGCAGATCTGTCCATTTCCATCTGGTCTTAAAAATCGCATCTGCTAAAATCTTTAGAATATCTGTTTCAAGGGGGTTCATTTATTGCTCTTAGAATTACTGTCTAAGCTTTTAGGAGCCAATCCCTCTCTCTCAGCCCAACTCATTTCACAGGGATGTTGTGGGGAAAATGGGAGGAGAAAGGAGGTATGTTTGTGTTATTATTTTAAAAAAAAATAAAGTGGGTTAACAAATAAAGATAAAATAAATAAATTAAACATGAATGGCAACATTCACCAAGAGTCAGCCAGCTGAGTTGATAACTTTATCCCAGTTGTTCTACAGAGGAATGAAGAAGATAACCTGAGAATTTCCATGATTCAACATGTTGGAAATTAATTAGGATGGCCCACAGAATTGCAAGAACTGCCCTGGTCAGGAATTTGGTACGTGATACATTTCAGTTGTTTCTTCTTCTGTTCCTTTCCTGGTATATCTTGGCCAGAAGGGTATTTCCCTTAAAAAAAAAAAACCATTTTGTAAGCAAATTTTTGAGGTCAACATTGCCTAGCTGAAGAAAAGTATTTTTTGCTGACTAAATGGGATATCTCCTTAAAAAAATAACTCCTACCTCATTATAATCTCCCTGCAGCCAGTACATGTATTAGTTAGGATGGTGCTATTAAACTGTGATCCTATGCATATTTTTCTGGGAATAAGTCCCCACCCCATTGGTGAGATACTGTTATAAATCCTAGTTCCCACAAAGTATCCAGGGAATTACCTTTCTATAGATACTTTCTTTGGAGGTTTCAAGTTCCATATCCTTTTGGTAATGAAAAAAGTTGTATGTAATGAAAAAAGTTGTATGTTTGCATGATGCAAAAAAAGTATCAGGTGATTTCCAGGAATGCTTTTCGGCTCCATAAGCCTATCTGAAGAGTCATCTCACACAAATGGGTTTGACCTGCCCCATCCATCTGGCACCACGATTTCATGGCCCTGCTATGGTCAGAGTACTGCAAGACCTGATACTGACCGGCTGGCACAGACCTCTAGGATGGGAATCAAAAATCAGAGACTTTCATAGTGAGGAAAAGCTTTGAAGCCGGTTCTGACAGGTTCTGGAGAACCGGTAGCAGAAATTTTGAGTAGTTTGGAGAGCTGGCAAATACCACCTCTAGTTAGCGCCAGAGTGGGGTGGGAATGGAGATTTTGCAATATCCTTCCCCCAGGAATGGGGAGGGAATTTTGCAGTATCCTTCCCCTGCCATGCCCACCAAGCCATGCCCACAGAACTGGTAGTAAAAAAGATTGAATTCCACCACTGCTTTGAAGCTACATGAAGTTTCCAACTACCCTTCTCCTTTGTTCAACAAAAAGAGAAAAACAAGCAGGCTAGTTCAGAATGAGCTCTAAACTTCTATCCTTTTAATATGAAGGAGAAAGCAAAATATGTGACTATACTCCTCGAAATAACAACGATCTTCCTTATTGCCTTTACAGAGACGTAAACCCACCTGGCTAAACTGTGCCATACTTTCCTATGAATAGAGAATGGGATGGGGTTTTAAGAGGGGAGCTTCAGGAAAAGGGAGAGCCTTTTAGTTAATCTTCATAAGGATGCAACTGGATCTTTGGCAAGAGTTTCACCTTCTGTTAAGACATAAAACCAAACACAATTTGTCTCATTTTAAACCAGGAGTGTCCAGCCTTGGCAACTTCTGGACTTCAACTCCCAGAGTTCCCCAGCCAGCATGTTGTCCATAAGTCTTAAGGTCACCAAGGTTGAACATCTTTGGTTTAAACAATATAAAAACCTTCACTGAAAATGAAAGGATATAATTTTTTGCTTCCTCCTGGTCATAACATTGAACAAGGCAAAAGAGGAAGTGCATAAACTCAAGGGATATCCTGATAGCCCAGTGTTGTCTACTCTAACATTATCTACAGTGGTTGCCTGAGATATTTTCCTGAGTCGCTGCTCTGACAATCCCACTTCTGGGTTCCTTTAGTCTGATTGGTTTGACTGAGTGCTAATAATTCTTCTCTGCAGTTCTGGCTACGCCCACTCTGTCCCGGTGCTGTCAGTTTTTTTCACTCAGTCGATTAGATCAGACCTGAGTGCTTTCGTACTATTCTATAGTTGTCTACTTTTTGCAATTTTTGTGGATCCGTTTGGACTTTCTTGTGCAACTGTGGTTCGGCGTTTCTGTAGGGGAGCTGCACGACGTGGGATTGACATCTTGCTGCCTTCAGTGAGTTAGCGCCTTGGGACTCCAGGGCACTAGCCGCCAATCTGAATGTGAGACCTTTGATGCACAGATCATCTCTAAGAAGTAATATGCCGCCTGCCCCAATTTGCCAATAGACAATTGAGTATTAGATTAATTTGTTGATTGATTCAACACATTTCTTTCCTGACTCAATGAAAAAGATTCTTGGTGGCTTGACACAGAATACCATAAGGCAATCTGAAACATCAGTGACTCTTCTATTGATACATCAATGAGATTTTAATGGTGGGATGGCGAGAAGGCTTCCTTGATTTCTTTGGGGGGCATCATTGTCAGAACTTCACCTGACCTCTGAGTCCATCATCAGCATGTCTCTCTCTCTCTCTCTCAGGGTGCACAATGTGCAGCTGACATCAACATACCCAAGCACTGGTAAAATAAGACAGCAGTTTAGTTCATACTCTACCGTGTCATTTTTGGCTACTGGGGATTAAAGATTCAGCTGTTCATGGATCATGCATTTGTCTTCAGCTGTCTTGATCCCTTGGTTAACCGATCGTGCTGGAAATCCATTCATGTTCACAAAGAATAATTTGTTTCAATTCAGCCCCAGTGCAGACATATGATTATCTCAAAGAAACCTCTGTCTGTGTTTGATGTCAGCCTTTCCCCTGTAACAATGGGGGGCATTTAAAACAGAATGGAAACTTCATCTGTCCTCCCCCCACTAAAAAAAAAATTAAGAAGAAAACCAACCAAGAAATAGCACCACTGGAAAATTCTCTTCTTGATTTTTCTCCCCCAAAACATGTTCCCCTTTCTTTAAATTAAATTAAATCAGATCCTTACTGGGTTTAATTTCCAGAAAAGAAATTACTATCATTGTAAATAGATAAAGGCAGTGTTGGTTCAATGTTTTGGAGTTAAAAATAATTTTTAATTCATTTTATGCATGATTTTCTTAGCAGTGTATAACAATATTATTTGCATGAGGATACAACTCATGCAAAAAGCCTCTGCTTGTGTGTATGTGTGTGTGTGTGTGTGTGTGTGTATGACTCCCTGATTGTGGGAAGGGTTCAGGTAAGTGCTTCTGTATTTCAATGGTTTATCAAAAACTGCCATTGCTCCTGGAAGCACGAAGCCGAGAACACCAGCCTGAAGATGACGAATGAGACTTCGTCAAAACGTCACCAAGATACTTCCAATTTTACGCGGGAGAAGACCCGAATAACCAAAGACCTACAAGACCTACATATACATATATACTTTAAGACTTGTGGACTTCAGCTCGTAGAATTTTCCCAGCCAGCCATGGGAGTTGAAGTTCACAAGTCTTAAAGTCGCCAAGGTTGGAGACCCCTGAAAAGGACAATGTCTCGGGATTGTCCAGAGAACAATTTTTTGCAATTTGCTGGTTGGCTTATAAAAGGATGATTTTTTCCCCTTCAACAGAAATATTTCTTTGAGAGGAGGCATTCACTTTTTCACGAAAACAGCCACACCCAAGTGCCCTAAACTAGTTTAGACTGTGGTTTCATAATGTGAAATTGCTGAATGCAAAAACACTTAACAAAGGCAAACAGTAAAGGCAAACATCTAAGGATAGCAGTGGGCATGAAACAAAGGCAAGGCTTTGCTGCCACCTAATGGCCATAGAAGGAATATTTTGTACATAATACAATATGATCTCAAGTGGTGTGTACTTGTACTTTGTTTCATCAGTTCATCCCATCATTTAATGTATGAATTTGCATATCTATCCTTTGGTAGTGGATAGAAAGGAGATAATTCAATGCTACATTACAGTCTTTTTCTCCAGTCGGATATAGATCATGGAAAGTGGAAATCCAATTTATGTAAAGAAAACCAAATTAGAAAAGTTTGGTCTGATACAAAACACTAAATCATAACTGGATTTGATTTGCTGGGCTTGCAAACCCAGACATTGTGACTGTAAAATCAGGATTTTCATTTTATTTTTATTTTTTTTTGAATTCTGCAAATGCTTTCAATTTTCACAATCTCTCTCTCTAATAATCATGTAATTATTGAGATGATTGAAGTTTTGGCATGGCAAGCTTTTGAGCTCTTCTGAAATCTTCCTTGGGCAAGATGATTTTTTTTTTTAAAGTAGAAATAGGGAAAATTATTTTTTTAAGTAGCTTCTAACAATGATGAAAAGTGAGTTTCCAAGACTGCAAATTAGTATAATATATGAGTCCATAATATTGGACTCAATGGCCTGCATTTTGGAGTTTGGTAATGTTTGAGATTCAAGGCTATATCTCCTAATCAATTCTAATCAGAATGTTGAGGCTTTTAAAAGCAGGCTCTGTCAGTTTATGATATATGAGATGGCTCAATCTCTTGCTGTTTTTTTTTTACTGCCTGAAATTAATAGGAAGTGAAAGGAAGTGGATATACAATAAATATTACGATTTTTAAAAAAGATTCTGATCTTTTAAAATGCTCTCATGCTCTTTTTTGGAACAGTAGTCCTGAATCTATGACCAAAATTGGAACCAGAACTTTGATTGTTAGGTGTTGAGTTCATCCAATAAATCACAACCTATTTTATAATCTTTTTTGTCACTGTCTTCAAGCGAATCTCACTTCCCCCCATTGACTTTGCTTGTCAGAAGCTCCCTAGGAAGGTTGCAAATGACAATCTTAAGGATCGTGGGATGCTGCAACCATTGTAACACATGCCGATAGCTAAGGACCCAAAGTTTGATCACATGTCTGTGAGCATGCTGCAATGTTTACAAATGTGAGAACTGGTCATAAGTCACTTGTTTCAGTGCTATTGTTGTAACTTTGAATGGTCCTTAAATGAATGGTTGTAACTTGAAGACTACCTGTGGTTGCTCAGGTTGACAGCATCTTCATTCCATTTCTTCAGACATTTTCATGTAGAAAATCCCTGACCATAATAATCACATGTAATGTTCTGCATTTCAATCACTAATATTATTACTTTTGGAGCACTGAAAATATTTAGTAAATAAGAATGTTTTTGACTCTTTAGTATTCCTGTGAGCCACCCTGAATCCTTGTCAGAGAGAGGATGGCATACAAGCTTAATAAATAAAAAATAAATAAATATGTTGATAATAGCCAAGAGTACTGTCTGAAATTCCAAGTTGAATGACAAATTCTTTAGATGTAACAGCACATTAATATGGCAAATCCCATTAGTAAACACCACAATGGGTGAGCTAGCAGCAAATACATGTTTAATTCCAATCAGTGAAGCATAACTCCTGCGCCATATGGCTTGAAGGCACACTGCTCTTGAAGGCATCGCTCTCTTTTCTCTGTGAACAATTGAAAGATTTTGATTCAAACCAAAGTAGGTTTATTAAGTATTTTCAAATGAATTCTAAGAATAAGGTTGAGGATGAAGAGGCGGAACTTCAAGAAGGTATAGAGGAATTTATACACAATCAAATGAAAAGAATAGATATAAGCCAACATAAATAATTATTAAGATAACAAATATATTCTGAAATTCAGAGCAAACATTCCTGAAGATTTTTTTAAAATATTGAGTTTTATAAAGAAAAATACTTTTGATAATATTTCTATGTAAATTATAACACTATTATGGGAAACACTATTTGTGTTTCTGTAACACATTAGCCAGTTTGGTCTAACGTTAAAGCATCTGGCTAGAAACTAGACAACCATGACTTCTAGACCTGCCTTAGACACAAAGCCAGCTGGGTGGATCTTGGGCTAGTTGCTTTTTCTCATTCCTAGAAAAGAGGCAATGGCAAACCACTTTTGAACAACCTTGCCAAGAAAACTGCAGGGACTTATCCAGGCAATTTCTAAGAATTAGACCAGACTGAATTGGGGGGGGGGGGGGAATCATAGAAGGAAAAATCTAAACAAAACTAAGGAGAAAAGGGGAAAAATAATCAACAGATTAAAAACAAAGAAAAAAGAAATCCAGATTTCAAAATTGTACAAAAACGTACTTAAGACTTCTTTGCTGAAAAATAGTGAATTCCCGAGATCTGCCTGAAGCCTGGTCACCTGTTGCATCTCCCAAGAGGGCGAGGATCTTGAAATCACACTTCATTCTCTCTGAGCCCCAAGTTCATCTGCCTTCTCTAAAAAGAAAGGAAAATGTAGAAACCTTTGGACATGATCTGAAATTTGGCAGCCAGTCAGTGAACTATTATATCAGATTCTGCTCCCTCTTTCTACAAAGTTACAGGTTTTCCCAATAATGACTTTCTGGTAAATAAAGAGAGAGGAGTTCATAATTCTAAATTGTGCATAGTTTAGTTGACTAAAAGCAGCATGTGCTTTTGAACAATGGGCCCTACCCAACAAAATGAAATTTAATGTAGAGAAAAGCAACATTTTACATCTGGGCAGGAAAAACTAATCTGTACAAGCACAGATTAGGTGAAAACTAGCTCCAAAACAGTAACTGAGAATGGGACCTTGGAGTTTTATTGAACAATCACTTAAACATGAGCTAACAGTGTGCAGTTGCTTCAAAAAAGCAAATACAATCCTTGGTTGTATAAAAAGAGGCATAGAATCAAAATCACGTGAAGTATTAGTACCGCTTCATAAAGCCTTGGTAAGACCATACCTGGAATATTGCATACAATTTTGGTCACCACATTACAAAAAAGATGTTGAGACTTTGGAAAAAGTGCAAAGAAGAGCAACTAAGATGCTTAAAGGCCTGAAGATTAAAACATATGAAAAACAGTTGGAAGATTTGGGTTTGGCTAGTCTAAAGAAAAGGAAGACTAGGGGGGGACATGAGAGCAGTAGTCCAGTATTTGAGAGGCTGCCACAAAGAAGAAGGGGTTAATTTATTTTCCAAAGCACCGGAGGGCAGAACAAGAAACAATGGATGGAAACTTATTAAGGCGAGAAGCAACGTGGGATTCAGGAGAAACTTCCTAATAGTGAGGACAATTAACCAATGGAACAGCTTGCCTTCAGAAGTTGTGGATGCTTCATCACTGGAGGTTTTTAAGAAGAGACTGGACAGTCATTTGTCTGAAATGGTACAGGATCTCCTGTTTGAGCAGGGGGCTGGACTAGAAGACCTCCAAGGTCCCTTCCAGCTCTATTCTGATTTGATTTGATTTGGTATTGAAACTGATTGGAAGTCAGTGTTGGTATCACATGACTTCCAGATTAAGCTCTCACAGCTTTATTGACACACTGTCTAAAGCAGCTTCTAGACAATTTTTAGACTTGTGGACTTCAACTCCCAGAATTCCACAGCCAACATGGGAATTCTGGGAAATTCTGGGAGTTGAAGTCCACAGATTGGACTTAAAGCTCCAGCTCATCCTGAAAGATAGTTCGATACACCATATATTACAGTAATCCAACCAAGAGGATACCAAGTCACCGTAGCCAGTTTCTTTGCTTCCTTCTAGGATATCACAAAGTCTGCTTGAATGTTTAATGACAGTGATGGTGCCAGAAAAAGAGCCAAAACTTGTGGAAAATCAATTTGTGCAATCAACTCGTGGAAAAATCACATGATTCTAAAAAATGCCACAGGATAGGTCCATATATCTTGCAAAGTCTTTTGAATAAGTTGGAATTAGTGTATTAATAACTCTATCCAACTGTGGCTTTGTTGACAAAGCAAAACATGCACTCCATTTCATTTTTAGCTCCATATCAGAACTCCCTCATGAAGGCTTTTGATTGGATTTTATATTTTTTTCTTTTCTAGTAGAGATTTCAGGATGGAAACATGCTGATTTAGATAAAGAAATTAAATTCTTTTTTTGAATGGTAACTTTTAATGATATCATAATTACATTATGCCTCATCTCCCTGTGACCTCATTGTTTATATTTCCTGTTCTGGATAATCATTCATTTGATGAAGGGGATACTGTCCAGGTCTGCATAATTTAATAAATCCTTAAAATGCCACAGGAAGTAATAATTCTTACATTTGTATTTATGCAATTGTTTTGCCTCTGCAGGTTCTATTGCAGACTTGTTTCACTGAGTGATCTTGGATATTTTGAAAGAGGGGAAAAACCCTACATTAACTATCTTGATCTCTGCTTAAAAATAAAAATAAATAAATAAATAAATACTTCTATGTCTGCTTCCACCTCGATCTTCAGTCGTTCAGATTTTCCAAATACCTTCGTCATTCCTTATTGGCACTGTTTCTCCAGTCTTCCTCTAAAGCAGTGGTCCTCAAACTTGGCAGCTTTAAAACTTGTGGACTTTAAGTCCCAGAATTCTCCAGCCAGTTATGCTGGTTGGAGAATTCTGGGAGTTGAAGTTCCACAAGTCTTAAAGCTGTCAAGTTTGAAGACCTCTGCTCTAAAGACTACATTTATATGTTTATTATTAAGCACACACCTCCACCGGCAAAACTAGACATAGAGATACTTCTTCTGAACTCTGAGTCTTCCAGACCTGCAATAATGATGCTTGATTTACTCTCTCTGCTATCATGCAAAGAGCAGCAGAAGCTGCAAGCTGCAAGTAGACGTTTTGGAACTTAAATTCTT
Organism: Masticophis lateralis; assembly: GCA_030761175.1. Lineage (NCBI taxonomy): Eukaryota > Metazoa > Chordata > Lepidosauria > Squamata > Colubridae > Masticophis > Masticophis lateralis. The sequence goes on from JAUDYJ010000001.1 coordinate 260,790,704, forward strand.
CCCATCTCCACAGGGTTTTGTTTTGGTTTTTTTTTTATTTCTTATTCTGCCTGGAAAAAACAGAGCTATTGATCTGTCTCCAGAACAGTCAAAATGAATTTCTCTCCAAGTTCTGGATGAATGGATATATCTGGCATTTGGGAAGAAAAATAGGGGCATGTACAGTATTTGGTGCTGTGCTATCCATATTTTGTACTGTACTGAAAATTGATTTTGTTTATTGCACGTTTGTATTGCCCCAAAGTTAAAGACATCAGGAAAGCTTAAAATCATAATAGTGTTTTATTATGTTGTTTTCATTATGCAATATAGTGAAAAATGTAAAACACATGAAAAACGAAGTGTTTGTGTTCCTCCTTCCTGTTGACTACAGAATCCTATCACTTAATATTTGAATGGGGAATATGTACATGGGAAAATGCAAATACAGAAAATCAATGTTGTAATTCCCTTCTTGTTGTTTTGTCTATAGTTTCCTTTGCAAATCTCATATGTATATCAGAACATCTCACTGTGGACAAATCTGTCTACTGTGAAGTATGAATAAGACACTGCCAGGACTTAATGGTTATTAGAAGGGCAATTATAAGTTTCACCCAAACGGAGCATTGTTTACCCAAAAAGTGCCAAGAAAAGTATGAATGACAGACATGCTGAGCCAAGAAAGATCTTTAATTCTCATTTAAACAGACATACTATGAAATAACTTCATCTCTTTTGTGGTTGTTTTCTGAAATGTTTTGAAGTGTGGTTGTTTAGCGGAAACAAAATGTGTCTGTTTGGACATTCATTTCTCTCCTTACCTCTTTCCCCAGTAACATTTTGGTTGCCTTAGCATGTATTGTTTCTTATTGAAATTTAAATTCAGGCACCTTTAAATTTGTGAGAATCATGTGTGCTAATTTTAATTCATTATATTACTATATTTATGTCCTCAAGAGATAGACCCTGGTAAATAGAAACAAAATCATGAAAACAAGCCATGTAGTAAAATGACATCTCCTACTTCCAGATGTATCAAAGAAGAAACAGTGACTGCCCACTCATCATGAAGCTTTGAAGGATGGTTTTCACAGCTTTGCAAATTGTATTGATGGGACTAGGAGTAAGATGCTCCAAAGAATCAGAGTTATACAGAAAGGACCTATCTTTTGGTCTACAACTTCTTCACATCCAAAGGGATGGGAGCTTAAAAGGTTATCTCTAGATACGTTGATAGATGGTCAGAATAAGAGGTAGGTTTCAGCAGATCCTGACCAGTTCTGGAGAACTGGTAGCAGAATTTTTGAGTAGTTTGGAGAACCGGTAGTAAAAATTCTGAGTGGCCCCGCCTCCATCTATTCTCTGCCTCCCAAGTCCCAGCTGAGTGGGAGGAAATGGAGATTTTGCAGTTTCCTTCCCCCAGAGTGGGGTGGGAATGGAGATTTTACAATATCCTTCCCCTGCCACACGCACCAAGCCATACCCATAGAACTGGTAGTAAAAATTTTTGAAACCCACCACTGGTCAGAATCATTTTGAAGAAGTGGTCCTTAATATAACCAGCTGTTCAGCTGTACCTTAACCTCAAGCAAGTGTAAAACCTAAGTGTAAATAGTATAAAGTTATGTGATAACTATGTGCGACCTCTATCAATGAAGAAATTGTAGATATGGTGCTAAGCCCAAGAATCGGTGGACAATATTAGAACCTACCCAGCAAAGTATTTATTAATAACTGCTACTTATTTATTTTCATTACATAGAAGCTGCATCATTGGCAGCTACTTCTATACGACAGAAAATGCTTTTAACAGAAACAGGAAAGACAGAAGTATGGAATTTGCAAAATTCAAAGCTGGAATGACAAAATCTGCCATCTACTCTCAGTTCCTTTACCACTGACTTTTAAATGGCTTGATGGAGATTGATTACTTCCTTGTAAGTCAGAGATCTTTCCAAGTGCCAGTCGGTTATTTGATGTAAAGATAGAATGCATCCTGCTGTGAAACGACCTATACTCTATTCCCCCCCACCCCAACAACAATCATTGAATGGCAGCAACAAAAGTGATCAGGATTTTAATATAGAGTTGTAACCTAGTTAGAGCTTAAGAATCTACATGGGATCTTCTCACTTATAGCATATATATGAGACAACCCAAAGAGAACCATCTGTGTCCAGCAGTATCAGATGTGTCAAACTGTACTTTTCATTTTGCGCATAGAGGACTTCCTATTCTTCTGACTTTCTGTTTTCAATCCTACCCAAAACAGCACATTCCTATTCTATATCTCCAGTATAGCTTTGTGATTCTGCTAGGATGTTTAGTGATGATATTTTGTTTTAATTTTTGTTTCGTGTACAATTATGAAAAATTAGTCACAGTAATCATTGGAATGGATTAATATTATTCTGCGGTATTCATACATAGATGCAATAAAGAAGACAACATAGGCTTAGGCTTCTCTCCATTAAAAAATGGAGAAGGTTGGTTTACCAGGGAAAGCAAGCAAGGGGATTGCACCAGGGGTGAAATCCAGCAGGTTCTGACAGGTTCTGGAGAACCGGTAGCGGAAATTTTGAGCAGTTCGGAGAACCAGCAAATGCCACCTCTGACTGGCCCCAGAGTCAGATGGGAATGGAAATTTTGCAATATCTTTCCCCCAGCAGTGAGGAGGGAATGGAGATTTTGCAGTATCCTTCCCCTGGAGTGGGGTGGGAATAGAGATTTTGCAGTATCCTGCCCCTGCCATGCCCACCAAGCCACATCATGGCCACCAAGCCACGCCCACAGAACCGGTAGTAAAAAAAATTTAGAAGAAAAGCACAGAACCACCTTCCTCAATATTATCTATACTTTTTGGGTCTCAAAGGTCTCAGGCGTAATCTTCAAGCTTTTCTTGAAAATTATAGAGGGAGAAGACCTTTTTTTTGGGAAAAATATGCTCTTTCATTAGAATTGAGACTAACTCTTGGGTGCTTCACAATCTACTGACCTCAAGGGGAAGTAGGATGTATATAGAAAGCAAAATATTTGTCCCTCTGCCTGCCTCTGAGTTTGCTAATCTTTGCCTCTTTTCTCTGCATGGTATAGCAAGCTAAGGATTAGGCTTTGCTATCCCTATCAAGCATTTCCTAAAATAATTTTTTTTTTCTAGTAAAGCTATACACTCACTTGCTTACTCATCCTTGTTCAGGTTAGATCTTCCCTCTGTCAAGAATATTAATGCAAGCATAGAGATTACAGTATTCTACTGCAAATATTTTTCCCAAGCAAAAGGGAAGAAAGGAAGAACTTTGGGGCAATAAGTAAGTCAAAGAAAGGAAAATGAACTTAGAAAAGAGAATTGGTCTAGTTAAAATAGTTTCAGAAGGCAGAAAAGTTCTTGGTGAAGACGAGAAGAAAATCCTGTAAACAGAAGAAAACAGAAAAACAAAGGATGCTATAAAATCATGCATCCTATATTTTATATTTGAATAAAAGTGCAGGTACTCTTTTTTTCCTCCCCTCTAGACTCCTAGAATTGAAAAACAATGATGCTTCTTGTTTCTTTCCCACTCCTCATTTTTCTCTGAAGACACCCTCATTTTTTTAAAGCAGTAAATGGTCTCTTAGATCCTGATACGAAGTAATCCAAGGTGCTGCACTGAAAAGGCAACTCTTTTCTGTATGAAGCAATCCACCCTTTCTTTAACTCAACAGCTCCCCTAGATCTCAGATAGGGCTGAGACAACTTCTTACAAAAACAACAAATTATAAACTACCCCATAAACCCGTGATGATGAACCTATGGCACGCGGGCTAAAGGTGGCATGCAGAGCCTTTTCTGTGGGCGCGCGCGCCATCGCCAGCTGTTCTTTTGGCACCCACATGCATGCTGACCAGCTGGTCTTTGGGTTTCCAGCGCTCCGGTGCACATGTTCCACTTTTTGGGCACTCTGTGCACTCTCCATCACTGCCATAAACTTTAGGGAGAGGGGTAGGGGGCAGGGGGCAGGGGGAGAGGAGGAAGAGGAGGAGGAGGAGGAGAAGAAGAAAGAAGAAGCAGAAGCAGAAGCAGAAGCAGAAGCAGAAGCAGAAGCAGAAGAAGAAGAAGAAGAAGAAGAAGAAGAAGAAGAAGAAGAAGAAGAGAAGTAGTAGAGGACATTCTGTTCTTTTTTTTTTAACTTTTTTGACTTGTAATGAGCTTGTAAATGACCTGAGAGCCATCATCCCAAGCAAAGAGTTGTTTGTCTCTGTGATTATAATGAACCATAGCATGATTTGACTGACGTTTGGGGAAACGAAGTACTGTGTTTTCATACGGACTGATGACATCTAAGGTATCATAAATACATTCTATTTGAGAGACACCACGCCCTGGTGAGTTGTATACAACGTACAGAGCACCACACATCATGAAAGCAGCTTCTGCATTCTGGCTTCTGCAGGATGTATCCCATGTATATTCCACAGTCATGGTTTCATGGTTGATTTTAGTAATCACAAGCTTTCCAGCAGTATCTGGTTCTGCATGGATTGCCCATAATCCCAGTTCATCCACAGATAAGTCTATTTTAGTGGAAGGGTGAAGTTCATAGGCAGGTATCTCTCCAGCACCCGACAACAGCATCTGATCAGTTGCATTTCTGTTCTGAATATCAAACTTAATTATCTCATTTAAGGAGCCATATTTATGATAAAATAGAAATCCATTATATACAGCATGGCCTGTTCCTTGCCAGGGAAATGGTAGTGCAACTCTACGAGCCAGCTGTTTCTCACCACTTTCTGCAAAAGATCGAATATTTGCAAACTCCATAACAATTTTATTCTTTGTTCCGGTGAAGAAGTAAATCTTTTGGTAATTCTTGCCAGGGTCTTTCAACCATGAGCCAATTGCATCTCCAGACTTTTTGACAATCTTTAGCGATTTGAAGCCTGTGATCATGTAGTTGCAGCCTTAAAAAGAAAGATAAAAAATAGGCCATCAACAAAATTTAAAAGTTTTAAAAATTTTAATTGCTTTTCTAGTTATTGTTTTATGTTCTGTAAACTGCCCAGTCACCCATGGAGATAGGCAGCATATAAATTAAACAATCAATCAAACAAACAAACAGTACTCTGATGTAGTATCTCAGTATCCCCACTTACATGAACAAACATAAACGAAGGAAGCATACACTGCTCACAACTTTGGCTGTTTAGTTGCCATCCTTCGTTGAAGTTGTGGTAGTGCAGTGGTTAGAATATAATATTGCAGACTAATTCTGCTGACTGCCAATGCCAGTAGATTGACAGTTCGAATCTCCCCGGCTCAAGGTTGACTCAGCCTTCCATCCTTCCAAGGTTGGTAAAATGAGGGACCCAGATTGTTGGAGGCAATATGCTGACTCTGTAAACAGCTTAGAGAGGGCCCTAAAGCACCACGAAGTACTATATTAGTGTAAGTGCTATTGCTATCTTTTTTCATTTTTTCATATTAAAATAGCTAACATGTTATTTTACAGGGTCTCTCTTCTGTTGCTGTTCCTAGTTGGGCTATGATCCCTTCCCTCAGAGGCCACTGGGAATAAATAACATGAACGAAGAGTAGCTCTTGAGGTTGCAAAGTTGTATGCTACCCTTATAAAATTTATGTATTTAATAAGAAGCCATCACATATTCACACCTAGGAGCCTGAATGTTCTTGTTTTTCCACTCTGTCTTTATTTTACCTTCCTTTTAAACTGAGTCTTTTTAAGATAACCTAAGAATAGAAATTTTCTTCCTTTTATTTATTTAGTAAATTACTCAGGGAACTGTTTAAGGCTGAAAGTACGGTATAAATGCTTTAAACATCATTTCATTTAATAAATATATTTAGTCTCTGTTCCTCCCCAGCATAGCTCATTTGGTACAGTAATCCTGCTATCTTATTTTTGTTGAAAAGTCATGAGTCAGAAAATTCTACACACACACACACACACACACACACACAATTTGATATAGACAGAAGGTTTGTTAAAGCCTTGCTGGATTCCAGAACACAGACAATTTTTCTTAGAGCCATATTTTGTGTATATATACTCTCTCTCTCTCTCTCTCTCTCTCTCTCTCTCTCTCTCTGTTTTTCTATCATTCTTGCAAAACAGGAAGTCCTCCACTTACAACCCTTCATTTAGTGAACATTGGAAGTTACAACAGCACTGGAAAAAGTGACTTACAACCAATGCTTACGATCATTGCAACATTCCTATGATCACATGATCAAAATTCAGGTATTTAGCAACGGGCATGCATTTACGAAGGTTGCAGCATCCTGGGATCATGTGATCATCACCATCTGCAACCTTCTCAGCTGCGACAAGGAGTCAATGGGGGAAGCTCAATTCACTTAACAACTTCATGATTTATTTAATGACCGCTTTGATGCACTTAACAACTGTGGAAAAAGTTGTAAAGTTGTAAAATTGGGCACAACTCACTTAACTTGCTTAAGTAATGGAAATTCTGGTCCAACTATGGTTGTAAGTTAAGGAGTATGAGTATCAATGATGGGTTTCCCCCGGTTCACACCGGTTCCATAGAACCGGTAATAAAACTGGCAGGAGGCCCCACCCATTGACCCTGACATCATGAAAACACTTCTGCTCATGCCCCGTTGCGAACTGGTAGAAAAGGTAAGTAGAACCCACCCCGATGAGTACATTGCATGCATGAGCCCAACTATGAAACCGTAACTATGCATTTTCAATATTATGAGTAGACTGCCCTTACTTGCATTCAGCATGAGCTTGATCTTTGTCTTGGACTCTTGTTCTTCTGTTAACTGCTGCTCCAAAAGGTCTTCATCAATGTCCACACATGGGCTGGGGGATTCCTTTGCAGATTCAAAATAGTCAATATCTCTCTGAGCTCTTTCTACTCTTGTTAGCAAATGGTCTACATCATTCTTCAGCACAGTCTTTAGAATGTTGAGGCCTTCTAGGTGTGACATCAGCTTCTTTGAAAACTGCCGGAATTCTTCTACATAATCAGTTATATCTTGATTGCATTTGTTCAGTCGGTTCTTTAGTTAGAACACAGAAATAATCAGTTTAAGTGTTGGTTCCAAACTCAATGTTTACTAGAGCTGTGGATGGTTCAACCAATATTTCAAAGAAGTGCTTATGACTGTAGCATCTCTCTCCTGTTTGTTAAAGAAGGCATATCTTTGCTCAGGCTTCAGCATGCACTTATAAAATGATGCAGCTGCTTTAAAAATTGCATTAAAAATTTGAGCCTTTTAGTGATCTGAAGTCTGAAAAAAGGTATGTCTGCATTGAGTAATTCAGAGATGTTCTTGTTCACACAAGTCTGAAACAATTCTGAATGATTTTTATAATGCACACACCCCTAAAGTTATGCAAAATATTTTGTATTTTATTAAGGAAATTTACATGGCCATCCAATTCACTTACAGTGATTCCAGGTAGCTTAGGGGAAAATACTTATTCTTTTCCATTTCAATTCAATTCATGTAATGCTCTTCCATCCTCAATAATTCTAATTTCTTAGACCAAATTCTAAGTAAATTTATTTGGCAGAGTAAAAAGCCCCGTATAAAGAGAAAAATGTTGCAGGAACACAAAACAAAAGGTGGCTTGGGGCTCCCAATGTGGGAGCTTTATTACCTAGCTTCATCCCTGGTTTGGATAAAAGACTGGGTGATTCTCTCAAGAAAGCGCATTCTAACAAAAGAAGGATACGATTTGCAGCAGGGATGGCATTCTTTTTTGTGGTCTCAAAAAGACAAAAAATTCAAATACTTTACAAATCATTATATTAGAGGAATTTTAATAAGGGTCTGGGAAATGGTGAAGAAGCAAGTTTACACACAGATTCCTAAATGGGTGTCTCCGTTAGAGGCAGTGACCCTTCCAACTGTGCACAACACAAAGAGGAACTGGGTTTATGGTGACTTGTTGGATGAAATTGGGAGACTTAGACCTAGAGCCGACCTCCAAACTAGAGGATTAGACATAGATTGGTGGTCCTATGCGAAAATTCAAACTAGATTCGCTAGGGATAAACAGGAACCTGGTATTTCCCTTCATTTACAAACTTTTGACAAGCTTCTCCTAGGTGACCAAAGGAAATTTATCTCCAACGTTTACAACTCTCTTTTGTCCAACTTTATGGCGGAGGAGATTGTAAAGGACACGATGATTGCCTGGGGGAGAAATATAGGAACAACAATTCAGCTTGATGCATGGCAAAATGTATGGAACAAAACTATGAAACTGACCCTTTCTTCCCCTTTCAAAGAAAACTTCTATAAAATGATCTACCGTTGGTATCTCCCCCCCCACCAGAATTGCTAAGATGTCCCCAGGGTCCTCTGATAGATGTTGGAAATGTGGGTCGGCCAAGGGTACTTTCTTCCACCAGTGGTGGACCTGTCCGTTAACTAGACGCTATTGGAGGAAAATAAAACAGTGGCTGTTGGAAATAACAGGTGTGAGCTTTCCCCTTTATCCAGACCTCTACTTGCTTGGAATAAGACCAGACTACATTGATAACAAAGATTGGTATATATTTGTCCATGTCTCAACAGCGGCGAGAATGGCATTTGCCCAACTGTGGAAAGATGTAGATATGCCTCCCGATCATCTGATAATAAACAAGATTCTCCGATGTGCTGAGATGGATAGATTAACGTATATTTTAAAAGACAAGAAAGATTCAATATATAATAGAAGTTGGGACAAATGCTTTGTCTGGCTCAATAGAAGGTTAAACCTAGGAAAGGGGTGATAAGATCGTCTATTTAGATTAATTAGATATTTATTAGGCTATATGATTTCTTAAAATTTCGACAAAAACAGGCTAACTCTTTTGTAGATAGTAGAAATTGACTCTATTGAAATGTTTGGTTTGGATGACACTAGTTATTATTAATTGGAGAGTGAGCTTAACTCTCGGTTAGTCATGTTTGTCGTTTCGTTTTAGTCTTGTGTTTATGTGTTTCTACATTTCACCATTTATATTGTTTTTCGATGTTTATTTTGTGTTAATCTTAATGTAAATATTTAATAAAGATTTAATTAAAAAAATAATAATTCTAATTTCTGCTTAGTCTATGACTCTCATTACTTCCAGATCAACATGAAGGGAACAAACCAGAGGTGGGTTTCAGCAGGTTCTGACCAGTTCTGGAGAACCGGTAGCAGAAATTTTGAGTAGTTCGAAGAATTGGTAGTAAAAATTCTGACTGGCCCCGCCCCCATCTATTCTCTGCCTGCCAAGGCCCAGCTGATCAGGAGGGATTTTCCAGTAGCCTTCCCCTGGAATTGGGTGGGAATGGAGATTTTACAGTATCTTTCCCTTGCCACGCCCTCCAAGCCACGCCCACAGAACTGGTAGTAAAAAAATTTGAAACCCACCACTGGAACAAATGCTAAAGTGCAGAGGAACAGAAGACAGAGATGCAGAAAGTTCCACTGAGAAACTACAAGGAAACCATAGAAGGCTTTCTGAATACAAAAAACCCTTCAGGAATTGCCTGACCTTTTTATATATTATATAGCAAAGAAGATAGAAAGGAGAGGGGAGTAGAGGGTAGGAAGAGGAGAGGGAGTGAGAAGAAGGGAAGAAAGGGAAAAGGAGAGGGAGGAAGGGCAGGGGACAGGAGTAAGAGAGAGGGGAGAAGGGGGAAAGAAGAGAGGAGTTGGGGAAAGAAGGGGAAGTAGGATGAGGTAGGAGAGGAGGAAGGAGAAAGTAGGAGAGGAAAGGAGGTTGGGAAGGGAAAGAAAGGAGAGGAAAAAGGTTTGTTGCGAAAAGAGGGAAGAAAACTCCAAACTCCGAATGAAATTAAATGAAATTAAAATGTCTTATTTTAATGCTTTCTTTAAGGAAAATACATATATGTATGATTAATCATGTATAAGAAAATGTACATTTTATATTATGCGTAGAAAAAATAAAACTGAAAAAACTTTTTTTTAAAAAAAGGCTTTGCCTGACCTTCAGCTGAGATTTCCTCAGATCAGATTTCACATAATTTGATGAAATACCTCCCCTTTCCTCAGAGTCATTCATTTTGTCAGCAGATCTCTGAGTCCCAGTATTGCATTCAAAACAAACTGACAATACATTGGAGCAGGGGTGGTATTCACTTACCTTTGCTACCGGGTCGCAAATGTGAGCACACGTGACACTTCTGTGCATGCCCAGGGCCTTCCGCGCATGCGCAGAGTATCAAAAACGGGACGTGAAGACGTCTGGGCGGGTGAACCGGCCAAATACCACCACTGCATTGAGGGGGAAACTCAGGGATGTGATTAACTATTTTAGACAGGGCGTTCAGTGCAGTGTTGGCTCAAGCCTGAATGTTCTTGAATGTAGCTGCATGGCACTAAGATGTACAAATATGAATTTTTTCATATTTACATCAAACATATATTTAAGCACAGCACTTGATTTTGAAGTGGATATTTAAGTATACAGTTGAAGCTTAAAGGATGTTGAGCAGTAGCCTTTCTGTAGAATTTCAGCAACAGCACAATCTTTTCTTTTAGGGGTTGTAAAACTAGTTGTTGTGCTGGCACCGGATAGCAGTGAGGCCCCTGCTGATCCAGATGCTGTACAGCTGGAAAAGGGAGGGAGCAAAAGAAAAATTATTTCTTGGGACTGATGAGTTTGCAACTCTTCTGTAGACAATTTGAGGAGGGGGGGACCCAAACCATTTCCATATTGAAAATGGGAGTACAGAGATTGAACCTATGTGAGCGTTTATTTGTGAGTGAAAATAGATACCACCTGCAAGTATTTGGATGGCTGTAAATTCATGGAAGAAGGGGTTATGAGAGCATTGTTTTTTCCACTCGACTTGAAATTTAATATTTCACAGGCCAATATAATTCCATATGTTAGGATTACACATTCTGTCACTCCCCAAAAATATGGCAAATAGGAAGGCTGATCTACGAAAGAGCAATTTTGCACATTTGATTTCAGCAACAAATACCTCCTCAAGGGTTACCTTCTCCAGCAGGGCTATGGATTGGCTCAAATGAAACTAGGAAGTTGGGTAATTAATTAAGATGCATTTGTTCTCAGAGACTTTAGCCCGAACTCCTTTAAATCTTTTATACCTTATCATCCACAGGGAGAGTTCATTTACTACTTTCTCACTCCTTTTTCAACAACCTTCTCCAGAAAGGTAAGATTTGAGATAAGTTGATAGTTGTTCAGGTTAACTGAGTCAAAGGATAGCCTCTTAAGGCATGAACTTTTTTTTTTCTGGCATGAAAATAACACTCAGTGTCAGGCAGCTGTTAATTTTTTAGACACAGTACCAGGAAAAAAGCTGGGTTTCCCACTTCCTCTGTTCAACGCACAACCACCTACACTAGATGATTTTGCTTTGTAAAATGACCATATTGTTATGGAATGAAGTGACCAAGCAACATCCCTGGGTCAGCCAGAGAGAGAGAGTTTATTTTGCGCAAAAGACTCAAGCTAGGTTTCCATCTTAGCTTTGAGTAAAGACTCCATGCTTGTATGACACATTATATACTTTTCTAAACAAAGGATTCTGCTAACACAGCAACTTTCCATATATGGTTAACATACATTTGTTATTTTGACATTTCCTTATTACTAAAGTTTTACATCATCCTTGCCAGACAATCATTATTCTTCTGTAACTGGCTAAAGTACAAATTCTTCTTTTGATATTTGCTTCTCGTCCAGGTGCTATTCTTTGGCCTAATCACCTTTAACTATATTTCATTAGATTTGTTCCTATCTTATGACAAGTTAGGGGGTCACTTAGAGTATCAAAGGAGTTCATGCTGACTTCGTATTTTCTCCAGCTGGAGGTATTTCCTGCGTTCAGAATATAGTTGCTTTTAGAATATCTTTTAGAATATAGTGAATAGAAAGTTATCCAGCGGTCATCTAACCGCTCCCTCTACATTAATATAGTCACAGTTTATAAACTATTCACAGAACACTGGCTTCTCAAAAACCGAAAAAACACAAGGAAAGAAGGACAGCTGTCTCAGCAGTAGTTACACTGCAGTCTCTTGACTTTCTGTTTGGATTCTGCTGGTTTGAATGAAGTTTACTGTAGAGGAGACATAAGTTTGCCTATGATAAGAGGCAAACCTAGGATAAGAGCCAGTGGTGGGATTCAGCTGGTTCAGGCCAGTTTGGGCAAACCAGTAGTTAAATTGCTCCCCTCCCTGCCCTTTCCAGGAGTCCCCACACACCCCATTTTGGCTCCCGGTAAGTGCAGGGAGGCCTACTAGGCCCAAAATGGGACACGGGAGGGTGTGGCACCCCCCATGGCCTGTTTTCACTCCAGGTGGCTCCAGGGAGGCCTCTTAGGCCCAAAATGGGGCATGGGGCAACGGTGTACTCCCCCATGGCCCATTTTTACTCCCAGGGGGGTGCAGGAGACTGAGTGCTGTCTGTCACACCCCCTGGCAATGCCCACCATGGCCACGTCCACCCAGCCAGTCTTTAAGGCAGAGAACTGGTTATTAAATTATTTGAATCCCACCATTGATAAAAGCTGTTGAATACAAGGACACATAGCTTAAATGCATGTATAATTTAACCACATATGACATAACATAAATGTTTGCAAACCCAGATACTCTGGATGTGCTTATTCACAGTCTTCCCGATTTAAGTGTGGCTAATAGTGAGGAACTGTGTGGCCCAGGAAATTCCTGAGAGCACAGATTTCCCTCTTTGACATTACAAAATATTCATAAAACGGGTATTCTAATAGGCATGTAAAATTGCCAATTTTAATGAAAGTGTTATTTTATGTTCAGTAATTTGGCAGATTCATAGAATTGTTTTAAGAAATATCTGATATTTATATTCCAGAAATAAACGTAGACATTTGAATATTATTTACTTACACTGCACCTCCAGATGACTAAAAGAGATTTTTAATTCCTGTTTGAGGAGCACCTGGATTATTTCTGCCATTTACTCTTATGTAAACAGCCAGATGGATCTGCTCCTAAAGATTAAGAATATTTTAAAAATATGCCTACTTCTATACTGATCTTCTTTAGATCAAGCATGCACAGTCTCCCATCATCTTCAAGTGAATTTAAAATTAGCTAAACTTTATCAGAATTTTACCCATTGCAAATGTTCACATTTTACAGGTAATAAATTTATTAGGAGCAGCAGTAACCCTAACTTTCTTTCATAAACAACACACTGCTTGGTTGGTTGTCAAACTTTGAATTCTTCATAAAAAGCTAATTTATTTAAAATGAAAACAGTTTTGATTTCCCCAAAACTGATGGAATATAAGTCCTGTACAAAGAAAACAATTCATTATATATTCAAACTGTATAGAGGGCACCTACCTCCATTGAGATAATTCGGCGATCTATATAATGCATAAGTTCAGCATCTTGCATAATATATTGTGCTTCTATTCTGAGGCATATAAAAAACGGAACAAGTAAAAATCCAAGCTGTACTGCTGCCATTCTTTCATTAAATCTCAGAAGTAATTGAAAGGCAACCCTCCAAAGCTAACAAGCACGGTAAGGTTTGTTTAGCACAATAATATATATGTGCACATATAAAGAGACAATCCTCATGCAAAGTCTGAATGATTTAAAATGGCTGTTCAGGTTCCTACAGTTTCTCATTAACACAACAAAGTTGTGTAAACCTCTCAGCAAGAGGTTTGTTTCTAGAAGCCAATGGAGTGCTTTCCAGGATATGATCTTTTGATTGGATCCAGATGTTCAGAACTGAACTGTACAACTCACTTAGATTAATCCCGTCCAATGAAAGCAGCGAGTCTCCCTTCTTTCCTTTTACCAATCTTCATTAGTATGCAACACTAGTAAAGTTTCATGTCATAGAATCTGCAATAGAGGTAGCAATCTTGCAAAATAGTCCACTTTTTAAGTCTTTTTATAGGCTGTATTTGCAAAACATTGCTTAGCTGTGCAATAAGGGCTGCAGGACAGAGACCCATTTTCCCCTAGGTAGTATTGACTGGCGTAAGACGTCTTCTTTTTTCATCATGACCGAAGAATGTTTTAGTGATGGATATATTTCAGAGAGACTGATTCCAATGGAGTTGCCTTAATTGCACTATTTCCAGCAGTTTTGTTCTACGCGTAATCTCTATTGATTAGATTATGCAAGAGCTGTACATTAACATGTCTTAGATTTAGACTTAAGTGTGGTTTTGCTTTTTTATTTACAGAGTGGGCAACCATTTCTGTCTAGTGATTATATTTGCCTTAAAAAATGTTTTTACAGAATGTCTGCCAGAAGGACCATGTTTCCTCTTGCATGTTAAAGGGGGAAAAAAATCAAGAAAATTGAGACAGGGTTTGAAAGGGAAGCCAGGGGGATATTTTCTACTGTTTTTCTAAGCCTTACTTTTTCCACAATTGGAAAAACAAAAGGCATGGAATATAGTCTAATGCAGGGGTCCCCAACCCCTGGTCCATGGACCAGCACTGGACTGCGCCATGCCAGGAACCAGGCTGCACAAGCAAACAAAGCCCCATCTCGGGATTCAGGCATGAAACCATGCCTCATTCAGTCCATGGGAAAACTTCTCTCCATAAAACTGCTCCCTGGTGCCCAAAAGGTTGAAGGGGGGGGGGTGTGTGTCACTGGTCTAATGTTTGTTTTAAATTTTAAGCTATTGCTATGCAGCTTTTACTTCCTGAAATGATTTCTTTAAAACTATGCAATAAATATATAATAAAATTGTATAATGCTATTCACAATATCAAACTATATTCTCAAACACCAGAGTTGATCATTGACTGTAATAGTTGAAGGAGGCTTTGAAAATCAACTAATACAGGTTTTCCTCAATCTTGGCAACTTTAAGACGCATGGATTTCACTACCAGAATTTGCCTGGCAGCACACATCTTTAAATTGCCAAGTTTGAAAAACAGTGATCTAATCTGACTAAGCTGAACTGCAAAACTAGGTCATGACAAAATTGTGCACAAGTGCAAGTCTCCGGTTACAAGCATATAGTACACTAGTGGCCAAAATTGTGGAAACCTTTTGGGAAAAGTGTATTTTTGAGGTTTGATGGCTAATAATACCACTTTTTTTTTTTTTTGGAGTTTCAGGTTAATTGTATTCCACTGCTGGAATGGCCTGGGAATAGCCTAGACCTTAACCCAATTGAAAATCAATGGAGCTGACTAAAGAAACTTGTTAGTCAGAAGCAACTCAGCAATAAAACCCTGTTAATAGAAGCAATCATTCAATCTTGGTTTCACATTATAACAGCTGCAGAACTAAAAGACTTGATTTATTCCATGGGAAGATGTTGTAAGGCTGTAATTCATGCTACAGGCTACCCAACTATGTATTAACTGACATGGTGATCATTTTTGTATATCTTGTTTTTTCTATGGTGATCATTTTTGTATATCTCGTTTTTTCTACGTGTTTCACTTTTCTTCTTTATACTGTAACCAGTGGTGGGATTCAAATAATTTAACGGTTTAATGGTTCTCTGCCCTAATGAGTTCTTCCAACGACCAGTTTGCCAAACTGCTCAGAAAGTTAACAACTGGTTCTCCCGAAGTGGTGCAAACTGGCTGAATCCCACCACTGACTGTAACTGCTATTCTAATAGCAAATCCTTCATAAAAGTTATTGCATTACATTCTTGATTAAATTATCTTTCCATTGATATATAATTTTATGGTACTACTCAAAAAAAAAATTGGTGTTATTAGCTAATTTTAGAAAATATACTTTTCCCAAAAGGTTTCCACAATTTTGGCCACTACTGTAAGTGATGTCAGCAGGGAACACATCTCACCTTCCTATGGGAAGGCAATACTTTAATCTGAAAGACCTTTCAGTTTGTTTTTTGTAATTCATGAACCCATTTCTTCTTTTTTTCCTTTTCTTTTTTAAATATTGGTTGGTATTTTTGTTCTTGTCCTTAAAGTAAGCTTCAAAGCACAGGGGATGGAGTAGACCACCAGCATTGCAATAGATGCTTTGAAAAGTACTATATATGTATATCTCACTTTTTCTAAAGTTTGTCCATGATTTAATATTTGTTCCCCTATATTTTATGGAACTTTAGCCAGATTTTCAAAATGGTTGCATTTATAGAGTGACAAAAGAGCTGTTTATAAAAATCAAATCCTCAAGCTCTTGCAGTAGGTTCAGAATATAAATATACAGTAGTAAGTAAATAAATACCATGGTATTCAACCATCTCATGTTTAATCAACTAATGTAAATCTACAAATAACAATTGCATGAGTAAATGATCGTCTCTATCTATTTCTCTGTTTATGTTCATATTATTGAATTATTCTTCTCCTTTATGATGCAAAAAAGCTTTGGGTGGATAACAGTAATAACTAAAATGTACAATGAATTAAATATACCAGGAGCTGTAGTGGCGCAGTGGTTAGAATGCAGTATTGCGGGCTAATTCTGTTGACTGCCAGAGATTCGATCCTCACCAGCTCAAGGTTGACTCAGCCTTCCGAGGTTGGTAAAATGAGGACCCAGATTGTTGAGGGCAATATGCTGAAGCTGTAAATCACTTAGAGACTGCTATAAAGCCCTGTGAAGCAGTATATGCTACTGCTCATCTCAGGCATCATGGTAGTGGTGACAATGTTAAACTAAGATTAAGGAGACACAGATTTAAATCTACCCTCAGCCACAGGAACTCATTAGATATTTAGTTCAATGATTCACTGCAAGACCAAATATATCACAGGGTGACTGTTGAAGGGAAAATACGACTGCCTATTGCCACATTATTCTAATGAAATGCAAAATATAACCCAAAAAGCAAACAAATGAACTTAATAAAAAAACCTATGTCTAAACTATCAGCTTGCATGTTAAAGGCTCACCTGAATAAAAGATGCTTCCAGTTCAAAAAAATGGAATTGTTATGTGTATATGTTAATATGATGGGTGCTTTATTCTTCGCTGCCATGTATTTAAAATGTTTGAATTATTCTAATTGTTTTTATTTTTTAAATTTTATTTGCAGCCCAGCAGCACTTGTGTGTGTGTGTGGGAGCATAATGAACAAACAAACAAACTAACACCAGCTGTTCTTGTACAATAATGTCTGGGGTAGTCTTTCTGAATTATATCCTACTTTTGCTTCTTCTAAGAAAACCTTCCTTCCTTCCTTCCTTCCTTCCTTCCTTCCTTCCTTCCTTCCTTCCTTCCTTCCTTCCTTCCTTCCTTCCTTCTTGTTTTATATATTTCCCTATCTTTTTTCTTATTCTGATTTTGTGAGCTCTTTTCCTCACAAAAGGAAAAAGAGCCTGTCTATCAGATACATTGTCTGCCCAATAATTGCCTGACTAAGCTCTGAATATGTCTGGCTCCCTCTTCGGCAAACTCACAATCTGTCTCTCTGTCTGACTGTCTCCTCGCCAGCCCACAGCTTTATCCACAACATTTGACATGCTGTTTCCTTGTTCCAGCTTGTTATTTCACAGAAGCAATGACATCATTCTACTCCCTCCTGGTTAATTTGCCTGCTATATAATAAAGATTTATGTTCTGTTTTTAAACATTACATTCATTTCTTTTCCCTCAGAATTCAAAGAGTAAAATATAGTGCAAGCATCGATAGGGACAGCAGGAAAAATTAATGGAGGACAAATCATGCTCCCCTCCTACCATGTTTCGTCTCATGACAGAGGAAAGCCTTGGGGGTGGTTTCTGGAGAAGGGTTGCCATTAATCAATTACTTTTTGTTGTGAAGGTTTATAATAGTAAGTTAGAGTGTGAGTTTTTATGGGGTTTTTTTTTCCTATTCCAGAAAAACCTAGAAATAGGTAATTGGGCCATTTTATTGCAAATGAGCAGACAGGGCAATCTGGATTGCAACATTGCCACCATTTAAAACAACAGTGAAGTATTTTTCGTTCGCTTACAAAAGGAAGAGGCAAAATTCCGTGCCACCTGCTTTTAAATAAAGGAAACTTTCCCCAGCTAAAATTAAATTATTTCTACCAGCTGCCTGCCCGGTTAAAATCATTGTTACTCATCCCATCCTCTGACATTGATAAAAAACACTCAGCTTAGTTATAATAAAAACAACATATTCAGTTAAAGTCATAGACTTCAAATGGAAGTATAAAACCTAGAGAAATCATAATAGATTATTTTTTGCCAATGGAATGACAGTCAAACACTCCACAATTGAGGTCATCATGAGAAATCAATAATCATTCACTCAAATTTATTGCAGTCTTCCAGAGAGCAACCTATCTTTTCTGGATCCACATAACCTGAAGAAAGAGCCAGGTTTTCAATACCTGCCTAAAGATCTCTAGAGTTAAATTCCTTCTGTAAATCAGGGGCTGGGGGAGAGATTATTCTGGTGTGTGTGTGTGTGTGGGGGGATTTACCACAGAAAAAACACACCTCCTAAATCCCATAGAACATTAACAGAGTTGGAAGGGACCTTGGAGGTCATCTAGTCCAACCCCCCCTGGTCAGGCAGGAGACCTATATGAGAAATTTGAACCGCCAACCTTTCTGATCGACAAGCTCAGCGTCTTAGCCACTGAGCCATGAACATGCTCAACCTATTGATGTGTGTAGCATGGGCAGATACCAAATGCTTCTCTTAGCAAACCACTTTTGCTAAATGTAGTGTACAAATTTACATGCCAAAAGTCTTCTAAGTTGTTATTAATCTGCCCAAAGCCATTGAAAGGTACTTTAAACACTTTTTTTTTTATCAATGTCAGGTGCCCATCAGATGTGTTGGACCATAAAGTTGGACACATTGGACAATAATTCCTTTCATTCTCAACCATCCTTTTCTAACAGCAGATAAAAGCCCATCTGGATGGGGCTGTTTCAAGCTAGAACTCAATTCATCTGGCTGGTAGGTTGATGACTCTATGCCATTTGAACAGATTTCTTTTGTATTAAGTAATTACTTACAATTAAAGCAAGCCATGACAAAAATATGACTTGAATATTAATTGCAGATCTTGTTTAAGGTTACATGTACAACATACATGTACAACAAAATAGTCAGATACTCAGTAAGGCACCTGGCCTTTACATAATTGAACATCAACAAACATCAAAATAATAAACACGGGGAAAGGATCAGTTTACCTTTTGTTTCTTTTCCTGGGGGAACATGTCATTGATTTAAGACACACAACCAGTGGCATGCTGAGTTTTGAGTAGTTATATTTCCTTCCTTCCTTCCTTCCTTCCTTCCTTCCTTCCTTCCTTCCTTCCTTCCTTCCTTCCTTCCTTCCTTCCTTCCTTCCTTCCTTCCTTCCTTTGCAGGCTACTAGCCACTATTTCCCCAATAACAAGGCTTCATTATAAGAACTAAAAATACAACCAAAGTAAACACTGGCAGCTTCCCTCTTGTTGAATTGTCTTTGTGTCATGTGTGTGTGTGTGTGTGTCCCACATCTGAAAACAAACAATGCTAGAAACCCTTTCAGTCTAAGATGCATTATTTATGAACTATATTGTAGCCAGGCCGAAAGTGACAACTGTTTGGGAAAGGGAAAGCATGAATGAATGAATCCCAAGCAAACAAGAATTGCATTTGCAATATTACTCTAGTTTAAAACTGACTTAAATATTACTTAATATGTTTTACGTTCAATATTATATATTCAAGATTAGGGTTTCATATTTTATGTTCAACAATACAAAATGAATTTTATGGCCTGGTCTTCTTCTTGTACCCAGATGAAATTAGTCACATTGTTCATAAGGTTTGATTGAAAGAGTGTGAAAATGATCTTTATCCTGCGTATTTAGTGTTAAATAGTTTGTATGCTTTCCATTAATTTCTTTTGCTTGGAAGGTGGCTGAATTAATGAATAAAAGGAATAATTATATTATCATATTGGGATTTTTGTAAATAGGAGGCACAAATGAGTTTTGTAAAATCTGGAGATTAACTTAAAATCCAGGGAGCTGCTGTGAACAGCTGCATCTTACATTCATTTCATGTTTGCATGCTCGTAGTCAAATACAGTTGTGGGCAGTTCCTCTATGAAATTTTGTCTTCCCTCTCACTATTGGCTTGAATCTTGTTCCTTGAGACCTTGCAGAGACCTTGCATCAAGGAAGTATATGTAAACAGAACCGTATTTCCCGCAGAAGTTACACAGTTGCAGTTTCAAAAACTAAGACATCTGATGATATGTGCTCAGGATAAGCTAATGCAGCAATGTTCCTGCCATCCGCTTTTCTAGAGGTTGTTTACAGAGAAAGTTCTCATATTGCCTAAATGTAACAGCCAGTGGCTATGCTCCAAGAACATTGCTCCATATTCCAAAGCAAATACCATTTCAGAAATTGACTAAAACTCCTCACCCACATCAAATCCTTGGAAGTTTGTAAGTAGGATCCTCCGGCCTCCTAAAGAATGGTGCAGTGGCGTAGAGGTGGAGCTCTTGCCTCACAATCAGGAGGCCGTGAGTTCAATCCTAGGTAGAGGCAGATATTGCTCATTCTGGGTATAATGAGGATATATCTGCTGAACAAAATCCCACATTGGCGACAGGAAAGTTATCTGGCCATTAAACAGTCTGCTAGCTCCATTCAGTTGCCCAGACTCTACCCCACAAGGGATTATGGGGTTCTTAAAAGATGATGACTATCCTCAGGCCTCCTAGAAAAAGGTTTTGAGAACCAGCAAATATAGCCATATAATATTGTACAAGTTTCTTCATTAAAACAAGGACCCCGATTGTTGGGGGCAATATACCAACTCTGTAAGCCACTTAGAGAGGGCTGTAAAGCACTGTGAAGTGATATATAAGTCTACGTGCTATTGCTATTACCGGTAACACAATGTTTATGCAAGGGGGAAAGATCTAATTACTAGAAGTTGAAAAAAGCTACAAATACAACAAATGTCTTTGGAGGGCAGGCTGAATGGTATGCAATAGCACTTAGACTTATATACTGCTTCACAGTGCTTTACAGCCCCTCTCTAAGAGGTTTACAGAGTCAGCATATTGCCCTCAACAATCGGGGTCTTCATTTTATCGATCTCAGAAGGATGGAAGGCTAAATCAACCTTGAGCCTGGTGAGATTCGAAGTGCCAAATTGCAGTCAGCCAGCAGTCAGCAGAAATAGCCTGCAGTACTCAGTCTAACCACTCTGCCACCTCGGCTCTTTAAGAGCTCAAGTTTCTCCCTACTACTTCCTTGTTCCCAGAATCTGCAGCTCTCTCATTCTGGCAAATGGTGGGATGAGTTATTTAGCCACTATATACCTTCTACCAATTTGTTCCTCAAAATAATATTCCCTCCATTATGATCAACAGCACACTAAATACATTGTGTTAGTACTTCCAACTCCTCTATTCCCAGGTGATAAAAGTTGAAAAGGATTCTCTCTAGAATTCTCATCTTCTTTCTGTGTAGAAAATCTCATGGGAAGGGAGTGGAATATTCTTTGATAACTACCTTTGTAAGCCTTGAGCATTTAATTCCACAAATTGAAATTCATACTTTGGTTGTTATCCATTTTTGGTCAAAAGAATGTGAGTCCTTTTTTTAAAGTGATGAAATATGCTTTCTGTTCAATGGGAAAATCATCATTAATTGGTTTGATAACATTTTGATTTTAAAAAAAACTGAGAAAGGAAGTTAGTGTGTTAGTTACTTCGGGGATAATGAAGGCAGAATGTCATTGTAGCATAGCTCTAGTCTGAGTCATCACATTAAACAGCTCTCCCCAGGGGAACTTGGAGATCAGGAAGGAACATGGCAGGAGAAATGAAATATTTGTCTATTCATTTGTCAGTGCTCGGCTGGATATTCATGCTCCCTAAGCTTCAGCTTGACAGAATTCACCATTACAGTAGTGAGTACATTTGGGTACTGACTTGCTAACTGAAAGAGAAATAAATACTTTAAGAGACCAATAGGGAGCAATTTGATCATCCATCTCTTTTAAAGCCTTCTTCAGACATATACTAAACATGTGAAGATGGAAGAAGAATTGTATTTCTGAACTCTTCCCCAAGAACATGACCAGAAGACAACTGGGAACATGACCCGACGAGCTCTGTCTACTTACTGTAAAGCTACGTGAACAGAATATTGCAAGTACAATTTTCCCAATGTCACCTTTACAGCTCAAGAACTTAATATCCTTTCCAAGTCTTTTTCTTCACCCATTATGCAGCTATGGGCTATGGTGTCTCTTACCTGACCATTGCCTAGGTACCATCTCTTCCCTGTCTCCAAAGGTCATTCCCACATGCCATTGCCTACATACTGCTCCTACCACTTTGATTGATTGCTTGTTTATTTATTAAATTTGCTCGCTACCCATCCAACTGCAGTTTTTTTTTATCCTGCCATTGTTGCTCTATAAGTAATTCAAGGAAGTGAACATACCTAACACTCCTTCTTCCTCCTATTTTTCCCCACAGCAATAATCCTGTGAGGTGGGTTGGCCTGAGAGAGTGTGACTGGATATAGTCACCCAGCTGATTTCATGCCTAAGGTGGACTAGAATTCAGTCGCCTGGTTTCTAGACCAGCTCCTTAATTATTACATCAAATTGGCTCTTCATATGTACTATTAAAGCATGCTCCATAGGGAAATGTACCCATATTATACTGTTAGTTAGTCAGGTACCTATGATTACATGGACCATCTTGGCTTATTTGTAAGAATAATTCTTCCAAGAGCATTTCAGTGATCACAGATTTATCTTTTCATCTTATCTGCTACTTTCCCTTTGTCTATTTCACTCAACTATGCCTTGGAGAATATTTTTTTCTTACTACAACAACTTATAAATGTGCTCAAAGTATTTGAATTCTTTGCTTACTGATGATTGCCTCATGGAAGCATTTAGTTCAAGTCTTTAGTTCAGGACCGATTGATTGACTCTTCCTGAAGCCCCTTGTATTCTTAGTAACTATCTCTGAAGTCATAATTCAAAGGTACCTACTGTCTTTCTCTCTTTTTCATTTTCCAGCTTCCTTTGCCATTAATTACTGCTGGAAACACCATTGCTTTAAACATTCTGCTCTTTGTTCTCATGCATTTAGATCTCTGAATTTATAACTACCGATGAGTAAGTGGCCTTCTGCACACATTGCATACTACAGAGGTGAGTTTGGATGGAGTTAGTGGCACTGCCTTGTTATAAGGCCAGCTCAAGAGGGATTGTTGAATGAAAGGCCAATTTGAGATAACGATTCTATGCTTAATTTTTATATCAATGTTGACAATAGGATGGACTTTTCTATTACATAGAAACAGATCTGTCTTTTAACAATGGAAAACAGTTGCAGAATTTAGGAGGAAACATTGGGATGCTACATCTGCTGTTTCTCCACACCTGCCACTTCAGAAAGCCACCTAACTGTAATGGTGTGTCTAATTATTGCTCCCTTCTCTATGGTTATTTTAACCACTGAAATGAAGACTTATTCCATGTTTCTTGAATTCAGTTCCCCATTCAAAGTATTCTATGACATGTAAATCTTTAACCATAAAATATAACAACAACCTCACAAGAATCTTCCAATTTTAAGCAAAACTAAAGCTTTTGCAATGGGTAAGAGCACTCCCCATGTCCTAAAAAGGTAAGTGCGTATAAGAGGCTTGACTCTTAAACTCTTAAATTTGTGTGCATCCTGAGATCCAATGCTTCATGTATGTGTGTGTGTGTGTGTGTGTGTGTGTGTGTGTGTGTGTATGTATATATATATATATATATATATATATATATATATATATATATATATATATATATTCTGAGGTTTTTGCGGGTGTTTGTATGTAGGTCTTCGGTTATTCGGGTCTTCTCCCGCATAGAATTGGAAGTATCTTGGTGACATTTTGACGAAGTCTCATTCGTCATCTTCAGGCTGGTGTTCTCGGCTTCGTGCTTCCAGGAGCAATGTGAGATCGCAGCTGTCTCTTTCTTTTAACTGCTAGTGGGGGTGTGAGCTGATTGGGTGGGAGCTTGGCTGTGTTCTGATTGGGTGGAGGTGTGTTCTGATTGGTTAGGGGCTTGGCTATGCTCTGATTGGATGGGGGGTTGGTTGTGCTCTGATTGGCTGGGGGTGTGTTCTGTTTGGGTGGGGGCTTGGTTGTGCTCGGCTTAGTCTGAGTTGCAGGGGGATTTGAGCTGGTGAGCTGCGTTGTTGTTGTTTGGCTTCGTGTTTGTGGTCGTGAGAGATTTTCATGGAGGGTGTTGGTCTGATTCATGTATGGATTGGAGGGGTTAAAAGTGGCTAATGATGCAGCTGCGGTCTGGCTTCTGGTCCTTGGTCGTGCCTCATTATCAGTGTGGGTTTGAGTCTGCTTTCTGCGTGGATGTGTGGTGGTGACATCCTGTGTGGCTCTTGTGAGTGTGGGTCTGGTGTCATTCATCGTGTTAGGGACTCGTTGGTCAATAAGGGCGGGTTTCCAAATGGCTGGCAGGCGGGAGGTATGGTCTCATTTGTTCATGCTGTTTCTATCTCGATGGCTTCTCTGATTATTCTGTCATTAAAGTGTTCAGTTTTGGCGATAGTTCTGGTCTTTTTAAAGTCAATTTCATGTCCTGTGGCTTTAAAGTGTTGGATCAGGGAAGAAGTAATGGCACAGCCATGAACCACGGCCCATTGGGCAGTACAAAACCTGCTGGCTGCCAGAAGGAAAAGAAGGAAAAAAAACCCCAGAAGTAGTGAATGTGATTTCACTCAACTAGGGTTGCAGAAAAATCTTGGTTACATAGGAAAAACCCGGCTTAAAGAAAAACACCCAGGTTCATTTAATGACCGTGTGATTCATTTAACAACTATTGCAAAAAAAAAAGGTCATGAAACGGGGCACAATTCATCTTTGTTGCTTAACAACAGAGGTTGTGGGCTGCCTTGCGGTTGTAAGTCAAGGACTACCTGCATTACCTGTATAATTATATATTTGTGGATTGTTAGAGGAGAATCCCCATTTTCTACCATGATTTTACAACTTTCGGAATTACCCAGTTTGGGTAGTGAAATGTCTGTAAGAAAATAAGCAAGGTCAGAGAGCAGCAAGGACCCCGCTCAAACGCATGTAGTGCCACACCACCTCAATACAACATATTAAATGGCCTTGAGCATACTAGTATCTTCAAGTAAGATACTTGAATAAATTATTCATCAGAAGGTGGGATGAGAAATTAGAGAAGATTCTTTACATTATGGGATGTCCCCTATTACTGAAGTGTCTGTGCTAGCTTAAGTTTTTAAAACAAGTTGTCTGTTTTTCCCACTTCAAGAAAGCACGTGGAATTCAAGACAACAATCCAGCCTGGTTTTAAACTGGTCCTCTAAAAGCGCCTAGGAAACCTTTTTAGTTTTGATAGTAGCAAACTGCACTACTCTCTTTCCAGCTCTCCACTGACTTCTAATTATGGGTGTGGACCTACATTAGTTCTCTTCTCTGAGTTAAGAAACCACAAGGAGCCAAACAATGCTTAATGGTTAATTGTGGATTTCAGTTAGAGAAAATGGGATGAGTCTCAATTAAAGTACAAATTTCCTTATTGCCTCAAATGCATATGATAGAGAATGATACATTCTGATAGGTTTATTAGATCTGGGAGCTTTCTCAGAATGTGTCTGAAGTAGAAAACTGAGATAGGGAAAAACATTTATTTGTGTTCCAAAAAATACATTCTCACTTGAAATGTTTCAACTGGTCTCTGTTCTGATGGAACAAACTCAATAAAACTTAAGTGCCTCATGTTCTAGTGGTGGTGATAGTGGGTGGGAAACCTGAAATCTTTCCCATTGTCCAATTCATAAAACAATGGGAAATAAAAACAAGTTCCTTTTCCCTAGGCCAGAAAATTGCAATGGGATTCATGTTCTGTGCTACTGTCTAAAAAATGTAAACAAAAATGCATTTTGTACACTGAACAGTCAGTGGAAACATCACAGCCCATGAAACAAGAATAAAATAATAAAACAGAATAATTTTCTCTGTCTACAAGCTATAGCAAAAACAAAGCAGTGTGTTCTACATTTGCATCCTGAAAGCAGAACAATGCCGTATCTATAATAACCCTGTATTATAAGGTGCATTTGCATTTGGCACCTGCCTAAAAATGTATTCTTATACATAAAAACACCTTTAAGTTATTATATATAATATGC
This sequence comes from Masticophis lateralis, assembly GCA_030761175.1. Classification (NCBI taxonomy): domain Eukaryota; kingdom Metazoa; phylum Chordata; class Lepidosauria; order Squamata; family Colubridae; genus Masticophis; species Masticophis lateralis. The sequence continues at coordinate 260,816,814 of JAUDYJ010000001.1, forward strand.
ATCAATTCCTATAACAAATGTAAAAGAGGAGTCAACTTACATGTCAGGCAAGTAACAATTCAGCAGGTAATATTTTTTAAAATTATGTTTCCAAAGAGTCTTAATCTTTGAACAAGTATTTAATTCTCTGTATTCTCACCCTGTGTTCTATACAAATGAGAGCATGGATGGAACTTGTATCTGCTGTTATAATGGTTAATATTTCTCCAAATCTCCATTATTTGGAGATGAATTTAAAGGGAAAAAATTCTGCTGATAAAACATTGTAACATTCAAACAATGGAGGGGGAATGGTCCACATTTTTTTTTTACTCAGGCAAACATAGGATACATTAAATAACCATTTTAAATAGGAACAGATTTTCCTTAGAACATTCCACTAATCCTTACTTGCAACTTTTCTTACACTGAAAACATCTATAGATTTTTGCTGGAAATCTTCCTCAAGTGAGGCACAATTTAAGAAACTTGAGAGTTCTAGCTGGTCATTCTGACTAGAAAAATGGATGCTACATGAATATTCTTTTACGGGGCTGATCTTAGCATCAGAAAATTGAAGCAAATAGCATATAAAGCAAATATCAGGTTCAGGGAAGTGTCAGGCAAATTTTGGGTAAAAAATCATATGCGCTATAACTTCTAAGGTTGGTGCCAACATTTCTAGTATTGAAATAAGGCAGCTGCTAGTAGTTTCCTCCAGTATGGTTGGTCCTTCTAATTCAGTTTATATTAGATTGATCTCAAGAGAGAGAAAGTTGGAGAAGACAGAGATACCTTGTTGTTCTTTAGTGATTACATTATGTGTATATCGGGTTTGTCTTCTGAGAGCTCTAGGTGGAATATCCTCAATCATTTTATTGCCACAATGACAACACAGAAAGGCACATTCAGTTAAGAGTTGATGATTGGCCCAAAGTCACCCAGTTAGCTTGATGTTAGAAAGAGGACCCAAACTGGCTACATCCATGTTCCTTAATCAATACAGCACACCACTCTGGATGTCTTATTCAGAAGATGCCCAGTCTTCCAAAAACATCTATCTGACTCTGCTTTGGGGAAAGCACCCTGATTCCTATCTGTCTGACATATATGTAATATGAATATGAATGTATTCAGGGGTGGGCTGTTGGGGGTTCACAGGGGTTTTGGTAGCTAAGATTCTACGCAGTTCAGAGAACCCCCAAATCCCACTCCTGGCTTGCCCTGCCAACCCACCCCTCCCCTCCCAGGAGTCCCCACGCAGCCTGTTTTGGATGCAGATAAGTTTAGGGTGTGTGCGGAGGCTCGGAAAGGGTGAAAAATGGGCCTACTGAAAGGTCAGGAAGGGCCTCCAGAGCCTGGGGAGACCATTTTCGCCCTCCAAGAGACTTGAGGAAAGCCTTCAGAGCCTGGGGAGGGCAAAAACACAGGAAGCTGACTAGGCCATGCCCACCATGGCCACACCCACCCAGTGCACTGGGCAGAGAACCCCTTTCTACAATTTTTGAAGCCCATCCCTGAATCTATTGATACATTAGTACTTTTATACAACAGAATTAACAACTAGGAACCATAACCTGTAATCTAGAACTCAGAAAACAGGGATACGAATCAGTAAAGCCTTGTCTGTGGATTTGGAAGCAGAGAGCACAAACTAGCTTATAGGCCAGAACGTTGCTCTTCTACCTGCTTTCTGAACATCGATAAAAATTTTGGGTCAGTACAATGGTACTGACAGTCATCCTGACTATAAATGTAGAGTTTCTAACATGTTTCTAACAGGTTTATTTTCATAGAATTGAAAACCTCCCCGCTAAACAGGATGAACGTTTGTCTGATCTTATGATTATTTAAAGTTCCCAATGCAGGCAATGGTATTCGATAGAGCTATATTAAAGTCTGAAAGTCAGATATAATGGCATTGAGAGAAAACGGTGCAATTTAAAACATTTTTTCCTCTTCAGCTGAAAATTATGACTTTTCAACTACAGTTAAAAAACTGGGAATATCTTTTCCTGCTTGATATGTTTTAAAGCCATCTGCATTTAAATATGTGATAAATTCTGGAGGTCTGTACAGCCTTAATACTTTCCCTAAGTAAAATAAATGGATAACATAGGAAGTCTGGCCTACAAGAAATAAGAGCCACGACCATTTCCACAGTGGATTTTGCAGTCAATACTTCCCTCTGAAGTTGGTTTTTCTTCTTTCCTTCCTTTTCAGATACAACAATCTAAGTTACTATGGCCTCTTTTCTCCAGATACACTGGTCTAAGATTACAATGAAGTCTTTTACATACTTACTCATCTAAGACCTTTGGGACAAATTTTGATTTTTACTAAAAACTCTCTCATCCTTAACTGATGTCTGATATAAATAATAATAATAATAATAATAATAATAATAATAATAATAATAATAATAATAATAATAAAAGGCTACCTCTGCTTGTCTCAGTGGCTGAGATTTTGAACTAAATCATTTTATCAAGGTATATACTATTTAAAAATATTTCATAATAAAGTGTAGAACAGCCAGCAGGGGACGCTAAAACATAAAAGGAGAATCTGATTCCAGGGATTCAGCATAGAGAACTGCTTTTCAAAAAGCTATTTGGTTATAAGGTCATTGTTAAAGTGCAGAAAGACTATGGGGTGATTATCACGAATGTCTTTCAAGGATTCCCTCCATTTTTACACACACACATACACACACACATTGGTCTCTCAAAGTTGGGAGGGAAAATTATTTCTAATGTAGCAGTTGCTCGATATTTTGTGGCACATCACAAGAATACTGTATTAATTTTTCTTATTTTTATTCTAGAAGAGAATTCCTTCAGAGAAAGGCTGCATGATCCGAGCTGGAAAAATCCAGACGACTAATAGATGGCAGCAATGTCCTATTTCTCTGAGCTGCCATCTGGTGGCTATCTAGATTTTTGCAGCCAAGACCGGATAGTCTTCCTTAAAAGTGGGAGAGCATTTAACCTTACGACATGAATTCAAAATACAGTTTCAGTTTTCAGTTCCACAAAGCAAAATTGTTTGCAGTGGCTGTCTTTCCCCCTCTATTCTATTGGAGAAGGGATTGCATAGATCTGCAATGAATCTACATAAATCTACTTTGAGTAAATCCATTTCTTCTCCGCATAAAGTTTCTTTTCAGGTAACATTCAAGGAGCCTGGTTTTGACCTATAAAGTTTTCAACATCACCTTGTTAGGATTTCTGAAAAATGTCCTTCTCTAGTTAAAATTTGGTCACATTTTCCAGTTTCCATTCTTTTGTTAAATGAAGAGCAGTCAATAACAGCTTTCTTTCTTTCTTTCTTTCTTTCTTTCTTTCTTTCTTTCTTTCTTTCTTTCTTTCTTTCTTTCTTTCTCTCTCTCTCTCTCTCTCTCTCTCTCTCTCTCTCTCTCTCTCTCTCTCTCTCTCTCTCTCTCTCTCTCTCTTTCTTTCTTTCTTTCTTTCTTTCTTTTTTTTGGCCAAGTATGCAGTCATACAAAACATGTTTGCTCTGGGGCAACTGTCTCTTTTTGAGTTACTGGATCAAGACAATTTTGTTTGCTCAAGCTCTTAATAATTGTGCTGCTGCTTATTATGCAAGTCCCTTCCAGCTGCTCATTTCAGCTTTGAATGCTTTGCATGTTATTCTTGTATTGCTCTGATCTATTGCTTTAAGTGCCATGGAAACGACTTGATCAAAAGTCAAGGTATAAACCATTAGAATAAATAAATAATATTAATACCAGACGCCTATGCACAATGCCTGGAAGAACTGTCAGTTCTGCGTCCTAGTTTTATTCCTTTTTTTCCCCAGATCGAGTACCCTGAATAAACTTGGTTGGCAGATGATTGAGGCAAAGAATGGACAAAGGCTGGAAGTGCCATGTGACCTATTTTGTACAACCAGAAGGCATATGGAGTTAATTTATTTACTGTTAATTTACTGTAATTGAGAATTTTTTGGCAGGTTACCGTCTCAACCATAAATAAAACAGGATGTTGCCAACTGTGAAAAGTTTCACCTCCCAACCTGGCCACCTTCACTACTGAAATTGAAATTATTTGTTTGTTTGTTTGTTTGTTTGTCAAACACGTATAAGTTTAAATGAGGAATACAGATAGAAATGAGGAAGAGAGGAGAAACAATCTTTGTGTCAGGCAGCAAAAAGGTTGGCCATGTTTCTCAACCTCAGGAACTTTAAGATAAGTGGACTTCAACTCCCAGAATTCCACTAGCCAGCATGCTGGCTGGGGGGAATTCTGCAAGTTGAAATCCACTCATCTTAAGGTTCCTGAGGTTGAGAAACACTGCTCTAGAAGGTGAGCATATTACAGAAATGTGAAATGGAGCTCAGGCCTGCCTCCTGAGACCATAGGAATGTATATTTCATGGCACAGTAAACTGATTTATTTATTTATTTATTTATTATTTCAATTTATAAACCGCCCTTCTCCTTGCGGACTCAGGGCGGTGAACAGCCAGAATAAAACATGGTATACAAAAGTTAAAAACAATTAAAAATTATTAAATATTATTCGGCCGAGAATTAAAACAACCCAATTTAAAATCAATGTCAGATTTAAAAACGGAGGATGGGATCAAGCTAGCCCAGCTAGATGGAACAAATGGGTTTTAAGGGCCCGACGAAAGGTCCGGAGATCTGGAATCCTGCGTATCTCCGGGGGTAGGTCATTCCAGAGGGCGGGCGCTGCCACAGAGAAGGCTCTCCCCCTGGGGGTCGCCAGCCGACACTGGCCGACGGCACCCGGAGGAGGCCCTCTCTGTGCGAGCGTACTGGCCGGTGGGAGGCTATTGGCAGCAGAAGGCGGTCCCGCAAGTACCCAGGTGATGAGCTTCTTCTCTTGCTGTAGGACAAAGTAGGCATTATGAGCCCCCAAACTGCCACATTCCTGATAATGTAAATCTAGGCTATCCATCCAACTTTAAGACTTGTGGACTTCAACTCCCAGAATTCTCAAGCCAGCATAGTTGGGAGTTGAATTCTGGGAGCCGAAGTCCACAAGTTTTAAAGTTGCGGAAGTAGGACACCTCTATTGTAAGTGATAGGATCTGGCTTGGGTTCACAGTTAGACTAAGAATAATATGGACTGTTTTCTGAGTTTGGAGAATTTTGCCAGTTTCTCTGAGCTCAGTTTTGAGTAGCTTCAAAATGGTGAGTGCCATCAATCATGCATCTAAAAAGGAGCAAAGGCTCTGATGCAGGGGTGCAAATGTTTGCAAATGTGAGTGCGTGTGCCTTCCACACATGTGCCCAGCCTCAGAAACGTGCCTAAATAGGACAGCATAGAGCTTCCTCTACCGTTTCACCTGAACCAGTCTGAACTGGCTAAATACCATCTCTGGCTGAGTAGCTCTGGGTGGGTGAGAATAACATTTTCCTAGCCACAATGAAATACAGTTTTATAATATAAAATCTCCAGAAAAAGAAAGCACATCTTTGAGTCAGTGCCGTGAAATACTATGTAACTGACCACCATCCACTGGGACTGTATGTAAAACTTGTTTTAAATGTTTGTTGCGGGCAGTGGTGAAATGTAAAATTTGTTACTACCGGTTCTGTGGGCATGGCTTGGTGGGGTAATATGGCTGGGTGGGCGTGGCCAACTTTTTTTTTTAACTTTTAAAAGCATTTTTTCTACAAATGCTTTTAAAAGAAGAAGAAAAAAGCCTCTGACGATCAGGCACCTCAGCTGGGATTGTCAGAGCCTTTTAAAAGTATTTTTTTTACAACCTCTTCTGCCAAAGAGGTTGTAGAAAAAATGCTTTTAAAAGGCTCTGACGATCCTAGCTGAGCTGCGTGATCATCAGAGACTTTTTTTTTTGCTTTTAAAAGCATTTGAAGAAAAAAAAATGTTTTTAAAAGTAACAAAAAAAAGCCTCTGATGATCGCGCGGCTCAGCTGGGCATGGGGGGCGGGTAGGGATTTCTGCTACCAATTCTCTGATCCACCCACCGCCATCGCTATCAGATTGGGCTATCTGGTCCGAACCAGGAGCATTTCACTCCTGGTTGCGAGCCTCTATTTTCAGGATTGGAGACAGCTGTATGTTTGCATTTGGAAAGCCTGAGAGTCGGTTCTGGAATTCTAGCTGCAAAAATCTCAGGAAGCAGGACTGGATATCTTGAAACAGTCAGAATAAGTGATGCTGTTGGGTTCAATGGATCAATAGTACAAATGCTGTCCTGTTGTTAGAAGTGTTTTATAATTACTGTGGACAGTGGTAAGGTTTTGGAGGTTATTTAAGCACTATTGCTGTCTTTATTAATATTGTATTTTTTCCTGCCTAATGGGGATAGCAGTGTTTTCTGCTTCATAACACTTTCTCTCTTATGTACCAAAATAGCTTGATTGGCTTTGGATGCTTGGCTCCAGCCAATCCTATGTAGCATATGCTAAAAAGCAGTTTCTGTATATTCCCCTCATGTTGTGCACAAAATTCCCTAGTAAACACACAGATCTTATTTTGATTTTGGACGCTATGCGTTATCCAGATTGTTTAATTCCATGTGAACATAACCGATAAAAAGATGTATGTTTCATCTTTTTCAGTAGCATTTTTTAATAAGACAGAAAGAAAACAACAACAAAACCATTTTCTTATTGCTTGCAAGCAAATAAATACTTGTGGTATCCATGGTAAAGGAACCAAAAATATAGTTCAAATAGCTGAAAATCCATCAAGCAAAGCGAAATAACTGACCCAAAAGGAAACTCTTAGCCCAATTGTCTGCTTCTTGTTTAGGAAATAGCACAGCTTGTTTAGGAAATAGCACAGCTTGGTTTCTATGCCCAGACAGAAAAATGTGTGCCTTTTGCACAGCATATGGCTGCCAAATAATTAGGAAGGAAAAAAAGGGGGGGAGGGGAATTATAGTTTAATCTTATTATAGAAAATTTCACTCCCTTACCAACACCTTACAACAGAAGGCAGCTAGGAAATTAGCAGATAGGAGGCTCAAAGACTATAGCAGAGGCTATAGGGAAGACAGCATTTCTATTCTCTGAGGTTAATCGTTGGACCACATTGGCACAGATGATAATCAGCCTGCATGTCGAAGGATAAGGGTGGAGGCAGGGGGAAATCCCAGCTGAGTGTTGTAAACCGCACAAAGGAAGATCTATTCAGTTATCAGAAGATAGCATATAGAGAGTTCAGTTGATCAACAGAAGAGTGTTTACAAGCAGAAAAGGAGTGGGAGACCTTGCCATGGGGAGGGGGATATAGAACCTGCCAAAGGAGCCCTAGATCCATACATGTATATACCCTGCAAATCCATTATTCCTATCTCAAAGACTCTCCCTTAGCTTTCCTAGATAAAAAGTTGTTCGCTTTTGCTTGACATTATCTGTGACTAGCCACACGGTAAGTCACACACAGAGAGAAGAGGGGTGTGAGGGTAGGAGAAGAAGCAAAAGGTAGAAGCTCCTTAAAGAGAGATCCAATCTATAATTAAGAAGATATTTTTTTTTGATAATGAGAACAATTAATTAACGAAACAGATTGCCTCCTGAAGTTGTGAGCGCTCCATTGCTGGAGATTTTTAAGAAAGGATTGGACAACCATTTGTCCAGGATGGTATGATGTCTCCTGCCTTGAGCCGGGGTTAGACTAGAAGACCTCTGAGGTCCCTTCCAGTCTGATGACTTCTATTCTATTCTATTCTATTCTATTCTATTCTATTCTATTCTATTCTATTCTAGGGCTTAGGTCACACATTTGTTTGGTTTTGTTTGTCATTGCAATCTATAACCCATCATTTGATATGTTAGCTTTGAATCAGGTCAATGACTTGTTCAGCAAACTTTAATAAAATAAAATAATAACTCGGTGCACAGATATACTTTAAACATAGAAGTACTTGATGTTCAGTCTATGCACATCTAGTCAGAAATACATGTTACTGAGTTTACAAAGCTTAAATAGGATTTGAGCTGTAGGTATTTGCTTGAGGCTTTTGATAACTTGAAGGCTTCTGAGATTTGGGCAGAATGCTAAGGAGATCTAAAAGATAATAAAGTCCCTTAATGGTCACAAAATAAATACCCTGCTTAGATCTTGTTCCGGGGAATTGAAAGGTAGAAAATAATGAGAGAATGCAAGTTATCCATCTTTGTCTGACTGAAGGGATGGGGCAAGGTTTCTCTCAATGTGTAAAGAAAGAAAGTAATGTAAACAGCCAGAAAAGCTCAAGGGTTTTTGATATAGCAATTCTTACCATACAATCCTATATGTTTTGTTTAGAATCAACATTCCCAAACAGCCATAAGATGTTTCTCAATTTCTATCAGATGAGAATCAGATGAAGGTTGACTTTGGAGGGCCTTGCAAACTCCCTGCTTTCATCATCTCTGGAAAGTTTTCCAAACCCTTGCCCCACTGATCTCCAATTTACTCCCTTCAATCCCTTCCCTTACCCAAATCATTTATTTAAAGGCACTGTTTTGGTCTGCTTCTGAATCAACTTCATATAAAGAAAAGTAAGACTAAATTTTATGGTATCCAGAACTGCTCCATGAGATTAACCAGGTATGTTGGAAAGGAAAAAAATTCCTGAGTGCTAGTGATCCTTCTGTAACAGTGACCTGGGCAGTGAAGGATCTCCTACATCAGTGGTGAAATGTAAAATTTCTTACTACTGATTCTGTGGGCGTGGCTTGGTGGAGGGGGGGATAATGTGATGGTGAGCGTGCCCAACTGTTCTGTCCCCATCTCACACACGTACCCCCACAGACAGTCAATAGTGAAATAACCCAGCCGACAAAAGTTTTTCTAAGAGCAGAATTGGCAGCAACCCAGTGGCTGGGTGCCAAGAGTTTTTTACTCATGAAGGGAATGTTTTTCAAAGCCAACACACAACAGATAAAGGAATATTCAAAAAGTCCAGCAATGCAGAGAGGTTGGTTCAATATCAGCTTTTGCTCATCACGGAGCTTGAACGGCCACCACACCACCTTTTATACCCTGTGGGTGTGTCCAGTGACTCAGCCTAATCTCTGGCACGCCTCTTCCTCTGCTGCACGCACTTACCTCTGTGACGCTGTCGAGGGTCCAGCCAAGACTCATCTTCCTCATTACTGTCCACCTGTGGCTGCATGGACGTGCTTGGCCCGGGGCCTATCTCTTGGCCTTCGGTGTCCTCTGAAGCCATTGCCAGAGAGGAGGGTCCTGGAGAGGGAGGCCTTGCCAACTCCTATCCTTCACTCTCGGAGTCCTCTCCTGCTGATAATCCGGGCTCAGGGAATGGAGCCACAGCACCCAACTTTTTTTTTAACTTCTAAAAGCATTTTTTCTACAACCTCTTCGGCTGAAGAGGTTGTTAAAAAATGCTTTTAAAAGGCTCTGATAATCAGGCAATTCAGCAGGGATTGTCAGAGCCTTTTAAAAGATGAAGAGGTTTTAAGAGAAAAAATGTATGTATGATTAATAAAAGAGGTGGGTTTTTTTTCTAAAAGTAATAATGTTTACATATTAGTAAATGTGTTCCTTGTCACAAGGAATTACAGTAAACTATCTTGTAACCAAGATACACTTTTAAATATTATCTTTTGCATGTATTGGGAGCTTTTGTGTTAAGAACATGAACACTAGCAATAATTGCATTTATCCATTAACATTTATCTTTGATCCCATAATAATTAAATCAATCCCAAGCAGACCTGATATGTCAGAAAATATTTGACTTTACTAATCATTCAGTGAAGGAAGAAGTTATATATTCATAGAATTCAAATTAAACATAAAAGAGAAAGAGAGAATGTGTGTGTAAGCCATACTGTACATATTATATCCATCCATTGTTCTCTCATACATTTCATATATGTGCATCATATATAAGTACATACATACATACATATGACACACACCACAAATGAGGGTGAGAAAGGATACACATCACTTTAATTTTATCCAGCTCCATTCTGATTGATTGATTTTAATGATTGCTGTAATTTTTAATTCATGTGATATGTACTATTATTGTTTCATTTGCGTTATTACCTGTCATTAAACTAATCTTGGTTCCAGTGCCTCACACCAGTTGTCAAAAACCTTCTGGAAGAGTATTTTACTAGAATTCCAAGAATTTCTAGAATGCTGATATTTATAGATTTTTTAAAATCTTGCCTTTATTATTTTTTATGAATAACTCAAGGTGGTAAGATACCTAATATTCTTCTCTACTCCTAGTTTCCCCCAACAACAATCCTGTGAGGTGGATTGGGTTGAGAAAAAGTGATTGATCTAAGGCCATAATGGCTGAACTTATGGCATGTGTGCTACCACTGGCACACAGAGCCCAGCTCAGCTCCACCACACACGTGCGCACACGCCTCCCACCGGTCAGCTGATTTTTGGGATGCGGGGGGCAAAGCGCATGTGAGAGATGCACACACATGCACATGTACATGCATGGGGGCAGGGGCGCAGCATGGGAGGGCGCAGCATGCCCCCCCCAGCCCATTTTTGGGTCCAGGAGGCTGCAGGGAGGCCTGTTAAGCCCAAAACGGGGGGCGGGGCTCGTGCACGCATGCATGGGGGGGCAGGGGAGTGTAGGGGGAGTCTTACACACATGTGCAGGGTGCATGCATTGCATTATGGGTGCTAGCATGTACTGTTGTGCACACACGCACTTTTGGCACACAACGAGGAAAAGGTTAGCCTTTTCACCATATTCACCAGCTGGCTTTCATGTCTAAGCAGGATCAGAACTCATGAGCTGCTGGCCTCTAAATGAGTTCCTTAATCACTACACCATCATTTCCTTTGCTCACTTTCCCAGTTTTGCACACTCCTTCCTTTCTTCCTGAATTAAAACTAAATGGCTAATCAAACCCAATTAGAAACTATATCCAAATGGAATGTTTGAGTGGTGTGGTGGCCTAGAGGTAGAGCTCTCGCCTCACAATCAGGAGGCTGTGAGTTCGATCCTAGGTAGAAGCAGATATTTCTCTCTCTGGTCACACTGAGAATATATTTTCTGAACAAAACTCCACATTGGTGACAGGAAGGGCATCCAACCATTAAAACACTCTGCTTGCTCCGTTGTGACTTCACTCAAAGGAATTTATATGGACTGTTCCTTAAAAAGATAATGAATCAAGAAATTGTCATCAGCTCTGTAGGATGATGCAAATGGCAGCATTTAAAAAGGGGAGAAACATTAACCAAGAAAGTGGATAGATTTAGTTTAGGCCTATGTAATATTTATTTTTTACTAAGTTATTTAAGAAGAAAAGTGGGAAGTAAAAATAGCATACGCCACAGAGGAGAAGTCTGTGTGATACAACAGATATTTATTTTATTAGTACTATACAGTCATATAGTTTTGATGATGGCCTTTTGCATATCTGATTGTTCAAAGGCATTCATATAAATCACCAAACTTCAAAATACTGTTCCCTTGACATGCTTCTTGCCAGTTATGTGTACTGAATAGTTTTTGAACAATTAATGTCTTCTCTAATAATGCTAATGTATTTATTCTGTACATGACAAAAAGCAGAAATAATCATGATTCAGCAGTCCATAAAAAGGAATTTATCTTTTTTTAAAAAATGCCTGCTTTTTAGTGACATCTTAAAGACTGTCTTGTATGCTGATGTTTTGGCATGCAAAATTATAGGCAGCAAATTCAAATAACTTAATTGTTTTGAATCATTTACATAATTTTTAATCTCAGAATTGATGATGGCAAAGCTTGAAAGCAAGAGATACACAACTCTTCTAATAGTAAATAATTTTGTATGAGTTATGTGTATGTGTGTTTATGAGAGAAAGAGAAAATGCAGTACAGTATACAAAAGACAGTGGTTTATAGAAGCCCTAACATTTCTGGAAGAAATGAGAAATAAAATAGAACAGCCTTAAAAAGGAAAGACTGGTCTGTCTGATTAAAATCTTGAGTATTCCATAAAGCCACATATTGTTGCAGGACTCACATATATGGGATTACATATATGGCTGAGGACAACTCAGTGGCCACAAAGAATGCCATTTGAGAAGACATTTGCAACCAGGTCCTTTTTGACATCTTCCTCTCTGCATTCTCAAATCTCATCCAATGACATCTTCAATCTCTTGGACTAAATTTTAGGGTGTAAAAGAAAGTTGCAATTAGAAGGGAACAGCATTCTCCTCCTGATTCTTTCATTGGTGGACAAGCAGCACTGCAAATATCCCAGAAAGGCACTCAAAGAGCACAATTTAAGATCATAAAACAGCAAAAGGGTAGCATCTGGTTCCAGCACTCCTTAAAACTGGTCTAGATGACTCAAGGATTGTTCTTCATCCTATTGAAATGTTGCTGTAACCATTTGAAGCATCAGAGAGCAAGAGATAGCTGAGTTTATGCTTATAAAGAGACATAGTTAGCGTTGGTGCTTGGAATCAGAACTGAAAAATATCAGCTGCTCAGATGAAGACTAGGACTTTCCTTCGTTTGAAGACTGTGGTGTTGCAGCAAGTCTTTAGTTCCTGGCTGTGAAGTCTTCGCAGAAAACCCAACTCCACTTGAATCAGATCTTTGATTGCAGTCAAAGAAATGCAGGCTATAGGGGTGTTTGAAATGAAAGTGGATGTTTCAGACTTTATCAGAGACAGCATCGTTATGGGAAATTTATTATCTGTGTGCCATCAAAGGGAATTTCTAAGGAAAACTTATTACTGCAAAGAAAAAGCAGAAATAATTTCTTCCATCTTGGTAATTTTGCTGGTAGTTCTAAATGCTCCTAAAATAGCATAGTTTTCAGATCTTAATATTAAACAAATCCTAAAATAGCAGAGTTTCCACAGCTTACTATTAAATTAATATAGAAGCAAAAACTGAGCTTTTCCTGAAATGTTGCAGTTCTTGATTTAGATTCCCTTTTTCCCTATTCTCATAATGATACATCAGTGTACTCAATGCTTACGTGGCTGATCAAAAATTTGTGGGCATGGCTTCCAGAATTTTTTAATACTTTATTTCTCTGTATTTTATGGATGTTTACTTCTTTTTTTTTTTTGTTATTTCTTTAACTCTACATGATTGCTTCTAGGGAAGGGATTATGAGAAAATTGTGTTATAAAATAATTATGTAGTAAGCTGCATTTCTTTAACACATGCTGCTCCCACCAAGGGGGTTGCAATTACACCCAGTTGGGCTAAAAGCTCTGGGAAATTAGGACAGATAACCAGTTTCAGAAGGGAAGGACTGAAGTGAGGTCTTGATTCTAAATATGTTCTTAAAAGAATGAGTCGCATTTTATTTCAAACACATGTTCTTTTCAAAAGCAGGCTGTGAAAAAGGACACAAAAAGCCATGCTTGCAGGGGTGCAAGGGCTTGCAGTTCTAATTTTTTTTACTACCGGTTCTGTGGGTGTAGTTTATTTTGTGGGTGTGACTTGATGGTCATGTGACAATTCTTTATGATTTAGCAGAGGTACTGCTCTGATCTATCAATCTTTTAACTGTTTGCAGAGCTGTACCGGTCTACCCATTTATTTTTGCAGGCACTGATCTACTCATGTATTTTTGCAGGTACTGGTCTACCCTTTTATTTTTGCAGGCACTGGTCTACTCATTTGTTTTCTTTTAACACTGATCAGCTGTAGGGTTGGCCTTTTGAAGCCCCGTGGCAAGAGTTTAAACAGTTTTTTTCCCTCTAGCCATCATCTGAGACTCAGGAGGCAGCAATAGATTGGGGGTGGAGTCAAATAAAAGGTAAGAATAACGTGGGGGATGGGTGGGTGGGCGGATGGGCGGCAGAACCGGTTCGATGATGTCATATCGTCACTGCTACCATCTAGGTGGAATCGGACTGAACCGGGCTGAACCCACCACTGCATGCTTGATAAACCAATATCCATCTGCTATGTTATTTGCAATAGTAGTCAGTTAAATGTTGCTGGAAAGATAGAATAACAGAATAGAGTTGGAAGGGACCTTAGAGGACTTCAAGTCCAACCATCTGCTCAAGCAGGAGACCCTATAACACATGACGTTTCGCGATGTTTTTCCCTTTTGCGGAGCTGGAGTGGGCGTGGCCTGCGCATGACGCATCTGACCCACAGGCTGCCAGTTTGACCCCCCTGCCCTATACCATTCCGTACAAATGGCTGTCCAATCTCTTCTTGAAAACCTTCAGTGATGAACCACCTATAACTTCTGGAGGCAAGGCTTTCCATTGATTAATTGTTCTCTCTGTTAGAAAATGGCCAAAAAGAAGGTACAAGGCAGCACAACAGCTTTTGATCCCCAACAGCTTTTGGTCCCCAATTATAGAAGGCAATCCATGTCCCATTGGACCCTTTCAGCAATATTTCCTTACCTAAATAGAGAAACAATATGACCATAGGTGGCCAAAAAAGAAATGGGAGCAATAGCGACTTCCTACTGGCTTTCCCACTGACTTTACTTGTTGGAAGCTGGTAGGGAACATCATAAATCACTCCTCCTCCACTTTGGCTGACACATGAAACTACCTAGCACTTTGCTATAGGGACGGGGTGCCCACAGGGAGACAAAAAACCAATGGGAGCATAAGCAGCTTCCAACTGCTTGCTGGTTTTCCCATTGACTTTGTTTATGGAAAGCTGCAAGTAATTCTTCTTCCTCCTCTTTGGCTGAGAAATAGACCTGCCTAACACTTTGCTGGAAGAAGGGGGATCAAACGGAATGACAGACTGTGAAGTAAACTTCACTCCTGCTCCCCATCCCAACATGTCACCAAGAGTCCCTTCTCTTCAAGAAGGATTCACTCATTGCTCACCATCAATATTACCTTGCCAGTAGGCATTTGTATAGCTCCTTTGTTTTTTCCTTACTCACCCACCACTGTTAAGGCATTTCAAATTTCAGCCTTGTTTTTAAGGCAGCCAATCACTGCTCACCTGTTGGGCCTTGCCACCAGCCAATTGGGTGTAGGAGCTAGAGGGAGGCAGGAAAAATGGCAGGGATATCACTCTCCCATCTTACAATATTTTAAAATTCCTTTGCCCTAAACCAGGGCTGTCAAACTCTCAGCCCATGGGCCACGCCCATGCCCGGTTTAGTGAAGGGGAAAATACATCACATGTCACCACCATGACAACGTGAGGGTGACACCCCTGCCCTAAACCAAGAATGAGACCCTCAATGATCAAGGTAAAGGATTCCTCTAAGAATGAGACCATCAAGAGTAAGGACTCCTTGTTTATACTAGATGGTGATGAGACCATTTCTAAGTTAAGGAGTATCTGTTTCTCAAGGTTAATTGGATTGAAGATAAAAAAGATCATCCTTCTTACACAGATGTACCATCAAGGATGGGGCAAAATAAAATATGACCCAAATACGACGTTTTAGTGAATAAAATAAATGATTGCTTCATTCTGCATTTCAGTACAGTACTGAACTATGAAACTAGAAAACCATATACTGTAGGTAGGAGAAATAATCCTATTCTTCTGCAGGCATCTATCTGTCATCTATCTATCTATCTATCTATCTATCTATCTATCTATCTATCTATCTATCTATCTACTATCTATCATCTGTCTATCTTGTATGACACCAATCTCTCCAAAGGCAGCTCTATTATACGGTACGTAGGTATATCACATCTTCTTTTAATCAGGGTATCTGTACTATATGTCGATATCAGAAGCAGAAAGTCTGTGGCCTGCCAGATGTTGCTGAACTATATCTCCCAGCACCCCTTGGTATTTTCTATGCTACTTGAGATTGGTATCAGATAGTTAGGCATCACATGGAGATCTTCTATAACACATCAAACCACTTGTTAAAAATGTATAACTCTTTTTTTAAAAAAAATCCTGCATTAACTGTGCCCCAATTTTGTTGGTGATTCCAATGTTCTAATATTAAGAGAATATGAAAAAACATTAATGTATTCTTCTCACACCCCCACGTTCACAATTTTTATGACTATCACTTTAGTTTTTTTAAATAAATCTTCAATACAATCAAAGTGCCTGTTCTTTTCTTTAAAATAAGATGCTCCAACTCCTTAATCATAATGATTCTCAGTTTTAGAACCAGATCTAAGTATCTTTTGGGAGATACAGCACAATAATTTTGGGGAACTAAATCAATGCAGTTTATTTTGGTTATTCAAATTTATTTGAGGATCAAGCTAAAAGCAACATTAATGTAGAGGCTTATTAAAAACGGAGCTATCAGCAATGGAAGTAATAATATTGCTAGGAATATTAATAATTAATAATACACTAATAAAATAACATGAGTAGAAATCATTGCGAGGCTGCAGAGTGAATATTCTTTTATCTATATAATCTTGTTAAAAACTCACTTCTTAGCTTCTTTTAGGCTTGTAGGAAGATTCCTTGATTTACTTGTGTACTATATTCTGGATTCCGCCCCCCCCCCCCAATATAAAAAAAAGAATGTTTCAGGTAAGTGCAGTAGTGTGGGATCACATAGCCTGATCCTTTTGTATTTAAGAAGATTCCTCTGGCAGCTTTTTTTTCTTAGAGATTTTTTTTAAAAAAAAACCTTTATTGTTAAAAAAAATTGTACACGGTGGAACCATCTTGGCGATATCTCCGCCTTACAAGGTATAACACAACTCTCTTATGTATTCAATATACATTACTACTTACTAATTATATACACATACTTAACCTCTTAATAGATGCTTACACTTACATACTATATTACATATATTGCCTCTTGTTTCAATCTGCACATTCTTGTTCTTATCCGATCCGACTTCTATTCCTTAAGTCTAACCATTGATAAAATCTATTCCAAATCTCATAGTATTCTGTCTCCTTTATTTTTCAGTTCTAGTGTCAGTCTATCACAGTGATGGTGAACCTTGTCATGGGGAAACATTGTGTGCGCTCGCTCATTGGGGCCACGCTCCGGGAAAGCCAAACTTCCGGGTTCTAGCTCACATTGGCACCCGACAATCAGATAGCTGGCACAAGTGCACAGGCCAATTTTTGGCACTGCCACATACGCAAAGGGGTCACGCTCTGGAAAAGCCAAACTTCCAGGTTCTGTCACACATGCGCATCTGACAATAAGCTAGCCGGTGCGCATGCGCACCAGTTTTTGGCACTGCTGATCATTACGCCCACATGTGCACCAGAAACCCAGAAGATAAACAAGCAAGGCTGTGCGTGCCAGGTGACATGGCTTCGGGTGCCACTTTGGCATTCGTGCCATAGTTTCGCCATCACGGATCTATCACATTCTGCACAGTCAAGTATTTTCTTCATTATTTTCCTTTCTTTAGGAATGTTTTCATCTCTTCCTGAGATTTTTGTTTGTACAAGTTGCATACTGATAGTCAACAATTCCTGTGTGGATCTGAATCTGAAAATTGTTTACAACCGGATATCACAAGATACGATCTAGTCAGTTCAAAGCTTTTAAACAAGCCATTTATTATGTCAATGGCAGAGATTTGAGATGCTGAGTTAATGGGACTGAACACATAGATAGTTCTGTCTGGAACGTATCCTAGCTGAAGGCTGAAGGCCTCTCAGTTCTGCTCTCACACTTTAGAGCAGGCTTTCCAAATCTCAGTTTCTCAGTTACTTTTAGGCTACAAATCCTGCCATCCTTATATTTTTTTTTTAAAAAAATACGGGAGTTACAGTCTAACTTTACTCTTCACGGTTTAAGTAAATGTTGAACACTATCTGTTTTACTTTTTTAATTTGAATTCTGCACTGAGCAGGAAATTTAACTTAATAGCCAATATGGCTTCTTCAACTCTGTATACTTGGGGAACTAATTCTGTGAAAAACATTTCTATTAGCAATTATTCTTTGTAAAGATCCTTTGGGATAGGCTGGTTGCATGGTATGAACTCCATTTTACTTGACTTGTATATTAATAATTGCATTACTACTCGTGTGAACTTTATACCTTCCATATATAACCAGATGTGCTGTCATAAATGTGATTAATTAAATTTTCCACAAGGGCAGAAGAATTAACTATCTAAAGAAGATTTAACACTGGTCACCTAAGAGAAATGTCCTGCAATGATTGTCATAGAATAGCTTCCTGGATTATAGGCGTTTTTTAAATTCAAATAGAACCAACTGCATTTTGTAAAACTTCTGCTCTGAATAAATCACGAGAAAGAGAAAAAGCAAGACAAAATGTTCTAACAGCATCCTGGTGACCCTGAGAGAATATTTTTTTTTCATAGTACAAGTCACCAGAAAATTAGCACTGCAGTATCTGAAAGGAACTTCATAGAGTAGATAAATTATCCTTCCTTGTACTATAATAAATTGAAGAAAAAAATAAATACAATGTGGGTTTGTGATATCCTGGAAATACAGATTATTTAGATAATTAAACACCATGGAATCATTTACAAAGATGCTAATTTGGCTGATTTCTTTTCAACCTTTTATGTTCAGGTTCTCTACAGCAGAATTGGATGATTACCCAAAATCATCTGAATAGAAAAGAGTTTGTATAGTGAATGTTTCTTTCTTTCTTTCTTTTCTTTTCTTTTCTTCTTTATATTTTCAATGCTAAGCTTGGCTATACCAGATCCATTCTATTTGCAAATCATTCTTACTAAGAATTGGCATTGGCATCCTTCAGTCTCAAAAACTATGATATCGTGCTCTGGAAAGAGGTCCTAAAACAGCAACTGGTGTGACTAAAAAGGCCAATTCGAGAGTGGCAATCCCTTCCACACTGAGGGCAGATACATTCTGTCCCCTGCCCAGCCCCCAGATTTCGCTGGGTCCGGGTCTGCCTTTTTGCCTCAGCCTGCCAAACAAGTGTCTCTTCAAATTGGAGAAGATCATGCTGCATCTTTAGCCTCCAAGATGAACGCTCAGAGGTCAAGGTTTCCCAGTCATTAATGTCCATTCCCAAGGCCTTTAGATCCCACTTGCAGATATCCTTATATCACAGTTGCGGTCTCCTCTGAGATGCTTTCCCTGTACTAATTCTCCATACAGGAGATCTTTCGGAATCCAACCATCAGCCATTCTCACAACATGCCCAAGCCAGTGTAGACGTCGCTGTTTCAATAGTGTATACATGCTAGAAATTCCAGCACATTCCAAGACTGCGCTATTTGGAACTTTGTCATGCCGGGTGATGCCAAGAATACGTCAGAAACAATGCATATGAAAGGTATTCAACTTTCTCTCCTGCCAAAGGGTCCAAGATTCACTGCAGTACAAGAATGTGCTCAGGACACAAACTCTATAGACCTGGTTCTTTGTAGCTTCTTATTAAGCCATACTCTCTTTGTAAGGCTGGAAAATGTGGTGGCTGCTTTACCAATACGTGTATTCAGCTCAATATCTAAGGAGAGTGTCGGAGACAGATGTTTTTTCTTACTAAGAATATTTAACTGATATTTCTTTGTCTTCCCCATCCATGCATCCTAATATGCATGTTTAGTGTGGTGATCAGTTCAAATGTTGTATAATCTTTAGCTAATTGTTCCTCAGCCAAGTTAACCAATGGTTGCGCTCTGAAAAACCTTAACCCCTCAATAAGAGATTTTGCAGTATCGCTGCAAAGTTTGCAGTTTATTGAGTTTATTTTCTGCACTCTGCAAGAGCTGCCATCATTTTGCAAAACGTCAGAGAAGCCGAAAAATCTTCTGTTCAATATGTGGCTATTCAGGCAAGACTTGTTTGTTATTCCAAACAATTCTGACAGTGTTACCTCAAGCTGGGCCAAATGAAACGGAGCAACAAACCTGGCAGTCCTTCCATCTAGGAAGGTGAGATATTTACATTTATTTATTTACCATTATTTCTAGCTCACCTCAACTCTGATACACTCTGGGCAGTAAACAACATTCATAATAAGAAACAAACACATAATGCAGTCCCTATCCCACAATGACATCCTGCCTACCCAGGCACCTTGGGTCAAAGCCATGAGGATATAGGATTGCTTTACCTTGCTTTTGAACACAAAGAATGGTAGGGCTGCATGTACCTCCAGGGGTAAAGAGTTCACAAAATAAAGGCTAACACAGTGAAGGTCTCTTCTCTTATCCTTCTTATCTTACCTTGACCTTCTTTTATCTATAACAGAGGTCCCTAACCCCTGGTCCGTGGATCATCACCAATCTGCAGCATGATAGAAACTTGGGCCACACAAACAAGCAAAGCCCCATCTGCGGGATGCAGGCAGCATGCTAAACCATGCCTTCTCCAATCCAAGGAAAAAACTCTCTCCACGAACCAGTGCCTAGTGCCCAAAAGCTTGAGGCCACTGATCTAGAACTTATCTTGACTATAAGGAAGGGGGTCCTCAACATGCCCCTCCCCCTCTACTATATGCCTGGACTGGATGGGCAAATTAAAATTTGGCCTTGCTGGAATGGGACTTTCATCTGTAACAAAGGTGTGTGGAAGTAGAGCTTTAGAACATCCTTCGCTGTTGACATCATATGGGTATGGTAGGTTGTATAAAATAGAAGTAAAATAAAATAGCTAACTTTTCGGGCAGTATTTGGGGAAGACCAGGTAAGAGGGGAGCACACACAAATAAGGGGTTTTGCATTTGTTGGGAAAAGTTCCTGATTTTTGGAATCTTTCCATTTTACTGCAACTGTCCTATATGCTGTAGGAGTATCTTATATAGACTCTTGTTGCCTTCAAAAAGTCAATAAGGCTAACACCAGAACTGCTTTCAAATCTACTGAGGCAGTCTCCAAATGCCCTCTGAAAACCAATTAGAACCATCAAGTATCCAGGACAATCCAATCTTGACAAGGTGGGGAGCAGGAGCACTTGTTGTGGTCTGCCAGCAGCCTGCGGAGCTGGAAGCAGAGTCAGACAGTGAGGAGGCTGGGGAGGAACATGGGCCAATCCTGGAGTCTGGGGAAGGCTCGGATGAGGGCTCTGCATCAGAGGCAGAGATGAGGCCAGGGCCATCTGGGAATTATGTGCGTACTCCAGAACCTCCAGAGTCAGACATCAGAGAGGCAGAGGAACCTGTTCCTAGTGCATACATGAGCAGAGCTGCCAGAAGGCAAGAACAGTTAAAACAAAAGGGACCACTTGGGAGTAAGGCTTGGAGATGATTGGCCCCTCCCATAAGACATAAAGGAAGAGCAAAGGCACATGGGCCTTTGCAGGAAGCAACATTGTGGATGGTGTCGGTTTGTACTTTGAAGCTCTGTTTTTGACTCTGTGTTTCTGTGTGGCCTTGCCAAGATAATTGCCAATTAAGTCTTTGGCAGCATGTCAAAGAAGATAAAGCTGAGTGTTTACCAGCCTTATCCAAAGGGCTGTGACAGACTTCTGTTGGACTATTTATAAACTTTTGGTGATTCAGCACTTGCTGTGAATGAAAGGAATTCACAGCCGTTAAAATAATAAAAAAAAAGGGTTTGTGGTACTAATTGTGTGCTTTTTACTATATAAGGAAGCCTAGGTCAGAACAGCACTGTACATTTGTGCATTTGTAAATATGCCAGAATTATTGAAGAGTGGACAATATGTACATTTTTAAAATGCAAATACATTCTTTACAATATCACATTCGGTTGTGATTTCGGGAGAATATTATTTTGGAGCAACATCTGGTTATAGCGATAGCACTTAGACTTATATACATTTCACAGTGCTTTACAGCACTGCCTAAGTGGTTTACAGAGTCAAAATATTTTCCCCAACAATCTGGGTCCTCATTTTACCAACCTCGGAAAGATGGAAGGCTGAGTCAACTTTGAGCTGGTGAGATTCGAACTGCCAAACTTCTGGCAGCCGGCTGTCAGCAGAAGTAGCCTGCAGTACTGTATTCTAACCACTGTGCCACCACAGCTCCTATGTTTCACAGGATCAGGAATTTTTAGAAAGAAATACACAATTGAAATAAAAATGGTGTTAATGGACATAGCAAGCAGAATAATGAGGAAAATATATTATATGCTGTACAGTTTCCTGGAAATATTGATTGTAAGTGAAACCATTCAAGACAAATTGTCGTCCAAAATGCTACTTTCAGTTTAAAGGACCATATAAACAAACTTCCCCTCATCCTTCCCCTAAAGCAAGCCTGATATTCAGAATGTTCTCTGGAAATTTTGGAAATTGTAATCCTCACACAGTTGAATACCACCAGTTGGGAAGTACCCAAAATTGGACAGAGTACTTGAGGTACAGCTTGGCTATTGTAGATAATGATTTGATGATGAAGGTGATGATGCTGATGATTCCTCTTGCGTTGGAAATTATACTTTTATTGATTCAGCTTATGATCAAGCTTTATTTCTAAGAACCTCTTTATATGTTCTTTCACCAATCCAGATATAGTCTGTATTCTATTATCTAGTAGATCTTGCTGTATTGGTTGAATGTTCAGTAAGACCCATTTACTAACAACAATTTTCATCTGTCAGAGCAGATCCTAGCTCAGTGATTTCAGAAAATGCCTAACTTGATTCTGTTGGTGTGTCACACACACACACACACACACACACACACACACCAAAAGAAAAACATTCTGTACATATTCATTCATTTTTAAAAAGAGACAGTCCAATTGTGGTGTGATCTCCAGAATCTACTAGGCATTACTTACCTTCAGGTAATTTTCCCTTTCTATTGACAGGGCCCTGTGGCCTACCTGAGGCAGATCCGAGTTGCATGAAGCCTTTGTTCTTAAAACAGCTTTGGAGAATGTTCCTCTGTGCAGCCCCCAAAAACTGTCTGAAAGCACAGTCTATTCTTGCACAAGACTCTGGAGTCTGTACCCTATTTTTGGGCATTCTCCTCAGCCTCCAAAAATCACCCAAGAATGAGGTGTGCTTTCAAGAATAATTATTGTCAGGTGTTGGTGAATACTGGTGTGTCACCCAAAATGTCATGGCATATCACCTTTGACACACGTGCCATAGGTTCTCCTTCACTGTCCCAGCCTACCTAGCACACTCAATTGGACATATATAACAATTCCTAAAAGCAGAACTATAATAGTAAACTTAATTTGTTGAGATGGTAGAGAACACACAGCTGCTCTTTCCTTTCTTGAAGAGCTGATTTATGGGGCCGTTATTTATGTGACAGGGTTATATAATGATGTTTGATGTATAGTAAATGTAGGAGAGAAATCAGTTGTTAGCAAATTACAGAATCACAGTGTTATTCATGATTACGGGGGGGAGGGGGTGGGAGAGAAAAGAAATGTGAGAAGCAAAAACATTAGTTACTGAGACATTTCTGCTTTTAATAATGGAAATCCAAACAGAGAGAATTCTGAAGTAAGTGTAAAAGCTCTTCTTCGCAATTAGAGGTTGACATACTTATTTAAGCAACCATCTTCTATAATTTTTATCCTCCTTCAACACAGACATGTTTCTTTAGGTTTCTCAGAAATGCTTTCATTTATAGCAAACATTAATAAAAATCAGCCAAATAAATGCGACAAATTTCAAATGGCTCAATTATTTGTCTGTTTTTTGTCTACATATTAATTTAAAGCATTTTTGTGCACAGTGTAACTGCCTATAGAACTAGGAAATCAGGTATTTTTGCATCTTGATTTCAATTTGTCTCCCAATACAGCAGGGAATTATAAGATAAAGAGGGTTGTTTTGAGTTTATTCATTCTAGAGGTGAATTTAGCAGATATTTGTCTGGTATGCCTTTTTAAATAAAATCATTTGAAAGCTCTGGCTTTTTATCCTTTAATTTGCCAGATCCAGGAGTCTCCTTCATTTACATAATGCATTTTTGGAAGGAATAAGTCTTTCCCCAAAGCTGCATACATTCCCTTTCTGATAGGTGCCAGTAGCGGGAGACACAATGCCCTCTCCATGTTGCTTGCACAGTGGATTGTGAATTCTTTTAGAATGTTTCTTACTTAAGATCATTTTAAAATTGCAAGAGCTCTCCACTTTTATTCAATTGATATAGCTGCCCATTCCACCACGGTCATTCTGGATGACTTACAATGCTTAAAAACATAACCAATCCAGTGGTGGGTTTCAAATTTTTTTACTACCAGTTCTGTGGGTGTTGCTTGGTGGACGTGGCATGACTTGGTGGGTGTGGCTTGGTGAGCGTAGCAGGGGAAGCCTGGAGTGAGGAGGGAAAACTCCATTCCCTCCTCACTCCAGGGGAAGGATACTGCAAAATGTCCATTCCCTCCCCACTCCTGGGAGAAGGATATTGCAAAATCCCCATTTCCTCCTGAGCAGCTGGGACTCGGGAGGCAGAGAATAGATGGGGGTGGGGCCAGTCAGAATTTTTACTAGCAGTTCTCCAAACTACTCAAAATTTCCACTATCGATTCTCCAGATTTGGTCAGAACCTGCTGAAACCCACCTCTGAACCAATCAGAAAAATAAAATAGGTATCTGACAGCCAAAGTGCAAAGCACAAAATGCAATTGAACCACAATGAACTTATTCAACAAGCCAACCTCTATCCAGGAGTCTACGCTTATAGATTTGCTATGTATCTCTTCTATAATATAGGTACTTGTGGATGGGTAATGAAAACTTATGCCACATGAACTACTTAGTAAATAGTATTACAAGTAGCAAACCTTTTGGAACATTTCAAAAATGACTTTGATGTATGACTTAAAAAGTTCTTAGTCAATCAAGAACAGGGGAAACACACATACAATATTGCCAGATATCTTTTCAGTAAGGCCATATTATGCTGATATATATATTTTGAAATGATACATATAAGAAGGGGTGTTTTTTTTTTAGGTACCGTAAAACGATAATGCATGGCCATATATTTGGCCTTTTTAGCAAATTTTGAAAAAAAAATATGTTAAACAAATTGTTTATATAAGAATAAGATCTTTAATTGCTGGGCTAATCCTCAGATGCATCTTATTATCAGTGCATGGCAAATGAATATGGATGAGCTACTAAGAATAAGTAGTAGTAGTTACTACTACTTACTGAAACAGTAACTTTCGCCCACATTTCAGGTCTACCTTTTAAGCAAAATGTAATAGTGTAAGGCCAAGTCTCATTTGAGTCAAGTTTGATTTGTGATGACTTCAAATGTTGTTGTCTTGATAACAAGCTACACTGTCTTCATTTGATTTATTTTTCAACATCTCACTCTAAGCAACAGTACTGGGATTTTCCAGTAGTATGCTTTCCAAGTACTTACCAGATCTGGCTCTGCTTAACTTTTGAGATGAAACAAGTTCAGATAGTTCAGCATCACTGAATAAAAATAATCACCTAATCACAAAAGTGGAATTTAATAGACCTTTCTTTCTTTCTTTCTTTCTTTCTTTCTTTCTTTCTTTCTTTCTTTCTTTCTTTCTTTCTTTCTTTCTTTCTTTCTTATAAAGGATTCATGTTTGCAGTCTGAGATAGTGAATAGAGGATCCCTTTTCATTATGGTGAGATATACATGTAATAAACAAATAAATATTAATATTCACTGCCTTTTTATTTTCCGTTTGACATAAAGATCTCTCTTTATTTCTTTCCCTAGTAGAATCAGTGTCTGCTTAAGAGTACACGGCCCTTCTAGGTGCTGTTGGCTGATGACACCGCTGCCTGCCAATGCACAAATGCGCATTTTTGGAATGATTTGGAAGGAAGAATGATGCTGGCACTCGCTAAGCTTTGCCGCCTAACCAGTGCCTACTCAGACTTACTTAAAGCTAGTCCTGCTCAGAATACAGTATTCGGAATACAGAATACAGAATACAGTATATCAAATGTCTTTTTAGAAGTTAGAATTGTTTGAATGGATTCACATAATTTTCTCTATAACCTTTCAGTCTCCTATTATAGGTTAAAAAAAAATATTGTCTCTAATAACTGTGCTGGCTAGGTTTCTCTCTTTTTTTTACTTGGTAGCTTATTTCTAATTAGTGTTTGCATCTTTTCTTCCTTGCTGTTTCCCTAGGTCAGTTTTGCATGCTCATCAGAATACTGAGATGTCATCTCCATGATTCTAAGCTCTTGAAATCTCATTTGTGCTAATGAGAGTGTCAGGTTGTTTAGTTCTGGTTTGTGACATATTTTATCTTAGTAGTAGCTTCTGCACATTTATGTACACATTTAATTCAGTAAACTGCAGATTTTTAAAGGCATATTCAGAAAAGTGAACTTGAAATGTAAAAGCAGTTTAAGCTAGATGTGAACAACATGCATACAACATAGATAGATCATATCAGAATTGTTCACTTTATCATATACTAGATCAAATTTCTTCCTCCTCATAATTTTATAATAGATATTGTAGTGTCTGCAATCTTTCATTATGGACAGAACACTATATCAAAATGTTACTTAGGCTAGCATTTGATTTCTGCCATTACAAATCCTATTATTATTATTATTATTATTGGTTAATCTGTAGTGAGATCCACAGTCTTTGAGGCTGGTTAATAGCTCAGCAGCTCGAGTCCTAACCAAGGACCTAGGAACTGTTAAGGTATCGTCGGAGGATGTAAGCTGTTCCGAGTAAGGTGGTTTTTTGTAGAGTCAAAATATTCAAGTCCGGTAAATTTAGAATTTCTAAATAGCGGGGTAGCCCTTTGGGTATTGCTCCAAGGGCTCCAATTACAATCGGAACAACACATGATTTCTTTTTCCATAGTCGCTCAACTTCAATTTGCAAGTCCCGGTACTTTGTGATTTTTTCTTGCTGCTTATCTTCAATCCGTGCATCACCAGGTATTGCAATGTCAATGAACCATACTTTTTTCTCATCAACTACCGTTATGTCAGGTATGTTGTGGACCAAGTGCCTGTCAGTCTGAATCCTAAAGTCCCACAAGATCTTGAGTTTCTCATTCTCTAAAACTTTCTCAACCTGATGTTCCCAGTGGTTTTTGCCGTACTCAAATCCAAACTTCTGGCACAATTTCCAGTGAATGATCTTAGCAACGCGGTCATGGCGTTGTAGGTAGTCGGTTTGTGAAATTTTGCTGCAGCCACTGATCAGGTGGTCGACTGTCTCATCTTTCTGATTACAGAGGCGGCATTTGCTGTTGGTGGTAACATGTTGAATTTTTGCCTTCATGTAGTTTGTGGCTAGGGCTTGTTCTTGAGCTGCCAAAATAAAGCTTTCTGTTTCTTTTTTCAGTACTCCTGATCTTAACCAGTTCCAAGTTAATTTCTGGTCACCTTTGCCTTCAATACTTTTCAAGTATTGGCCATGTAGAGCTTTGCTTTTCCAATTTTCAGCTCGCTGCTCAATTACTTCTTTCTTATATTCTGCTTTTGTTTTAGTTGTCTTTAAAAGGCCTCCTTTATTTACTTCCTTAATCATTGGTTCTCCACTTTTCTGGATGTAATCATTCAAGCTGCATTTTTCTTCTTCCACAGTCTGCTTTACTTGTAGGAGTCCTCGACCACCCTCTGCTCTTGGTAAATATAATCGGTCAACATACTTTTAGGGTGCAAGGCATGATTCATTGTCATAAGCTTCCTTGTTTTTCTGTCCAAATTGTCTAACTCCATCTGGGTCCAGTCAATTATTCCTGCAGAGTATCGAATCACAGGTATAGCCCAGGTATTTATGGCTTTTATGATGTTTCCTCCGCTCAATTTGGACATTAATATCTTACGAATTCGCCGAATGTACTTGGCTGAAGTTATTTCGTTGACTTTATTATGCATTAAGTCAGAGGCCTCTAAAATCCCCAAGTACTTGTAGCCTTCTTCTGATTTTACTGCCTTTATTGTTTCTTCATTCTCTAGTTCTATTCCATCCTCTTCTATGATCTTACCTGCTTTGGTTGCTATTGTTGCACATTTGTCAATTCCAAACTGCATACCAATGTCTTGGCTACATTCTTTTGTGTGTTCAATTAATAAATTCAGTTCAGCTTTTGTTTTACCAAACAGCTTCAAATCATCCATGTACATCAAGTGCGAGATTTTCAGTCCTTTCTTTGTAAGTTCGTATCCACAGTTCAGCTTTTTCAAAATGATTGTCAGTGGTAGCATTGAGAGTATAAAAAGTAGGGATGAAAGGGAATCACCCTGGAAAATGCCTTGTTTAATTTCAACTTCACCTAGTTCTTCTTCATTAGCCATAAGTTTTGTTTTCCAGAGGTTTATTGAAGATTCCATGAATTTTTGTATGTTTCTGCTGATGCCAAAGATTTCCAGGCATTTCTTGATCCAGCTATGGGGAACTGAATCAAACGCTTTCTTATAGTCTATCCAAGCCATGAACAGGTTGGTTCGTCTTTTCTTTGAGTTCTTTAGGATTAGCTTGTCAATCAGCAATTGATCCTTTGTTCCTCTTGAGTTTTTGCAGCATCCTTTCTGTTCTACAGGAAGTAAGTTATTTCTTTCCAAGTATCCATAGATATAGTTTGCAATGATACCAGTAAGAAGCTTGTATGTTGTTGGCAAACAGGTGATTGGCCTATAGTTTCCAGGGTCCTTTCCTTTTTCTTTATCTTTTTGGATCAAAAATGTCCTTCCAGTTGTCATCCATTCATCATTTTCAGGTGTTTTTAGGACTTGGTTCATCTGGGTTGCCAATCTTTTGTGCACACTTGTAAGTGCCTTTAACCAGAAGCCATGCAGCTCATCTGGTCCGGGTGCACTCCAGTTCTTCACTTTTCTTGACTGTCTTTGCACCATTGCTTTTATTATTTTCATGTCTTCCATTTTATGCACTTTAATAGAGTCCTCAACCTGTTTGATCCATTTTGCATTTCTGTTATGCTTCTTGTTGTTTTCCCATAAATTCTTCCAGAATTTCAGAGCTTTCTCTTTATCAGGTTTTTCATTTGTTGTTACTCCTTCTCCATTTTCTAAGCTCTTATAAAACTGGTGCTGATTTGCTCTGAACTGTGAGTTTTCTTTGAACTGAGTTACTCGGTTTTCATACCTTTTAATCTTTTCAGCGATGGCAACAACCCTCTGCTTCAGCTCTTCAATTACTACCGCAATCTCCTTATTCCTCAGATCGTATCTTGCTTCCAGGCTGCTTTTGACCTGCTTGTTCTTTAACTGACCTTGCCTTAGGTTCTTCAAGTTGCTCAAATCTCCACGTAATTTTTTTATCTTCAATTCTAACCGAATTTTCCACTTAGGCTTCCCCTTCTTGCCTCTTTGGTTCTTTTGTATTTTCAACCCCAGTTCTTTGGTGGTTATGATGGCTGCTGCATACATTAGTTGGTTTGTTTCGGCTAATGTAGTGGTTCTAATAGTTTGCACAGCCTCATTGACCTTTTTTAGTACATTTCTCAATTCTTTCCGGTTCACTTGGTTCAGCTTTGGCAAACATGTTCTTTCAGCATCTTCCATTTGATGCTTTATTTTTCCAGCTAATTGAGCACTATCTTTTGGTATTTGTTCTTCAGTGCTTCCTTGTTCTATATCTTCATCCATTTCAGTATCCTCTTCCTCCCTTTCTTTCACAATTTGCTTTTGAGTCTGCAAATCATTCTTGATGTTACTCTTCTTTGTTGATGTACTCAGACCATTAATTGCTTTCTCTTCTATTGCTATTAATTCTTCTGTAGTGAAAAATTTGTGGTTTAGGATTACACGTCGTTGGTCCATTAACCTTTGTTCACTGGTGTCACAGTCTGTATGATTCATCTTCCAAATCCGATACATTCGTTTTTGAAATCCATGTTTTGCTGGCTTAGACTGATAGTAAGCTTCCATAATAAAGGTGTTTTCTTCCTTAGTCCAGATTTTTCGCTTTTTGGGTTTTTCTTCCAGTAGCTTGTCAGCTCCATGCCCTGGTTGCCTAGCAGAGGGAGCTGAGCCCTGTAACTCATTTTTCGTAGAATGCCCAGGAGCCATAGCATCCAACGGAACCCTTGTTAATCTGGGCGACGGTTCAGCCGGCATAAATTTTATTTTTTTCATATTCACCATGTTTGAATGGGTTGTGGAGCAGATTTTGTCTGGCCCTTCACCTAAGATCTGTCTGATATGGTTGCACCTGTTCAGCATAGCCCTTAGGATCATTAGATCACGCAAGCCCCTCCACCACAACAAGGTAGAGCTCCTCGGAGGGGTTATTATTATTATTATTATTATTATTATTATTATTATTATTATTATTAAATTTGATTTATATGCCCCCCTTCTCCGGAGACTCAGGGCGGCTTACAATGCATTAAGCAATAGCCTTCATACTTTTGTATTTTTATAAAACGTCAGCTTATTGCCCCCACAATCTGGGTCCTCATTTGACCTACCTTAGAAAGGATGGAAGGCTGAGTCAACCTTGAGCTGGTGAGATTACAATTTACAGTAATTGCAGGCAGCTGAATGTTAATAACAGGCTATTAGTTTGCTGCACCATCAGGCTCTTCCATTCCTAACTATTGGTTATTTCCTTAACTATTGGTATTCTGCTAAACTAGAAGTTCAGATTTCTAAATTAAATTTTAAAATTTAAAATTTGGCAGCTGCCAAATTGAATCTGTTTGGATTCCTCGTTAATGATTTGTAAATAAGTTAAAAGATAAATGGATATTGTTAAAAAATTCAGAAGTGCATTGTCTATTCATGTATGCCTTATGAGGCATTATAGGCTTCACTGTTCATTTTGTTGATAGCGTTGTAGGTGACCTTTAAAGCAGGGGTGAAATGATCCTGGTTTGGACCGGACTGCCTGATCCGGTACTGATGGTGGGTGGTTCGGAGAACCGGTAGCAAAAATCCCTGCCCCGTCCCCATGCCCAGCTGAGCCACGCGATCATCAGAGGCTTTTTTAATTTTTAAAAACATTTTTTCTACAACGTCTTCGGTTGAGATTGTCAGAGGCTTTTAAAAGCATTTTTTAAACAACCTTATCACCAAAGAGGTTGTAGAAAAAATGGTTGTAAAAGTAAAAAAAAAAAAAAAGTTGGCCATGCCCACCCAGTCACATTAAACCCACCACCACCAAGCCATGCCCACAGACCCGGTAGTAACAAATTTTAGATTTCACCACTGCTTTAAAGGGTCACAGCAACCTAGATTTATTGCCACTTTTTTGTGCCTTCCCATCGTAGTCCCTAAACATAATCCTCCAAGGCTGTTCTACCTTGGTTTGGTTCTTTAAAACTGAATTCTCTTTCTCTTTCTACCAACTCTATGAGCTGATCTCCAATTCTAGAAGCAATACAGCAGTATCTCAAAGAAGCAGTACAGGAATGCCTTCTTTCTAACTTCACCCCTGGCTTACTTTCTCTGATTCATATTTGAAGACTGGACTTCTGTGTATATCAGAATTGCACCTTATAATTTATTGGAGAGAAGAAACTCAACCCCTGCTTGCTCTCATTCTAGGATAAATATGCTGAAATCAGGGGTGAGTTCTACTTACCTTTACCACCGGTTCGCAACGGGGCCACATGCACATTTTGATGACATCGGGGTCGGTGGGTGGAGCATCCCGCCAGTTTTACTACTGGTTCTATAGAACTGGTGCAAATCAGGGGCAACCCACCACTAGCTGAAATATATAATGTATGATTTACATTATACAATTTGTCCCATGTATATTGTAGCATTGGTTCCCCCCCTCCCTTCTGAATTAGGAAATGCACATCCATACCATGTTTCTGAATATCAGTGATAAGGATTTTTAGCCTACAGGATGGTATTGATGCACTGTAGTTGCCATGAATACATCTGATATCCTTTTCCTGAGGAGCTGGAAGAGGACAATGGGAGAGCCTTCGCTGTTATCTGACAGTAAGAAAAAAAAATGTTCTGGATCTGTGTGATCTAATGTGACCTGAATAAAACACTTTGGATTTCTACAGGCAATATTTTACAAACACTGAGGGGAGGTACACTAGCAGAGGTGTATTGCAGCTTTAGAGCAGAGTACATACATATTCCTAATAAACCCCGATTTTTGATAATTAGATGGGGGAAGGGATGGGCTGAATTTTAAATGCTTGGATTTTATCTCTACTTATTTATCTCTTGGGCTTTTCATTTCACTTGTTCATAAGACCTCCTAGATATTCACTACTTTATGTAGTATCATTCTTTGCAATTAATTTCTCATTAGGCTATACATAAAGTCAGTGCAGGTACATCACCCTGCCAACAAAAGTGCGTATAGTCAAGGCTATGGTTTTCCCTTGGACTGCAAGGCGATCAAACCAGTCAGTCCTATAGGAGATCAACCCTGACTGCTCTTTAGAAGGCCAGATCCTGAAGATGAAACTGAAATACTTTGGCCACTTAATGAGAAAGAAGGACTCACTGGAGAAGAGTCTAATGTTGGGAACTATTGAAGGCAAAAGAGGAAGGGGATGGCAGAGAATGAGGTGGCTGGATAGAGTCATTGAAGCAGTCGGCATGAGCTTAAATGGTCTCCGGGATATGGTAGAGGACAGGAAGACTTGGAGGAAAGTTGTCTATGGGGTCGCGATGGGTCGGACATGACTTCACAAGTAACAATAACAACAACAAAGCCAATGCACAGAAATAAAAGGAAAATATAATATATATGTGTATACACACACACAATAGTTTTAATGAATAAATAAGATATATATATATATATATATATATATATATATATATATATATATATATATATATATATATATATATATACCCACAGTCTCACATAGGCAGGAGACTCAAGAAGAAAATCTCAAACAACTGTACAGATATATAAAATAAAGAATTTGTAGGATTGGAACGCCTTGGTCTTTTCCAAAACGCACTACAACAGAGGGCATCCTTTCTAATCCTCCTTAGGTTGCCATTACCATTATAACTAACATTGCAAGTAGCTTTCCTTAAAAGTTCATATTATCCAGATGCCTCCTTCTTTTTATCACATGATCATTCTCAATATTTGAAAGTTAATACAAAGGAGACTGAGAACCCCTTATTTAGTAATATATTTTATTAGAAATCACAATTACAGCAATTAAAAATACAAACAAAAAATAAAAGAATACAAGTAGAAGGTGCAGAAAAAAGAAATAGAAGGAAAATAGAAAAGAAAGAAAAATAATGCAGTGAAGAAAAAGAAAAATATATATAAAGAAATTACTTCCTCCTATAAACAATTTTCATTTACCATCTCCTTTTAAAATACAACAAATAAGTTCTTCTTCCTATATCCCATTCCTTATCTAAAAAAACAAATCTTTAGAACGTCATAATTTCAATCCTGAGGTCAGAAAAGTCCATTAAGAATTACATGTTAATAATATATCTATTTCAACCTTGATCAAATAAACCCAACAGTGTTTGCTTATACATTGCTTATACTTGCTTATACTTGTTACATTGAAGAGAAAAGTAATTTTTATATATTTATTTTCTTTTCCTATATTATATATTTATTTTTTTCTTTCATTCATTTCTATTTTTTCTTTCTTCTTTTCTGCATCTTCTGTTTTTTCCTTTGTTAGTTTTTTATTTTGTATATACTGATTTTTATTGTTGCAATAAGATTACATGAAATTTTATAAAATTGCTGTTAAAGAAATCCAAGTGTTTGTGCTGCTGAAGAGAGACCTGTCGTAGAATGCCAAACAAAATAGCCAACAAATTGCTTTTAAATTCTTGGTTGTAAATCTTCAGATTTGCAACAAGAATTAAGTTGGAGTGAGATATATATACTTCACTTTTAGATCTTTAAAAAGGCAGGGCTTAAATGTGATAAATGGCATAAATTATATTGTAAAGTTCATACAGCATTTTTTATGAAAAGCTACTGTTTTGTATGCATGATCTTGGACTGTGTGGATTATGTTAGATTGGAATGAAAAAAATACCTCAGGTAAACATAGACGGAGATGAAAAAAAACCACCCAATAAATAGGTTGAAAGCAAAGGGATTAGCTGTACCAGCTGTATAAAAATTACACAAGAGCTGCTTGATCTCTCAAATCCTCAAGGATTGCATCTGATCATACAATATTCAGAGCCATATGCTGTGTATATGTTTAACTTGTGGGTAGGACATATTTGATATATAATCTACATGTTTAATAGATAAGATTCAATAGGAAGAAATGTACAGAGGAAGCACATCCATAGTAGTTTCTTAAAAAAAATAAATAAAGCCAATGAGCTATGTAAACTCTCAACACCATAGAATGGAAAATACCATATTCCCAATTCATTATGTATAACCATCTGGCAATACCTTGGCACCAGGCTTAAAAAAAAACGATGCATAGATTTAGTTTTTATTCTTGCTCTCTTTCTTTTTTCCAGTCTGTCTTCTAGAATGTAGCAATATGGTTCCTCTCCTTGCCCTGGCCTAACCTTCCTCAGCTGGGATCAGTGATAAAGCTGGGATAGGAATCCAAAGCTTCCCATGTTAATGATAAGGGCACTTATCATCCATTTAGTATAGAAGGCTCCAAATTGAGGAAGCTCATCTGAGACCAAACTCTGCTGCTTTCATGACACTGAAAGGCTATGTCAACGATAAGTATCTTCATTATTTTGATTCTTGCTTTGTATTTTTAGTTTCCAAGTCAGTTTTTTTCTATACCTCCATTCATTTAGTAATAACAATAACCTAATAATAAAAAATAATGAGAGCCAGTATGATCTAGTGGTTACAGCATAAGGGTAAAAAGCAGGAGACCATGAGTTCAAGTCCTGCCTTAGCCATGAAAGCCAGCTGGGTGACTTTGGGCAGTCACTCTCTCAGCCCAACTCACATCACAAGGATAATAAACAAACAAACATATAATAAAAATGAATAAGTAAACAATAAATTAAAAAATGAATAAATAATTTCCAATATACAGGCTGTTTTGTCTTAGAGTAAGAAAACAATATTTCAAAATAAAACAAATGGTGTGCTCTTCCAGAAGCCTCCTGAATAAAGAGAAAATATTTTCAACCAGAGGTGGTATTTAGATAAGGGAATAGAAGGGGAAGTGATCAAATTTGCAGACAACACCAAGCTGGGGGGACTAGTCAATGCTTTGGAAGATAGGCTTAAGATCCAGGAGGACCTTGACAAACTTGAACACTGGGCCTGATCCAACAAAATGCAATTCAGTGGTGAGAAAAGTAAGGATTTACATTTAGGCAAAACAAACAAACAAACAAACAAAAGGAGCCTGGATAGCTCAGCAGACTAAAAGCATTGTGATTAACACCAGCTGCCTGCAATTACTGTAAGTTTGAATCTCACCAGGCTCAAGGTTGACTCAGCCTTCCATCCTTTCTAAGGTAGGTAAATTTAGGACCCAGTTTGTGGGGGCAATAAGATGACTTTGAATAATATGTATAAAGTATGAAGTATGAAGGCTATTGCTTAACACATTGTAAGCCGCCCTGAGTCTCTGGAGAAGGGCGGCATATAAATCAAATTAAAAACAAACAAACAAACAAACAAACACAGGTATGAAATTGATGGTACATGGCTCAACAGCAGTAATTGTGAGAGAGATCTAGGACAACTATTTAAGTATTACCCAGCAGCATGTGCATCAGCTACCAAAAGAGCCGATATAGTGATAGGCTGCATCAATATAGGAATAGTATCAAGGTCATGTGAAGTGTTAGTACTGGCTAATAATGCTTCGGTAAAGTCACATTTGGAATACTGAATCCAGTTTTGGTCACCACAATATAGAAACGATCTTGAGACTCTAGAAAGAGTGGAGAGAAGAGCAACGAACATGATTAGGGGGCTGGAGGCTAAAGAATATGAAGAATGGTTGTAGATATCTGGATATCTCTAATCCAATGATGGCTAACCTTTTCTGGACCGAATGCCCAAAGCACGCACACATGTGAATGCATGCACATGTGTGTGAACCCTCAAAATACAATGCACATGTAGCCCCCACACCTGCACCCCACCCTTATGCATGCATGCGCAGTCCCCTGCATGTGCCCCACCCCATGCATGCATGTGCCCCACCCCATGCATGCATGTGTTCCCCCACCTCCCCCACCCCCATTCATGTGTGATGGAGACCTGACTTCCAGCTGGCTGGTAGTGTAGCTAAACTGGGGCGACAGCTCGTGTGCCCACAGAGAGGGCACTGCGTGCCACCTGTGGCATGCATGTCATAGGTTCGCCATCTAGTCTGACAAAGAGAACGTCTAGGGGTGACATGATAGCGATTGTTCAATATCTGAGGCCTGTCACCGAGAAGAGGGGGTCAACCAATTCTCCAAAGTACCTGAGGGAAAGACAAGAAGTAACCGATGGAAACTTAATGAGGAGAGATCTAACCTAGAACTAAGGAGAAATTTCCTGACAATGAGAACAATTGATCAATGGAATGGTTTGCCTCCAGGAGTTGTGGGTGCTCCAACACAGGAAGTTTTTAAGAAGAGATTGGACAGCCCTTTCTCCAGAATGGTATCCTGAGCAGGGGGTTGGACTAGAAGTCTTCCAAGGTCTGTTCCAACTCTGTTATTCTGTATTCTGTTTAACATATTTGAAAGTGAACTTGTGAATTACAGGATTATCTGTAAATAATATCAACACCCTAAATTATAATTGATATTGAAAGAACACCTCTTCCCTATTTCTAACATTCTAAATTACCTGAATAATAAAATGTCAATAATCTTCAGTTAATAATGTATAAACATCATGGTACTGAAACAATTAAATATATCCAGATTTATAAAAATTTTTATAAAAAAATGGGGAAAATATTGGTTCTGTTAACACCACAAAAACCTGCTATAGTTTGGATATTTTTCTCTCCCTCCTGTAATTTTTCATGTCTCTGACTCTCTTAAGTGTTTAATGTGATTAATGGAATATGGAAAATAGATGGTCATTTTATTCATTTTCAAATAAGAATTTAACTTTTATTCACTGGATTAAAATGGTTTATAAACTTTTTATTCTTATTGTTAAAATATATGTATGTGTCAGATGCAAAAGACCAGATCCACACATGGGAGTCCAATTAAACTGATTTATTGCTAAAAAAAATCTATATACAGGAATCTTCTCAGCTAAATATTGGTACCTGCTTAGTCATAAGGGTCAATGGTACTTGGGGGGGGGTCCCTTGTGGCTATGTAGGGATTCTAGGCTGATTCCCCTTTTTATTCCACCCTCAGGTTCAACTATCTCTTTTCCTACAGTATGAGATGTTAAACCTTGCCTTGCTGGGCCTGAATGTATATTTGTAAGCTGGTCACTCTGACAGCTGGAACTTGCAAAAGGCCTACAAGCTTCCTTCACACCCGTCTTTCTACCCACCACTCACAAAACTCACTCTGCCGAATTTCCTCTTCACTCCACAATAAGAACTAAGAGGAGATTCTCCGCTATACAATGCTTTGATTGATAGTTCTAATGCCCAATCATCACACTAACAAAAGCTGGATAAATGTTATTTGAACTGTAAGACCTCTGGCAGCAAGATTCCCCTCAATATTTTATTTGCATTAGTTAATGGTTTGCCTTCAGCAGTATTTAATCTCCTAAAGTGTACAATAAAAAATCTCATTAAAAATTGAATATGGAAGAAGTGTCCCCTAGAAGATCTCTTCTTTTAATGGAACTAAAGTTTCCAATTAGAAATTGTATCTTTATTCCCTTAGAATAGAAAAAGGAGCAAAAATACATTATTACTACCTGCTTGGAGAATGCGAGTAAGTTTTATGATTCTGTAAAGGAGCCTGACATCAAATACTGAAGCCTTGGTCATAGAACTCTTTGAAACAGTGGAAAATCTCTCATGATTATAAATATACACTGCTTTGTTATTGTTGTGTTCATAGAAGACATTGAACATAATGTAGTTAACATAATGTAGTTTGTTTGATTTTGACTTAGTTTATTGCATGGAGCCAACCATCATAGTTTATAAACTAAACATAGTTTATAAACTAAAATTTTGTTCTATTTTACTAAAAAGGGATAACCCAACAAAACCTGGCTTAGTTTGATTTAGTATGAACATGATACTGTCCTGTACCCATAAAATGCAAAATGAGATTAAGTGAAACAATTCTGATGGACTTGGGACTAGGCCAAACCTCTAGTTCATGACTGAAGCCTACAGAGGAGGAAGCCAGTATCCAGTGGAAAATGTTGTACCTTATTAAGTATTGGCAGAATTACATGTAAATTCAGGTGTCTAGCAAAAGGTGGCGGAAGCATCTGATGCCTTCATCAAAAGGATAAAAATGGCATTACACCCTGGCTAGTTAAGTCCCACTCCTTTCTGACCTGCATGTGTTGTCACAAGGCATATACACTGACTGGATCATGACTCTTGCTTTCTGATGACATGACAATGTTGCCATTATTTCCCCTCCTCCTCCAGCTCAACTTGCAGACAGATCTTGGGTCAACCTCAGTTTTACACTGTACTCTTTCTACTCTTAGAAATTCCTGATTATGGAAGGGGGATATATTTATTTATTAAACTTGTTATACGGCTGACTATTCAAGTACTAAGGATTTTACTTTGGAGTATGTCTAACCAGAAAGATCTAAAGCATAGTATAAATTATAGTAGCTAAAACTGTTATACTTATATGGGACTCTATTGCTTATGATTTTGGATTGTTCATTCTGGGAGTGGTCTGATGATAGAAGATGGATGCCAGAACTGGGATTATTTTTGCCTGTCTTCCATTGAGAAGGACAAATGCTTCTGTGGTGAAAGACAAGGCCTTGTAGTTCACTTCTTCATCTAAAGGTATTTCTGAAATATGGGTTACTTCAATATGATCAATGTTTTGGCCCACTTCTAAACACCAAAGAAGTATAACTTTAATATAAATTTTATGAAATGTATGTATTGTAATTGTTTTATGCATATACAAATTCAGGAAAAAAATGCTGTTATTTGAATATAAAGACAGTGAGTCAAACCGTAATGGGAAGAATATAATTGTACTGTATGTCTGCTTATTCTATGTACGGTAACTGTTGATGGGTAGCTTTGGGAAGTCATTGCTCCCTTTTGAAGATTCTTTGCATTTAACCTGGACTGTTACATGGACCCTACAGAGGAGGGATATAGGAAGTTTGAGTTGTTGTTGAAGTTCAAAAACTTTGGGAAGGCTATAGACTCTCAACCATGAATATACGGTATATTTTTCTTCTGTTACTAGCCTCTCCCCTTTAAAGTAGGATTCTTCAGTCAAATTATAGCTTTTATTAGCAGTAGCAATAGCACTTAGACACATATTTTCACAGTGCTTTACAGCACTCTCTAAGTGTTTTCCAGAGTCAGCATATTTCTCCCAATAATCTGGGTCCTCCTCATTTTACTGACCTCGGAAGGATGGAAGGCTGAGTCAACCTTAAACCGGTTAGGATAGAAGGAATCAAACTCCTGGCAATGTGAGCAGAGTTAGCCTGCAGTACTCCATTCTAACCACTGCGCCACCACAGCTTTTATCACCTTATTATTACCTATGTATTTAAACCACCCATGAATAATAGCTGTCTGAATGCTACAATATTTGTTTGTTTATTTGTTTAAGAAAATGTATATGATCCCCCCCAACTCACTCTCAGTGATTACAGGTGGCTTACAAAGATAACAATTCAATATACAGCAATAATCAATAATAATATACCAGTAAGGAATAAGCAACAATATAAATACAATAAAGAATAAAAGTAATTAAAATCTAATGTATTTGGTATCATCAACAAACACGCTGTGGGAAACCGGATGTGAAGCCAACTTTTGGGAATTAATTCAATAATCCATTATTAAGTAAATCCGGGCTTAAGATAGCCCTTGCCAATCCAGTGTCTCTAGATGTTGCCAATGGCTATACTGTTTCTAAAGTCGGACAGGAAGAATAGGAAGTCGGACATAGAAGAAAAAAAGCTGAGAAACCCTATAAGGTTTTTTTTCTTTTTTTTCTTCTATGTTTTTTTCTTCTATGTTTTTTTCTTCTATGTCCGACTTCCCATTTTTCTCCTGTGTCTCCCCACCCAACATCCAGACCCCATTACTGGATATAGATTTGGGATAATAACTGGTGTGTTTTCTGGAATCAACAAGACAGTATTTTGAGGATAAGTACGTTGCTTTTCTGTGTCCCCCTTGGCATGATCATTGCCACCTGTTTTATGTTTTTCACCTGTGCCCCCCTTGAAATACCCTAGGGCCCTCAGGGTGCCGAATGCCTCCCCTTAGTTCAGAACCACTAACCTAGAGTGCATATGTTGGGTAGCCAGATGTTTTACTCCTCTTTGTCATTTTCCAATAGGAATGCATGGCATTTTTCACCCTTGGAGTAGTCTGCCTTTGGGTTTAAGACTTTCACCATCCCTCTTAGTATTCCAGATGTTGCTTAAAATGGAACAGTTCTGTAGAGTCTTTGAGAATACCTAGTTGGTGTTCTTTTTTAAAAAATCAATGTTTGCAATACTGGCGAATATCTGTAGCTCGGGTGTCAGATGAGACTAAAAAGGAAAGGGACACTAAACTCTGCTGAAGATGTTACCTAGCCTGGTAACGAGATGTTCAGAAACCAATCCACCAGCTCGGAGAATGAACCTTCACCCTCAAAAATCAATGTAATTGTTGTGTTTCATGTTTCTTACATTTTGGCTGCATTTATCCATTTTTTCTATTATTACCAAGTATGTATTTTTTGGCAGTGCATCTTGTTCTGCAGAGTGGCTGCAGTGTTAAAAATCATGGCTTTAGTTGACCTGAAATTGAATGATAAGGTACTCAGATTCCCCATTCTGACATTCCTGTAGTGTTGTGAGGGTAAAATGGTAGATGAACCACAAGTGCCAATTTGAAAAGTAACATGAATAACTACTTGCTCTGTTTGTCTAATGACATTATGAGAGTCAGTTTGGTGTATTGGTTAAAGTGCTGGTCTGAAACCAGGACGTTCTGAGTTCTAATCCTCTGTTAGACATGAAAGCTGGCTGGGTGACTTTAAACCAGAGGTGAAATCCAGTAGGTTCTGACAGGTTCTGGAGAACCAGTAGCAGAAATTTTGAGCAGTTTGGAGAACCAGCAAATACCACCTCTGGCTGGCCCCAGAGTGAAGTGGGAATAGAGATTTTGCAAAATCCTTCCCCCAGGAGTGGAGAGGAATGGAGATTTTGCAATATCCTTCCCCTGCCACGCCCACCAAGCCACACCACGCCCACCAAGCCACACCACGCCCACAGAACCGGTAGTAAAAAAAATTGGATTTCACCACTGCTTTAAACCAGTTACTCACACTGGTTCAGTCCAACCTACCTCACAGCATTGTTGCTGTGAGGAAAATAGGAGGTGAAGGCATTATGTACATGACCTGGAGTTGTTCAAAATACAGGCAGGAGAAATCTAATAATAAAATGAGGAGTAATGTAGAACTTTTAACCTAACTCTGAATCCAAGGAATCAGATATTTTGGCAAACACAAAATGGGGGACAAATTAATGAAGCAATATATTCTGTTGAATGTGTCTGTGCAATAGAATAGGACAAATATTATTAGCAATAGTATTCTTGGGAAAAATTAGCATGCTATTATGCATAGCATCTGTGAATTACCATTTCCATTAAGTGTGTAAGCTTTAGCTTTATTACTTTGAATGAAGGACAGCTCCTTGCTTTCTTCAACGCCTACGCATGGTAATTTAACCCATATATATAAAAAAAACAGCTTGCATGAAAAGGTTAAAACCAATTCATGTACAGAAATTGAGAGTGACTTTAGTTGATTTCTTTGTGATCCCAGGGAAGAATAATGATCTAAATATATCTTATTGAGAGAAAATAAAAATACACAGGTGGCTCAAGTCAGCCACTTATTTTTGCCAGCAGAGTTAAGTGTACAAGTGTCACAGAAGCAGCTGCTGAATGTCACGAAGTAGACATGCTTGAACTGGGCTTTTTTAATTACAGTGTTTTGACATACATTTAGTCTCCCTAGATTTGTCATAGACAAACTTAGTTTATAATGCAACAATGGACACAGGGTTTGATAGTCAGAAATTTAGCTGATATTTGAGGGCATTGGTGTAGATCAAGGGTGTCAAACTCGATTTCATTGAAGGCTGCATCAGGATTGTGTTTGATCTTGGGAGACTAGGGTGGGCATGGGCAAGTTGGGCATGGCCAGCTCGACATCACTCGTTTCGGGGGTGCCTGTGGTGGCCCAAGTGCTCTGCCAGCGAAAACGGAGGTCGGGCAGAGGC
Source organism: Masticophis lateralis (assembly GCA_030761175.1). NCBI lineage: Eukaryota > Metazoa > Chordata > Lepidosauria > Squamata > Colubridae > Masticophis > Masticophis lateralis. The sequence continues at coordinate 260,858,841 of JAUDYJ010000001.1, forward strand.
ACTGTGGGCCGGTACTTTACTGTTTCCAGGGTGGCCCCATAGGCCAGATCTAAGCACCTTGCTGGTCAGATCTAGCCTCCAGGCCTTGAGTTTGGCACCTCTGGTGTAGATCTTCTGTAGATCTATTGGGAGCAAAACTGAAACTGAGCCTATATACAAATGTATCTGAAAACACTTATTTCTTTTCATTTCTTTAGCCTTTTTAGACCACATCTTGAATGAAATTAAAATTCCATGTTATACTTGTGGGTTGCAAGAATGGATAAAAGATCATAGTTCAACAGTAGCATTATTAGACAGTATGAGGATTGTGTGTTTAACAAGGAGACAGATTTTTCTTTGCTGTTGAAAATGGAAACGGGAAACTGGAATTAAAAGCAGTGTCAGCATGTGCAGTGGTTTTTAGGTCACTCAGCAAAATTAAAAACAATAAAATAAATTGGTGGCTGAATCCCTTTATTATCTTTCAATATAGAATTTACTGTCATCATTAAATAAAGCTAGCAAAAAGCATTATTTTTGTTCCACGAGTATTGTGAACTGGCTGTCTACAATAATAAGATACCAAGTTTAAAAAGTTAAGGAAATGGTGGCAAATATTACTCAGTTTCACTGTCTTCAAAAAGCAGTCTAAAGTTAATTTATGATAATAGTTTCAAAATCACCTCAACTTCTTATTTTTTCTAGGCCAAGGAATTCTGCAGATGCGAAGAAATCGTTCTGTGCTTCTTTGTATTTTCTAGCTAAACTTTGGTTCCCGGAGTATAGTTCAACATAGATATATTTGGTTATTCTTCAGAAGGCTCTAACTAGGGCAGGAAACTCTTATTAGCATGAATTTGGTTTATGATTAAAAATGATATAGTTTAACCTTTAAATACTATATTGTGCTCAAGTATAAAAAACAGGAGTCAATGTTGTTGTAGTATATTATGGCTTAGAGGTGGGTTTCAGCAGGTTCTGATCAATTCTGGAGAACCAGTAGTAGAAATTTTGAGTAGTTTGGAGAACCAGTAAATACCACCTCTGACTGGCTCCGCCCCCATCTATTCTCTGCCTCCCAAATCCCAGATGATCAGGCGGAAATGGGGATTTTTCAGTAACCTTCACCTGAATTGGGGAGGGAATGGGGATTTTGCAGTAACCTTTCCCTGGAGTGGGGTGGGAATGGAGATTTTAGAGTATCCTTCCCCTGCCACATCCACCAAGCCACGCCCACAGAACTGGTAGTAAAAAATTGTACAACCCACCACTGTTACTGCCCCACATTGATTTCAAGTACCCCATCCATGGGAAAATTCAACTATTGTCTTTGTATGACTTGTTTACTTTTATTGTAAACAGTGAGATTATTCAGCAAAAAATAAGGAATTTCACAGAACAATCCAGAACAATATTTAATGTGTTTTTTCTTCATTTATATTTTTTTCTCTCTCTGTATATATCTACTTCCTATACGTGCTTACTCCATTCACTGCTACTTTCTTCCAATGCAATATGCTTTACATTTAGTCTTAAATTACTTTTGGATTCTAATGCTGAAATCAATGGGACATAGAAAGTTAGAATAGAATAGAATAGAATAGAATAGAATAGAATAGAATAGAATAGAATAACAGAGTTGGAAGGGACCTTGGAGGTCTTCTAGTCCAACCCCCTGCTTAGGCAGGAAACCCTACACCACTTCAGACAAATGGTTATCCAACATCTTTTTAAAAAATTCTAGTGTTGGAGCATTCACAACTTCTGCAGGCAAGCTGTTCCACTTATTAATTGTTCTAACTGTCAGGAAATTTCTCCTTAGTTCTAAGCTGTTTCTTTCCTTGATTAGTTTCCACCCATTGCTTCTTGTCTTACTCTCAGGTGCTTTGGAGAATAGCTTGACTCCCTCTTCTTTGTGGCAGCCCTGAGATATTGGAACACTGCTATCATGTCTCCCCTAGTCCTTCTTTTCATTAAACTAAATTGCTGACAATTGCTCTCTCTCTCTCTCTCTCTCTCTCTCTCTCCCTCCCTCCCTCCCTCCCTCCCTCCTTCCCTCCCTTGCATAAAGCAGTTTATGACATAGTACAAAATGTCATGCAACACTTCCTGTACTGATGCTTGATTGTGCTGTACAGTTCAATATGAGCTGTTTTCAAGGCAGATACATCTCTGAACATATCCTAACTTTTCCAGGGAAGGCAGTACATTAGAAGTTCCATCATTGTCAAAGACCTTGAGAAATCTGGTGAGGAAGTATCTCTGAAATGATGACCCAAAAAGGGTCTAGTTATAAGGGTTATCTAGTTTCTTAACAAAACCAAAGGTTACATTTCAGCTGATTGAATAGCTTTTACTTAAGTTTAGGGTTTGATGTCATTGCCCCCCCCAAACCAAATTGAAAAAAACAAACAAACATAAACATGTACTGCGTTCAATGAAGCTTGTTCCCAAAATACTACAATAAGATTGCAATAATAACCTATAAAACAAACTGTCAGTTTTTATTATTGAACATAATAAATTATTTATTATGTGGTGTTTTTTTTTAAAAAAATTGTTTTGCATGCCAGTGTGTTTCATGATGCAATCTTCAGTTAGCGATAGCTCCTTGGAGGGTACACAACAGAAGATACAAATATAAAACGTCTTAGGTGGGAAGGTGGGGAACTAAGAAGCAAAGATGGGAATAATTTTACAACACGACCTGTTAGAAGCAGATTGGGCAAACGATAGCAGGAATTCAGTTCCTCCATCATTGTTCTGCCCCAGTTCTGGATTCCCAAGGATTGTGACACACACCAATGGTCCTTATCAAAGTTATAACGTACCAAGAATAAACAAAGTCCGGCAAAGGTTGGCAACCAGCCCAGAAAACAAGATACGATAAGACACTCACTCTCCAAAATGCTCTGTAATAATTACACATTGTTTCCAGCAAAAAATTACTAACTGCGTGCAACTTAAATAGGCTAAGGGAGTGGCCAATTATTCTCAAACCTTACTCTCGAGGAGACCTCCTTCTCCTGAGTAGCCACTCCTGCCTTTTGGCAGCCCTGTGTGCTCGAGCATTGAGGAGAGGCTCCTCCACTTTGCTCTCTCCACTTGAAGAAGCCTCTAGAGGTTCTGAAGGCCCAGGCTGAGTCTCTGCCTCTGGCACCACATCCTCTTCAGCCTCCTCGCTGTCCGACGTGAGCGCCAGCTGCACAGGCTGCTGGTGCAACCCCACACCAACCTCATCATCATCGGGATCAGCCATGATCCACGCAGGCCACTGGTGGGCCACAACAATCATACTTCTGCAGAAGGAAAAACGGCCTCACGCTTGAAATTATAGGAAGTGCCTGGAACCTGGCCTTTCTTCTTTTCAAAGGAAAGATGTCCTTATATTCACAGCAGCAGCGTGAGGCTTTTAGATGAGCTGATTCTTTTTGAGGAGTGTCTGGAAATGATCATATTGCTTCTAAAGAGAACTTGATAATATGGCAGGAAGGAAGCTTTGGAAAAAAGCGGCAGCATTTGCGCAGAACTCCTTTTGCTCTGAGAGCGGGGAGGCGTTTTTCATGAACAAAGAGAGAAGAAACCCAAACCCTCAATAACATCATACAAATCCTTTCAGTCGTACAAAATAAATTTTACTATAACTCTGAGCTTAAATATACGGAGCCAAACTATGGCTTGCATAGAAAGCAGTGCTCTGGATTTGCACAGAAAGCTATCACTCTATTCAATAAGTCTGCTTTACTATTACTATTAATCGTCTCATCATTCCTATCACCCATCTCCTCCAACTTACAACTGTATGGCTGTAATTTGTTGCTGTATCCTTACGATTTATATTCTTTTCTAGTATTATTCAATAGCTTATTTGTATCCTATGACTATCATTAAGTGTTGTACCTTATGACTCTTGATGAATGTATCTTCTCTTTTTATGTACACTGAGAGCATATGCACCAAAGACAAATTCCTTGAGTGCCCAACCACACTTGGCCAATAAAAAATTCTGTCTGTCTGTCTGTCTGTCTGTCTGTCTGTCTGTCTGTCTGTCTGTCTATCTATCTATCTATCTATCTATCTATCTATCTATCTATCTATCTATCTATCTATCTATCACAATGAACCCTACACTTACCCATGTTTTCCCGAAAATAAGACCCTGTCTTTTTTTTTTGAACCCCGAAATAAGTGCTTGGCATTATTTTCGGGGAGGTCTTATTACTTTGGGGTACATGGAGCAAGATGGGGCTCCTCTTGCTGTCTTACCTGATTTCCAGCTCTAACCCTAACCAGAGGAAATGGAGAGGACTGGCTGTGCATACAGTCTACACTAAACAGGAGACTAACCATCTGGATATATAAATGGATTCTCTACATTAATTAAAAACACTTCCAAAATGAACAGGCTTTCTAATGTTACTAACCAGAAAAAGCTATGTTTTATTAAACATCTTTTATGTAGTTATTTAGTCTCTCCCCTCCTCTCTTAAAAGAGTTTATGTAACTAAAAACATAGCTCTTTTTAAATGGAATACAAAAACCTTATTTAAGATATCTCTTTGTGTGTATTTTTGTGTGTGTATGGGGGAGCGGGCTTGTTATTTTAATCAGGTACCGTGTTTCCCCAAAAATAAGATCCTGTCTTATATTTTTTTGAACCCTGAAATAAGTGCTTGGCCTTATTTTCAGGGAGGTCTTATTACTTTGGGGTACATGGAGCAAGATGGGGCTCCTTTTGCCATCTTACCTGATTTCCAGCTCTAACCCTAACCAGAGGAAATGGTGGGGACCGGCTGTGTATGTGGTTAAATATTTTCGGGGAGGGTTTATTTTCAGGGGGGCCTTATATTAGGGGAAACAGGGTATTACACCATTACTTTCTGCATAAAGCTATGCATATTTAATTGAAATCCAGTCAATATTCAGTGGGCTGTAGTCTTAAAAATCAGACTCTTAAGCAGAGCCATAGCTTTTACTAGTAGAGTTGTTATATTAATCTACTGATACAGAATCTTTTCAGCTTTGGATCCCGCAGCTTTTGTTTGCTCCATCTCCACTAAGACTTTCAAGATGGCTTGAATTATGCACCATAAAAGCTCAAAGGGTCCCCATGATAATAATTTTTTTAGGTCAAGTTAATAATTCATGGGTTGTATCTGTGTGAAAGCAGATACAGGGATTATCATGTACAATCTATAGTGCAGCTGAGGACAAGAACTTCCTTTTAACAAATTTAATCATCTAATAAAAAGATGGTTGGTCACAAAGTGAATAAATATAAAGAAAGGGACTTTGTTACTAAAGTCTCTACCCAGATAACATCTTAACTTACTGCCACATAGGACTGTCATATACTGGAGGAATTAACTGAATTTCACTCAGACTATTTATTTTAATTTCAGGAGGATTAAAGTTACTCCCCCTCAAGTTATGCTATGCCTCCTAATTGTGACAATTGGGGATGATCCTAGGAGGGATGAGAAAATAATGTTAGGTGTGGATGCTATGAGTATATACTTCTAATAGGAATCACCCAAGGCATTGAGGGTTAGGGCATGCCAGGTGCCCAACTAAAGCAAGCAGGCATCTGTATTGGGTAATAATGATATAGGAAAATACTATAGGTGGACAATCATTTTATGATAATAGCAAGGATGTTCTTTCATACTGTATTGGAAAAGAGCATGGGTTAGGGTCTTGAACCAGTCTTGTATTTGACCAAGAAAACTGCATGATAAAAATAAGAAATAATTGATGAACTTTCACATCAGATGGCACCTCTGAGGACATGTTGAGGATCATTCAAAGTTCTAATGGTGTTTATAATGCAATTAGATTAATAATGTTGGGACGTCTATAGTTGCTGATGTTGCCATACAGAAAAACAAAATCTGAAGAGGAAGATGATGATTTATATGCTGTCCAACTCCTAATGACTCTGGGCAATTATAATTTAAAAAAAACAACATTAAAAACAGTCCCTTGGAGGACTTTTAATCTTCCTTTCCTGTGGGCAGAAACTGAAGTGGTTGAGGAGTTCATCGCCACAATGATAGTCATGGATCTGGCCAAAGTTGTCAAGGGCCTGATACACCATAGCTGTGACATTTTAGATCTGCTTTTCCTCTCAGTGTGATCTGGATTTAGGAGAAATTGCTTTTCTGATTGCCTTGATGCTGCTACCTGCCTGCAAGAGTTTTGTTTATAGTCTGGTCTTCCTTGAAAGGTTGACAATATCTTGATCTGGGTGGCTAGGGCTTTGGATTGGATTGCAGCTATGCAGCCTTTCTCATTCTATTATCAATGGGTAAGGAAATCCTTTGAATGTCATTGGAGGACAATGAGTGATTCTGACTTGAGCATAACATAGTGAGATCTACATGGCAACAAGGATGGTAAAACGTTTATACATTTCCACCTTTACTATGTTTAATTTAGTCATCCACTAGCCCTGTTTCATGTTATCTCGGTCCCCTTCTGAAAAGGGAGGAGTGAGAGGTTCCTTTATGGAAATGTGAGAGGAATATAACAACCATCTCAAATTGCCCTATTTGGGATATGATAATCATTAAAGAACCAAACTCAAGGTAGAAGTCCTTACTGGTTTGAAAGTTGGAAAGAAAGCAAAAAAGAGAATGACTAGTAGCAAGGTGCATGCATTTTATTAAGGCAGTGTTGCATGTACTCTGGAAGACCTGAAATGCCAGGTAGCAGCAAAGCATCCCGGAAAGGATCTATCTATATCACTTGATGGCAAATAATCAAAACAAAGTGGTCACTTTGCTGAACGTCACTTGCACCAAAATTAACAACATCTCCTTCTGTTCCATTTAAAGCTGTGTTTAATTTTTTGATTTTCAAGTCTGAATTGTGCAGTTCCTCTGCAGAATGAATTATTATATAGACACCTAGATAAAATTTTCAGAAAGAAATAGAAGATTCAATCATCCAATCCCATATATTTTATTCTTGAGCATGGGTCAAAATTGGTAGTAAAACTGGTGGGAGGCTCCGCCCACCAACTCCGACGTTACCAAAATGTTTTTGCGCATGCGCAGAAGAGCACGCGTATGGCCCCGCTACGAACCGGTAGTAAAGGTAAGTAGAACCCACCCTTGGTCAAAACACATGTTATTGTTGTGGTAAATGTGTAAATTAAAACTGACACTTGTTAGAGTAAAAAAAAATCAAAATGAGTATAGAAGTCTTGATCGGAACAAGGCCCAATACTGTATATTGAATTTCTGTTTAAAAAAAACAATAAGTGAGTCAGCCTTATGCAATCTTGGATGATAGAAGTTATTTGGATGCATTCTGATCAAATGTCTTGCGTTTTGGAAAGAAGCAGCTTAATTCCAGAGAACAGATGGAGCAAAATAAAATCTAATTCTCTCCAGTATCTTCAGAACCATTCCTGAAATTATCATTCTGGTTATTTGGTGGAGGTAACATGATGATAAGTGACTTGAGAGCTTTTTGATTAGACTCAGAAGGTGATCCTGCAATAATCTTCAGTGCTCATTGTTCTATCCTGAGCTAAATTCTAAAGCAGCAGAAAAATTTTCTGATTCTCACTGTTGCCATTTAGTGATCTTCTAGAGCTCTGGTAGCCTTGACCAGTAGCAGAAGTTGAGAGTAATGAGGCAAATGTTAATATCAGGGCTCAGATAGATTACTTCAAAAATTGTGCCTATTGATCCAATATCTACTATATCCCATTAAGTTTTCAATGATCTGCCAGTTTGGATAGGAAAGTTGATGCTGTTTTGCTGTTAAAGAATAAGAATAAAATGTTTCTGTTTAACATGCAGCAAATAAGCTGCTTGATTTAAATGTGAAAGGCACCATTATTCCTGTTGTATTGGTTAGAGTGAAGAATTTCTTTCTTTCTGCATTCAGAGGTAGTATTAATGTATATACAGATGTATAGATACCTAACATGGCAAGAAACCAGATTAGCCATACAGTCTACACTATTCAGGAGACTAACCATCTGGATATATAAATGGATTCTCTACATTAATTAAAAACACTTCCAAAATGAACAGGCTTTCTAATGTTACTAACCAGAAAAGGCAATGTTTTATTAAACATCTTTTATGTAGTTCCCACAAAACAGTTTATGTAACTGAAAACATAGCTCTTTTTAAATGGAATACAAAAACTTATTTGGGATATCTCTTTGTGTGTATGTTTGTGTGTGTGTGGGGGGGGAGCTTGTTATTTTAAGCAGGTACCGTGTTTTCCCCAAAATAAGACCTTGTCTTATATTTTTTTGAACCCTGAACTAAGCGCTCGCCTTATTTTTGGGGAGGTCTTATTATTTTGGGATGTGTGGAACAAGATGGGGCTCCTCTTGCCATCTTACCTGATTTCCAGCTGTGTCTCCCTAACCCTAACCAGAGGAAATGGCGGGGACTGGCTGCGTATGTGGTTAAATATTTTCGGGGAGGGCTTATTTTCAGGGGAGGGTTTATTGTTGGGCAAATATGGTAGATCCTCCTTTAGGCAGCTGTGTGATAGCTTAGCTACCAAGGGGGAAAAAAAATCTTCCCCTCCATTTTAGAACACAGCTATGCTGATGCTGCACTAGTTGAGGTGAACTAGTCTAAGCCGTGCTCTTCCTAAATCATCAGCCTGTAGCAGAGGGGAGAGAATTCCAGCTCTTTAGATACTATTAGACTATGGCCCCTGTTCTCTCTGACAGCGAGCCATGCTGGAAACCAACATCTCTCTTTAGCCATTGTTATTGTTATTCATTTCCATCTTATATGTTTCATGATTTTTAGGGCTTTTGCACGCCCATTTGTTTTTATTTCAACCCGGAATGTAAGAAAGATATGATTTGAAAGTAATGGGTGTGAGTTCATTTTTGACAGCCTATAGGACTTTTGGAAAAGAGGCTGAATACCTGACCAAGGAAGTCTTCCAATGGCACACCAGTCTTCAGTGTAGCTGAGCCTTTGCTGCTACTCATCCTCTTCTCTTTTTTCCTTCCAACTTTTCCAACATGAGAGCCTTTTCTAGAGAGATAGATCTTCACATATATCCGAAGTAGAATAATTTGAGCCTATTGATTGTGCCTCAAATGAGAATTCTGGATTGATTTGTTTGGTGGTCCATCTATTTGTATTCTTGACTGTTTCAATGTTTCAGGAGTCTTCTCCAACTTGATAATATAAAAGCATCAATACTCTTCCTATTCTGTTTCTTCTAAGTTCAACTTTCACTTCCATAGATGCTTCACAACGAATCCCATGGCTTCCCAGTTCTGATCTTTGTAAGTATAATCACATCATCATGGCATTTGAATATATTTTCCAAGATCTTCATAACTGGTCTAACAAATGTACAGTAATGCATTTCTTGATTGCTTGACTGCTTGCAAGACTGGGTGGGTGGGTAGGGAATTCAAATACGTATTTGCATGAGGATGTCATGATACAAGTGTCATCACTTGCCCCGCCCTCTTGTAATAGACTTCTAACTAGTAGAAAACATGGTTTTTCAGTAGATGAGGCAACAAATAATTTTTCATTTTATTGCAATTGGAAGAATCCAATAATAGCTGGTGCTTTGACTGCTTTATAATATCATGTTGCTTGTATCTATATGATTCCACGAAGAGATTTTGTTATTATCAGACCATTAGCCCGGCAACCAAGCACAAAACTGAAAAAAGCTATTAGAACTGCAGTTTGAAATAAGGAAGAGAGCACAGAGCTAGTACCAAAAGATTCAGAGAGCCCATATCATTATGACCTATGAAATTGTAGTAATTTTGTAAACATTCATATATTGTTCCCTTGATATGTTCTGCTTCCATAATCATTATATTATGTTATCCTAGATACATGTCATAGAGGAAGGAGTAAGCTTCACTGAACACAGCAGGATTTACTTCCAAATAAAATCGTATCAGATAGCATTGTTTTAATGAAACTAATCATTTCTACTAATATAAGGCAAGCTTTATTGTTCCATCAGATAACATAATGTTCTTTTATAATGATTTAAATGATGTGTATGTGTGTGTTTATTGTTGGCTCTTTCAGCCTCATGAAGCTGCTTAGAGTCATTTTGACAAACATACAAATAAATAAATAAGAATTTCAGAATACACTGAAATATTCCTTTTTTTCCCTAAATGCCATTTTTTTCTAAATGCCATGCCCTGCTTCATTTTATTTTTTTCGTATGACTCTTTTCTTGGAGCCATTAAAATAATAATAATAATAATAATAGTAGTAGTAGTAGTAGTAGTAGTAGTAGTAGTAGTAGTAGTAGTTATATTTTCCATTCTGAACTGATAACGCCTTGGGAATTTTGCCTTAATGAGGGTCTACAAATAGTAACAATAATTATGTTCTTAGATAATGCCCTGTCCTACATATACAGTAGTAGAGGCGGTGTTGGGAAATCAAGTGTGAGACATGCTGAATTATGCATGGTAGCAATTCTAAATGTCAGATATAGATCTATATTGTACACTCTTCCTTTCCTTCAGGGTCTGAGGGAAGTTTACATACAGTTTTTTGCATGGTCCATCATCAATTGATGAGTTTTTATGGCTGAGGGTAGACTTGTGTCTAAGTCTCCCCCACCACTAATCCAGCCACTAACTCTGATTACCAGCTGGTCCAATGGTGGGTTTCAACCAGTGTTACCACCAGTTCCTTCGCATACATGCTTTGTGGGTGATTTTGCTCTGCGCAAGCGCATTCCATTTCAGAATAGTTGAGGCATGTCAATCCGCTCTATCTAAGTGACTTTGAGTGAATAAAGATAGTATAAAGGCACTTCAAATTTATGTTGGAAATCTGGTCAATGTGAAGGGTCATTTTATGATTCTTGGTGGATTTGTAAAAAATCCAGAAATTTATACTCTGAAATACCTACAATGGAGGAATGGTTGGTGAAGGTAATGGAACTAGTTGAGATGGCAAAATTAACATACCTGATTAAAGAAAAATCAAGAACTATATATATATCAATGACTCAAAGTTCATTCTGGATTTTTTGCTGAAAAAAAGAGAAAAAACTTAAGATTTATGAATTTGAAGATTAGAAAGGGTAGCTATGGAAAGAAAGAAATTATGATGTAACTTTAAGAGAAAGAGAGGGTAAAATATGAATGTATCTATAATTCCTGTCTTGACTATCAATTGTCTGCAGCATATTTATTGAACGCTAGTTATGTTTGTGAATGTGAGGAACTTTTTTTATACAGTATTTTCATCAGTGAAAATAAAATCCAATTATAGGCCTATCTGCTCCATGGACTCCATCTATGTTGTAATGCATGCCTGTAATCAAGTTGGGATAGAAACAAATCCATTAAACATTGCTCCAAACTAGATGCCTTCATACAAGCACCTATATATCCTTTCACCCAAAGCATTTCCCATGTGGCCCTGACATTGTTTTCTGGAGATTGTCATTTTGCATCCAAAATTATTGGATGGGAGGGGGGAATAGGTCGGTTTCTGACATCTCCAGTTAAAATGCATCTTACGTAGAGATGCTAATAAGAACTTCTAGACAAGACCCTGGAAAGCTGCTACTAAATGGAGTAAACACAACCTTATGATTTGTCCCTGTAAAAGAAGATTGAAGATTAGATAGGGTAGTTTATAGAAAGAAGAAAATTATGATGTAACCTGAGAGAGAGAGAGAGAGAGAGAGAGAGAGAGAGAGAGAGAGAGAGAGAGAGAGAGAGAGAATAAAATATAAATGCCTTTATATCCACTGTCAAAATGATTGGAAGCTCCTTCTTTATAATTTCTTTCTTTTTCTATTTTCTTCCTCACTTATCCATTATTCTTCCTTATTTTCTTTGTTTCTTTTCTAATATTTTTATTATTTTTAATCTTGTTTGAAATTTCTTCAATAAAATTATATTAAAAATAGTGCAATTTCAGCTCTTTTAAATAAGTCAACAATTTAAAAAAGCAAACAGCTCTGTACAGTAAGTGTGATCATTAGTGCCACAAAGTGAAATTATAAAATACTCTTCTTGCAAGTAATTTGTAGCATGTTGCTGTGCTTTATTTTTGTGTTTGCTCATTATACAATTAAAGAATATGCAGAAAGTAATACATTGTGGTTAGGTACAGAATCTCTGAGTCTGGAAAACAGCGATAGTACATACCACATAATTGCATATATAAAGTATTTCCAGTTAGATAATTGCCAATTTCCAAATATGTAGGGAACAGATCTGCAATCCTGCATGGTTCTCATTTAACTTAAGGACTGTGCGTTTGCTGTACAAGAGTGTCTCAGCATTGAAGCTACGAAATAATGTCCTGAAAAACTGTATAACTTTAGTTAATGGGACTGTGCTTTTATGTAGATAGCCTGTTATTAATATCCAGCTGTCTGCAATTATTGCAAGTTTGAGGCTCAAGGTTGACTCAGCCTTCCATCCTTTCTAAGGTAGGTAAATTGAGGACCCAGTTTGTGGGGGCAATAAGCTGACTTTGTATAAAAATATACAAAAGTATGAAGGCTATTGCTTAACGCATTGTAAGCCTCCCTGAGTCTCCGGAGAAGGGCGGCATATAAATCTAATTAAAAAAAAAAGTATAATTGTTCTGTTCTTTTAATAAGGTCAAAGGCTCTGTGAAATTAAATTGCTGTATCCATTTCTCAACATGGAGGGGAATGAATAAGAAAAGCATTGCTTTTTGGTATTCTACCATGCACAATCCTGTTAGTCACAGAATTCACAAATGATCCATCACTTTCCTAATAAATGCCTAGGAATATATATGGGCATTGGGAAATCACAGAGTTAAACTTTGGAGTCCATTTTATTTGATCTCTAATTATAGAATAACACAAGGATTATTTACAAACTAATAGAGTTGGCAGATTCTTTCCAAAAGATATTGCTAGTAGTTGTTCAAGTATGCAGAGGCCATTACCTAGGCAAAGGGGGCTAAAACCAGAGGTGGGTTTTAGCAGATTCTGACCAGTTCTGGAGAACCGGTAGTGGAAATTTTGAGTAGTTCAGGGAACTGGTAAATACCACCTCTGACTGGTCCTGCTCCCATCTATTCCCTGCCTCCTGAGTCCCAGCTGATCAGGAGGAAATGGAGATTTTATAGTATCCTTCCCGTGGAGTGGGGTGGGAATGGAGATTTTACAGTATCCTTCCCCTGCCATGCCCACCAAGCCATGCCCACCAAGCCACACCCACAGAACCAGTAGTAAAAATTTTTGAAACCCACCACTGGCTAAAACATTATTTAATTATTTAAGTCTACAGACAATTTTCAACTTACAATCATAATTAGAACCTGAATTTCCATTGTTAAGCAAGGTGGCCTTTGGGTGAGTCATGCCCAATTTTACAACCTCTTTTGTTGCTGCCATTTAGCAAATCACCATGAATCACATGGTTGTTAAGTAAATCTGCCTTCCCCCATTGACTTTGCTTATCAGAATTTGGCTAAGAAAGTCATAAATGGCAATCATGGGACACTGCAGTGCTCATCAATATACGACATCAAGCACCCGAATTTTGATCATGTGACTGTAGAAATGCTGTAACAACCATACATTGTTGGGGTTGTTTTTATGTGCCATCAGTTGCAGTAGCTTCTAGGTTGACTTTTTGAACCCACAAATATCCCTAGAAATGGTGAATCTTAACTTTAATGATCATCAACAAACACCACCATGAGAGAAAAATTCAAGTCTGATACTCTGATGGAATGTAGGCCAGACAACCAGTTGAAAATAACTCTTTTCAGCACTATTGTAACCTTGAGCAGTCATTAAACCAATGATTGTAAGTTGAGGACTAAATGTAATAGTGGAAAGCAGTTGAGACAGATACCTCCCTAATTCAATAGAGTATAAAAAGGGGGAAAGCAGCCCCATCAGACTTGCAAGATTCAGTTATTAAAGTCATTCACAATAAAACTAATTTTAACTTTTCCGTGGATTTGATTTCCTGGGCTGATCTGATGTAACTAATCTCTCTATGACCATGATGGCGAACCTATGGCACATGTGCCACAGGTGGCACACAAAGCCGTATCAGTGGGCACATGAGCTCAGCTCTGCCAGCTGATTTTTAGGTCTTCCGGTCTCACCAAAAGTCAGCAAATGGGCCATTTCCGGCCTCCGGAGAGCCTCCAGGGGAGTGGGGAAGGCCATTTTCGCCCTTCAGAAAGTCTCTGAAGCCTGGGGAGGGCAAAAAAATGGGCCTACCGGGCCCACTGTGCCATTGTGTGCCAAAAGTGGTGGAGGGGGAGGGGGTCACTACTGGTTCACCCGTTTCAAAAAAATTAACCTAGCAACTACTGCTACTGATGGCACATACATTTTTTTTAAGCAGGGCTAGAATTGCATGATTGTGGTTGCCATCTTGATATTTTGACTCCGTCCCTAATCAGACCATTGTTAAATATACTAAACCACTAACATATTTGTGTTTATCATTTTGCAAATATCTGAAATGTATTTATACATTTCTTGAATCTTTTTTCTTTGGAGAACTGGAAAAGTTCTGCCAATTACTCTTTTCATAGCCTGGATTTCTGATCTTTTAACAGCAGTGTGAAATAAACTAAAAACTTTTCCTGGAATCTTGGTAATATCTGCTTCATTTCTGTGTGATCTTCTGTACGATGCAATGTTTGATCTTAAATATAGCCAGCAAACAAGGAAAACTACGTCACTGTTTTTCTAAATGCCAGCAAATGTAAGACTACCCAGATTATTGATATTGATTTAAACTGAATTTATCATTTTATGAACCCGATCAGCAATTGTTACCTCCCATACATTCCTCAATGTCATTTATTTGCCTATAGTCACAGAAATTTACCTTTTATGTGAATCTCTAATTGTGCTGTAGGGATCTGTTTAATCATGAAAAGTGATACTGACCTAGCGAATGCCAAAGCATTAACCAAATAAAAATGTTTGTTCTTATAAGGCACATAGCAATAGAAAATAAGAAAGATTCTTTTATGCATATTATACTAGTCTAAATCAGCAAACTACATTAAAGCTGTGTTTTACATCTGATCTATTGAATTGTTGCTTTTCTATTGTGGACTTAGACTTATTATCTCACCCTGTATGGATATTATTAGCTTTTGTCAGAGTTTAGGCAGTGTGCCTGGTATTATGAGATAAACCCAGGAGCAAAAACACAGTACACAGAGCTTTTAGATAAATAACAGTGGTTTATATACAGCTAAATATATACAGACTTATACATTGTAAATATCTTATCATACAGCTACGGACACAAGGAAAGTAATGAGATACAAGATGAGAGAGAACATGAGGAGAAGGGAGACGACCTCTAATGGCTTCCCTTATATAGGCAGCTTCTTACCCAGCTTCTTAAAGTGGCAGTACCCTGCTGCCTCTTTCCCATTGCATCAGCTTTCAGTTGCCCCTGCTTACAACTTTCTTTCAATTTACAGCTATTAAATCTACATACCCTGATATTCCTCCCACTTAAAGCTGTACAGCTGATATTCCAAACTCTTTAATACATTTCTTATATTTTTCTACAGATACAGATTTAGTTCATAGCAGACCTTGAAATTACAACTCGTTTAGTACCATCTGTGAATCTGTACCACTTTGTTCCTGGCTCCTAACCAACAAATCAAAGCTTTCTGGACTTTGTCTGACCTTTTCTCCTAGTAGTTTTTGGAATATGCACCCAGGCATAGCTACCGAAAGTTCTTACATGGCCTACCATGCATCAGGAAATACGGTGTCCCTGTATTGCCTTGCTCTATAACCTATTAACGATATAGTTAGCTGTTAATATGGCTTCTCCCCAATATCTTACTCATGCCTACATCAGCAAGCAAAGCATCTATCATTTCATTTCTCAAGTACACCATTTTCCAAAGGTGAAAATGGATTTGTTTTTCTATGTCATATGCCTAGACTGCTTAACCATCTTTGAAACTTCTCAGACATAAACTCTGTCCCCCTGTCTGTTTGAACCTGACATACATTACATCCATGCTGTCATTCTACAAATGTTACCCATTTCCTGAACTGTTGTAATAACTCAGTCTTATTTTTCAGTAAATAACAATACCCATATCTACTGTAATCATCAACTATGACTAATTCATATTTTGAACCTCCTAAAGATGGTGTCATAGGACCAATCATATCAGCATGAACTAATTGTAATATCCTGTTTGTAATTCTAGCACTTTTCTTACTTACAGGATACATTTTAGCTTTTGATTCTTTACATACGGAACAATCCAAATATGCATTACATTTCTTTAATTTCAGCCCCTCAGCTATGTTCAGCATTTTCCTCAACACATTAAAACTTGCATGCCCTAATCTTCTATGTAACAGGGGTATACAGTTGTCATGCATAGAAACATTTTTAAGTACACATGCACAAATATGTTCTTGCATTCCCAGTCCATCCTTTTTAACACCTTGTGCACATAGCTATCCATTCTTCTTAATTGTATATAGTATAGTAATTGAACGTAATGGAGTGGATCACTGTGTGCAGAGTGTGGGGAAACACCATGAAAATAAAGAGCTGATAACCAATACTTGGAACATTTAATTATTTCTTATAGCCCCCTTTGCAATAAAGATGTTCAGACTACCTCTATCTTATTCATCAGAGGCTATTCTAATCTCATAGGCCAGCTAACAGTGCTGTGAAGCTACACCACGTGGCTTCTGCTGAGACAGATAGATTGAACAGGGTAAAATTATGTTGATCTGACACCTGTGAATTTTAATACCCGCCCAGTATTAAACATTTAGAATGGAGAGGTTGGGCAAATTTTATGAACGATGATAATGATAATGATGCCCCAGGACTCTTAATTTGATTTCATTTCTCACCTAATCCAGTCAAATGGCATCTGTAAAGGAATTTCATTGAAAACTACTAGGTTATATAACAATAGCACTTAAACTTATATACGGCTTCATATATACGGCTTTATATACGGCTTATATACTGCTACAGAATCAGCATATTGCCCTCAACAATCAGGGTCCTCATCTTACTGAGCTTGGAAAGAAGAAAGGAAGGTTGAGTCAACCTGGAACTGGTCAGAATCAAACTGCTGACAGTGAACAGTGAGTTAAGCTGTAATATTGCATTCTAACCATTGTACCACCATGGCTCTTTCTAAGGAAATCTGGGCCAGAAAATAAGAGTGGTCCCTTCTGATATGCTTCCCATACCCTCTTGCCTTCTGTAGACTAATTTGCTCCAATCCATACATTCCAGGGACAGAGATACATAGATCAGCTTTTAGGGAGGGTGAAATAAAATGACAGTATCATTTGTCATTTGCACAGAATGATAATTTTAGTAAACCGAACAACGTTTGCTCCCTTATATTGTTTGTATATATCTTTTGGTAAGGAAAAGTGTTTATCCCAATGGCAAACCTTTTCAGTCCCAATTATTAATCCTTATTTTATATGACCTTTAGAGAATGAGAAATAGAATATATAGCAGGGAAAAGGTGGAGAGAACCATAAACAAATTAGATTTTGTGCACTGTACATGGAATAACATTCCATATTTTTTCATTCTGACATTTTGCAGGTATGCCATGATAATTCATAGTAAACAATGCTTTAGAATGAGCCTTTGAATAAAACAGGAGAATTCTCCTTTTACTATAAAAATTCTTTAAGAATGCTTGATGTGGAAGTTTTAGTCTAAAGATATATCTATTACTTTTACTATTACTATTATAGTAAAGCTGTAAGTCATTCAGCTGTAATATTACATTATGACCCCAATAAGAGAAACCATAACTCAGCTGATGTGGCTTATTTTATTAACTATTGTGACTGGTATAGGAAAGTTTATAGCTGACAGCTTTGATTTAATGAGGAAATCTCATGCTTGTGTAAATGCCTACTTTGAACAGAAGTCCTAGAATAGAGCCCAAGAAGGAAACTTGAAATTGTTCAAGAAGGAATGACAGGGGTATTCTGTAAATCGATATAAGCAATTCCAAAAAAATTAAAACTCTGAGTCTATTGTATTCAGAGATGCACTGGTACAGATAAAGATGTAAATGGTCAAATCTGGATAGATCCACGTGCACAAGGGAAGAACTTGTACATTGAACAAAATGCCTTCAACATTCCATTATAAAGAAATACAAAAACAAAGACATTCAATCCCTTGTTTATGTAAACATTATAGGGATATTGACATATTGGCCAATGAAGAGGAGACTGTTAAACTGTTAGCGTAACAGTTTATAATAAAGTAAGAATATATCTATTTTAATGTATATTGAAACAGATATTTAATCTATTTAATTTGTTTATTTTGCTGTGGAATGAATGTTACCAGATAAAATCCAGCATGTTGGAAGACTGTATATGGAATAACATATTGAAAACAAACCTGCTATTTCTATGCTCCTCTAGTTGTAAGCTTTTTACTTGTATGTTGATGGAACAACAAACTAATTTGCGAAATGTTTAAGTGAAAATTGGCACGTATTTCTTCTTTATTATTATCATTATAAGATTTTTGTCTGTCCTTTCTGATAAATAATTCAAGATGGCCAGCATACCTAATATTCCCTCCTCCTATTTTTCCCACACCAATAACCCTGTGAGTTGAGTTGGGCTGAGAAAAAGTGATTGTCCCAAGACAGCCAGCCAAGTTTTATGCCTAAAGTGCATCTTGGTCTCCTGCTTTCTACACTAACCCCTTAACCACAATTCTAAAGTGGCTTTAGGCATGGGTTATTGTATACAATGAACCCACAGTACAGAAGCAAAGGAAACACATAAAGGTGCAAAAACCAAAACAAAGTAAAAAAATGGGTCACATTTTTGAAAATTCCTATTTTATTCGTGCTTTCTGAGTATTTTGAGATATCATACTAAAGTTGCCTTTCATGCGAAGCATCAAAGCTTAAACCAATTTCCTTCATGCATTAATTCAGAGAATCTCAGTGGCTTCTCCTGTTTCTAATCAATGGCTTTAGATAACATAATATAAAAGGTACAGAACCTGAAGATAGTTAAAAGAGGTAAAATAATGATTTTAGCAAAACACTTCACCAGTTTTATATCATCATCATCTGCTTGCAAAAATACAGTTTTGGTCATGAATAGCATTTAAAAGCTGCCCTGCAAATTAATTGTCATTCCTGAAGTTCAAAAATATTACTAATGTCTCCATAACAACCGACTAACCTTCTTGTCTGCCTGCCTGCCATTGCATCTCATTTGGACTATTATTTTGGCACAAGTAAAGCTTGGCATGATGATTTTAGCTTTAATAAGCCTGTTGACATTTTTCATTTCTCATAGTTGTAGGACCTGGGAATCCATAAAACGTTTTATGGACAGCACATGACCCCAGATTGAGTACTGTGTCACATAGAAAACAATATGTTTTTGTATGGTTTAGGCACAAACTCAGCTTAAGATGAGAGCTAAACTGAGATCTCATTCCTTTGTGTTTCTTCACTCTATTCCCACCTACATTAGTGAAGAATATTGAGTCATGGGATGACATAACATCCCTTTTCATTAGTTTGGTGTAGTATGTAGTTTTAGGCACATGTTGCACTTCCAGCTATAAGAGATATTTTACTACTAAATAAGTAGTCCAAGATTGGAAGACATGGAGAGACCTGGCCCATAGAATCACCAGGAGTCAGACACAACTGAATGGATAATATTAACATTGCTACTAAATGGAATATATAACATGACTATGAAAGCCTAAAATGTTAAGTGATGGGTAAAAAAAACCCCTCATTGTAAGCCGCCCTGAGTCTTCGGAGAAGGGCGGCATATAAGTCAAATAAAAAACAACAACAACAAGAAAATTCAGTTGCCTCTTGAAAAAGTTATCCAAACAATAAGATCAGTGCATATAGGAAAAAGAAAGAAAGGGAGGGAGGGAGAGAAGGTGAGAGGGAAGAAGCAAAGATGGCAGGAAGGTTAAAAAAATATATATATTGAAAACTCCATGACCAAAAGATTATGTATTTCACGCAACTAGCCAACAGCTTTTTAAGATGTCAATCCTCCTGCCATGTCAGTTTTCTCAAATTGTCATATGCTCCTATACAGGAGTACCCATATGAATAATTTGATGTAAGATTTACGCAGGGGTGAAATCCAGCAGATTCTGACAGGTTCTGGAGAACTGGTAGTGGAAATTTTGAACAGTTCGGAGAACCGGTAGTGGGAAATTTGAATAGTTTGGACAACTGGCAAATACCACCTCTGGCTGGCCCCACATGGGGTGGGAATGGAGATTTTGCAATATCCTTTCCCCAGGAGTGGGGAGGGAATGGGGATTTTGCAGTATCCTTCCTTTGGAGTGGGTGGGAATGAAGATTTTGCAGTATCCTTCCCCTGGAGTGGGGTGGGAATGGAGCTTTTGCAGTATCCTTCCCCTGCCATGCCCACCAAGCCACGTCCACAGAATCGGTGGTAAAAAATTTGGATTTCACCATTGGATTTCTGGAAAGGATTTATTACTTGGAGAGAGATATTTGAAAAGCAGGTATCCAATTTGTACCCTGCAGTAAATAGTTTTGCAGTTCTTAGTAGACAATTGACAAATCTTTTGTCACAGTGGTTCTCAACCTTTTCTTTAGCACAAACCCTCTTTAAATACTCTGGTGGCAACAGACCATGGCCATGGATCCCCAAGACTTACGATTTAAATCGTAACTTCGAGCCTTCTCAGAACACCTGTGACCATAGATTTAGAACCACTGCTTTATCGTAAAGCACATATTTTCTTCTTAAGTAGTCAAATGGATCCTTCACCAGATAAGATGACTGTCAAATTACAATTATCAGTGTGGCTTGTAAAGACTTCTGTTTTGTTTTGCAGGATTTGGGGAGGAAAATGGCTTTTGAATTGAGATGAACGAAGCCAGTTTGAATCTCTGTATCCTAATTATAAGACTATAATGTTTCTGCCGTCGGTGCCAAAAGTTAAGCAAGAAACAATGAAAATAGTCCTAAAACCAAACAGTAATACCATTGCTATTTTTTGTTATTTCCCTCCCCCCCCCCAGTACAAAATCTCTTGGGGAGAAAAGGATTTTTTTTTTAAAAAAAAACAACAACCAGTGTAACTGCTCAAAATAGCAGAATGTCATTAGAAAAGATTATGTGATCATGCTGGCTTAATGCATTGTGCTGAATAAGAAAGGCAAACATGTTTACCAAATTGCTTTATGGTAGCGATGTACATCAGCATTTAGGGGGATATTGAAAACACTTAAAGTATAGAATTGTTATGCAATCCAGTATTTTATTTACTGGAACACAGATCTAGAGATGCTGATGCGGACGACTTAGGATCAAATTCCCCTTTCTGAGAAATCTGTCCAAAATAGCTGCTTGACCGGGAATACTAAATATGTTTTTTGTGGCCTTCTAGTATAAAATTTATACTAGAAGGATAAAAAGAATCACAATGAGGGCTGTGATTGTGTGGTCCCACCTCCTCTATGTATGCCATGCATGCAACACATATAAAAAGGGACAGAGCTACGATGCCACCTGCTTGACCCCTCCCTTCTAGATAATCTTCTTCTTTTTCTAGAAAAAACAGCATTTTTTCCTCTCAGTAAAAGAGAGTCAGTCTGACCTAATGGTGAAGGTTCTGGCTTAGAAACCAGGAGCCTGTGAGTTTTAGCATGAAAACCAGCTGGGTGACTTTGGACCAATCCAGTGGTGGCTTGCCCCCAGTTCAGGTGGGTGTAGCTTGGTGGGCGTGGCAGAGGAAGAATACTGTAAAATATTCATTCTCACCCCACTCCAGGGAAAGGATACTGTAAAAACTCCATTCCCTCCCCACTCCAGGGGAAGGTTATTGCAAAATCCCCATTTCCGTCTGATCAGCTGGGACTCAGAAGGCAGATAATAGATGGGGGTGGGGCCAGTCAGAGATGGTATTTACTGGTTCTCTGAACTACTCAAAATTTCCACTGCCAGTTCTCCAGAAGTGGTCAGAACCTGCTGAATACCACCTCTGGTCCATAGTCAGAATATTTGTTTTCTTCTCTCTCTCTAGGAAGTCATCTCCATTCTCGTCTCAGATAGAGCCTCTTCCTCTTCCATTTCCTTAACTTGATTGTGGGTTGCCTTCACCCAGCAGATTTAACATTATTCTTACTACCTGTGAGCATCCAGGCTCAGTTTAAAGTCAGGCATTCAGTTTGAATAAATGCTATTTGGTTCAGGAGGGACCTGATTCAATGTTCCATAAAGTAACCTGCATGAACTTCTACCAAGCAGAGGCTGTCAAGGTTGATTCAGTATTCAAACTCTGATTGACACTTTTAAATTGCTGCAACTTAAAAAAAACTCAAAAAGGACATTTTTTGCTAGAATGGGGTGACATGATCAGCAGTGGTGGTTTTCAACCAATGTTACCAGCATTTCGCTTCATGCATGCGCTTTGCATGCACTTTGCGGGAAGAACCGGTAGCAACCCATCACTGATGAACAGCCAAATGTAGAAGCTTTTTCTATTGACTTACAAAGAAATTGGGCTAGTACTTTCACATTTATATGGGTTTACATGCATGTGTGTTATTTGTTTTTAGAAAGACTGAAAAGACATTTGCAAAAATAAGCGGTCCTTCTATGAAGATAAATTCTGCCCAATTTTTTTTTAAGATACTAGATACTAGAAACAGCATTTCACTGTTATAAGAAACAAGACACGTCTGTTCATTTCTGCTGTAAAGAACTCTTGGGGATTATATTTTTTGTTTGTAAGGCTAATAAACATTAAAATATATATTTTCTTCCTACCGTACTGTGACTCATAAAGCTAATTTAAATAGTAATCTGAATCATTTCATTTTTCTTTCATTCATTCATCTGCTTTTACGAATATCTCTGCTTCTCTGCTTCTCTCTTCTTTTCCGTTTCCTTCCCTTCCCTTCCCTTCCTTTCCCTTCCCTTCCTCCTCTTGACTTGTCATGCTGCTTTATGTGACTCATTGTTTGATACACTTTTTTTGTCCCTCACATGAGACTTTCCACAATTTTATCCTAGTTCCAAAGAAGAACTAGGATGAAAGACTTAATTCATTCAGACGAAGCTGTATTTTGAGCCTGACTGAAACTTTTTAAAGATTACTGGTAGGGCAAGTAATAAGACCATTGATAAGTACCCCAATGTTCTGCTTAATTCTAAGGGACAAAACAAATATTTTCATGGGAACATAGATTAATTCTATTATTTATTTAGACTAGACTAGACTAGACTAGATTAGACTAGACTAGACTAGACTAGACTAGAATAACAGAGTTATTCCATCTCCTGCTTAGACAGGAAACCTTACACCACTTTAGACAAATGGTTATTCAACTTTTCTTAAAAATTTCTAGTCTTTGAGCATTCACAACTTCTGGAGGCAAGTTGTTCCACTGATTAATTGTTCTATCAGGAAATTTCTCCTTAGTTCTAGGTAGTTCTTATATTTATTTATAAGATATGTATGCTGCCCAAATACTACCACATACCATGGAAATCCTTGGAAGAAAAAGTCTATCATTAATTAATTAATTAATTAATTTAAAAAAAAAGATTTGTATAACGCCCATCTTAAATGCAACTCTGGATGGCTTATAAACAACAATAAAACCCGGTAATTGTAAAATCATAAATCATAAAACCATAAATTCTAAAGCAAACACCTGGCATCTCAATCTTTTCTTTGGGATGTGCCACAACCAGCTCCAGATATCCTTATTCTGTCTCAATGCCTGGATGAAAAGCCACATTTTGGTGGTCTTCTGAAAGATAAAAGGCCTGAGGGCCTACCAGATCACCAGGTGGAGGATGTTCCTTAAGGTAGGAGCAGCCATGGAAAAGGCACACTTCTGAGGTTCCACTATCCTACCTGAGGCAAACTCCAAGTCATGTCTATCCTACCTCATCTGGTAGGACAGACAGATACTCTCTTGGAAAGGCGATCCTGCAACTAATAAAAATTAGACATACTCATTGCTTGATACAAATCCCTGAACATTATGTGGCTCTGTCTTCACACATGATTTCTGATGGCTTTATGGTAGAGCAGCTTTATGGATTCCAGTTGAACTTCTGGCGCCTTCGGAAGCAAGATCTGTGAGATCCATGGGTCCTTTCCGTGGTCTCCCTGTCAGGGGCTTCATTTGAAGCCATAGCCACCCTGTAGGGGTGGTGAAGCAAAGGGGGACCACCTTGCAGGTTGAGGGGAGCTCAGTGGAAATGCAGCTCTACCCTCCCTGACTCAGAAAACCCTCTCATCCGAAGGCTAGGAGCAGTGGCAGTTAAAATGGCTGCCACAAAGCCAGGAAACATCCAGAAACAATAAGTTTGTGCAGTAGCAGAGAAACAGTGAATGGTGTGTCATCTGGGTAAGAAAAGATTTACAACTGAAGCCGGACCCCCCCCCCCCACACACACACAAATTAAGGGGAATACCTTTTAGAACAATTTGTTACAGCGGTGTGTAACTATTGTGAAAAAGCATATTGGAAATTTAAAGAAGTAAATATTTGTTTAAAAAGAAAATTAAGTTGGAAATGGAATCCCCAAAACAAAAGCCGTGAGATTATGCTAGAGCAGCTTTCAGCAATTTGTGCCTATCAAATGTTGAAAACTCAGCTCACAATCCCAAGCACTTACTGGTAGCAGTCATTCTGATTGGGGGTTGTAGGAAACAAATATACAATGGAGGACCATCACTTCAAGAAAATTCAGCTATTGCCAAACTTGCAGAGGTTGAGAAAGACCGGAAAACATTTTTCTATTCTTTTCCCTGTAACTTACAAAGGAATTGTTCCAAAGCTAGCAGTTTAGAAGGGAGGGATAGAAGAAACATGCAAACCTTAACAGGAAAAAGCAGAACATTTTAAATTAGTTTTCAAAAGCCCAAAATGAAAACCATCATTCCCTTTTACACACCATTGGGGGTTTTGCTTGATTTCATCAAAACACAATAGTGCCCATTGCTTTTTAACCTCAGGATCTATTTCAAATTGATGGGAAAAGTTCCATATTAATTCTTGTTGGAAGGCTAAATTAGACTTTATTAAATCCTCAGAGACAGTTTCCATAAGTTCCCCAATGTCTAAAAAGCCATTAATGACTTCCATATTTTATCCTGAATATGCCAATAATTCACTTCCATTCTAAAGAAATGAGATCTGTAATTGCAGGACGATACTTCACTAATTGCAATCCAAGTATCTTCAGCTGCCAAATAAAGCTTGCTAGAGCATGAACAAGCCCAGGGGATTAGAGTCAGCTAGAGCTTTTTTGTTCACTTTTTTGCATATCCTACCTTGATAGGCAGAAGCAATAATGGAGTAATGTAAATGTTGAGCAATTAAAAATGTAAAGCTGTAGGAAGATCTCTTGCATTGTTCACTATAAACGTGACAGAAACAATTACCATTTTTATGACCATTGCACAACCACTTTGCTTATGTTTGCATGTGTTTTATCTGAGTTGAAGTGATATTGGTGCAGGAAAAAAAAGAGGCATAGAAATGACTGAGGACAGATTTGCACTATTTGTGAGATGGTGAGGGGATGGTTGGTTTTGTCTGTTCGTTTGATTAAGAAATAGCAAAATTCAAGAATCTTTCTTGAAGATTTTTAAAGATGATTTCAGCTGCTATATTACCAAAGCGGCTTCATAAAACTGAATGATTTGATAATAATATCTCTTCTATTTCCATCAGTTCATGTTGCTTTAATGGTTCATAAAACCCTGCAATTAAATTACCACAAGAATTGTTGACATATCTTGATATTACCAACACATTTCCTAAATCTATCTTCTTTCTGTTTCTACCTGTGCCTAATTCCCCAATTTAACCATTAACTATCTGAGTTGCCATATTAGTCTGTTGCAGGAAAACAACAACAAAATTTTGTCACATCTTAAAAAGGCTAACAAATTGTTTATGGCAGAAACATATAACAGACACTAGTTCATGGAACCTTCAGCGATAGTAAATATGCCAGTCTTCAAGCCGCCTCAAGATTCATTGTTATTTCATTAATACTCCCCCCATCCCTGTTTATTTCCCAAAATACTCACTATTTTATGGATGGTTCTTTACCATTGAAAACCTATAGTTCCTTTAAGGAAAGCATCCACATGTCTTTTCAGTATTCTGAGCGTTATTCTGATTTTGTTGCTTCCCTCTGCCAAGTCTATACAGTATATGGGATAATTTATAGAAACATATTCTATGAGGATTTATGAGACATTTGTTTAATAAGCATATTTTAAAAATAAGCTAGAGATAAGTGAAATGCAAACACATTTGCATGAGATGCGAACTCTGCCTGAATTCTCAAACAGTTTAATGAGTCACTATGGGACTATAATACTTTTATCTTTCATGTTATATGAAAAAACAAGGCTTGCATCCTTCAGATTCCCTGATATATATGAATAGAGCACATATCTGACAATTTCTATATTGTACACTGGAGAGAAAAGTACAATTTGAGAATCAGTAAGATATTGGGCATTCTTACATTTTCCCCCTTTCAAAAATCTAAGTGGGAGTTTTATTTTTTATTGATTACATTTTTATCCTGCTTTTATTACTAGGCAAGTAACTGAAGTGGTGGGGATACATTACATTCCTTATTTCCCCACAACAACCACCCTGTGAGCTAGGCGGGGCTGAGACAGCGACTGGTCCAAAGTCACCCAGCCTGGAACAAGAATTCACAGTTGCCTGGTTTCTAGGCCTGCACCTTCACAACTATGCTAAGGTGGCTATATATAAATGGTAGAATCCTAACAGGTGTGATTTATGACTGCTCTCACACTTATGACTGTTGCAGCACCTCTAAGATCATGTGATCAAAATTCAAGTGCTTTGTACTGTCCTGGGGTAATATGATCACCATTTGTAACCTTCCCAGCTGCCTTTTGACAAGCAAAGTCAATGGGGGATTCATAGGGTGTGTCAAATTTTTTAACTTTCAATTTAGGGGTGCTCAAAGTTTGTGACATACCTTGGAGATTGTAAAGATATTTTGGTTACTATAATATAATTTAGCTCTGCTTGGTAAGTCATTACATAAATACGGTATCTTTTTAACATTTTGTTTGGAGGAAGCCAATTTGCTTAATAACCATATGATTCACTTAACAACTGCAGTAACCACTGTATCAAAAAGGTTGCAAAATTGGTCATAACTCATTTAACAACTGTCTTGCTTAGCAATGGAAATTTTGGGTTCCATTGTGATTGTAAGTTGAGGACTTCTATATTTGATTTACAGTAGTCTTTGGAGATCTGAAATGTTTTCTGCTGCCTGAGACCTTCAACTCCAATGAGTACCCAAGAGCTGTAAAATGTTCACAAGTTCTTGAAATCAGAAAACTTTCCACTGACATATCTCGCAGGTGCAATGAAAAATTACTAGGAATCTTGCTCTAAGAAGTGTTTAAACTTAGAAGAATAGAATGAAATAGTGGAAGGGAAATATACAAAGTTCTTGTATAGACTTTCCAGTGACAAAAACTTTTGTGTCTCAAAATCTTCATTTTTAAGCAGCCAAGTTCTATGGTGCTTAATCCATATGTATCACCAGGCAGAAGTCAGCTTCTTGTGCTTCCCAAGGCCCTATCCAAATTCTCTGGTTACATTTCTCAAAACTGGCAGCGTCCTTTCTTCACATTTTGAGGTGGGAAAATACATACTTATGATGGGAATCCTCAAACTAGCTTGACTTAACAGGCAAACAGAGCAAGGAAAAACCTAAAACATGAATTTGTGGTATCCTGAAGCCCAATGCAGCCTTTCTGGCTCAAAGTAATCATTACAGCCCTAGGATTAAAAGGTTTGTACAATAGAGCTGTGGGATAATGGAATACTGTACAGCCTGCAGTATATTTATTAAGAATTAAATCCCACTCAATTCAATCAGATTTATTCCCCATTAAGTCTATATCACACTCCTGCCAAAGTCTATGAGCACCACTGCTTTTACTTAAACAAATGCCTTCTCAGTTTAAGCATGGTAGCTCAAAGATTAATAGCAAGTGAAGATTTTTTTTTTAAAAAAGAGAAAATTAAAAAAGAAAAGAAAGACCAAAAGCGGTCATTACAGCGCAACATATCAAACCAGCCATTTGCTTCAGTAGAGAAGTAAACCTACTTTTTGCATTTTTATAAAAGCATGTAATTTATTTTAATTTGTGGACCTGAAATTTATTTTAGTGGGGATCATTGATTCAGATCACAAATCCACCATTCTTATAAAAACAAGCACATCTTTAGTTGCGTCGAATTCAATTTCATGCAGCATGAAATCATCTTGTCTCCAATTAGCATCCAATTGTGAAGTGTCAATCATTTTGAGTTATCATTTTGGGCAGTAGTTTTCATGTCATCAAAGCTCATCATATAGAACAACAGCCTTAATAAGTGTCATCATCTGCTTTTATGATTTATGGTGGTTAAATCAGCTTAGTAGAACTAGTCCATATATTATCTTGCAACGTGACAGTATGTAGCATGGTGTTTTTGAAAATACAGTAATGATAGGGCATAGATTTTTTTGCTACGGACAACACAGAAATGAGCATGTCCTAGACATCCTGGGCTATTATTAAATTATTAATGTCATATTAATTAAAGTAATATTTAATTATTAATGCAACAGGGAGCGTTTCATTAAAGAAAGGTCATGTCTGCTTAATGGGATTTTTTTTTTGTCTGATGTGTGAAAAATATACAACTTCAGTCCATTTTTTTTTGAAAAGAGCAATACTTCAAATAAACTAAAAAGTGTGTAAGTAGATGAAATTTGACAAATCCAGTAATTACTAACAGCATCCTATGTAGAAAATTCACAATGAGAAACAAAATAGTATTCTCTCAGAGCTTCACAGGAGTGGCAACAGTCACTGTATATCTGTCTGCTGGAGAATCATTTTATTTATTTATTTATTTAATTTATTTATTTATTTTGTCGAGTAGGTATTAGATAATATATATCAGTATAAGCATGAATTGAATATAATTGAATGAATATAAATGAATATAAAATGAATATAATTAAAGGGAACATTAGGATAGAGGTGGTAGGCACGCTGGTGCTCTTATGCACGCCACTTACAGACCTCTTAGGAACGGGGTAAGATCAACAGTTGCCAGTCTAAGATTAAAATTTTGGGGGGTTTTGGGATGAAACCACAGAGTCAGGTAGTGCATTCCAGGCATTGATCACTCTGTTGCTGAAGTCATATTTTCTGCAATCGAGTTTGGAGTTCACTTTAAGTTTGTATCTATTGTCTGCTTGTGTATTGTTGTGGTTGAAGCTGAAGTAGTCATTGACAGGTAGGACATTGTAGCAGATGATTTTATGAGCTATGCTTAGGTCATACCGAAGGCAGCATAGTTCTAAATTTTCTAAGCCCAAAATTTCGAGTCTGGTGGCATAAGGTATTTTGTTGCAAGCGGAGGAGTGGAGGATTCTTCTTGTGAAATATTTCTGGACACGTTCAATTGTATTAACATCGGAAATGCAGTGCAGATTCCAGAGAGATGAGCTGTATTTGAGAATTGGTCTAGCAAATGTTTTGTATGCTCTGGTTAGTAGTGTAATGTTACCGGAGAAAAAGCTATGCAAGATTAATGTCTTTTTGGTGTTTATTCCTCTGGGCACAGCTGAATACAAAGAGAGGGGGAGGGTTACATTTGCTCACATTTGGCTCCCACTTTTTGCCTGCCAGTCAGGAATGAAGGCTTCTGCTTGGTTGAGTGCCAGGCACTTGGTTTCAGTGAACTTTGGTCCTAGATGGTTCCAGAATGCCAGTTCTGCCTTTGGGTGAGAATAGCTAATATTACCATAGTTGTGGTATGGTGCAGTTCAATAAATGCAATGGACAGGTTCCTTATAGACTATCCTTTCTGAATTATGGGCCCCATTTCCTCTCTGCTTCTGATGTGGTTGCTTTAAATATTCTCTAGGTTTCCCAAGAGATTTAAATTGTTCATTCCCTGCTTCCATTTGCTTTTGACTAATATCTGCATTTCTGTAAAAGCTCTTTTTCCTTTTCATGTTCTTCGACAGATGAAACTTCAAACCAAACCTAAATCTTAATTACAGAGTTAAAAATAAAAACAAATTAGGGACAAAACCAAAATAAAAGAAGTAAAAAAGATAGATATGTGTATGCATTTACAGATAATTACGTGTATATATGGTCTGAAGAAAAAATAAAAACATTTAAAAGTCATATTCAATATTTCTATCCAGAGTGGCATTTGTCTAGATCTGTCAATTAAGAAAAGTAGTCACCAGATTTCAATAAATTTATCATTCCATGTAAATTTTCTTGTTATATTAATTTTACAGTCAAAGCAATTCCCCACATTTTTCTTTTTCTTTTTTTTTATTGAAAAAGTTTTACAATACAATTTTATACCCCTTTCCCCCCCACTCCCCCCACCCAGCTACCACCCCCTCCCTTTCCCCCCTATCCCTCCCCCCTTCCCCCCTGACTTCCTTTATTAACCAAACATATATATCAATCAACATCAAACAACAAAAAAAAAAATAGGTGAGATCCAGCTAAAAATATAACAAATTTAACCTTAAGTAATAATAATAAAAAAATTAATCTAGACTTCTAACATCTATTACCCCCCTAATTCAAAAATATAGTAACCATAAATCATTTGTAAGAACTCCTAGCAGTCTAACAAATATTGCAAATATAACAAATATATAAAAAAACTAATTTTGAGCATCATAAATTTTTAGGATAAAATATCATATAAATGTTTAACATTAAATGTAATTCCCAATATTCAATCTTAGTAATATTATTTAAAAGAGTAAAATAAGGCTAATCTATCAAATATATAAACTTATTTTTAACATTATAATGTGTCTAAATATTAATATAAATATATAGCATAATAAAAATATAAATTCAAATATTTAATAAAATAATTAATAGATATAATTATAAGTCAAATGCTAGTTGAAACTTCTTACTTTGATATTTATTCTGCATGTACTCTACCCATTTCTTCCACTCCTTAGCAAAGGCTTCATGGGTCCTGTCTTTTAGGTATGCAGAAATCTTAGCCATTTCTGCAAAATTAGACATCGTCAATATCCATTCTTCTATAGTAGGTACACTATCTTTTTTCCAGTATTGACCAATCAGTAATCTAGCTGCAGTAATCATATATAAGATCAATCTCGTTTTAGTCGGTGAGCAATCCTTAACTATCAAACTGAGGAGAAAATTCAAGCTTCTTCTTCAAAATGTTCTGCATAACCCACCAAAGTTTAATCCAAAATGCTTTCAATTTTCTGCAAGTCCACCAAATATGAAAATATGTTGCATCCAAACAATCACACCTCCAACATTTAGGTTGAACATTTGGATACATACGAGATAATTTTTTGGGATCTAGATGCCATCTATAAAACATCTTATAAAAATTTTCCCTCACATTCTGTGCTTGTGTAAATTTAACATTCTGGACCCAGATCTTTTCCCATGTTTCCAACATTACTGGTTCTACAAAATTTTGTGCCCATTTTATCATACAATCTTTAACTAATTCACCCTCTAAGTCTCTTTCTAACAATAAATTATATACTCGCTTAATATGCATCGGCCCTTTACATTTTATCTGAGTCACCAAATCTTCTTCATGTGACATTAGTCCAATTTTCTGATCTTCTCTCCATCTCGCTTGAAGTTGAAGGTACTGCAACCAAGTTAAATTCGCCCCTTCTTCCAACAGAATATTCAAAGGTTTCAAACTCCATCTGCCCCCATCATTAAAAAGCATCTCTTTGTATAAAATCCCCCCGAGTGCAATTCCCCACATTTTTCAACGCTGTTGATTCAATGTAATACAGGTAGTCCTCAAATTATAACTGGTTGCTTAGTGACTTTTCCAAATTACAATGGATCCTGAAAAAGTTTTGAAGTTCTGACTTCTGCTGCCCCCCTCCCCACCCCGATGTCACATGAAGGAATTTTGGGTCCATTCAGCATTTATGGCCATTTGCAGTATTCAAGGTTATATGACTGCAATTTATGACATTTTTGCGGGGGCTCAATTATGGTCGTAACTTGAGGACTACTTATATATTGAGTTTGCTTTACCCATTTTGCAAATGCAAACCCGATAGGTCAGTTAGATCATTTTTTAAAAATTACTTTAGTGTGTATATTTTATGAAATAACCAATCTCAGTGAAAGTTAAGTTGACCAGTGGTGTGGATGTACAGGTTCCAAATTCTGACATTTGCTGTTAGTCATCCTCAAGCTATATTGTCTGCATCTATGAGTGAAGCATAGCCCTTAACTATATACCGAGTCAGATTCTTCCAGCCTCTTCTTTTTCTTGAGGTAAGAAGCATTCTGCTCTTTTAAGAAGGCATAATTGAACTGGGAAAAAACAATCTGTCCAATTAGACTCTCCCATTGGGAGAATCACTTAGATTCTTCTCAGGGTGAAATATCCATATCAGAAGGAAATGGCGAAATTGACTGCTGTGATTAGAGATAATCATTTAATTAAATTTCTTGTGACTTGGAGACCGCTCTTAGATTTCTTATAAGACAAAGAGAAAAATCAATTTTTGACTTTGGGTTTTGAGGATTAGATTTGATTTGACCAGATAAATATTGTGGACTTATATTATTATTCATAAATTACAATATATTATATGTTACATTGAAATTAAGATAAGAATACATTATGAATATGGTTTTTCTAGAATGTGGTATTTTAAATACTAGTACTATTCATTTAAACTTAGAGATTGTTGTATTATATTATTGTCTCTGTACTGGAAAAGTCAAGGGTAACTATTGTTACCATATATATCTATTTGATGTATTTTTTTGTGTTTACTTTTTAACTTGGTTAGTTCACTTTAGGAGCCATGGTGGCACAGTGGTCAGAATGCAGTATTGCAGGCTAATTCTGCCAACTGCTAGCAGTTCAATTCTGACCGGCTCAAGGTTGACTCAGCCTTCCATTCTTCAAGATTGGTAAAATGAGGACCCAGATTGTTGGGGGCAATATGTTGATATTTGTAAACTGCTTAGAGACTGCTGTATGGAATGGTGTATAAGTCTAAGTACTATTGCTATTGTCCTATTATTCCCTTTCCATTTTGTCTGATTTGGAAATTTAACAAATATGTTTTAAAATAATCATTTTTTAAAGAAAGGAAGAGTGATCTACAAAGTTACAGAGCCACAACTACATATTCTTCCCACAACAAGCCCTCCATTATTAAACTGAACCTAGACCAGTAAAGCAAGAACAGTGAAGTAGGAACTATCAATCATGAAAAAACCTGTAAGTGCTCTAGCCCTCATTTCCATAGCTGTAATGCATTTACCTTAATTCATTCAATAAACTCAGTAATTTCAATTAAAAAACATCTAAAAACAGGCTTCTGGTAGCGTCAGGAATTACTGACTCACAGAACACTTTGTAGCCCAAGAACACATTTAGAGGGTAATGATTTAATTGATAGTTGAGTATGCAGGAAAAATCTACATACACATTCTTCATTTCCTTAATTATATCTTTTCAGGACTTGCAAGCTCTTATTAATTGGGCTTCAGACTGTAATTGTACAACTGATGGCATTTTAGGCGATGTGCAAAGTCGGCCCATGCTGGTTGCTCTGGAATCTATATACAAAATGCAAAAATGTGTTGCTTGAAAAAAGAATTCCAAGCACTTAAGTCACAGGAAATGAAAAACATATTGCCCGTAAGCAGCTCAAGGCACTCCAGAGTTTTCATCACCAACGTTCAAAACCTCAGAATTCGAAAGGATACAAGTTTTTAAATTCTCTTTCACTCCCCTGAATAATTAAAAAAAAGTTATAAACTTTCAGATTATATCTATCTATCTATCTATCTATCTATCTATCTATCTATCTATCTATCTATCTATCTATCTAATTTATATACCGCCCTACTCCCAAGAGGGACTCAGGGCAGTGAACAGCCAAGATAAAATACAATAACATATAAAAGTTAAAAGCAATTTAAAATAAATTAAATAATTTCGGCTCAGAGAAGAAAATTTAAAACATCCAATTATATAAAACATTTTAAAACCCAATTTAAAAAGGGAGAGTTAGGCCAGACCAGCCTGTTGGAATAAAAACGTTTTTAGGGCATGGCGGAAGGTGCGTAAGTCTTGAAGCCTCCTTATCTCTGAGGGAGCTCGTTCCAGATGGCGGGTGCCCCCACAGAGAAGGCTCTCCCCTTGTAGGCCGCCAGTCAACATTGTTTGGCTGACAGCACCCTGAGGAGCCCCTCTCTATGGGAGCGAACTGGTCGGTAAGAGGCTATTGGTGACAGAAGGCAGTCCCGTAAGTACCCTGGTCCTAAGCCATGGAGCACTCTAAAGATGGTAACCAAAACCTTGAAGCACACCCGGAAGACCACCGGGAGCCAGTGCAGCTTGCACAGGAGGGGAGTCACATGGGAGTGCCACGTTGCTCCCATCACCACCCACGCGGCCACATTCTGGACCAGTTGGAGTCTCCGGGTGGTCCTCAAGGGGAGCCCCATGTAGAGAGCATTACAATTGTCCAGGCGTGAGGTGACAAGGGTGTGAGTGGCCATGTGTAACGAGTCCCGATCCAGAAAGGGACACAACTGGTGAATCAGGCAGACCTGATAAAAAGTCCTCCTGGCCACGGCCATCATATGCTCTTCTAAAGACAGCCATGAGTCCAGGAGGACGCCCAAGTTGCAAGCCCTATCTGTGGGGGCCAATGACTCGCCCCCAATAGTCAGTGATGGTGCCAACTGACTATATCGGGACACCGGTAACCACAGCCACTCGGTCTTGGATGGGTTGAGCCTGAGTCTGTTCCTCCCCATCCAGATCCGTACGGCCTTCAGGCACCAGGACATCACTTCGAGGGCATCATTGGGGTGGTCTGGGGTGGAAATGTACAGCTGGGTGTATCAGCGTACTGGTGGTACTTCACCCCAAAACCACGGATGATCTCGCCCAGCGGCTTAACATCTTTAACACCTAAGTAAGTTCTTTTTTTAAAAAATGCCCTGAGTGTTGCATGAAAAGATGTCATTGCTCTGTCCCATAGTTCTTGTGGCAAGCCCTGAATGGGACACCCACACTGCTGACTGTTGGATCTCTGAAGCCCAACTGATTGGTGGTCAGAGACCAGTCAGAGGCCATAAGCATAGGCCTTGGTGGACTGCAGATGAGAAACCAATTGCTGATGCTGGAATGCTGGTGGGTGGGAAGGGGCGTGGTCTTAACTATATAAATAAAACGCTCGGAGGCAGTTGTTCCCAGCACTGACTTTGCAACTGTCAAATGCTCACTTGTGCCAAGCCCCAGGTTTGAATAAAAAAGTGCCAACCATTTCCAGAGCCTGTTCATTTCTGTGTTCGTAAGGCCTGGGGACTGATTGAGATCCTGATTGTCAAATATTATTACAAGGGCAGAGTGGTTCAGAACCACATTAAGAACAGTCATGGAACTAGGAAATGATAGGCTTCTAGATTACATGGTGAGATCTGAGTTTGCTCAGGGCCACTGGTAGTAAGTAATGCTCCTGTGGTTGAGAGCTGCAGATTTTGGGTGTGAATCCTAACAAAAACCCCCACTATTGAAGTTCCATTAGGAGATAGAAAATAAAGTTATTAGTTTTAATTACACAGCACATTCAATTATCTAGCACAAATAATTGCTAGAACTTCCCAGCGCGGTTCTCTAAATATAGCAGAAAAATGTGATTTTTTAACTGTGGCAATGGAATTCTTAGCAAATTGTCAGCCCAAATTGTGGCCAGCAAGCTGGTCATTAAGTGATCATTCATTCTTGGGTTATATTCAGAACTATCAAATGTTCTAGATCCCAAGCACTGTCCAAGAAAAAGGTTATTATAAAACAGTACATTCAAGGCATTGTCAGCTGTCAGTACCATAGTTGATTTCAGATGTAACCAGAAAGTCCATGAGAACTTGTGTGCCTTCATTCTCTCAATCCAACATAAATAATCTATCAAGATAACCAATTTCAATAACATATCCTAGACAAAACCACAGTTGAAATGGATCCAGAAATCAATATTATTCAGATGCGTTTAAAACCTTCTTAATAACTTCTTCTAGAAATTGAATACAGATCTTGGTTAGCGACTCCATTTGGGATGGGCAACTGAAGTTGTTAAGTGAAATAGTCGCGAAGTAAAACTGTAACTGTACTTACACTCTTTCTTTAGCTTTTCTTTGCTTTACAGACCTAAGTAAACCGTGCTTATGATCTTTCTTTAGTTTTTTCTTTATTTTACAGACCTGCAAGTCATAAATGCAAGAATTTGTCTTCCTCCTCAGGGTGCCGTCAGCCAGACAGTGCCGGCTGGCGACCCCAGGGGGAGAGCATTCTCTGTGGTAGCCCCCACCCTCTGGAACGATCTCCCTCCAGATCTGAGAACTATCACTGACCTCCGGACCTTTCGTCGGGCTTTGAAGACTCATCTCTTCCAACTTGCCGGACTTGCCTGATCCCTCCTATTTTTAAATATTTTAAATTATTTTAAATTTTTAGAGTTTTAGAGTTTTTATTTGGTTTGTATTTTCAGCCTAAATTTATATTGATTTTAGTACGTTTTAACTTATTGTATTGCATTGGTTTTAAATTGGCTGTTCACCGCCCTGAGTCCGGAAGGAGAAGGGCGGTATAGAAATTTAATAAATAAAAATAAAAAAATAAATAAAATAAAGTTTCTTTTTCATCTCCATCACAACTGCAGTCACTGTCTGAGATAGTCACTAAATGTGGACTACCTATATTTGATCCTATTCAATAATCTTGAGTCATGCAAGAGTTCTTCAATTAATATCTGATTATTGTCCTCCTTCAAGAGACACTGGTACATCTGTCCCATGAAAAGGCACTTATAAACTTTCCATGGACATTTTGCAGTAATGGTTTTCAGCTTCACAGTGGCAGACACAACTGAGTAATCAGAGCCCTGGCCCTTCTTATATGCAAGCAATGAACGCAACAAGGGTAGAGGTTTGATTGCCTGATTATGTCTATCGGTGTGAGGTTGGTGACCATTATTTTGTCCATCCCTGTGCCTTCCTAAATCAGGATGTTAATCCTGTCCTTGCCAGTTTAATCAGCCAGCAGGGGAAAGTATTGAATAAGCAGAAAGTGGCCCTCCATTCTCTAAGCAACCTTGTTATCTACAAGCTGAATGGTATCCAAACTAATGGATTTGTATCTTTTTCTAGATGTGTGTGACAGTTCTCCATCGCTGACTTAGAATCCTCAAAAGTATGTATTTAAGTTGTACTTAACAGGTGGTATATATGGATGCCTATACATGCCCCGAATCACATTTTACTCTTCAAATTTGGATTTCTACACACTTCTGCAATCCATAACTGATAAATCCTATTAAACCTAAAGACACAGGTGCCTTCTATAGCTAGGATGTCTTTCTAAACTGTTATTTGCCTATTGACTAGAAGAAAAGCAGAGAGGCTAGATATTGAACAGCTTATATAAAACTTCTACTATTAAGTGTCTATGGAGTGTTGCAGTTATCCAGGTGATAAATGTCCCAAGGGTGCTTTTTCAAGAAGCAACTGGACTTTCTTGTTTGTCTTTGAAGACGCTTCACTTCTCATCCAAGAAATTTCTTCAATTCTGACTAGATGGTGGGGAATGGAAGGATTTATATTCCTTGCAGACAGAAAGAATGCAAATGACCAGCTGTCTGCAAGGAATATAAATCCTTCCATTGCCCACCATCCAGTCAGAGCTGAAGAAACTTCTTTGATGAGAAGCAAAATATCTTCAAAGAGAAATAAGAAAGTCCAGTTGCCTCTTGAAAAATTCCATTATATGTAAAATCATTTGATCTTGATTTCATCTTTTGAAACCAGTGGAACTTTCTTAGATCTATAAACACATTCTAGTCGCAAAATATTAGAAGTTTCCAACTTTTATCATTTAAATTGAAGTCTGTGACCTTCTCCGTGACTCTTTGAATGAAACAGAGGCTTGTGGTTTAATTAAATTGAAAATGGCAAACACTTCTATATATAGTCTCTAGATTATAGATCACTATGTTAAAAGGGCAAATCAGGAGAAAGACAAAGACAGAAGAGATTCTAAATGTTTCCTGAAATTCATTTTTTCCCCTTCACTAAGCTATGGACAAAATAGTTTGACATGCATTTCTTGCATAACTTGAAGTAAGAAGCCAAACACAGCTATAATTAATAGTTTTACAGGATGCTTGATCTTCTTATTTTTGCATTCTTGGGAAGATGGCAAAACAAACAAATAGCTTATTAGGGATTTTTTTAGTAGATGGACATTGTATTTAGTTTGATGAAGCTACAATATTCATATAGTTGATTAGTTGCACTCAGTGCACTGGAAATCAATGTGCTGGAGTATTGAATGGCTGACCAAGATAGGAAAGACCTGGTTTCTACTTTGCTTCTGAGGCCATAGAACAGAACTGATAAACCTCTAGTGCTGGATTATAGATCCTATATCCCTCACTACTGGCCATGTTACCAGAGCTCATAGAAATCTGATTTAAAATTTCTAGAGGGTCATACATTATTTACTCCTGACAGGGAAAAATGCTCATTGTTCTATCACATCTTATCTTGCTGTAAAATGGGAAGGAGAAACTTCAGGTCTGTTGGCTGGATATGGTCAAAACAGTGAAGACAGCAACCATAAGAAGGCGATAAGGAGATAAGAAGGTGATGAAAGCTCTGTTTCTTTTGTGCAATACACATGAAAATGGGCAACACTTGTGTCAACCCACTCTGGCCATCTTGATATTATGAGCACCCCCATAGACAGTTCTGAGAAACCTATACTATACAGTGCAATAAATTTACAGACATTTCTGAATTTCTGTTTTCACTTTGTCATTATGGGAGTACTGAGTGTAGATTAATGAAAGGAAAAAAAAAAGAATTTCAACAACTGTAGAATCAGGCTGCAGCATAACAAAATTGACAAAAGTGAAGGGGGTCTGAATCAGTGGTGGGTTGCTCCCGGTTCTGTCCGGTTCTTTAGAACTGGTAATAAAACTGGCAGGAGGCTCTGCCCACCTGCCCAGATGTCATAATTGTCTGTGCATGTGTAGGAGCGTGTGCGTGAGTGAGCGAAGCAAGCACGTGTGTATACTCCCGTTGCGAACTGGTAGTAAAGCTAAGTAGAACCCACCCCTGGTCTGAATACTTTCTGCATGCATTATATATGCAATTTCAGATTAGAAAAAGATGTCTTATTGTTTCAGAATTTTCTCAAAAAAGCATAACTTTTTAGTACCTCTTTCTATAATTGGGAAGTCTAAATGGAAGAAATTCAGTAAAACATCTGATGTAGCAGACCTCTATCATCTCTCTGCTCCATTCCTGAGAGAATTTATATTTCTAAGAGGAAAATCCAAAATTCCCTTTGTTTATTATTACTATTATGGTTACTAGCAAATAGAACAGACTAATATAATAACAGGTTGACTGGGTCTCAATAATTGTGGTAACTACTTATGAAGAAGAGAATGAACCAGCAAAATAAATTTTTCAGTATTTTCTGTGTCAGCTTAATTTTATAGCTAAATTATAAAGAGATTTGTTTAAGTTTGGTTTGGTATATTGTGTGATCCCTGCCTATTGGTTTATAAAACCATAATAATGGAAAGCACACACTTGGCCAATAATTGGTTAACACTTCCGGTTATTGGATGTGACATTTACGAACTGCTAGCTGCTCCAGAGATTAGTTGTGCTAAATTAGAATATTAAGCTTCATTTAGGTATCTTCAGAAATATCATTTTGAAAAAAAAAAAAAAAAGGGGAGAGTGAGACAGAAAGAAAAGAATCACTGGACAATTTATGCAGAATACATGAAAGAAAATGTCATCACAATTTGCAATATAAATGACAATAAAATGGCATTTAATTGTAGTCTGCAACCTTTACACTTGTTTGACTTTGGGGATGAGTCTGGAATCTCTTGTAACTTTTTTCTTTTTGTCTTTTAATAGAAATAAATTAGTTATTGACAAATGACTTAGGCTGGAGACAGCAGGAAGTGATTTCATGTTCATAATTAGAAAATAACTATGTCCTTATATTTTACCTCAGCATCAAATGGTTTGTAGATTTTGTTACTGTCAAGCCATAAAGTATAAGGTAATGATCAAACTATATCTGGATGCTTTCAACCTGGCGATCACAGTGAATAATGTTACAATTAAAAATTGCAAATCTATGGCTATGCAAAAGAAGTTTTATATACTACCATGGTAAAATTTTAGTCACATAGATGAGGGAATGTCTCTGGATAATGATCCTGGTTGGGAAAAAAAGTGAGATGAAACCTGCACAGTAAGACTGAGTTTAAGTGGTTCTAAGGTTGTTTTCCACTAATATTATTTTCGGGAACGCAGTGCAATTAAACTGCCAAGCAATGCCTTAGATTCAATAAGGCATTTTGTATGGGCACGAATGAGGCTTTCCAACTATTGCCCATAGACTCCACACCCATTTACACTATTCAGGTGACACATCAGAGACTTTTAAAAGCATTTTTTCAGCTGAAGAGGTTGTAGGAAAAAAATGCCTTTAAAAGCCTCTGGCGATCCCAGTTGAGTTGCCTGATCATCAGAGGTTTCTAAAAGCATTTTTTTCTGCAACCTCTTAAGGTTATAGAAAAAAATGCTTTTAAAAGTAAAAAAAAAAAAAAGCCACGCCCACCGTCACATTACCCCCCCACCAAGCCATGCCCACAAAATAAGCCACGCCCACAGAACCAGTAGTAAAAAAATTTAGAACTTACCCCTGCTCCAGTTCTCTTATACACTCTTCCCAAACTCCCTTCCAGATATGCAGTGCAATCTTTGGGGAAAATCTTTCGAGGCAGAAGAAAACATCACTTTTGCAACTTGGATTCTTTTTCCAAGGCAGCGTTTCTCAACTGTGTCCACTTTTAAATTGTGGGCACTTCAACTCCCAGAATTCCCCAGGGACTGGAAAACTGTGGGAGTTGGAGTCCACACATCTTAAAGTAGCTGAGGTTGAGAAGCCTGATAGTAAAGGGTCCAAATATGCCTGTAAAGCAGGTTCTGAAAACCAGCAATGCCACCTCTGACTTGCCCAGAGTAGGGAGGGAATGGAGATTTTGCAGGATCTTTCCTCTGGAGTGGAGTGGGAATGGAGATTTTGCAGGATCCTTAGTGGGGTAGGAATGGAGATTTTGCAGGATCCTTCCCCTGCCATGCCCACCAAGCCACGCCCACCAAGCCATGCCCACAGAACCAGTAGTAAAAAATTTGGATTTCACCAGTGACTTGAAGTATTCATTTTATGTATTCAATTCATGCTTATACTTATATATTATCTAATATGTACTCGACAAAATAAAAAATAAATAAAAAGGAATAGGAAAGGGGAAGGGGAAGGGGAAGGGAAGAGGAGGGGGACGAAAGGATCCTAAAGTAGCATTTTTCAGTGTGAATGTAATGCAATAACTCTCAGTAAAAAAATCTGTATGATTTTGCTGAGAATTCACCTTAGTCGTTCACAATTTCTTTTCTTTTGTATAAGACCACACTTGCTGAGCACGTCTAATAATTTACCTAAGTGACATGTCAAACATGAACAGAAAGTCAATCTTACTCATTTAAACAAGAAAATAATATACTGTCACTTTGAGAAATTACATTTAAATGAAATATGGTAGGTAAATCAAATCACAATACTGCCCTTAAATTGCTCATTGGTGCTTAAGAAAATATGATTTAACTCTGCAAAAACAGCTTCTTATCTTGCTGATTTTCGTTTCACTACGCAATGATTTATTACATTGTCCTCTCCTAGCTGAATAACGCACACGCTTGTTTTGCTTCCCTCATTAATTTGTGCCTTTGCATTAGAGAAAATTACCCCATACATGGTAATCAAGGAGCAAGTATTAAAACATTGAACATCTTTTAAATATCCACATCAACTTTAATATATAAATACAAAATAGGCATAAATTACAATGGCACAACATCATTTTTATTAAGAACAGAATTGCTTATACAGACTAGATCTATATAAATAAAATTACCATACATTTTCATCGTATTTATAGGAATGTTATACTTTTTATAAAATTAAGAAATGTAATTTTCATCCCTCAAATTGTTACAGCAAATGAACCATGCATTATTTTTACTGAACAAAGAGAAATAAAGTCCACAAAGTTGACAAAGCCCTGACAAGGATGTAACTTTATGCTCCAAAATTAGACATTAAACACAGATGTACAAAGACCACTAACAGAACAGCAAAGATCAAAATATAATACAATGTCAGTATGTCATAAAAGCAAAGTCATATTAAAAATAACAGGACCTCTGCTTATGTACCTTTGGAGACAGATAGTAAATAAAAATGAAGGATGAGTATCCAGCATGCAACTGAATAAAACATTCCAGTTTGATAATGAGTGTATACAGTGGACTATTTATGAGAAGTGCAGATACCACACCATGTGCTTGCAATCATCGATAAACTGTTTGAGCTGTTCCTCCCTCCAAATTCTCTAGAGGGTTCTGATCAAAGCTTGCTGAGCAGTACAATTATTATTATTTGCAGCGTGATAAGAGACCACCAGCTTCTCAAATGGTTACAAACACAATGGGAACACATTTCCGTATGATAAATGGTCACCTGTGGTCACTCTGTTTTGATCAAAGAAAAACAGGAAAAGAAAACACTGGGAAAGAAACACGAGAATCCAAATGTTATACAGTCCATCTTCTTGAAAAGCCTGAACTGTAACAAGTTAAGTTAGCTCATTTAGCTGTTGAGGTGATCATTCGTGTTGTTATCCTTTCTGAATGGGGTCCCATCATAATGTTTTTTATTTTATACAATTATTTGCAGTTCACGGATGTACTTTCAGCCACTGTTCCTTGCCCAACCCACTGCATTAGAAGCTATCTCTTAATGCAGTGCTTGAAGATAATGATGTGCACAGTTGCATTTATATCCGTTAGCCACAATTTATTAACTTTTCAGAGAATGATGCTGATTTCCACATTGATGAACAATGTTTAATGACAGTGGCAATCAAAACAAAATAGATCTTAGGGTCTTTCTCTCTTGTGTTAATACATTTTTTTAAAAAAAAATTAATAGGACAAACTTTGTAAAGTCCTTGTAAAAATGGACTTTATGACATAATCATTTTTTCATTACAATTTCATTCAGATCAGACAGCTTTGTTTGTTCATAGGTTCAATAATTTTATAGTAAGCTGCTCTATCAATGAAATAACGCTGTGATAAATCAAGAATAATTCAGTTTGTTTTGAACAAATTCTTTTTTTTTTAAGAAAAGGTCCTTCCCATCTTTTTGCTGTAACATCAAGAATGGGGACACGTTGTATTACTAAAAAAACCACAAAGAGGAAAAAAGTCCTTAAAATAGGCTTTCCACTAATTTCTTCATTTTAAACCCAGATTGTTGGGGGCAATATCCTATTTAGTATACTGTCTTTGGTGTAAGCCGCCCAGTGTCCTCAGACAGTGGGCGACATAGAAATATGATTTAATAAAAAATAAATAAATAATAAACTATTCCTCTAATTTAGGATTATTTTGTTTTACTTTCCTACAAGTGCTATTTGAAATAACACTTACTGGACACCTC
The DNA here is from genome assembly GCA_030761175.1 of Masticophis lateralis. NCBI lineage: Eukaryota > Metazoa > Chordata > Lepidosauria > Squamata > Colubridae > Masticophis > Masticophis lateralis. The sequence continues at coordinate 260,902,586 of JAUDYJ010000001.1, forward strand.
CCTAATGGTATAATTTGAATTTTAAAGGAATGTATATAGTGTATTTCTATTACTGCCTGTTTCCATATTTTATTATTATTATTTTTGGAAGGGATTGGTGACCAAATATGAATCTGAAAAGATGACAGTAAAGAACTGAAATTTATCATTTCTTTTTAAAGAATAGATTAGAAGTAATATTATTCAATGAACAAAAATTGCCTCTTCTGTCATTAGGAATCTCCAGAGGCATTACAGGCAACCTTGGGGAGTAACCCAAGGCCTGATCCCTGCTAAATTTTTTAGAGTTTTTAGAGTTTGATATCTATTTTAAATTAATTTTGTTTTAATCATCAGCTAAATTTATATTTGCTCTTTTTATAATATTTTAACTTTTGTGTAGTTTGTTTTTATTTGGCTGTTCACCGCCCTGAGTCTGCAAGGAGAAGGGCGGTATATAAGTCTAAATAATAAATAAATAAATAAATAAATAAATAAATAAATAAATAAATAACCAAATGTGTGCCAGACTTCCCACAAGCTTTTGCCCCAATATGTATGTGTGCAATGTTGTGATATGAGAATGAAAGGGCAGAGCTTGAATTATAATGTTGCACTGCACATTTTGTCCTTTTAGCATCATTGAGATTATGATCCCTAAGAGTGGCTTTAAATCTTTAGCACAAATGAACTTATTTCTTGCAGAACATCAAGTCTAAATCCAGCTCCTTATTAGTCTGTTTCTACTGACAGCTATTTGAATTTAAGGCAATAATATTTGCTGAGGGTGGTAATTATCATGGAGAGTAACTCATTAGCTTGATAGGTATCTTCTTCAGTAATGCTTCATACAATGTGCTGTAACTTTCAAGTAGCACAAACTCCTCACATTCCTACATTTGAGATTTATGTGGGAGTTCCACATGTAGCAAGTCAATGTCAGAAGATATTAAAAACTTCAAGACTAGGGTGCACATCTAAAGGAGAACTTGAGAGATACAACAAGGCTACATGATCACGCAATGCATATATTTAATTTGAAGGTACTATTAAAAGATTTGTTTTGTTTGCATTTATACTATATGGTATTTCATTATGTGTCATTCAGGTAGTCCCCTCCCAAATGACCAGGTACTAAAATAAGACTAATATCATTGTAATTGCTAGGAAACTACTTTATTCTCTGATTCAAAAAAAGAGGGATAGAAGTAACAATTCTTTATAAGGTTTCTTGTTTCATTGTTTTTAACCACTATTATGCTTGGTTAGTGTAATTGGAAGTACGTCTAACCCATATTTTTCTTTTAAAACAATTTTAGTAGAACAAAGAGAATATACAGTAAAATCCTCAATTTAATGAAGCTCTTCTGGATGAAAGAGAGTACATTAAATCCAAGTATGTGTTATCTGCATAATTAAATCAAGACCAGTTAAATTGTGGTTTTACTATATATAATTATATAGTATATATAGTTATGTTAACCTAGGATTATAGAAAAATGAAAGATTCAAGCAAACTGCTCAAAAGTCCTTTTTTGTTCCTTTTGTTTCATTTTCCTATCTCTCTCTCTCTCTCTCTCTCTCTCTCTCTCTCTCTCTCTCTCTCTCTCTCTCTGTGTGTGTGTGTGTGTGTGTGTGTGTATACAGATTGGATTTATGGATTTTTATAGGTTCAACCAATTATTTTGGAGATTTAAATGGAGTAATTTGGATAATACTTGCTGCAAAACACCTTCAGAAGAATTATGGCACTTCCAGTTCTAAGCTTCCACATTTAATAACAAAGTAATCAAGCTAGATCCAAATCATATACCCAAATCATAAGACCTTTCCAGAAGGTTTAGATGTACTCAGTCTTCAAAAACTGTACCATATTTACCAGATGGCAACACAGACATGCATGATGCGGTATAGCAAGAATGGCAACATCAATACAGATTGTACAGTATGTGTATCTATCTGGGTATATAACCATAACATGGCATTGGAACAGATTGTTTGTGGGACTGCTTCTCCCTGGTTATACCTATTCACTCCATCAAGTCACCAGGCAAAGTATTTAATGGATACGTCTATTATGGTGCCGTCTCTGTTGTGGCTTTGGAACATTATGTCATTCAGAACATTAGGTCACTCAGACAGATGCCTCCCAGAAATCTCTTAAAACATGATTTTCCCCAGCAGCCTTGGGAAAACAGGAACTGTGCAACATGTTATATTTAGAATAGAATAGAATAGAATAGAATAGAATAGAATAGAATAGAATAGAATTTTTTTATTGGCCAAGTGTGATTGGACACACAAGGAATTTGTCTTGGTTTATATAGAATGTTGGCCTCTTCTCTTACAATTTTTATATTTATGTTTAATCATTTTTAATGGCTGCTTACAAATGTTTTTAACTGTTTTTTTTGTGTACCACCCTGAATCACATTTCTGAGGTAGGCAACTATATAAATTTGATTGACAAATAAGCATCCACAATCACTTACAGAGGCATCTGGAAAATACAGCAGAGTTTTAAATGGCTGATTACACCCAAATCTTTAGGAGGTGAAATGGCTTGTCTTTATGCAGACATGCATGTACAGGTCTGGAGATCATTTATTCTACAAAATTGATTTGTTAACTAAGAACTTAACATGGAACCAAAAAATGGGATATTTAGCCTATGATCTTTAGGGATGAGACTGTATCCTCGGGAGCAGAACTTTTTGCAATGTCGCATTTCTTTTGATTCTTTTCTTTGTTATGCATGTGATGGCATGAATCGGTGATATCAGACTTTCTCAACACTGGTTTACAAATCTGATTAACCAAACCACATAACTCCAGAGTAGAAAAAAATAATAATAATACTGTAATCAAGATGTCTTGGTCTACATCAGCTTCCCTAATCCAGGTCCTCAATTCCCATAATGGCCATGCTGGTTGAAGAATTTTCAATGTGTCTGAAAGATATCAGATTGGGGAAGACTCATTTTCCATTAGGAACTCGTCAGTCATTCCACTTTTTGATTGACAGTAATCTTGCATACAGTACAGTGTAAAAAAAAGTGCTTAAGAGATTTGTTGTAGGCTGCAGGGAATATCTGCTAAGTAGCAGCATTTTCTTCAAAATCTACTAGCTGAATTAATTGACCTTTCCCATAGGATGAGGGCTTGAACATAAGAGTTTTCAACCTTTTAAGGCAATGTTACAATGAAAAATGGAAGTTCAACCAACCAGTCAACCAAACAAAAGACAGTGATAACAGCTACATATAATCAAAATCTTTTTTCTTTTGTTCCAACACATATCTAATGAAAGAACAAAGTTTATAAGTTTCTTTGCAGAAGATTGGTGAAAACTGTAAGGGATGGTTTACTATATGGTGTTATTTCTTCAATTATCCCTCTCTAAATAATATTTGTTTTGTATTGTCATGGTTTATCTAAACATGATTTGAAGCATTCCACAAAATCTACAAGCTTCCTGTCTATGATGAAATATATTTAGAATTGTTTCATGTAATTATTCGTAGTGCCTCAATAAAAATTGAAAGGTTTGTGAAATGTTTGAAACTAGAGGAAAATACATTTTAGTTTGTAGGTGGTTGGGTAGAGAATGAATAAATCTTTTTCTTAAAGTTAAGTTTTACAGATTTGTTACTTTGAAAACAAAATATTATACCATGTGGCCTGATTTGGATTACATTGAAAAGCGACTGATCTGTAAATTTAAAAGCATATTTGGTGGGTGCTTTTGTCACAAAATATCTATTTAGTAGGAATTTAACTATAATTTATTATTTCAATTTATAATTTACAAAAATATAGTCCTATACTTAAAATAGAGTTTAAGATATAGAATTCAGAACTCTTATCTTTTAGTAAAGAAGTAAACATTGCTATTTAGTCCTCTGTGCTGCTCTGTTCACCTGGAGGACAATCATCTCAAAGGACCAGAAAAAGAGTTCAAATCTTTATACTTGCTCTGTTCTCATCAGGCCCATAGCTACTCCAGAAATATTGAGATGCAAGATTTGGGAGACCAGCTTATTTGAGCTAACCTAGGTGATACGTACTATGTAACTAGAAAAAAATAGCAGGGGCAAAAGGAATTTTAAGAGGCCAGATAACAAGCTTGTAGCTTCTATTTCTAGAAAAATAAATGATCTGCTCCTTACTCCATTACTTTCCGTACCCATGAAGACTGGTAGAAGGAAAGGGCCAAATTCCCAACCTTTATTAAAGTGAACAAGAAAGGCAACATATAAAGAAGGAGTCAAACAGGGGTGAAATGCTCCCGGTTTGGACGAGTAGGTAGCCATGATGGCTGGTGGTTCAGAGAACCAGTAGCAATGGCAGCTGGAGGCTCCACCCACCCGCCCTATTCCCTGGATTCCTACTGCTCATCTTTCTTCCACAGCTGGCTGTCAGGGAAGGCAAGCGCCCGAAAGGTACCAGAGTCGCTCACTCTCCTTCTTGAATGAGCCACTCTGGTCCACGCGCCGGCTGAGCAAGCACACGCCGTTTATTTAATTCAGCAGCAGGTTGGGTGTGTGCTTGCGCAGCCGGCGCATGGACCAGAGCGGCTCATTCAAGAAGGAGAGTGAGCGACTCTGGTACCTTTCAGGCGCTTGCCTTCCCTGACAGCCAGCTGCGGGAGAAAGGTGAGCAGTAGGAGTCCGGGGAATGGGGCGGGTGGGCGGAGCCACGTGGCAAAGGGCAAGGAGGCAGTGGCTCCGCAGCAAGACCGGAGTTGAGGAATGGTGCATTCCCCGACTCCTACTGCTCACCTTTCTCCTGCGGCTGGCTGTCAGGAAGGCAAGCGCCCGAAAGGTACCAGAGTCGCTCACTCTCCTTGAATTAGCCGCTCTGGTCCATGCGCCGCGCACATCCAACCTGCTACTGAATTAAATAAATGCTGTGCGCTTGCGCAGCCGGTGCATGGACCAGAGTGGTTCATTCAAGAAGGAGAGTGAGTGACTCTGGTATCTTTTGGGCGCTTGCCTTCCCTGACAGCCAGCTACAGGAGAAAGGTGAGCAGTAGGAGTCCGGGGAATGGGGTGGGTGGGCTGAGCCGCGGGAGAAAGAAATTTAAAAAGTTTTCCTACCGGGTTCTGTGGGTGTGGCTTGGTGGAAGGAGGTCTTGTGACTGAGTGGGCGTGGCTGTGAGTGACATCAAGTTGGCCACGCCCACTCAGTCACAGAACTGACTGACCCCCCTCCCACCAAGCCACGCTCACAGAACTTGTACGGAAAAATTTTAGATTTCACCCCTGGTGTCAAATCCTTCCTTTATTTTGGGAAAGGTGGCAGAAATGCACCCTTCGGTTCAGGATAATAACTTTAATGATACTGGAGAAAGGTTTCTCACTGTATAGATATTTAGTGGGTGCTTTTAGGATACAATACTAACTGTTTATGACTATAAACTCTTATTCCCAATTTTTCAATCAGGAAAAAAAATAAAAAAATATAAGAAAATTCTCCTTCCCTTGCTTTACAGTCTAAACATCTGGCTGACCATGCAACCACCCTTAACAATTGTTACAATTAATTATAATTTTGTATTGTATATAAATTACAATATAATTATAACTACCCATGCTGCCACCAAGAAAGCTACAAGGACATTTCAAGCTTGACTCAAAGGAAACTTTATAAATCTAGTCTTATTTTCTGAGGTTTTTTGTATGGCTACAGGCAGGCAATTCACCCTGATTATTGAAAGGAGTTAGAGTTCGGTTTGTGGAAACTTCTAGAACACTTATTGTATGGTAATTCACAGACTGTAAATTTGCAAGAGCAGTTTATCAATAGTGTGACATCTAAAGAAATGGAAAGTAGGATGGGCAGATTGTATTTATGATAACAACCATAATAAAAATAGGATTTTGATAGATTTCAAAATGTATATCAAAATGGATTATCCTCTTGACTGGGACAGTGTGACTTATTATGTAATTTACTTGAAAGCCCATCAGTAACAATAGAAGGGTGTTCCTGATAGACACAGGTAACCGTGTTAGAATGAAAACTGTAGAAAGCTTCAGGAGCATCTTTGTAACTAATAAAAGTTTTGCATTCTAAGGGTTGGAATTTATAAATCCTGGGGTTGGGGTAAAGGCGACAGTCAAATAATGGAATTAAGGAATGCCTTAACCCCTTTGGACTCTCTGCAGAATGGCCCCTGAGAAAATGGCTAAGAAAGGGTTCAACAGGAATGCCAAATTTCTGCTGAATAGGTTAAAAGAGTGAAGAAGCCTCTTCGGCAGCCATCAATGCGCAGAAGGCCTGCAGAACATTTCTGCTCAATAGGGCCCTAAATAAAGACAAAAAAAACACAAAGGCATCTGATTGCAACTTGAGGAGAGCTTTCGACTGCATGTTCTAATCTCTATGTTACTTTTAATGTCAAAATAGTTTGACATCGCTCTGGACACTGAAGTGGAATTACTTTATCTTAGTTCTATATAAATATAACAATAAGTTTTTTGAAATTGTTTTTCCATATATACAACCCAGTGCCTTAAATAAAGCACCATCCTTAAAACAAAAGCTTAAGTATATGAGAATGACAACCTGGTTGTCTATCCAAATTTAAGATTATTTTTTTAAAAAGAGTATTCTTAGGTACAGTATATTATTTGGATTTTACCTTAACTTGGAAGAATTTTATTTTTAAAAAAGGTATAAAAAAGAGAGAAAATTACTGAGGAACAGATTTTATTTGCATTGCGCATCAATTTGGATATAAACCCAGGGATTCCAAAATGTTTTAATAGGATTTACATTAAGCAAATGGATTCTTTATTCCAGTGCTAGTGAAATCTTGCCAAAGAAACTGCAGGGTCCAGGCAATCACCATACATCAACACTGACTCAAAGCCATCAGTACCCCTTCACCCACCACAGGAAAAAAAAAAGAAACAAAGAAAAAGGAAAAAGAAACAAAGAAAAGAAAACAAGAAAGAAAGGAAAGGAAAAGGAAAGAAAGAAAAGGAAAATGAAAGAAAGAAAAGAAAGAAGAAAAATGGAGGAAGGAAAAAGAAAGGAAGCAAAGGAAGGAAGGAAGGGAAAGAAAGAAAAGAAAAGAAAGGAAAAAAGAAAGAAAAAAAGAGAAAAGGAAGGAAAGAAAGAAAAGAGAAAAGAAAGGAAAAGAATGGAAAAGGAAAAAAGAAAGGAAGGAAGGAAAGAAGGAAAGAAAGAAAGAAAAAAGGAAAAGGAAGAAAGGAAGAAAGAAAGAGAAGAGAAAAGAAAGGAAAAGAAAGGAAGAAAAAAGAAAGGAGGAAAGAAAGAAAAGAAAAAAGAAAAAAGAAAAAAGAAAGGAAGAAAAGAGAAAAGAAAGGATGGAAAGAAAGAAAGAAAAAAGAAAAGAAAGGAAAAGGAAGAAGGAAGGAAAAAAGAAAGAAGGAAGGAAAAAGAAGGAAGAAAGGAAGGAAAGAAAGAAAAAAGAGAAAAGAAAGAAAGGAAGGAAGGAAAAAAGGAAGGAAGGAAGGAAAGAAAGAAAGAAAGAAAGAAAGAATTAAATTTTGAAGCAAAAAAACACCTTCCTGTAAAAGCTCGTTTGTCTTACCTCCACAAGCGGATACCAGCGTGCAATGGGTTTTCGAGGGTAGGAGAGCATTTCATTCCAATGGTCTCGCCCAAGACTTTCTGCTTCGTTGCCTACTTGACAGACTCCAATTACTTCATTGTGACCTACACTGTGAAAATGTTCAATAATATTTATTTCTTAAAATTATGCATTCAGATACTAGGCAGTCCAAATGATCTAATAGCTGAAGCAGATGGGTTCTTAAATATATCTTTGCAGTTCATGGTAATGAGATCATAGTAGGGGAACAGTATAAATATAATCTTTTTCTTTCCTGCAACAGCCCCAATGAAAATCACTTCTCCAAAGTTAGCATTTGTTCTGTAAAGTATAAGCCTGTCAAAGACACCGATAGAGGATATTTTTCCCTGTTAGGAGAAATGTCCTTTCTTTGCCTGTTTCTATTATTGTTCACTTTGAAATTAATGTTCAATTTTTAAAAACCCACCTTTTACACAAGTTGCCCCCAGAGATACGGCAGATCCCAGATCTGCGCACTTTCCTCCGTGCCCTAAAGACGTTTCTGTTTCATCAAGCCGGGCTGACCTGACCTACTCTTTTAAATTGTTTTAACTTAAATTGTTAAATTATGGGTTTTAATATAGGGGTTTTAACTGTGGGCCAAATTAATTTTATTGGATTTTAATACTGTTTTAAATTTTGTATTTTTTGTATTTTATTTGCTGGCTATTCACTGCCCCAAGTCCTTCGGGAGAAGGGCGGTATACAAATATAATAAACTAAACTAAACTAAACTAAACTAAACTAAACTAAAGCTGCTTGTGCAGTTTGCAGCTCAGAAATTTAGTTCTTACAAATGAATCATGTGTTTCTAGTCTTCTAGTATTGGCCAGTTGTTGTCATGTAGCTGATTGGAAAAGCTAATCGGAGTTAATATTTGGAAAAAATCAGATAAAATCTGATTAATATTTGGAAAAAAAATGTTTACCTCAGACTGAGAAGTTAAGAAAAAGCAAAGAAGGAAACTATTACATGTTAATTTTATTTTCACCAAAAACAATTTTAGCAGGGATTCATAATTATCGCCTTTGTCGCTAAACATCCTAATTTAGAGTTTCGACTCATCGTTTTTCATAGCTGTCCAGATATCTCACCGGTCATAATCCATAACGGCTATAGACAAGTGAATCTGATCAATGCTTTCTGGAGGGACATCAAAGACTATGGCTTCATTGTAAACAGGATTGAGGGTGTTCCGCTTGATAGAAGTCTTCCTTTTCTTTAATCGTCTCCCTTCGCACATTAGTGACACCTTCACATATGGATCTGCATAACAGATATAACAATCGCAGCATTTTATTTTGCTTTATTTTAAAGTTGGACCAAAGGAGTCTGGTGGAGCAGTGGACTAAAGCACTATTAAATAGCACTTAGCTGCCAGCTGCCTGCAATTACTGCAAGTTCGAATCTCACCAGGCTCAAGGCTGACTCAGCCTTCCATCCTTCTGAGGTAGGTAAAATGAGGACCCGGATTGTGGGGGCAATAAACTGACTTTGTATAAAAAAGAACACTGCTGGGGGGTGGGGGGCAAAAGCCCTACTAAGCAGGCATATACAAAAGTATGAAGGCGATTGCTTAACGCATTGTAAGCCACCCTGAGTCTCCAGAGAAGAGTGGCATATAAATCGAACCAATAAATAAATAAATAAATAAATCTTCACATGACTTAGCTGCCCTGACGTTATAATTTTCTCACTGTACTATCAACAACAACAACAAAAAAAGAAGAAAAAAAGATTTGATTCATTACCTTGCAAATTCTTTTAGAATTTGTTTCTTGGGGTAAAAGGAATAGCATTTTTACATTACATTGAGGACAAACCCACATCATTAAATCACAATGTGTGTGTGTGTGTGTGTGTGTGTGTGTGTGTGTGTAAATGTAGAGGTAGAGGAATTTGCAGTGAAGTTTGCCATAAGCAAACATGAAACAAAAATATGCCAGAATTCAAAAATATTTGGCTGTTCTGTTTATAGCTATGTATTTATAGTAGGCAGGCCTATTTTACTTTTAGAAGTATTGTAATCCAGGAGGATAACTGACTTTTTCTGCTCTCCCTTGTCATCATGCTGCCTGGGAACCATTAGTCGGTTAACTTGGACCATCCTTGTGTTCATGAGATCCAAATGAATAGTGACTCTGTTACTGGGCTGGATCTCCAACATTAATGTGCCTTCAAATATACACAGTCCATCCCCTGTTTAATAGAGCTTTTACAAAATGTCTAAACTAAATTTCTTCTCTCTTATTAGAAGGATTAATCCATTCCAAACCCATAAACAGCCTAAGGCAGATAGTTCTGCATATTCATTAGCAATATCACCAGTTTAGAAGTTATTGCTGCAGATATTAGCAATATCACCAGTTTAGAAGTTATTGCTACTATTAGGGTAGAATGCATTTTTAAAATTTCTCCTCCTCCCCCCCTCAAATAATTGCAATTTAGTACCAAAGGCAAATGTGAAATAGTCAATCAAATTTTTGGACAGGACCACTCTCCTCTGGATTTCTTTAGCCAATAACTGTGATATCTCAAAGGGGGATAGGAAAAAATATTAAGGCAAAACAAACACAGCAAATTTTATTTATTTTATTTATTTTATTTACCTTATATGCCGCCCTATCTCCAACGGACTCAGGGCGGCTCACAATAATAAAATTCACAAAGCCATAGTACAAAGTTAAAATCTGATCAGACCAACTAAAATTTAAAACCCCATAAGACCCCATCAGTCCAGGTCAGGGAACTTGACTAATCAAGTTTTTAATTCGCGGCCGAAGGTGCGAAGGTCAGGAGCCAACCGGCGCTCCAAGGGAAATCGATTCCAGAGGGTGGGCGCGCCCACAGAGAAGGCTTTACCCCTGGGGGCCACCAGTCGACACTGTCTGGCTGATGGCACCCTGAGCAGGCCCTCTCTATGGGCGCGAACTGGGTGATGGGATATCGTTGCTGGCTGCAGGTGGTCCACCAAATATCCTGGGCCTAAGCCATGTAGAGCTTTATAGGTCATCACCAGCACCTTGAATCTCACCTGGAGGGCAACCGGCAACCAATGCAAGTCGCGCAGAAGAGGTATAACATGGGAGTATCAGGATTCTCCCATCACCACCCGCGCGGCTGCATTTTGTACCAGCTAAAGCCTCTGAGTGGTCCTCAAGGGCAGTCCCATGTAGAGAGCATTACAGTAGTCAATCCAGGGGGATGAGAGAGTTAACATGTTGGAATTGGCATTTTTCAGACTCACTCAGGTTTCAAGGACTGAAAATAAACTGCAGTTCTTCTGTACCCCTATTTAAGGGAAAAAAACCCTAAAACGTTCACTATCTCATTTTATTTATCAGACTTTTTATATAACTAACTTCTAAGCAATTTAAGATTGAGTAAGGTACACATTTATCCCTGCCACATACATGTCAATAATATTTTTGTTATTTATAATATTTACTTTATATAGTTGCCTATCTCACACACACGCACAAATATAACCTTAGGCCACTGTGAAAGATATTCCTACCTGATGCTCCTGTTATGTCCATTGCTTTTAAATTTCTTGCTTTTATTATAGTTATGGTTAGTCTGCCAGCTGTTGGAAGATAGCAAAGCGAAAACATCAACTCGCCAAGATCCACTTTGTCCTACAGAGCAATAGAATACATAAAATGTATTACATATGGAACAATATTATAAAAGTCTTTCTTTTGTGGAAGTATCACTAATCAGACTGATACATCTCTTATTCCTAGCAGTCCCGTATTCATCAGGCTTTCAATTACTTTGCTGTTTCCAGAACAAGAGGGAAATTCTGAATGAAGTTTTCTGAATAAGATTGCCATGTGGAAAGAGTGCATCTGTGAATCTTGTCTGTTTAAAAAAAAAAAGGAGGGGGGAAGTGGGGGGACATAATTCTCCCCATTCCCAGACCTACAAAGTACCAGATTTATTATTTATTTCTATGTTCTTCTTATAGCTTCTTTTATCACCTAGTTCCTATCTTCTTGCTGGCAGAGTGAAAAACCAAGCATAGTAACAAGTAAATCCCTAAGCAGAATTGCCCCATTGGAACTAATTATGGCTGTTATGAAGGAAAAGTTGGAAACTTACTGTTTTTGGTTGGACAATGGATACCCACAGCACAATGTATCAATTGATTTAGTTAAACAATTTAGAGACCACCTGACTCTTAATAACTTTGGGCACTTTACAGCTGAAATGCAAGAAAATATCGTAACAAAGAGAAAAATTCATAAGCAGTGCTAGGACACACACACACACACACACACACACACACACACACACACACACACAGAGCTCCACAATCAACCTACCCCAAGATCTGGCAGAATACCCAGCTCTTCAATAGCTTCCTGAAATATCATCAGGGTGGAAGCTTTCTCTATCAGATTTCCTAGTTATTCAAATACCTGTTTTATGTCAACAAAAGTTTTCCTCCTCAAATATGCAACTTTTCCCTATTGTAAATCTTTTGCATCAGAACCATCGTAAAAATCCAGGAAGCAATGTGTTTTGTTCTATGGATTTAAGCAAATTAAGTTTCTTAAGCATGCAGACTGAATATATGGAAGTCTTGTCCCTGTTGGCTTCAGAGCGTATTATAGAAGCTAGAAGGATGTTCAAAACATGCAAGTTGATCTTGACAAACTCAGAAGAGTTGATTTGAGGTATAAATGGATCCCCAGAAAACTCTCAAGCATTTCAGAAATTTATATTTAAGGTATTTCACATTCATTTTCAAAGGATAGGTATTTTTATGAGGCTTATCTGTAGGAGAAAGAGCTTTTTAAAAAGATACTTGACTTTAAATTGGAAATAACTGGGAAAAGGTTTACAGAATTAACTTCTATTAGATTTCTGCAGTATCATAATTTACGATCTAAAGACATTTCAGTGGCACTTCATGTTAAATAATCATTTATAGTGAATTTGAGTTATTTTAGAACTAGGATCCCAACTGCAACAGCTGCCCCAGAAGGAACAACTCGAGAGCCACAACACTGGTGAAGCTCCCTGCCCAATAAAAAAGCTTCCAATGAGTCAAAAACGAAGCAAATTATCGAGTCTCCTCAAGTTACCAAAATTTAAAAGCTTCCACTATTAAACAGTCGCGAGCAATGCTTCCCTCCTCACACTTCTAGGAAAGCTCTGTTCAGCAAGGTGTCTGTGAAAATTAATCCTCACAGCCAGTAAAAAAGCAGATAAAATGCGGTCTGACCATCTTAAAAACAAAAGTCAAAAAGACAAACCAGTGGTGGAATTCACATTTTTTAACAACCGGTTCTGTGGGCATGGCTTGGTGGGCCTGGCTGGGGAAGGATACTGTCAACCTTGCTAGCTTTGCCTTGCTGCTTCGGCTGTCATAGAAACGGAGGGAGGGGGGTTTAAGCTCACGCGGGCTTTGAAAATCTGAGAAACGAAACCATTTCCTAAGCTGTTATCAGACCAACGGACACTGCATTCCTGGATGCTGACATGATCAGACGTTTGCTCCCACCTGACCTCTGGGAGACCTGTGGATTGGAAGATTTATTTTATTTATTTATTTATTTATTATTTCAATTTATAAACCGCCCTTCTCCTTGCGGACTCAGGGCGGTGAACAGCCAGAATAAAACATGGTATACAAAAGTTAAAAACAATTAAAAATTATTAATTATTATTCGGCCGAGAATTAAAACAACCCAATTTAAAATCAATGTCAAATTTAAAAACGGAGGATGGGATCAAACTAGCCCAGCTAGACGGAACAAATGGGTTTTAAGGGCCCGACAAAAGGTCCGGAGATCTGGAATCCTGCGTATCTCCGGGGGTAGGTCATTCCAGAGGGCGGGCGCTGCCACAGAGAAGGCTCTCCCCCTGGGAGTCGCCAGCCGACACTATCTGGCCGACGGCACCCGGAGGAGGCCCTCTCTGTGCGAGCGTACTGGCCGGTGGGAGGCTATTGGCGGCAGAAGGCGGTCCCGCAAGTACCCAGGTCCTAAGCCATGGAGCGCTTTAAAGGTGGTCACCAACACTTTGAAGCGCACCCGGAAGACCACCGGGAGCCAGTGCAGCTCACGCAGGAGAGGTGTCACGTGGGAGCGCCAATAATTCTGGTCCAGGCCGCATTCTGGACCAGTTGGAGCCTCCGGGTGCACCCCAAGGGGAGCCCCATGTAGAGAGCATTGCAGTAGTCCAGGCGGGAAGTCACGAGAGCATGGGTGACTGTGCGTAGGGAGTCCCGATCTAGAAAGGGACGCAACTGGCGTATCAGGCGAACCTGCTAAAAAGCCCCCCTGGCCACGGCCGTCATGTGTTCTTCTAAAGACAGCCGTGCGTCCAGGAGGACGCCCAAGTTGCGAGCCCTCTCCGTGGGGGCCAATGTCTCGCCCCCAATAGTCAGCGATGGCGTCAGCTGGCTATATCGGGACGCCGGCAGCCACAGCCACTCAGTCTTGGAGGGGTTTAGTCGGAGCCTGTTTCTCCCCATCCAGACCCGCACAGCTTCCAGACACCGGGACATCACTTCAACGGCATCGTTGGGGTGGCCTGGGGTGGAGATGTACAGCTGGGTGTCGTCAGCGTACTGATGGAATTCCACCCCAAAACCACGGATGATCTCACCCAGCGGCTTTACATAAATGTTGAACAGAAGGGGTGAGAGGACCGACCCCTGCGGCACCCCACAAACAAGGCGCCTCGGAGTCGACCGCTGCCCCCCTGTCAACACAGATTGCGACCGGTCAGAGAGATAGGAGGAGAACCACCGTAGAACGGTGCCCCCCACCCCCAACCCCTCCAACCGGCGCAACATGATACCATGGTCGATGGTATCAAAAGCCGCTGAGAGATCTAATAGGACCAGGATAGAGGAACAACCCCTATCCCGTGCCCTCCAGAGATCATCCACCAACGCGACCAATGCCGTTTCCGTGCTGTGCCCAGGCCGGAAGCCGGACTGGAGCGGATCTAGATAGACAGCTTCATCCAGGAACCGGGGAAGCTGCCGTGCAACCACACTCTCAACAACCTTCGCAACAAAGCGAAGGTTGGAGACTGGACGGTAATTAGCCAAAACAGCCGGGTCCAGAGAGGGCTTTTTGAGGAGGGGTCTCACCACCGCTTCTTTCAAAGCGGCCGGCAGAACACCCTCACTCAAAGAAGCGTTAACAATCTTCTGGAGCCAGCCTCGTGTAACCTCCCGGGAGGCCAGCACCAACCAGGAGGGACACGGGTCCAATAAACATGTGGTCGCATTCAGCCGTCCCAGGATCCTGTCCATGTCCTCGGGAGCCACAGAGTCGAACTCCTCCCAAACCACACCCCCAAGACCTGCCTCGATTATCCCGTCCGGATCTACCCAGTCAGAGGCCAGACCTTCCCGGATCTGAGCGATTTTGTCATGCAGATACTGGACAAAGTCCTCAGCTCGACCCTGCAAGGGGTCATCCCAAGCTCCCGGTTGAAGGAGGGAACGGGTCACCCTAAACAGGGCGGCTGGGCGATTATCTGATGACGCGATAAGAGCGGAAAAGTAGCTAGACTTTGCCGCTTTTATTGCCACTAGGTAGGTCTTAATATGAGACCTCACCAGTGTTCGGTCAGATTCGGAACGGCTGGCCCTCCAACCGCTCTCCAGGCGTCTTTTCCGGCGCTTCATCTCCCTCAGCTCCTCAGTAAACCAAGGAGCTGGCTGAGTTCGGCGCCGGGTCAGAGGCTGCAAAGGCACGATGCGGTCCAAAGCCCCGGCGGCCGCTCTATCCCAGGCGGCCACCAGGTCTTCAGCCGAATCATGAGCCAGAGTCTCAGGAAATGGCCCAAGCTCCATCTGGAACCTTATGGTGCACAGGGGAGGGGATGCTTTCTAATTGTAACTTTCGCTCATTTTGCTTCAGAATCCTGCTTTCCACGGTTGCGTTCATTTCATATCTAGTAAAAGTACCAGTCTTTAACCGATGATGAAGTCTGGGTCTTCCTTTCCTGGATACTGAAGGAAGCATACCTGACAATAAGCAGGATTCTCACTTCCGGTGGCGCCTTCCTCGTCGTCGGCGGGCTCTTTCATGCCCGCCGGCGTCTCGCTGCGTATAGAGCCGCCTCACAGCTGGCAGGCGGCTCGAACAACCTGCTCCTCAGCGGGAGGAGCAGGCAGAGCTTCTGGGGGTGAGGCTGGGCCCCCTGAGTCGCCCCAGGATCGTCTCATTTGTCCTGGGGAGGGCTCAGAAGGATGGCCCCCTCTATACCTCCAGAGAGGCTCCGCGACGAGACTGTCCTCCGCTAGTTAGTTAACTAGCGGAGCCAGACGCTGGAAGCAACACCACAGCGTCTATGGAGCAAGCCGAAAAAGAAAGAAGCAAAGATGAAGCAAGTATGGATTTTTTTTTTTTTTACTAATTTTTTATTGAAGAGGAATGAGAGGAGGGGGGAAGGAGAGGAAGAGAAGTGAAAGTTTCTAAAAAAGTTTTTCTAAGATGGCGACTGATCTTAATTGGAAAAAATGCCAGAGCGATTGAAAATGGAGGCTTTGAAATGAATACTTTGCTATGGGAGAGTCACTTAAAGTAAGAAGAAAAAAAAATTTTTTTTTTCCTTTTTTCTGGATATTTTTCTTTAAAACAAGGATTAAAGTAAAGTATGGCAAAGTGAAGTAAAGCATAGTAAAGCCATTCAAAGTAAAATAAAGATGACTAAAGGAAGGGGGGGCTCCCCCTTGAGCCAGCTGAAGAGCAAAGCTGAGATGGTGCAATTGTCTGGATTGGCAGAAGGGGACTTAAAAGAACTTATAACAACTTCTTTATCGAGTGTAGTTGACAAAATTAAAAACTCACAGAAGAATCTTGTGGATTTGACTGCTGGAAAGCATGACCAATTAAGTCAAACTATTGTTAAAGTAATTTCAGATCTTTCAAATGTGGTGATTGAAATGGAGGAGAAAGTAACCGAAATTAGCAGTAAATTTGGCTCCCAGATTCAAGAAATACAAGAAAGGTTTGTGAAAGCTGAGATTTGTAATCAGACTATACAGAATGATATTATCATGCTTCAAATTAAAACTATGGCCTCAGCAATCAGAGTAAGAGGTATTAAAGAAAACCAGAGAGATTTAAAAGCAACCATTGCAAAGGTTTTTGCTGAACTACTAGAGCTTGAGGATGAGATAATTCTTGGTTGTATAGAGAAAGTTTACAGAGTCAACTCACGAGTAGCTAAACAAAGGAATTTATCCAGAGATGTTGTTGTTTACTTTACTGATAAAAGGTTGAGAGATGACATCTTACAAAGGTCCTATTCTGCCAGAGCGCAAGTAGAAGGTGAACAAATTAATATCTTTAAAGAGTTACCACCGAAGGTTCTAAAGAAAAGGAAAGAATTTGCTTTCTTAACTAAAGAATTGAAGGAAAGTAATATCCCATTTAGATGGGATTTACCAGTTGGCATAATTTTTAGATATTATGGCGTGAGATATTGTCTGAATACTATTGAGAAAGCGGAACATTTTTATAAAAATATTTTTAAGGGAGCTTCGGAAGACCTCAAGAAGAAGAAACAAGAAAGAGAGTTCGTAAAAGGTAAACAGAAGGATGAGACTCAAAGAATGAATCAAAGAATGTTAAAAGCACAAGGAGTGCAATCTGGTTTCTCTGAGGATCTTATTATGGACCACACCAGTGAACCTAGACTAGGAGCACCGGACCTTGTACTGCTGGAGCAAGATTTAAAAAATACTATAATTCAAGATGATCAGCAGCAGAGGTCCAACGCTCCGCAAGAAAAGGATGGTGATATCGAGCAGCAGGAACCAGATTTTAACGAGGAAATTCGAGAGGTAACTAATGAGTGTCATAGAGTCCTTCATCAGATGCAGCTGTTATCAGAAAGCTTGGATAATTGTGAAAATTGGTTATAAACTTTCTAAAGTTTATATGGATTTGGATTTAAGGATTATAAACTCTTCATCCTGATTTGGAGTTTCTTTTTCTTATTTTTGAATTGGATTTAACATCTTGAGCAAGCTTAACAGAGGGCTGCAATGGTAGCAGCGTTCTGTGATTATCCTACCATAGTTTTTTTTTTGGAACTTATCATCCAGGAGGAAAGAATGGAAAGGAGAATATCTAACAACCAGAAGGAGTGGAAGGGTGGCAGGTTTTGAAACAACTTTATGAGAACATTTGGGCATGCAGTTGCTAGGATTTTCTTCTTTTTTTGATTCTTTCTGTCATTAAGGTTTGGCGGAGCTGCATTGGGTTTCTTTTTGTCGTAATAGAATACGCTAGTTTGAATGTTTCTACCTAGAGGAATGAATATCTTCGTGGTTGGATGCTATCTATATAGTAGTAGCGTTTTGTGATTACCCTATCATAGTTTTTTTTGGGGAATTTATCATCCAAGAGCAAAGAATGGAAATGAAAATGTCTTACAACCAAGAGTGAATGACAAAGGGTGGCAGGATTTGAAACAGTTTTTATAAGAACATCTGGGAATGCAGTCTATAGGATTTTTTTTCTTTTTTCTTGATTTTTTTGTTTCTAAGGAGCTGCATTGGGTTTTTTCTCGTTGAAATAGAACACGTTTGTTTGAATGATTCTACCTAGAGGAGTGATTATCTTCTTGGTTGGATGTTATCTATATAAAGTCACACGGGGGGTTCATGTGGAATGTTTTGTTTTACTGATGGGGGCAGATAGAAGATGAAGAGTATTGGAATTGGATACAGGTGAAGAAAGAAGACCTAACTTCAATCAGGAAGAAGAGAAGATTGTAATTCGAGTTATGGAAAATTATAACAATATATGCATAATTATATTATATTATAATATACTTTATTTTTTTTTCTTTGAAGGGGGGATTTCTGGGCTTTTGAATTAGGGGGAGTAGTTCGGATTAAAATATGTGGCATTATTTAATATGAACAAGTAAGTTATATAATTTTGGAGTGATTGAGTATGGTATATGATTAGTAATGTTAGTAATGTTTCTTTCATTTTTATTTTTCTCTGTTTTTAAATTGTGTTAAATATTATAATGGTTATTTTTTCTGGTGTTTTTTTTATTACAATACTGTTAAGCTTAGACAAATATTTATGTTTATGGGTCTTTCTTTGTACTACTTTATTTTATTTTATTTTATTTTTTTATTTTTTTTATTTTTTTTTAAATTTCTTTCTTTCTTTCCTCTTCCTCTTAACTTAGAACTGAATATATAATAGCATTTGTTTTCTTTGTTGTTATAAATTCTTGTTGTTTTTCTTTCTTAAGAATGTGTAGCGGAAGTCAGGGGTGGGTGGGAGAGGGAGGGGGTGGGGTTGGGGGGAGGTTGGGGGGCATGAGAGGGTGGGGGAGGGGGTAGGGGTGAAAAAAGGGGGAAAAATTTTTTATTGTAAAACTTTTTCAATAAAAAAAAAAAATAAGCAGGATTCTCACCTCAGCCATCCCGGACAACACCGAGGGGGCTGAAATCTACAGAATGTCTGATCAGGAAAGTGATACAGATCAGATGGGGGCATATGGTTCGGCTATGTCTTCGTTCCAGCCACCAGAAGAAACTGCAAGGTGGCTGGAGGATTTACAGCTGAAAGAGCCGAGGGAAGAACCAGCCCGATGGTCGACAGGGGTCGGAAGGTTGCCAGATCTGGGAAGGACCCCCCATGGAGTAACAACCTCCAGACCCTGAAAAGGAGAAGGCGTGTGGCTGCAGGAGCAGAAGGAACATCTCATGATGGATCAGGCACTACAACTCATTCGCGATGTTGAAGAAAGCTGAAAAAACCGTGAGTCTTATGCAAACCCTGAAGGGGGGGAAAGAGAAGACTCCAAAGTAGATCCTGAGGAAGGAGCTTGTGGGGGAGAGGAAGAGAGAGCTGACGAAGATACATCCCAGGCGTTGGATGGTCAAATGAGAGATGCAGCAGTCCAGGGGCCCCCAGCCTTGCAGGCCCCACCCCGCAGGCACAAGAAACCTAAAATTCCCCCCCTTCCTGGAAAATATGGTGGAGAGCCAAAAACTTTGGGGTTTTTTTTTACCCAAGTGTGGAATCACATGCAGGACTGGGGGGAGGATTATTTGTCGGATGCAGCCCGAGTGAAATGTGTCACTAGTGCCTTAGAGGGGGTGGCAGCCGAGTGGATGGTGGTACTCCACAATAATAATTCCCCCCTGCTGCGGAATTACAACCAGTTCATGACGGCCCTTAGGAGGCATTTTGAGGACCACCTAGCTGAGCGGAAGGTGAGGCTCCGTATGAAAAGTATCCAGCAGGGCTGAAGATCGGTAGCGGAATACACCCAAGAATTTCGGGAGCTAGCGCCATACATGACAGGGTGGTCAGAGATAGTCCTGCTGGAGGGTTTCAAAGACGGGCTAAATGAAGAAATCTACCATGACTGTAGAGCGCGGGGGGTTCCCGAAGATCTGGACAGTTGGTACATAGCAGCTGAGGATGCGGAAATCGAGATAAGCCGCAGTCGACTCCGAAAAGGGCGTGCTGGGGAGCCTTCATTCTCCTACCACCGCAAGGAAGCCCCAAAGATGGCTGGAGGAAGGGCGGAGTCCAAACCTAAGCCGAAGCCCTTCACCTGCTTTAAGTGTGGCATGGAAGGTCACCGGGCTGCTGAGTGTTCCACCAAGCCAGTGCCTAAAACTACCAGCAGAGGGCCAAAGAAGATGGACAAAGCACCCGCAAAAGTTCGTGAAGCTGTGCTGGAGGGGGAAGTCGTAGAGTTCGCTCCCCGGGCCAAGGGTGAGTTGGGAACTCCGACCAACGCGGACGACAGCGAGACCGACTCCGAATCCGATGATCTGGTGAGTCACACTGAGGGGCCTCTGCTCATCCCCATAGAACTAAAAGTGCCATCCACAGGGGCCCACGCACAGATGCCAGCCTTATTAGACTCTGGGTGCACCAGGTGCATTATCAGCTTGAAAGTAGTAGAGAAGATGGGCCTGGGACTTAAGGAACTGAAAAGGCCTATTGCATTCTGCCAGCTAGATGGGTCGGTGGCGGGGGGGGGCAACCAGTTTCATAACGGAACCCATTGAAATGAAATTAGGGGACCACGTAGAGACTCTCAGTTTTATTGTGGCCCCTACCATGGAATGACCCCTCATTCTTGGCTTGCCCTGGTTACGTAAATGGAACCCGCGAATTAACTGGAAAACGGGGGTTCTGCGCATTTGTGCTGGGAAGCCACCACCGGAAGGGAAGGAACCCTCCCTTGAAGGCAGAGGGGAGCCTGAAGAAGCAGAGATGGCAATAGACCACATAGAGGGGGAGAAGAAAATTCCAAAAGAGTATTGGGATCTCCGTGAAGTCTTTAGCGAGAAAGCCTTGGATGTGCTGCCCCCCCCCCCCAGGGCTACGGACTGTGCTATTGAGATACTCCCTGGAGTGAAGCTCCCTAAGCCAAAGATTTATCCTATGACCCCTCGTGAACTGGGGGAACTACGAAATTTCATTGACAAAAACCTAGAACGGGGCTTCATCCAACCAGCTAGACCACGGGTGGCCGCACAAGTTCTATTCAGAGAAAAGAAAGATGGTTCCTTCCATTTAGTAGTTGATTATAGAAACTTAAACGCCATTTGCATGGAAAATGTCTACCCCTTACCCCTCATGAAGGACATGCTGGCTCACTTAGGAAAGGGGAAGATTTTCACCAAACTGGACTTACGGGAAGCTTATTACAGGGTGGGAATCAAGGAAGGGGATGAATGGAAAACTGCATTTAACTGCCCGCTGGGATGTTTCCAGTTCCGAGTACTCCCTTTTGGACTACAAGGGGCTCCTGCAGTATTCATGCAATTGATCAATGAAATTTTGCATGAGCATTTGTATAAGGGGGTGCTAGTTTATTTGGATGACATTCTTATCTACTCTGAAAACATGGCCGACCACGTGAGATTAGTACGCACCGTCCTGAAAAAGCTTAGAGCTGCTGAACTGTATGCAAAACTTTCTAAGTGTGAATTCCACCAAACCAAAATTGACTATCTTGGATATCGCATCTCCCCGGAGGGAACAGAAATGGACCCTGCAAAGGTTCAGGTGGTGTTAGAATGGACGGCGCCACGCACCCGCAAGCAGCTACAGAGTTTTTTTGGTTTTGCTAACTTTTATCGACAGTTCATCCCCTCGTTCGCCAAAATTGCATTGCCAATAACCAATCTCCTGAAAACCAAAGGTGAAGAAAAACCAAAACCCTCCAAACCTCTTGAATGGACTATGGACTGTCAGGCAGCATTCGAAAAACTGAAACGGCTTTTTGCTGCTGAACCAGTCCTCAAGCACCCGGACATGGATGAACCTTTCGTGGTACAGGCAGATGCCAGTGATGTCGCAGTAGGGGCCGTACTTCTGCAAAAGAATGCGGATGGAAAATTACAGCCTTGTGCCTACACGTCCCAGAAGCTGTCCGAAACTGAAAGGAGATGGGCCATATGGGAAAAGGAGGCTTTCGCCGTACGCTGGGCACTTCTAACCTGGAGGCAATTTCTTGAAGGAGCTAAACATCCTTTTGAAGTTTGGACTGACCATAAAAATCTCGAGGCTTTGAAAACTCCACGTAAGCTGTCGCCAAAACAAGTTCGCTGGGCCCAACACTTCAACCGCTTTAACTTCACCTTGCGCTACCTTCCTGGCGGGAAGAATTTCATGGCAGATGCTCTGTCCAGATTGCCTCAATACAACAGCACCAGGGAGGAAGTTGTCCGTCCAATTGTCCCGTCAGCCCAACTGGCGGCACCAGTGACTACCCGAGCACAGTCGAAAAGTGACCCAAGTCTCTCGGGTGATTTGCTCCAAAAACTACAAGAGACTTTAAAAACCGATGAGTGGTTCCAAGCCCACTCAAACGAATGTACACTTCGTGATGGACTAGCTTGGATTAGAGCTAAATTGTACGTCCCAGCCAGCCTACGAGTAACCATTTTGCAACACGCCCATGACTCCAAAGTGGCGGGACACTTTGGTTTTGTCAAAACCTTACATCTTGTCAAAAGACAGTTTTGGTGGCCTGCACTCAAAAAGGTCGACAGGGGTAGCGAGCTGTCCAGTGTGTGCCTCAGCTAAGAAACCTCCCAGGAAGGCACCTGGTCTTCTCCAAAGTGTGGCTAGGCCCACTGTCCCTTGGAAAGAAATATCCATGGACTTCATTGTAGACCTTCCCGAAAGTGGGGGGTGCACAGTTATATGGGTAGTAACTGATTTGTTTTCCAAACAGGTGCATTTTATCCCATGCTCTAAGATCCCATCAGCAAAAGCCCTTGCTAAGATGTTCATTCAACATGTATATAGGCTACATGGAGCGCCAAAACGTATAATTTCAGACAGGGGAGTGCAGTTCACCTCCAGTTTTTGGAAGGAGTTCCTAATGTTGATAGGCTCCGCCCAAGGACTAAACTCCGCCCACCACCCCCAGACCAATGGGGCCTGTGAAAGAACCAATGCCGTGCTAGAACAGTATCTGAGATGTTATATAAATTACCAGCAAGACAACTGGGTAGACTTGCTGCCATTCGCAGAAGTGGCATATAATAATTCCATACATAGCAGCACAGGTTTCACTCCTTTCAAGGTGGCTTCTGGACAGGAGTTTGTGTCAATCCCAGAGTTACCTCATGATGACCCACAGAACCCTTCTCTAGTTGAGTGGATCAATCAATTATGAGTGACTTGGGCAGTAACTCGAAAAGCGTTAGATGATGCTCACCAAGCCCATAAAGCCCAAGCCGACAAAAGGAGATGCCCTGCACATGTTTATAAAGTGGGGGGCATGGTTTATCTGTCTACCAAGTATTTGCAAACTCCTCAGAAATCAAAAAAGCTTGGACCTAAGTATGTGGGCCCTTTCCCTGTTACTCGGATCATTAACCCAGTCACGGTTGAATTAGATCTACCCAAGAACTTGCGACGAATTCATCCAGTGTTTCATGTTAGTTTACTAAAACTGGAACAATCATCCCCTCTACGTCCGTCCAAAGAACCTCCTCCTGTTCCCATCCTCATTGAAGGGGAACAACATTTTGAAGTAAAAGAGATTTTGGACTCTAGAAAACATCATGGAAAAGTGCAGTATCTCGTGGCATGGAAGCACTTCCCGTTATCACAAGCTGAATGGGTGAATAAACGTGATGTTAGGGCACCTAGAAAAGTGCAGTTGTTTCAACCAAATACCCTGATAAACCTTGAGACATGATAAGTATTAATTGTTGTGATATTACCTCTTCTTTTCTCTATTTCAGGACTAGAAGCTATCTTTTCTGAAGGGGGGCCGAATGTCAACCTTGCTAGCTTTGCCTTGCTGCTTTGGCTGTCATAGAAACGGAGGGAGGGGGGTTTAGGCTCACGCGGGCTTTGAAAATCTGAGAAACGAAACCATTTCCTAAGCTGTTATCAGACCAACGGACACTGCATTCCTGGATGCTGACATGATCAGACGTTTGCTCCCACCTGACCTCTGGGAGACCTGTGGATTGGAAGATTTATGGTGCACAGGGGAGGGGATGCTTTCTAATTGTAACTTTCGCGCATTTTGCTTCAGAATCCTGCTTTCCACGGTTGCGTTCATTTCATATCTAGTAAAAGTACCAGTCTTTAACCGATGATGAAGTCTGGGTCTTCCTTTCCTGGATACTGAAGGAAGCATACCTGACAGATACTGCAAAATCTCCATTCCCACCCCACTCCAGGGGAAGGATACTTCAAAATCCCAATTCCTTCCCCACTCCTGGGGGAAGGATATTACAAAATCCCCATTCCCACCCCACTCTGGGGCCAGCCAGAGGTGGTATTTGCCAGTTCTCCGAACTACTCAAGATTTCCGCTACCGGTTCTCCAGAAGCTGTCAGAACCTGCTGGATTTCACCCGTGAGACAAACCATCTCACCTAATAGTGGACGCCAACTTCTCCATTAGGTAGGGCCATCAAATAAACAATCCCCTTTTTATTTGATTTTGAAAAAGTAGGCTACTTCATGATTAGCTATAGTTGCTGAAGTTCTTTTGGAACAGCCTTCATCTTTCTTCACTAATTGTTCCCTATTCTGAGTTGTTAATTTTTTTTAAATCTTAGAACCTTATCTTAAGTGGCTCCAGTCCATTCTTCTGCTGAAGCATGACAGATCCTTAACCACTCTGTTGTGGTCTTTCCAAGCACCACTGTGGGCTACAAGAAATGGCTGCAGGGCTGCATAGGGCCAAGGGTTGTGACTGAGATCTCAGCTTTAGCTATTTCAGGGAAATTTACCTAAAGAAATACTAACCACAGAAAACAAAAATAAATAGGTTAAATAAGTTATCTTCGCCAAACATACTATTATTTCAGTCTACATTTGGCCTTCATGTTTATGGAGATTCTGAGTCATTCAGGTCATGGTTGTCCCAAAGATGCTTTTTCAAGAGGCAACTGGACTGTCTGGTTTTTCTTTGAAGACGTTTTGCTTCTCATCCAAGAAGCTGAAGAAGCAAAACGTCTTCAAAGAAAAACCAAAAGCATCTTTGGGACATTTGGCCTTCATGTATATCATATCTGCAAGTTGTCTTTCTTAACAGAAACAATTATATGGCTTTGAACTATATTCCAATGAAATGAAAAAAATATATTTTAATAATTATTTATGCTACAGGGAATCACTTGTTAATGTAACCCAATCGGGCTGAACTGACTGCTATGATAAAGGAAAAGAAATCCTGATTAGCAAATAGCAAGACAGGTCTTTGCTGAATTCCCCCAAATTTTTTAGTTAGATTGCCGAGTTAGTACTTGTGAACAAGTATAGGAGCCTGTTTAGTAGCAACCCTACATTTGGGTTTACAATCCCTGTCTCCATTTGCATTGCTTGGTACCCCTAAGAAAATATGCCAAAGAAAAGACTTGATTATGTATGGGGGGGATTCAAAATTAAACACACATATCTACCTCTAGATAAATGAAGCCCAGGAATTAAATCAATATTTGTATCTCCACTTAAGACTTTCAAAGATATGGAATTGGGTGTAACTTATGGAGGCTGAGTTTGGATTCTGATGTACAATTTAACACTTGCCACAGGTAAATATATTGTCAGCTCAGAAAGGACGTAGCTTAATAACAGATTGATCAAAAGTCAGATTGACAAAACAAAACTCTTTATAATAGAATCCTTAACATATTCCATTGGCTTGTCAGCACTTCCGGAATCTATTATTAGTAATGGAAGACTTCACCAGAACAAAAACAGAATTCTTTCATGAAAAATAATAGTGAATTAGATAAAACAAATTTACTGAATAAATGTTATATTACTGAAAAGTACTTTACTGCACAGACCACGCCAGAATTCATCCCCCTAGTTTGAAAAAAAAAGTGTAAAAAACAACAATTTAATATTACAATTCATGATTAATAATAAAACATTTTTGCCTCTCTCTCTTATTATCAATTAGCTTATATGGGCTTCATTAGGAAGTTTGATGCTCAAATTCCTACAAATCATGAATTATGATAAATTCCTAGTTTGCATGCTCTGTATTTAAAAAAAATGCCTATTTTATCTCCTTTTTCTATCATGCCCAAAATTGAAACTGGGTACTAAAGAACATAAAGATTGTCCCTCCTTAACAATCATGGAACTACTGTGGGAATAGGAAAGGAAGAAAAAAGAAATAAAACTTTAGCCTGAGCGCAAAGAATTGAAGTCAAAAAGAATCATAGGAGAAAAAAAAATTGTTCAGAATCCAAGTGCTTTGTCCATCTGGCAAGAAAGTCTGAAAATGATACCCACCATTATATTAGGCAAGATGAATGATTAAGATCAAATCTTGATTTAGGCTACTTGGGAGAATGCTTGCATAATCCTATTAATAACACAAGAGCTACGTTAGTTAAAACTGCCGACCGCTTGTCCTAAATGTAACTCTAAAATGTCTGGTTGCTTTAAAATCATCCAGTTGTTCAGCCACTTTGGCAGTACTCTTTGTTTAGAGGGGATAAATATTTAAGTTCTTACAGTGCTCCAGACAGCAAATTGCTTTTGAAGTCTTCATACATTAATGATCTTTCCAACCAGTCTATTCCTATTCGCTGCATTTGTAAAGTTTTAAGTCTGGTTAAAAATGAAAATGGACACATACAGAAGTGTCAACGTAGAAATGGAATATGTGATCTAAAACAATAAAAAAATGTCTAACAAAAAAAAAGGAGTGTTTGCGCCACTCTGAGAATATATGTGAATACACTCTTAAACTATACCCTGTTTCCCTGAAAATAAGACATCCCCTGATAATAAGCCCAATTGGGCTTTTGAGCGCATGTCCTAAAATAACCCCCCCCCGAAAATAAGCCCTCCCCGAAAATATTTAAATGCATGCGCAGCTAGTCCATGCCATTTCCTCTGGTTTCCTCTTCATGCCTCAAAATAATTAGATAAAATAAGGCCAAGCATTTATTTTGGGGTTCAAAAAAATATAAGACAAGGTCTCATTTTCGGGGAAACATGATATACCTTGACTCCCTGTAATGCTGCAGCTCATTGTATTGTTCAAACATAAAAGAGCTTAGAAATAGAATTATCCTGTAAGTTTTTTGAATAAATTAGGAACCACAAATATAGTAGATAATAAGTATATATATTCACATATAGTTTCAAACTGGCAGAACTGTTTGAACTAACAAAATCCTTATACAGGTAGTTCTCAGCTTACAACCATTTGCTTAGTGACCTTTCAAAACTACAACGGTATTCAAAAATGGAACTTCTGACTGTTTTTCATACTTATAACCTTTGCAGCATCCTTGTGGTTGTGTGATCAAAACTCAGATACTTGGCGACTGGCATGTATATGATCATCGTTGTGGTGTCCTGAGGTCACACAATCACCTTTTACAGCCTTCTGACAAGCAAAATCAAGGGCGAAGCCAGTTTCACTTAACAAGCTTGTTACTAATTTAACAACTGGAGTGATTCATTTAACAACTATGGCAAGAGAGGACATAAAATGGAGCAAAACTCACTTAAACATTTCATTTAGCAACATAAATTTTGGGCTCCATTGTGGTCACAAGGTTAAGGGTCACATGTATCTCACTGATTTAAGGCCACCCAAATAATCTATGCTATTGCGCCATCTGGTTGTTTTATATATATGCCTGGGAAATTCTGGGATTTGAAGTCCATCCACCTTAAAGTTGCCAAAGTTGAGAAGCATGGGTCTACACTATCTTAGGATTTCCCAAGTCTGTTTTATTTAGAGTTTCCTGCAATTAAATAAATCAGTTGTGTTTTCATTAACAAATAGTAATTAAAGCAATATGAACCATTACTGGACTTTTAGTGAGAAACTGAAATTAAAAGTTGATCTGGGATTTTATGATTAAATAAGGGATTATGGAAATAATGTAGACAAATGTTAGTCTTAGAGTAAGAGTTTGATATATTTTTTATTTATATATGTACCAAAGAAAGTTGGAAGTCATTCTTTTTCAGTTTTCCTTCTTTTCCTCTTTCTTTCTTACACTTTCACTCTTTTTTTCCCTGAAAAAAGGGAAAAAAGGGGAAAAAAGAGTTCCCTTTTTTTCCCTGAAAAAAGGGAAAAAAAGGGAAAAAAGAGTTTTTTCCCTTTTCTTTTTTCAAATCTGTTTTTTTATTTGTTTATCCCTCAGATTTGTATTTTTTTGATGTATGAAGGATCAAATACTCAGTTATTATAATTCTACATTCCTTATTTACAGAAATCATATCAAAATTTAGAATGAAATCCAGTGGGAGCCATCTCATATAAGGCAGGTTCTGAATCCCTCTAACCAAAAAGTGTTTATCGATAGGAGAGAATATAGAGTTTCCCAGCATTGCTTTAGGAACCTCCAACATGCAAACTGTGGTTACTCATCCTAAAATGAATTCTCTTTACCTGGGGCTACAAAATTTGTTGTTTGCTGGGAAGGTATATAGCTAAAAATTAGTCTACATTTAGTGTACATCTGATTTTGGGGATATTTCTTCACAACCAAACAAAAACGTGTTTTCTGTGCAGTTTACACCCCTTGCTCGCTGGATCTGGGTGTCACAAAGCAAAGCCCACATCTTGTAATTAACCCCCGCGTCCCATTTTGGCTGGCAGAGTGCTGCAGGAGGCTGAGTGCTGTCACACCCCCTGACCACGCCCACGCCCACCCTGGCCACACCCAGCCAACCAATCATTAGGGCAGAGAACCAGTTGCTAAATTATTTGAATCCCACCACTGGCAGAAGCGATAGATTTTGCTCTGACTGCCATTAACCTTTGCTATGGACTAAATAATATGTTTTATGCTATTTTGGCTGCCTACTCATTGTACCAATTAAAGCAGCGATCGCCAACCTTTCTGGCTCCATGGAGTAGCAGCAGTAGTGGTGTCAGTGGAAGATGGGGGGGAGAGATGATGGCTTTGCATGCATGCAACCTAGCTCCTGAGCCTGTGCAAATGAAACTTTGCACGCTCATCCACTGCTTGCACCGCCTGGTTCCCAACAAGCTATGGACCAGTAGCAATCCATGGCCCAGAGTTTGGAGACTCCTGGACTAAAGGACCAATTTTTAATCCCATCAACAGGGAGAAAAGTGAAAACACTTTGATAGCATGATGATGACAGAGACAGTAGCAGCAACAGATCTTCCCATGCTACACTGTGCACAATGTTTAATGCAGACTGGTGTATCATTAGGCTTACATAAGGCATGCTCCAATGATCAGTGTTCAAATCTCATGAAAGGAACAGCTCTGCAGAGCTCAAGAAGTGAGATATCTTTAAAAAAAATACTGTAATGACAGGTCAATTTAGCTAAAGAACAGACAGACTGGGATTATGTTTTGTTTTGAAAGGATGCCCTAATCAAATGCCACACCACAGACCTGCAGATTTCTGAAATCTCTGATTTCTGTGGTAAAAAATATTGGGCTCTTTCAGGAATTATACAGATGGGCCACCATTCTAGTTTAAAGCCGTTTGTTGATAAGGAACACCATGAAATAAACGGGTTACTCATCAATATAGTGCTTTGCCTCCTGCCTACTTAATCGACTGAAATTTAAATATGGAAAAAAACATTCAGACTTTAAATATAGAAAAAAAGCAATGCACTACAATTAAAACCAAATGTATCCACCAGCTTTTGGAATAAGCTGTCTTGAGTCGTTAATGAGCTTAATTTGTTTTACCCACAGTATTTGTCTTTTTAAAAGAACCTATTTTTAACCACAGGCAATGGGTTTGGGTTAATATTATATTTGTGGGATGAATTTAGTGTGAATTGTAACACTAAAAATAAAATATCAAGATAAAAGAGGAAAACTAAAATCTTAATAGAAGCACACAACATATTGTCAATTAGAATAGAGCTGGAAGGGACCTTGGAGGTCTTCTAGTCCAACCCCTTCTCAAGCAGGCAACCCTATACCATTTCAGACAAGTGACCATCCAGTCTCTTTTTAAAAACCTCCAGTGATGAAGCACCTACAACTTCTGAAGGCAAAACTGTTCCACTGGTTAATTGTCCTCACTGTTAGTGAGTTTCTTCTTAATTCCAGGTTGCGTCTCTGCTTGATGAGTTTTCACCCATTGTTTCTTCACCTGCCCTCTGGTGCTTTGGAAAACAAAATAATATATTAAACTGCCTATCTCAAAATATACATACTGTACTGCAGAGACTGAAATGAGGTCTTAATGCCTTGCCATCACTGGAGCCCTGAGTATGAAGTAGTTTGATTGCACGAGACAGGCCTTTTGTTGATATGATTTTAGAAAATCCACATATAGTACTCAAAGGTTTAAAAAGAGAGCAATCAACTGCATGGACCTTTGTATTACTGAAAAAAATAAAAAGCGTCTGGTTCCAATTAATCAAAGTTTAGTGGATTGTTTGAATGTTTAGGGTAGGAATAGCCTTACCTTTTGTTTACTTCAGAGGCACAACTTTAAGGGTGATGAGTTAAAATTGGCTTGTTTCAATGTTGCGATTAGCCACCCCTGGATTTGAATGATATAACCTACCATTAATCAAGAGAAAATGTCACTTCTAAACCCTCATTATTGCAGTCAGGTTGTAGGAGAAGTAAGTTAACCATTCTTTTCATCTTAGTATTGCCAAACTGTACTACAGTATTCCATGTAAGCCAATTTAGGAAATCAAACTAGGTAATCAGTTAATCTAAGTAGATCTAGGAGAAGGATTGTCAAACTCATGGCGTCATGGCGTCATTACATGATGTATCAGGACTTTTTCTCCCTTTGCTAAACTGGGCATGGCCAGCATGTGATGTACTGGGCCCCAGGCCAGGAGTTTGACAACCCTAATCTTGGAAATCTTTAGAAACCCCCTATTTCTTAGATTAAGGAGGAAAGTCAGAATTCATTTGTAATAAGAAAGAACTATTGTTATTTCTACTCTCACAAACAGTAGAATCCAAGAGACCTTATCTGCCTTCAAAGCAGTGGTGAGTTGCTCCCGGTTCTGTCCGGTTCTTGCTAACCGGTAGTAAAAGCGGCAGGAGACTTCGCCCACCTGTCCGGACATAATAATGGACGATCTGCGCATGTGCTCCCATTGTGAACTGGTAGTAAAGGTAAGTAGAATCTACCCCTGTTTCAAAGCTATACTGGGCCAAATCTGGTTAGTATTTGGGGGAGAGACTGCCACAGACTACAAAAGCTACAACTGTAAAAGCACTAAGACAAGATAACAATTTCAGTATTGTTGTTGAAAAAGACCGAAAAGCGGCTCGGAAAGCTCCCCCTTTGGAATTAAGGGGGGGCTAGAGTGGGCAGCTCTAGGTTGAGCCCCAGAACTGCTACCAGGGTGGTTTTTTTTGTGCCCTGGCAAGCGCTCTGTGTCTGGGCTCCCTCTTCAAGCTGCTGAATCTCCGAGCGGCGTGGGACCTCTGCAAGACAGAGCGAGATGGAGAGGGCAACTCCAACTGTTATAACATACTTCTGAACGAACTACAACGAATTTGGTGAGACCTGGAATTTTTTATGAGAATTATAACTATTTTAAATGGACTTTTTTTAACTTTGGAAAGTAAGCTGTCTCTGTGTAAAAGTGCTGAAAATGGCGGCTGCTTAAAGCTGAGCTAGTGAAAGCAGAAAGCGCAGCAAGAAAGTGAAAGTGTGCCTGCCTGAAATTGTACTGAGTTTATTTACAAGTTTTATAAGTTCCTTCTAATTGCAAAATACAACGGATTTGACTCCTTTTCTGTAAAACTGGGGAGGACAGGAAAAGGAGGAAGATTTCTTTCTGTTTTTCAAAGATTTAAATCCTGCTCAGGCATGGCTTCAAAGAAAACAGGGGGGGATTCCCCCACACATTAGACAAAGGAAAAGTTAGTGTCAGCTTCAAAACAGTCACAGGACAGCGAGACAGAGGATTTGAAAGCATTTATATTAAACATACATAAATATTTGGGAGAGCTTTCTGGAAAAATGAGTAAAATGGATGAAAGGATGGGGAAAAATCAAAAGGAAATGAAGGAGATGGTGGAGGAAGTGAAGGAGTTGGTGGAGGAAAAAACTGATGGATTACATCAGAGTGTAACTAAAGTAGCTACAGTTCTTACTGATGCCCTACTGGCTGTTGAGAAAAAAGTGGAAGATTTAAATTCTGAAGTGGAAGCTAATAAGAAGGAAGCAAAGGAACAGATGTTTAAGGTGGTGGTGCAGAGCCAGAGGCTTGAAGAGGAGATCACGATGTTACAATTTCGGAATATGGAATATGCCATAAGACTGAGAGGTTTAAGGGAGAATAACAGAGAGAATTTGAGGGCAACTTATGTGGAAGTTTTGGCCAAGATTTTAAAAGTTGAACCAGATGTGATTGCCAATAGAATTGATAAGCTGTACAGAGCCAACTCACGTATAGCGAGACAGAGGAATTTGCCAAGAGACGTGGTGATTTATTTCACTGAGAGAAAATTGAGAAATGACATTTTGCAAAGTTCTTTCCATACTACTGTTCAACATGAAGGTAACCAAATTGGTGTTTACAAAGAGCTGCCACCAAAAATGTTAAGAGATCGGAAAGATTTTGGCTTTCTTGTAAATGAATTGAAAAAGCATCAAATCCCATTTCGATGGGATGCACCTGTTGGTATCATTTTGCGATATGAGGACGTAAGATATCGTATTAATTCTGTGGAAAAGGCGGAACAGTTTTACAACAATGTTCTTAAAAAGATTTCAGTATCACCTCGTTCATCTACACTTTTACCTATCGAAGATATCTCAGTTGAGAAGGTTCCTGAAGAGGGGATTCAAGAAGTCATTTTGCTAAAAGAAGGACAGGCAATTCAAGAAGCAGCAAGGGAGGAAATTCTAGGTGCTGTAGGAGGTTTCTCAGAGGATTCACCAATAGAATTTCTCGAGGTTAAACCAAAGCAATCTAGAGCTACAAGAGAGGTGGAGCCTGATCTTGATTTATTGATGCAAGAACCAAAAGATCAACGTATAACTCGAGCCGCAGAAAAGCAAAGATTAGAGAAACATCAGGAGTTAAGGATACCACAGGAAGAGAATGGTACAAAAGGGAAAAAATTATACTCTGAAGCAGTGGGAGGGGCGAGACCGAAGACATCGGCTATTGGAGAGAGTCTTCGTCAAATGCTCAAAGGGCTTCACTCATTTTCAGAATGACACTCAGACTCTTATCATGGAACGTGAATGGTTTGAACTCACCACAGAAAAGAAGAAAAATATTTCATTATTTGAAGCAATATAAAAATGATGTTGTTTGTTTGCAGGAAACTCATATTAGAACCCAGGACCAAAAATTTCTGATTTCAAAACTTGGATCACATTTCATATCTTCTAGTTCTGTGAAAAGGAATGGACTTGTTTTTTATCTCTCCAAAAGAATACCAGCTAAACTGATAGAGGCGGATGATGAGGGGAGATATATTGCAGTTGAAATAAATATACAGGACTTCCGGTGGCGCCTTCCTCGTTGGCGGCGGGCTTTCCATGCCCGCCGGTCTCCCGGCGCGTTAGAGCCGCCTCACAGCTGGCAGGCGGCTCGAAAAACCTGTTTCTCGCCGGGAGGAACAGGTAGAGCTTCTGGGGGTGAGGTAGAACCTCTTTGAGCCCCCCAGGAATTTTCCATGTCCTGGGGAGGGCTCAGAGGGATGGTTCCCTCCATACCCCCAGGGTATGCTCCGCGCCGAGAGGATCCTCCGCTAATTATTTAATTAGCGGAGCCAGACGTGGGAGCAACACCACAATTGAAATCACATTTGGAGCAAGCTGGAGAAGAGAAAAGAAAAATTCAAGCAAGTATGGATTTTTTCCTTAACGGAGTTTTTTTCGGAAGAGGAGGGGGGGGGAAGGGGGAAGGAGAGGAAGAAAATTGAAAGTCTTTAAAATGGCGACAGGCTCTGCCTGAAAGGAAAGTGTCAGCGGAAATAGTCATGAAAGGAATATCCTGTTACAGACAAAGAACCCAAAGGAATAGAGGTTGATTTAAACAGATTTTTTCTACTCTTTTTTTTTTTCTCTATTGAAGTAAGGAAGATTCTTTTTCTTGGGTTTTTTTTTTTAAAGTAAAGATGCCTAAACCTAAAGGAAGGGGGGGCTCCCCTTTGAACCAGATGAATAAAATTGAAATGTCTCATGTGCAGAGACTTACAGAACAGGAGTTAAAAGAGTTAATTACAAGGTCCTTAGAGAGTGTGGTAGATAAGATAAAAGGTTCACAGAAGGATCTTGAGGAACTGATTTCTGGGAAATATGACCAACTAAATCAAATCATTGCTCAAGTAGCCTCAGATTTTTCAACAGCGCTGGCTGCAATGGGGAAGAAAATGATTGAGATGAGTAGTAAATTTGAACTTCAAATACAAGAGTTACAAATGAAACTCCTGGAAGCAGAGGCCAATAATCATAATATTCAGAATGATGTTATTATGCTTCAAATTAAGTCTATGGAATCTGCAATTAGATTGAGAGGGATAAAAGAAGATAACAGAGAAAACCTAAGGACAACTTGTGCAAAGGCCTTTGCAGAATTATTAAAGTTACAAGATGAACTAATTCTGGGCTCTATTGTGAAAGTTTATAGAGTTAACTCACGTTTGGCTAAACAAAGGAATTTGCCTAGAGATGTTGTTGTCTACTTCACTGATAAAAGACTGAGAGATGATATTCTACAAAAGTCTTATTCTGATAGATTGCAGGTAGCTGGCACACGAATCAGGGTCTTCAAAGAGCTACCTTCGAAGGTTTTAAAAGACAGGAAAGATTTTGATTTTTTGGTCAAGGAATTGAAGAGAAGTAATATCCTATTTAGATGGGACTTTCCAACTGGTATAATTTTTAGATATCAAGGTGTGAGACACTGTTTGAATACTATTGAAAAAGCAGAATATTTTTATCAAAATATTTTTATGGGAGCACCGAAATATCTCAAGAATAAAAAGTCAAAAACAGAGTTTGCACAATGTGAAAAGAGAGAAGAAAATCAAAGTGTGTTAAAAGTAAAAGGAGATTTTGGTGGTTGTCCAGAGGATTCTATTATGGATTTTTCAGATGAGAAAACTGAACACCCCAGTGTTTCTGGGGGATTACAAGACCTTGAACTGCTGCAGGAAGATTCAAAAAACAAAGTTTTACATCGAGATGACCAGCAGCAGAGGTCTAATATTTCTCAAGACATAGGGGTTGATGCTAATCGACAGGAATTAGAATCCAACGAAGAAATCCGACTGGAAACCACAGGTGATAAATTCAAACAGCATCGTGAATTGCTTGATACTGAATCGGAAACCATTGAAAGATTTGGAAAAAATGGATTAAGTACAATAACTGGTTAAAAGTTCATTCTAAACTGGATTAATTTTAAACTCACATATTAAAATGGATTATAAAAACTTTTACTATGAAGTTTATCCTGGATTGGACATGATATCCTGAGTTTTGATAGATTGCTGCAAAGCTAGCAGCGATCATTGGTTACCCAATTATATATTTTGGTGGAACATATCGTCTAGAAGAAGACTAAGAACTTGAAAACATTTTGTAACCCGAAGGGTTGAATTGCAAAGGGTGGCAGGATTTGAACTAATTTCAAAGGAACATCTGGGAATGCAGCTTTTGTTTGAAAGGCTGCAAAAGCCTATTTTTAGGTATAGTATAAGCTAGTTGGAATGATTTTTTCCTAGAGGAGTGAATACCTTTGTGGTTGGATTTTACTTATATAAAGTCACTCGGGGGGTTGTGTGGAGAAATGTTTTACTTTGCTGATGGGGGCAGCGGCAAGATGAAGATTATTGAAGCGGATTTACGAGAGGAAATATATTTGACATCAATCAAGTTAAAGAGAAGATCGAAATTTGGATTATATAGACTGAGAAATGAATTAAATAAAAGACAATCCTTCTTTTGATATAACTGTATGATTATAACTATATATGCATATATATTTTTTGTGTTTTATGTTTTTGGGTTTTTTTTTTTTTCTCTTTAGTTAAGGGTGTAGTTAGGATAGAACTATAATGGTGCTTTTAATTATAACTATTCTTTTTTTATTATAATATTGTTTAAATATATTAATGTTTGTTCTTGTTAGTTTGTTTTTTACTTTTTTGCCCTATTTCCTTCCTTCTCTTTCTTTTCCTCTTTCGAAATTTGTTTAATTTAGAATTTGAATATTTAATAATCTTTTTCTTTTTCCCTTGTTCTAAATTTTGTTTTTTTTAAACTTGTAGCGGAAGTCAGGGGGGGGATAGGGAGGGAAAGGGTTGGGGAGGGACGATGGGAGGGGTAGGGGAGGGGGATTGGGGGGGGAGAAAATGGAAAAATTTTTGTATTGTAAAACTCTTTCAATAAAAAAAAAAAAAAAAAGAAAGAAAGAAATATACAGAATGCTTTGATACTTTTAATTGGCATTTACACCCCGAACCAGCAGCAGGAAATTTTCTACAAAGTGCTGAACAATAAAATATTGCAGTGGAATTATAAGTCTTTTTTGATTATGGGTGACTGGAACGGGGTGATTGATGCAACGCTTGATAAAAAGACGTCGGCCAAGAAAGGGAATAAGTTACCACCAACTTTTTTTTCATTGAAAGAAGAATTGGATTTGAAGGATGTATGGAGAATTCATCATCCCAAGGAATTGGATTTTACCTTTTTCTCTGAGAGACATAAATCCTTTTCGAGAATTGACTTTATGCTGGCTACTACTGATTTACTTACTATAGTGACTAAGACAAAAATATTTCCCAGAACTTTAACGGATCATAGTCCGGTGTGGATGGAGATAAATTTGGGTAAAAGAGAAAGGAGATCTTGGCGTATGAATGAAAATTTATTTAGATATGAAAAGAATATTATGGACCTTAAGAAATATGTTAAAGAATTTTTTGATATTAACCTGAACAAAGGTACACCTATCGAGATTGTATGGGATGCATGCAAGGCTTATATGAGGGGTGTACTGATTCACATGAATTCTAAATACAGATTAATATGTCAGAAGTCAAGAATAGAATTGGAGACAGAGATAAAGGAGAAAGAGCAATTGCTTATTAAGAACCCGACTGATGAAAAGGTACAATTAACGATAAAACTCCTGAAAGATCAATTTCAAATATTGATGGCGGATCAAACAGCAACTAATCTGCAAAACGCTAAACATAATACTTTTTGCAACGCTAATAAACCTGGCAGATGGTTGGCTTATACTTTGAGGAAACAACAAAGTTCTCGTATAATAAACACTATTGAGTATAAAGGGAAACAAGTGCATCAACAGAACTTAATACATCAAGCCTTTTTAGCTTATTATTCTAAATTGTACCAAGCTGATAAAATTAAAGAGGACTTTATCGATGATTATCTGCAGAAGATGAGAGTTACAAAAATTTCAAGTACACAAAGTGATAGATTGAATCGACCTATAACATCTGAAGAGATTTTATTTGCAATAAAACAACTGAAAATATCTAAAGCTCCTGGGACAGACGGTTTGACAGCAGTATATTATAAGACTTTACAAGTGGAATTGGTTGAGCATCTTAAGGACTTGTTTTGTAATATTCAGCAGGGGGGTAAAATACCCCCCTCATGGAAGACGACTTTTATTTCACTGATACCTAAAGAAGAAGAATCTGTAAAACCTGAAAATTTTAGACCAATATCTCTCCTGAATACGGATTATAAAATTTATGCTAAAGTATTAGCCAACAGATTGATGCCAGTTATTCAAGATGTGATTCATGAAGACCAAGCAGGTTTTATAGAAGGTAGACATATGAAGGACAATGTCAGGCAACTCATAGACTTGTTGGAATATCTTGAAAAAAATAAACAGACCTCTGCGGTGCTGGTGTTTTTGGATGCGGAGAAGGCCTTTGATCGAGTCAACTGGGATTTTCTAAAAAAGACCTTGCACAAAATGGATTTTGGGGAACAGTTTATACAAGCGATTTCGGCAATTTATCAAGAACAGACGGCACAAATTATTATTAACGGCAGTTTAACTACCAATTTTAACATACAGAAAAGAACAAGACAAGGCTGTCCATTATCCCCA
Source organism: Masticophis lateralis (assembly GCA_030761175.1). Lineage (NCBI taxonomy): Eukaryota > Metazoa > Chordata > Lepidosauria > Squamata > Colubridae > Masticophis > Masticophis lateralis. The sequence continues at coordinate 260,940,701 of JAUDYJ010000001.1, forward strand.
TTACTGTTTATTTTGACTTTGGAAGTGCTGTTGAATGCTCTACGGGACTCGGACAATCTGAATGGAATAGTTGTAAGACAAAGAGATTACAGAACAAAGGCATTCGCAGATGATCTGGTTGTTACCCTAACACGACCTTTGGAATCAATCATCCAGATGAAAAACATTATAGAGGAATATGGTCTGGTTTCAGGTTTTAGCCTGAACCAGAAAAAGACTAAGATGATAGTTAAAAACATGTTGGAACCACAAGGGAATGAGCTTGAAAGGTTGGCAGGCTTTGAAATAGCTACAAAGGTGAAATATCTAGGGGTCCAAGTTGCAGCATCCAATATAAAACTCTTTCAAAATAATTATGAGGTACTCTGGCATAAGATTCAAAAGGATCTTGAAATATGGAAGAAGCTGCAACTAACTTTGCTTGGTAGAATAGCAGCTGTTAAGATGAACGTTCTACCTAGATTTCTGTTTTTGTTTCAAATGATTCCGGTGCTTAAAAATGATAAGTTTTTGATGGAATGACAAGCAGGTTTAAACAAATTTATTTGGAATGGGAAAAAACCAAGAGTCAAACTTAAAATTATGCAAGATGCTCGTGAGAGAGGTGGCCTCAAAGTTCCAAATTTACGTCTATATTATGAGGCTGCAGTGCTGACACAAGTTGGAGATTGGATTGGAACAACAAAAATAGAAATTTTGAATATAGAAGGCCATGACTTGCAATTTGGATGGCATGATATCTACTTTAACAAATTGATATCTACTTTATGAAGATAAGAGAGACAGTGTATTTAATAGTCATATTTTAAGACATGCTCTGATGAGAGTTTGGAAGAAGCACCAGCTTCAATTGGATTACAAAATACCTTTGTGGTTGGATCTTGGGCAGATTATGCCAAATATAAAGTCACTCGGGGGGTTGTTGTATAAAGAGATACTTCTCAATGATGGGGGCAGATGGAGCTTGAAATCTTTGAATACCCTGTTGGAAGAAGGAGTGAACTTAACCTGGTTGCAGTATTTTCAACTTCAAGCAAGATGGAGAGAAGATCAGAAAACTGGACTAATGTTACATGAAGAAGATTTGGTGACTCAGATAAAATGTAAAGGGCCGATGCATATTAAACGAGTGTATAATTTACTGTTAGAAAGAGATTCAGAGGGGGAATTAGTTAAAGATTGTATGATTAAATGGGCGCAAAATTTTGAAGAACCTGTAATGTTGGAAACATGGGAAAAGATTTGGGTCCAGAATGTTAAATTTACACAGGCACAGAACTTGAGGGAAAATTTTTATAAGATGTTTTACAGATGGCATTTAGATCCTAAGAAGTTATCATGTATGTATCCAAATGTTCAACCTAAATGTTGGAGGTGTGATTGTTTCGATGCAACATATTTTCATATTTGGTGGACGTGCAGAAAATTGAAAGCATTTTGGATTAAACTTTGGTGGGTAATGCAGAACATTTTGAAGAAGAAGCTTGAGTTTTCTCCTCAGTTTTTTTTGTTGGGAATAGTTAAGGGTTGTTCAGCAACTGACACTAGATTAATTTTACACATGATTACCGCAGCTAGATTATTGATTGGTCAATATTGGAAGAAGGATAACGTACCTACTATAGAGGAATGGATACTGAAGATGTCTAATTTTGTAGAGATGGCTAAAATTTCTGCATACCTAAAAGAAAGGACCCATGAAGTTTTTGCTAGGGAGTGGAAGAAATGGGTAGAATACATGAAGAATAAATACCAAAGTAAGAAGTTTCAATTAGCACTTATCTGAATTTATATTTTTCATACTTAGAATTAATCTAAAAGAGAAATGTATTGAATTTCATATTTTATGTAATTGAACTTATATTTTTAATATTCAGATTTAATTTTAAAGAGAAATGTACTATGTACTGTTTGATTTTGATTTTGATATATGTAATATTGGGAATTATAGTTAACGTTATATATTTATATTACTTAAATGACACTTCAATTTAAATCTTATGATGCTCAAAATTATTTTACTAGATTTTTTTTAAATAGATTGTTAAGAGTTAAGAGTTTTTTATATTTGATTTATATTGTTATACATTGGTTTAAAAGAAAAAAAAAATTTTTTTTTATTACCAAAGGTTAAAATTGGTTATAAAATAAGGTTATAGCTTTTTCTTAGTTGGATCTCACCTAAAAAATTGTTAAATATTGAATGTTAATGTTTGTTTAATAGCGGAAGTCAAGGGGGGGATTGGGGAGGGATAGGGGGGATAGGGTGGGGGTGGTAGGGGGGGTGGGATGGGAAAGGGGTTTTAAAAATAAACTGTAATGTAAAACTTTTTCAACTTAAAAAAAAAAAAACCTAGAATAAAATGGCTACCAGGAATCAAGCTTGTCCTGAAAGAGATTTTCATTTACTCTTTTCCAGTCTGATTTCTAAGTTTTTTACAACAAATAAAACAGGAGGATCAAAGTTTAGGCCATATGAGTATAACTATGGGATATAACTTTTGTAAAGTTTCTACCTTTCTTGCAACTCTTCTAAGAGAAAGAAGTTCTGACAGAACTATAATCCTAAAGGGACTCCATGGGCAGGGATTGCCAAAGATAAATGAGGTACTGAGCGGAAATCACTGTTAATCCCCAAATGAATGGACTGCTGGAAATCTTAAACTTCTGGCTAGATGTCCTTGCTCTTTTTTCTGAAGTCTCTTACTTATATTATCTCACCCAAATTGAATCCCCTTGGGTCAGTCTCTAAAGGAAAAACAACATCTTGTAGATTTAAATGCAGCAATCTGAAAATTACAAGTATCCTATAAAGTGGCATTACAAGAAGCACTTCCAGTTTACCAGTAAGGTGGGTATTATGTTTCATCATTTTTTTCTTTAAAAACCTGGGAAGTTTTATATCAAAATATATCTTATTCTTTATATTGTTTCTATCTTCCCTTAAAACAGGGGTGTCAAACTTGTGGCATGCGGGCTGGATGTGTCACGTGCTGGCTTCACCCCCTCCCGGTTTAGTGAAGGGGGAAAAAAGTCCTAATATGTCACGTGACACCGCCATGATGATGAAAGTTTGACACCCCTGCCTTAAAACATTAGCAGAATCCACAATGGACTGAGAATCAGTGTCCCTGCTAGATGATTGGCAGTCAAGCTGAAACTAAATCAAGTAAGAATAGCAAAGGGGGCAGGGAATCTTTTACTGAAACTTCCTCAAACCCGCAAATAAATTACCCAGACTTAATCCACATATCAAAGGATAAGGTCTGTAAACACAAATATTGTTAATTAAATTAGGTCTCCCAGTGCAACTGCTTGTTCACAAGAATAAAACCTACACACTTGCACACAGCCCTCAAGTGTCACCTTAGAATCAGCATGTAGACACTTCCACCCCTAGACAAACTCCCCTATATAACTTTGTCCCTGTACCCCTATTTCTCTTCAGCTGCCTCTAAAGGCAAACTTGCTTTTGGGAATACATATTTCATCTTTTCCCACAGCTGTTTGGATCTTTTTTATTTATTCTTGCACAACCCTGGCTTGAGTTGGAACCCCACATTATTCTTCTAACACACACACAATGTACTTTTGAAATGAAGATTATTCAAACATTTTAAGAACATCATTCCAAGCAGTTGTTCCAAAGAGCTAATTTTCTCTAAATTAAATCCCCAAATACAAGGCACCTTATAGACCACCTACAAATGTGCATTTGCAGTTTACTAACTTCTTTGCAATTCCCAGAATGAAAGCTAAAAGCCATGCTTATTTGTGGCTTAGCTAGTGTCTGTACTCTTTAACTATGTTATTAGTGTACTGCATGTAATTGTAGCCAATTATTGGTTATTCAGCAATTCGTGCTTCACAAGTCTGTGCCTTGGGATAATGTGAGAGCCAAACAAACACCTTCTTGATTCCACTCTTCCCACTCAGGATTCTTATTTTTGGTTAAGCAGGGTAGTTTCTGAAGTCTAAGAGTGGCAGCTAAGGATATTTTTTTTCCTATCGCTTTTCTTTGCCTCTCTTCTTTCCTGCTTAGTTGAGTATCAAGGCAGAGATAGTCACTCTTATGAAGATCTGCAGTAGCAATTACTTGTGGTAAGATTTTGTAGTTAATACAAAAAGTACATGTGCAGTGCCTGCATTTCCCAATAAATAATGTTTTAGGCATTTGTACTAGCTTGTATCTGTTGTGGGGGAAAAAGGGAAAGCAAGTGTTTTGGGTAGAAAATGTTATGTAATTGACACTTATCTAAGAGCATTTACAGTAGAGTCAAAATAGCTGATATTTAATATCAACTATCAGCGCTACAAGCTTTGCCTCTTTGTATGTGCATTAATATTATACATACATTAAAAAGTGGCAGGGATGCCAGTTGTGACAAGAAACCCCTATTAAAGATCTTAAAGGAGCCTGAGTAGCATAGGGGGCTAATGCCTCCTATTAAAGGCAGCAATTAATATCCAGCTGCCTGTAATTCTGTGAGTTCAATCCTAGACAGGCTCAAGGTCGACTCAGCCTTCCATCCTTTTTAAGGTGGGTAAATTGAGGACCCAGTTTGTGGGGGCAATAAGCTGACTTTGTATAAATATATAAAAAAGTATGAAGGCTATTGCTTAATGCACTGTAAGCCGCCCTGAGTCTCCGGAGAAGGGCGGCATATAAATCAAATTTTTTTTAAAAAAGAATTTATAACAGAAGCTATGAATAATCATAGAAGAGATGATAGAAGAGAATAGAAATAAAATAGAAGAGAAATTGGAGAAATTGGAGAAATTTGAGGAAGAAATAAAGAAAATTAAGGATGTTGTTACAAAAAAGCATGATGAAATAAGAGATTATATTTTATTAGTAGTATCTGGTTTGTCTAAACATCTGATCCAGTTGAATGAAAGAGTGGAAGAAATCAATCAGGCTAATTTAAACCTGGAAGCCAAAATGGGTGATGTGATGACTAAAACTGAAAGATTGGAAAACGAGGTGACTATGATTCAATATAGATCTATGGAGTTTGCTCTGAGATTGAGAGGAATGAAGGAGAATGGTTGGGAGAACTTAAGAGACAGATGTGCAGAGGCTACAGCAGCAATTATTGATGATGTGGTGCACCAGATTGATAAAGCCTATAGAGTTAACTCTTGGGTGGCAAAACAAAGGCAATTGCCAAGAGATGTGGTGATTTATTTTATTGACAGAAGAATTAGAAATGATATTTTACAAGCTTCCTATAAAAATAAAATCCAGATGTTTGGACAAGAAATTCAGATTTTGAAAGAGATTCCTCCCAAAATGTTAAGAGATAGAAAAGACTTTGGTTTTCTGGTTGAGGAGCTGAGAAAGCAACAACTAATGTATAGATGGGACGCGCCAATAGGTCTAATAGTCACCTATGGTGGAGAGAGATACCGTTTGAATTCAGTTTGGAAAGCCAAGGATTTCTATTTTAATGTCTAGAAGGCTGGACATTCATCCCCACCCAAGGAGGGCAAAAAAGAAATAGAGATATCTCAACAGGAGAAAAATGGAAAACAGATAACTTATGATGACGTAGCAGCTGGAGGAAAAGTGCAAGAAGATCTTCCTTTTCCATTGAAGAATATAGAAGGGCCAGTGTTTGAGACAGACGAACCAAAGGAGCAGCGCATGACGCGAGCAACCTTTAAACAACTACAACAACAACAACAAAAACAACAATTACAAGTTCAACAAGTTCAAGATTTAACTCAAGAAGTTCAAGAATCTCAAAAAACAGAAGCTGTGGGAGGGGCAAGGCCGAAGACTAAGATGCAAGAAGATCTTCAGCGAATGCTCTTAACGCTTCAAGGTGCCAAGGATGGCAACTAAGTTCCTCTCTTGGAATGTCAATGGTTTAAATTCACCACAAAAAAGGAAGAAAATATTTCATTATTTGAAACAATTTAAAAACGATGTTATTTGTCTACAAGAAACACACATCAAACTATCAGATCAAAAATATTTAATAAATTCAAGATTAGGGACTCATTTTGTGGCTTCCGCTCCAGAGAAGAAGAATGGAATTGTTATTTACATAAAGAAAGGATTAACGGCTAATCTAATTGAGGCAGATGTGTATGGAAGATATATAGCAATAGAACTATTAACTCAAAATGGCAAGATGCTTTTAATTGGGATATATGCTCCAAACCAACAACAAGATAATTTTTATAAACATTTACATTCTAAAATAATACACTGGAATTATAAATCATTTATTTTAATGGGTGATTGGAATGGAGTGATAGATACGTTGAAGGATAAGAAGAGTACATCTAAAGTTTCTATACGTGCAAAATTACCCAAATCCTTTTTTGATATAATGGAAGATCTAGAACTGAGGGATATTTGGAGAGAGCGGAATGTGGATGAAAAAGATTTTACTTTTTTTCCTGATAGACACCAATCTTTTTCCAGGATTGACTTTATATTAATTACAAATGATTTCCTCCCTAGGGTAAAGAAGACAAAGATATGTCCTAGGATTTTAGCTGATCACAGTCCGGTGTGGTTGGAATTGGAACAGGAAAGAGGGGAAAGAAGGTCCTGGAGATTGAATGAAAATTTATTTAGATATGAAGATAATGTGATGAAACTTAAAAAAGCTTAAAAAAACTAATGAAAGAATTTTTTATTAATAATATGGATAAGGGTACCTCTATGGAAATGGTATGGGATGCAAGTAAGGCTTATCTGAAGGGAGTTTTGATATATATGAATAAGAAATATAAATTAAAGCAAACAAAGATGTGGAAAGAGATGGAGGAGGAAATAAAAAAGAAAGAACAATTATTAATATGTAATCCAGGAGATATAAAAGTAAAAGAAGCAATAAACATATTGCGAGGGCAATTTAATATGCTAATGGCGGATCAGGTAGCAACAACTCTTCAATATGCAAAACATAATACTTTTTGTAACACCAACAAACCAGGTAGATGGCTGGCTTATACATTAAGGAAGAAACAAAAATCACGTGTTATTAGCAAGATTGAATTTAGAGGTAAAGAAGTATATCAACAAAATATGATTAAAAAAGATTTTTTAGAGTATTACACAAAATTATATGCAAGAGACTCAATACAAGACTTAGATATTGATAGATATTTAAAGGAGAATAGTAGTCTTGAATTAACAATGGAACAAAGGGAAGGTCTGAAACAACCTATAACCTCTGAAGAGATTGGTTTAGCAATTAAGCAGTTAAAATTAGGTAAAACGCCAGGAACAGATGGATTGACAGCTGTTTACTATAAGAACTTACAGACTGAAATGAGTGAACCACTTAGATTATTATTTTGTAGGATTCAAGTGGGGGGGGGGAATTCCACCCTCCTGGAAAACAGCTTTTGTTTCATTGATTCCAAAAGATGAACAGAATGCTAAACCAGAAAATTTTAGACCAATTTCACTCTTGAATACTGATTATAAAATTTTTGCTAAGGTATTGGCAAATAGATTAATGCCAGTTATGCAACAATTAATTCATAATGATCAATCAGGATTTATAAAAGGAAGACAAATGAAATATAATGTAAGACAAGTTATAGATTTACTGGAATATTTGGAAAAAAATAATCAAATACCTGCAGCGTTTTTCTTTTTGGATGCAGAGAAGGCATTTGATCGATTGAATTGGCAATTCTTGTTTAAAATTATTGACAAGATGCAATTTGGAGGTCAGTTTGTACAAGCAATTAGAGCAATATATCAAGAACAATCAGCACAAATAATTGTTAATGGAGGCCTAACAGATTGTTTTAAGATTGAGAAGGGAACAAGGCAAGGTTGTCCTTTATCGCCATTGCTATTTATCTTTAGAAGTTTTGTTAAATAAAATACGTGAATCGGATAAATTGAAAGGAATTGTAATTAGACAACAGGACTATAGACTGAGGGCTTTTGCAGATGACTTGGTTGTTACTTTGACTCAACCTATAAAAGCAGCTTCATATATGTTGGATATATTGGAACAATATGGCAAGGTTTCTGTATTTAAAGTAAATCAACATAAAACTAAGATTATAGTTAAAAATATGACTGTATTGCAAAGAGAAGAGTTAGGAAGAATAACGGGATTTGAAATAGCTAAAAAGGTTAAGTATTTGGGAATATATTTTGCAGCTTCAAACACAAAGTTATTCAAAAATAACTATGAAGTTCTTTGGCAAAAAGTGCAGAGGGATATGGAAAATTGGAAAAAATTGCAATTATCTTTATTGGGAAGAATAGCAGCAATAAAAATGAATGTATTACCTACGTTTTTATTTTTGTTTCAAATGATACCAGTGCTTAAGAAAGATGGGAACTTGAAAGAATGGCAGAAAGGAGTTAATACTTTTATATGATCTGGGAAAAAACCTAGAGTAAAATTAAAAATTATACAGGATGTTTGTGAGAGAGGGGATTTGAAAATGCCTAATCTAAGGTTGTATTATGAAGCATCTGTGTTAGTGAAAATTAGTGATTGGTTTAACTTAACTGAAGAAAGAACATTAAATGTAGAAGGATATGATTTGTTATATGGATGGCATGCCTACTTATTATATGAAAAGAAAGTGGATAAGGTCTTTAAAAGTCATATATTAAGGAATGCTTTGTTGAGAATGTGGAAAAAGTATCAATATAAGTTAAATTATAAGATACTTATATGGGCAAATCCTAGACATGCAATAGAAAATATAAGTATAGAACAAAAAATGAAGGTGATTACTTATAAGGAGCTTTTGTTTGTTGAAAGGGGTAATCTACAACTGAAGTCTTTAGAGGTATTGAAAGATGAAGGTATTGAAGGATGAAGGTATTAGAGGTATTGAAGGATGAATAGAGGTATTGAAGGATGAAGGGATACTTTATATTTGGTTTCAGTATGGTCAACTTCAAGCTAGATGGAGGGAAGATCGAAAAATTGGTTTTATGCAAAGTGAGGAAAATTTGGTAAAACAGATTAGAGACCAGAGTCAAATGCACATTAAAAGATTGTATAATGCTTTATTGGAAATAGATTTGGAAACAGAATTGGTTAAAGATTTTATGATTAAATGGGCACAAAATTTTCAGGAACCAATAATGATGGAAACATGGGAAAAGTTTTGGGTTAGAAATGTTAAATTTACGCAAGCGCAAAATATAAGGGAAAATTTTTATAAAATGTTTTATAGATGGCATTTAGATCCCAAGAAATTGTCATGTATGTCAATATGCAACCTAAATGTTGGAGATGTGATGCAACATATTATCATATATGGTGGACTTGTAAGAAGATCAGAGCATTTTGGATAAAAGTTTGGTGGGTAATTCAAAATGTTCTGAAAAAAAGATTGAAATTTACTCCACAATTGTTTTTATTGGGTATAATAACTGATTGTACAGTACTAGAGACTAAATTGATTTTAAACTTTATATCAGCAGCTAGGCTGTTGGTAGCCCAATATTGGAAGAAAGACTCTGTGCCTACTATAGAAGAATGGACATTGAAAGTAACAAACTTAGCTGAAATGGTGAAGATCTCAGCATATTTGAAGGATCATACGCAAGAGAAATATATTTCGGAGTGGAAAAAATGGATAGACTATGTTCAGAATAAGTACCAGACGAGAAGGTATCAAATTGCATATGCATGAGTGTAACAATAATTTAGATCATCTATAAGGGAGTTAAGGTTTTTTTTGGGGGGGTTTGTTAGTTTATGGATGGTTAGGTTAATTTAGTTTATGATTGTTTTTCTTTTTTCTCTAATACCCTGTATTCTGCTCTGGGAAGTCGGGGAGGGGGGAAGGGAGGAGGACAGAAGGGGGGGGGGTAAAGGTGGGTGGGAAGGGGGGTGTGGGGAGAAAAATATTATTCTTTGTTTGTAAAATTTTTCAATAAAAAAATGTGGCAGGGATTTCATTGTGATATGGTCTGCCACTTTGTTCGACTGTGACACTCAGCTGTCCTACCAGGAGCTTACTCCATCACCAACATTCTCAAAGTATCCAGTACCATTTGTAATGAACAAAACTCCCACAGAAAAACAAGGAAGGCATGCCAGAGATAAACAACTAACAAGTAGGAGAGGAAATTGTCAGTAGCTTACCAAATAAACAATAGCTCTTGACTGCTAAATATCTGAGAGTAAATGATTCAAAATATTCAAAGAGATTCTTCCATAATGAACTTACAAATAAAGAGGACAGGAGTTCCTACTACAATTCTCAAGATTCTGTATTGTATCTCAAATCTTTGCATTAAAATATTTTATAAGAATCTGTATAATTGTAGCTTACTTGATCCTGTGCTGCTGTATGGTGCCAGATTGATTTCCATAACACTCTAGGGATAAGTTCCTCAGAGAAGGCAAAAATACCATTACGTTGAGCAGGTAATGTGATTCAGTTTGGGTCCACATCCTTTAATCTCCCTGCATTAGCAATGCTAACATGCTGGCACAGAAATCTTGTTCAGGTATTAAGGAGGCTGCAGATGGAAGTAAGTAAAGCAGCTGAAGTGAACTGGCGTGGCCACTTTATTCTTATTCCATCATTCCACTACAGACAGCATCTTGAAAATATCACTCAACCTACAGTTCTTTGTTTTGCCAATAACTTCAGAATGTGCAACACAGTGTAGCAAAAGACATACATTAGTCCTTAAAATTATTATGCCCAACAAACTAAAACACAAGCTAAAAACTTGTATGAATAGGAGCAGAATGAGGAAAATCCCATTATTTCTCATTAAATCTACCACAATGTGACTTTTAGACTGATGTCATTTTCTCCACTCAGAAATTTTCTCCTACAAAAAATTTCTAATAAGAGTATGTCAAGAATATTGAGGAATGTATCCTTTCCCCCAATCCCATCATCCCTCCATCCATCCCTCCATCCATCCCTCCATCCATCCCTCCCTCCCTCCATCCATCCACATTCTGTTTATATCTTCTCTACAGAACAAAAAGAGTACAGTCTACATGGGCTTTACTGCTTAATTGAAACAGTAACCAGGAAACTACTTAGAACAAAAAGACATAGAGTATATAACAGTGATGGCTAACCTTTTTGCCATCACGTGCCAAAAGTGGGGAGAGTACGGGGGGAGGGTCATGTGCGTGTGTGCCCATGCCCATAATTCTATGTGCCCTGCCCCCCGTGTGTGACCCCCCCCATGCTCCCCCCACTTTTGGCATATGATGGCACAGTGGGCCCGGTAGACCCGTTTTTCTCCCTCCCCAGGCTCCAGAGGCTTTGTAGGAGCCTGGGGAGGATGAAAACAGCCTTCCCTACCCCCCCCCCCCGGGGACCCTTCGGAGGCCAGAAACAGCCTGTTTCCCAACTTCCGGTAGGCCCAGGAGACCTGAAAAACAGTTAGCCAGCACGTGCATGCCTACTGGAGCTGAGCTTGTGTGCCCATTGATATGGTTCCGTGTTCCATAGGTTCGCCATCACGGGTATATAACATAGATGCAAATGTATAAACACTGCCATCTACTAGTTGACTGTAGTTATTGCATAAAATACATAAACATGTATTCTAACACCCCTACTCAACAACTACTCATGTTAGTCCCATTTCGGTTCTCAGTTCTATAGATCTGTTTCTTGCGTTTCTTCTTGCTGTCCTGGCTATACACAGAGATGGCAGTGATGTTGCAGCTCCAGCCTTGGCTCTCTAAGGGGCTGACATGGGGGCTGATGGGGTTCTGGCTCCAGCTCCGAGAAATCAATAACTTCTAACTTCTAGGAGTTTTTTTCTGACGAACAGGTGTCAGAATAGAAAAACAACGCTATCTAACCAGATTTCTCAAAAATGGAGCACTATCAGGACCTCCTTGGACAGATCAAAAGTGATTGAATTACAAAGCTGCTTTTGCCAATTATGATATTATTATTCTCTGTTCACCACAATGTGAAATCACAGCTGCCAGTTTTTAGCTGGTGTTGGCCTTCATACACATGTTTTTCCTAAGAACCTAGGACCATGATGGCGAACCTATGGCACGCCTGCCACAGGTGGCACGTGGAGCCATATCTTGGGGCACGTGAGCCATTGCCCTAGGGCAGCTCCTCATGCATGTGCCACCCAGATGTTTTTGGATGGCCCTGCCCATGCTGCCCCTCTGCTCCCAGAAGTCTCCACATGGCCCATTTTGGATTCCAGGTAAGTACAGGGCTTGCACGAAGACTCTGGGAGGGCAAAAATGGGACTCTCGAAAATGGGCCATTTCCGGCCTTCGGGGGGGCGGCAGGGAAGGCATGCTTTCGGCACCTGAGGGGGAAACGTTTCGCCATCCCTGACCTAGCATGTCATAATGTATTGGTGTAGTATATACACAGATTCAAGAAGTATGGCCTTTTGCAATTGACAAATGAAAATTTTGTCAATATGCATACAGTCCAAGGTTGTTGTTTTTTTTTTTTTGATATGGCCACCACAGCCAGTTTATGTCCTAATCCTTCAACTTTGATTTTGAGAGAGAGGGGGGGGGGGGTTGAGGGAGGGGATGATTCCCCATATTAGCATCCAAATAAACAGTAAATCAGATCATAATCAAATATATCAAATTGCTTGGAGTCAATTTTTGTCTCAAGAATTCAGCTGAATGTCCACAGTTGAAAAATGAATATTTATGTAATCTCAGTCCAGAGAATTGCAATGAAAACTAAGAATACTGCAGCTATGCTAAACAATCTATGTCTAATCACTATAATGCTATGAATATCACAGAATTGCATAACACACTTAAAATTGTTCCACAAAAGAGCACAGATCTAGGATCTAATATAACACAGACTCAGACTGAACAGATCTAGGAATAGGGAATTAGTTAAATTAGAATTTCCTGATATCATTGAATGTGCATCTTCCTTACTGGAAAAGAAGCTGGAACATGCTGTTTCTCAGCTTCATTTAAGAGGTTGAAAATGCAAAGAAAGAAGATAGTAATCACAAAAAATGACCAATAATGTATTAACATTGGAAAATGAGTTTTAAAGCTCATATTGAAGGAGCTCAGAAGCATCTTGAGAAAAAGGAAAATAGACTCTGAATTTGTAAGAAAAAGCATTTACCAAGTGTGAATTATTCAAGGGTGAGATAAAAACCGTGTAAAGGTTTAGGCAAAGGATCACTCTTCAAAAACAGAATCCCCAAATATAGAACTAGAATCTGTTCTCAGCAAAGACTTTATACAAAATTACAGATGAAGAAATTTTGTGCTGGGCTGGAAAAAGGAACATATGTACTCCACATGTACAAATCACAGACATCTGTGGGATGGGCAGGTATTTTTTTATTGTGACAGTCTGTACCCATTATGACTAACTGGTTACAGAGGTCATTCCTTGCAGGATGGTAGAACTCAAGGATATATGCTGCCATGTCTCCTAATCTCTTCCTCCTGCAAATTCAGATTGTTGGAATAACAATTAGGGTCATGGCTTAACTTAAATATCAAGACTGTTGTGTTGCATTTCTAAGAAGGGGTCTGTAAGGTTTTCACACCATGAGAGAGATCCTTGTTCCTATGGCTTTTTCCTTATAGGTTGCAAAGTCATTCCATTTTTATTTGGAAGCTTCTGCTACTGTGTGCACTTACTCAAATTGGCTCTGATCAATTTATCTTACAGTATAAGATCTAAGTAGCCTCATATCTCTTGCTCTTGGTATGTCTCAGTGACAAAGACTATAAAAATTACAGCTTGACTCTAAAGAGCATCCCAGAAGAATTCATATTCAAATACCTGGGGCTCAATGAAGCATATTTTAATAATTTTACTTATATAATTTCTGCCAGTTCACATCACCTTTCAAACTAGAAGGGAAAATCATTACAACAATGATCACTTATAGATCAGTAAACAGTTTGAGATGATGATAATGATGATGAGTTTGCCATACAGAGATCATTTCCCTCTACCAACATTTATCACATATATTTGCAAAGGTTATAGAAACCATAAAATAAATCCTGCTGCAGGCTTTGTTCAAAGGCGGAATATATGTACCGTGAGTATTTCGTATCACTTTTAGATTTGAAAAAGCCACACCTCTTCCCACTCCTCCTTACAATTATTTAATTCTAGGTTAACAGGAACTCATAATATATTTTTAAAAGTTGTCAAATTTCTAAAAATTAAAAGAAACCAACTCTCAGTATCGAAAGGTGCTTAGAAATGAAAATGATCACACAATATAAAACAGTTTTTTTAAAAAAAATGTTGACAGTGAACCAACAGAGGCGTTACAAAAAGTTATTCTTCCATGTCAAGTGTGAAGAACAATTATTTTTTCCTTTTCAGTGGTGAGGTTTCTTATTTACATCACTTGGTATGCAACACCTTTCAGCAAATCCAAGACCTTGCTTAACCTTCCAGATATATTTCATTAAACAAGGCTAGAAGGAAGCAGATTTTTCCTTCTCTCTACTCTCATAGATGTTGTAGGAGAACCATGTTAATCTATGGTGGCAAATAAATAAATAAATAAATAAAATTCTCATTATCCTTGTAAAGCATTTTCTACTTATTTTTCAGGTTGCAATGCAATTTCCCCTACACTGTACTCTCCAAACTAGTATGTTTAAAACCAAATGAGCTGGAAATTTTAGACCAAAGCATTTAGATGTATCATGTTAGAGAATTATATCCATCATATACAAAAGTGAAATAATACTGTTTAAACTAAAAATAAAAGTAAATACTTTTTTTCAATTGATTCCTGCAGACAGAAATATTGAAATTGTTCACCATCCGTTGCTTATATATTGTTTCATTTTATTGTCTAGAATTAGTTATTATTCTATTTTTATTGTCTAGTATTCTAGTTATTTCCTGGTAAACTTACATCTAACAAAGCCCAATTTGGATTAATGTCTGACCTTAGACAAGCTCAGCTAGATCAGGACTCTGAAACCTTAAACACTCAAAGAGCCATTTGGACCCGTTTCCCACAGAAAAGAAAACACCAGGAACCACAAAACCCTTCCCGTGCCTGACTATTTCTTGACCGGCCACAAAACTAGCATATGTTGTTGAATTAAATGTTCTGTTTTCTTCTGAAACTTTTCTTTTCGTGGATTTATCCATGGTTGGCCTATCAGGGGTTGAAAAGCTCAATACATCGTGTGCCGGTGGGTGTTGCACATTGGCAGTTGCGATGCATATTTTGAGTGACAGGGAGTCGCAGCAGAGGGGTGAAAGAGCCACATGCTGCTCCATAGCTGCAGGTTGCTGACCCGAGTTAGATGCTGCCTTTTGTTGAGACTAACTTTTACATATTTTACTGACATATATAACCTGCTTATTAACAACTAGCTGTACCTGGCCACGCGTTGCTGTGGCTCAGTCTTGTGGGTATACAATATTTATTGACCAAGTGCCAATAATTTCCCTCTGTAGCTCAGGTCATGCCTACTTTGCCTCCATACCACCAGTCTTTTCACTCAGTCTATTGGATTCAGACCTGAGTTGCCTTTCTGTACGTTTCTGTTTGGACTTTAATGTCGCTTAATCAATTGCTTTCTTGGACTTTTACTTATTTGGTGCTTGTATTGGGAAAGCTGCGCATCATGGGATTGGCGGAGGCCTCTCCCCGGGCTGCTGTCGGTGAGTTTGCGTTCCTGGGGCTCCAGGATGCTGGCCGCTGACAAATAATTTGAATCCAGCAGCCATCCAGAGGTTTGTCTTCGGACGCCTCTGAGGATACTTTGCTGCAGGTGTAAGAGCTGGTTTCCCGGCTTGCCGGTATAACCGCCTTCACCTTCTCAGCTCTCCGCACCACAGGCAGCATCGGGGTTCCTGCCAAAGGTACAGCATACTCCATTAGTCAGGTGGACGCCTCGCGGCAGTTGACATTTCCCACCATTTTGCTTGTGGGTTTGGCGGCAGCGGCGCTGAAGGGAAAAGTCCCGGCTCATGCCTATCATTGTGATGCTGCGATGTTAAAGTCCAAAAAGAAAAGTAGAGAAAGGCAACTCAGGTCTGAATCCAATAGACGGAGTGAAAAGACTGGTAGGACAGAGGCAAAGTAGGCGTGACCTGAGCTACAGAAGGATATGACACAGCTCAATTCCAACACAATGTCGCACGAAATAATTAAATCAAAATGACAATAAATCAAAATCTAGGAAAATTCAATTTAACAATGCAATCGGAAACATTGAAATGGAATTGTGAAATATTTAGTATAGCATGTGTTGCTTTTATGTCCAACAGATGGTGCTGTTTTTCAAAAAAACATGCTTTTACCTGTCATAGGTGTGACATCTATATATAGTAGGTATATAAAAACACATGCATAGTTGAATGCAACGTTGGGTCAAAATTTCAAAGCAATCAGTGAAGAACTTTTGGAGATTTGAGATTTTGAACAAACAAACATTTACATTTTTATTTATATAGATTATACATCCCTTGCATATTGATAATGGGCAAACAACTATCCTGGAATGAACAGTTAGTGAAAGACTCAATGTTTATCTTATCCTCTGCTTCTGACATACAATTTTCAATTGCTGTCCTCAGTGCTACATGTTCTAAATAACTCTTCATATAATTGTGCATCTTCAGAGATATCATATATTAACAACAAGCTAATTTGTGCACAATAAATTACTTCTGCTCCCTTTTGGAGTCACACATAAATACTTATTTTATGGAAAGGAGTGATTATTGTTAACTAAATTTGTAAAGTGTTTAGCATTTTGAGTGTGTGTTTTCATTCTGATTTCAATTTCTTGTGATTCAAACTATACAGATCTATAACTAGTTCATAAGTAGACCATTAATTCATAATATTGAATTTTAGGGTCCTTTTAGATAAGTGATGGCTAAATTTTTGCCATCGTGTGCTAGGAGGGGATAGCGGGGGGGGGGGGGTCACGCATGCGTTTGCCCACACCCATAATTCTATGTGCCCTGCCACCGCGCATGTGCGCACAACCCCTCCTGCTTCCCCCGCTCCTGGAACACGATGGCCCAGTAGGCCCGTTTTTCTCTCTGACCTGGCTCCAGATACTCTCTAGGAGTCTGGGGAGGGCAAAACGACCTTCCTCACCCCCCCAGAGGCCCTCCAGGGGCCAGGAATGGCCTGTTTGCCAACTTCCATTGGGACTGGAAGGCCCGTTTTTTGCTGTCCCCAGCCTCCAGAGCCTCTCTAGGAGTTGGGGAGGGCGAAAATGGCCTTCGACACCCCCTGGCTTACTAAAAAGCAGAGACATCACCTTGCCAATAAAAGTGTGTATAGTCAAGGCTATGGTTTTCCCAGTTGCAGTGTATGGCTGTGAAAGTTGGACCATAAGGAAGGCTGAGGCCAAAGAATTGAGGCCTTTGAACTATGGTGCTAGAGAAGACTCCTGCGAGTCCTTTGGACAGCAAGGCAATCAAACCAGTCAGTCCTAGAGGAGATCAATCCTGACTGCTCTTTAGAAGGCCAGATCCTGAAGTGAAACTCAAATACTTTGGCCACCTAATGAGAAGGAAGGACTCACTGGAGAAGAGCCTAATGCTGGGCATGATTGAGGGCAAAAGAAGAAAGGGATGGCAGAGAATGAGGTGGCTAGATGGAGTCACTGAAGCAGTCGGCGTGAGCTTAAATGGTCTCCGGGGATGGTAAAGGACAGGAAAGCCTGGAGGAACGTTGTCCATGGGGTTGTGATGGGTTGGACACAACTTTGCGACTAATAATAACAACATTTATTCTTTCCCCCATAGAATTTGCAAGAATCCAGACCTGCAAAAATCTGGATTTGAGATTTTCCTTCCAATGGAGTTTGTATATTTTTTCCATCTATGATTGCTGCTCATGGTTTAAGTGCAGGTGATACAGAATCACCACTGAAAAATGGTGAGCTCCACAGACAAAACAATTCCTAAATATGTTTATTCAGAAATAAGTGCAGTGGTTTCAGGACAAAGTATGTTTAAAACTGATGAATAAATTAAAAACATTTGAACAGCTATTAACGTTTACAACTGTACATCAAAAGGCATCCATGCGTTTTCTGTTCTGCACAGTAAATCAGTTCTATTTTTCTTATCACTCAGCTCAGGCAAAAGATTCATGAAATGTGGCAAAAATCCAAGTAATTGACACAATGCTTACCACACAAGGGTCTGACATGAAATTTACCATGTGTGAGAACTATCTCTGACCCCTCTCCTCCATATGGGAAGACATAGGTAAATATGAAGAAGACTTAAATCACACTATTAATTATAAATGTTTAAATCAATAGAAAGTTAGCAAATACTAATTTGCAAATTAAATTCATGGGTTTCTTATTTAGAAAACATCACTTTCTCTGAGTTTTGCCTCCTCTTGGGTATCATTTGACAGCTTTTCAAGATTTTGTTAATGTATCTTATAACAAAAGAGTTCTTGTATTGTCTGCTTCCTGACCTGACCTATCTTGAAGATCTGACAAATAAGGAGATGAGTTTAACTTGGCATGATTTATTTGATCATGACCATGCTTTTGTTATTTGTAGCATACCTTTTCAAGTGCTCACAGATAACTTGCCCAGATCCTTCCTTCCTTCCTTCCTTTTCCAGTGATTCTCAAAGTCCGCTTCCTATTTTTTCCTCATTTTTGTGAATTCTTTTTCTTTCTTTCTTTCTTTCTTTCTTTCTTTCTTTCTTTCTTTCTTTCTTTCTTTCTTTCTTTCTTTCTTTCTCTCTCCTTCCCTCCCTCCCTCCCTCTCTCTCTTCCTTCCTTTTTCAGTATGATTCTCAAAGTCTGCTTCCTATTTTGTGCAATCCTTTCTTTCTCTCTCTCTTTCTTTCTCTTCCTTCCTTCTTTCTTTCCTTGGAATTGGAATTTGTCAAACAAAAACGAGAACAAGAGTAAGAGAATAAAAATACAATGACAGGGACGATAGCATGTTAGTGCACTTATGCACGCCCCCTCTACTGACCACTTAAGTATAAAGTAAGGTGCACGGAAATCAATTTGTGATTGAAACTGTAAAAATTTGTAACTGAGACAACTGAATCAGGTAGGACATTTCATTCCAACTTCTTGAAAGCATTGCAATATCTTTCTGAATACCTCAATATCACACTGAAGGAATGGATGAAAGCTTCACAAATAACTAATATTTCCTGAACTACTTATGTCAGCCCTTTGACATAGGCCAGTTCAGAAAATAAACCTCACAAATACAAATCTGACACGAACTGTATAGAAATATGCTATAATAATAGAATCTTGAAAGCCTGACTGAGTTCTCTCCTCCATATCTCTTATTATGAATTAGAAAAGAAGTCTGAAGAGTATATTAATGTTTAAATAACGATCATCATTTATAAAATAGCATCTATTGTCAGAAAATCCAAGATAGTAAGTAAAGAACTTTATAGGGTTTTGCACTGAATTTTATTTATTTTATTACTTATATTTCTATAGATCCAAAACCTGCAGCAAAATAATTTTTAAAAATTGTCAGAAGAGCAAACTGGTGAATCTGCCTTCTTTGTTCCAACTCTGAGTTTTTATACAAAGTGTCATGATATCTAGGAGGAGTATTGGATTCAATGGCCATCATGTCACGAGTGGACCTTGCAGTCAAATCAAATTTTGCCTCACCAATTACAGCATAAACAGGGATTGAGAGACAACCTTAGATTAACCATATACTTCCAAGTACTTATGGAAATAGACCAATGAGTTAATCCCTTCTTCCACTTCCCTTTCCAACAATAATCTTTATTACGCATCTAACATTCCTTTCAAATACTCCTGTTCCAGTGATGGGTTTCAAAATGTTTTACTACCAGTTCTGTGGGTGTGGCTTGGTGGGTGTGGTGTGGAGTGGCTTGGTGGGTGTGGCAGGGGAAGGATACTGTAAATCTCCATTCCTTCCCCTCTCCAGGGGAAAGTTACTGCCAAATCCCCATTTCTTCCCAATCAGCTGGGACTTGGGAGGCAGAGAATAGATGGGGGTGGAGCCAGTATTTACCTGTTCTCCGAACTACTCACAATTTCCTCTACTGGCTCTCCAGAACTGGTCAGAACCTGCTGAAATCCACCTCTGTCCTGCTCACTGTACATAAAACCTCCTTCGTCTAGCTGTACAGAATTTATAAACAATGTTTCACACCACAGAGACAACTGTTGTTATAAAGTGAATTATATCTTCACAATCTACAACAAAGTTTTTTGAAAATAATATTTTAAAAGACGGTAGCGGGATGAATACTGCATCGCTTTCAATGAAATTTGGCAAACTTTGTTCCTAAATACAGTTCCTTTATATAGTTAAGTAAACCTATTATTTCAGGAAAGGAACATCGCTATACTATGGGAGATGAGTACAACATTCTTCATAATCTTACCTTTACTGTAGCTAGGGCTAATGTTAATATTGCTGAGATATTGAGTCAGATTAAATTATCTTCAGAATTATCATGAATAAGTTGGGCCCTTCTCAGATCTCTGGTTCAGACCTCATGAGTGATCAGGTGATCTCCAGAGACTTCTAATATTTAGGAGGAGAGTTCAGAAATACAGGTAGTCCTCAACTTTACAACAGTTCATTTAGTGACTGTTTGAACTTACAATAGCACGGGAAAGAGTGATTTATGACCGTTTTTCACACTTATAACCAATGCAGCATCCTGATGGTGACGTGATCAAAATCCAGATCTTTGGCAACTGATTTATATTTATGATGGTTGCAGTGTCCTGGGGCCACGTGATCACCTTTTGGGACCTTCTGACAAGCAAAGCCAATGGGAAGTTAGATTCACTTAACAACTGTATTACTAAGTCAACAACTGCAGTGATTCACGTAAGAACTGTGACAAGAAAGGTCGCAAAAGGGGGCAAATTTCACTTAATCACTGTCTTGCATAGTAACAGAACTTTGTGTTCAATTGCGGTCGTAAATCAAAGATTACCTATAAGGGACAAACATATTTGTAACACAAAAATAAACCCTGTATGAACAATATACTTATTACTGATGTTTGCAATAGGCTCATATATCTTTGAGTTTTCCATTTTGTATGCAGATAAAGAGGTTGACAGTTTAACAAAATAGTGAACTTCAGAATTAAAAAGGGTATACTTACATTTGTGACATATTCAATATCCTTCCAAATATTACATTCCCTAGGAAAGTCGGATAACTCTAAAAAATTATCCACTATCACTTGGCCAATCAAGTCATGCCTGGAGAAGCGGTCAAAGTCATAGACAGAAAAATGAAGTTTTCTTGAACTCAAATCTTTGTAAGGAACAGGAAATAAAAAAACTTCGTCAAATACTGGGTTAAGAGTTTTTCTATGTACTTTAGTCTGATGTTTTGTTTTCCTATCTGGAAGTAAGTAGATCTTGACATAAGGGTCTGAAGTTCCAGAAAAATCCTTTGCTGGCAGGCTGACAGCTTTGTGAATCTTCACTATAAGTTGTTCTAAGTCACAATCATATTTTACAATAAAATTGATTTTCCCACAAGACTTGCTATTCTTTCTCCGACCATCATCTGTGTCTACCGATCTTTGCTTATACAGCTCTGGCTTGATGCGTCCAATGCCTGTCAGCTGTTCCTGCTTCTGGATCTGTTGGATGTTGAAGTCAGGATTTGAGAGATTGAGCTGTCTTCGTATTGAATTGTGCCTTAAATGAAAGCAAAAGATATTGATTGGTTGATTGACTGCATTTAACTCTTGCTCAGTAATTTAAAAAAAAAAAATCTGTTTTCAAGAGTGGACAAATAAAAGAAATGAAAATATACAACTATGATAAAGAGAGAAGGACAGAGAGAGGACAGGACAGGACAGGACAAGACAGGACAGAACGCTTTATTGGCCAAGTGTGAATATTGGCCAAGATTAGAATACTTTACTGGGGGAGAAAGAGAGACAGAAAATGTGATTTGATGAATGTTGGATAAAGGGATAGGAATATGAGTTTATTTTTTTAAAGGATACTTCAGTATTAAAATCAAGATTTTGAAATATGATCAACTTGGGTTAGAGAAAGAGAGGGAGGGAGGGAGGGAGGGAGAGAGAGAGAGAGAGATTCTCCTACTCACAAAAACTGTAAACATTCTCTTGGAAGAGTATTGAATTGGTGTATTTAAATAATTTGCAAACAGTCCAGATGGCCCCTGTTTTGACTACCATAGTAACTAATGCTTTGGAGTTTCCTAAGGGAATCCCTCCCTCCCCTTTAGCTTTTAAAAAGGATTGCTAGGCTTTGGGATAGCTTTCAGAGCCTGGCCACTTCTATAAATCAGGCTATTACAGAACTGTTTTGGTGTGTTTATTTCTCCAGCTACAAATCATCCAATCAGACTAACGTTGGTTACTTTTTAATTTTCCTGCTCTTTGTATAATCAGGCATCATTTTTAATTTTTCTTACTGCTTTTTTATTGTTTTAATTGTTTTTAATCTGTAAAAATGAAGTGTTTTAATATTGTGTGTGACCAGCCATACGCCAAATAAATTAAATTAATTTTTAAAGGATGTTATGCTAAATGTAGAAATCTACTCCCCAAAAAGCTATACTGTGCAAAAACCATACAACATTTCATTACAGCCAATACAACCATGTAAAAAGGAGAAATGCCAATTAATGTCCTGACATTTAGGGTATCTGAATACAAATCTTAAAGACATCGCAACATTCAGAGATTCAGTAGGCATGGAATTCAAGAAGGAATCATAGAACTTACTGATAACAGGGATAATATCTCCTGTTCTGCTGGCTTGGAACCGACACTCAATTATTCTTATATTTGGGAGCTGCTTGCAAGATTGCAATATTTGAGATGGGGGTCTCAATTCTAAGCAGAATTAGAATCAGGTTGGAGAACATTTTCTCCATGATTCATACAAATGAAAAATATCTGGCTATATATGTAAAACAACCAGTTGGACCAATAGCACAGATTGGGTGGCCTTAAATCAGTGAGGTACCGATAGTCCTCAGTTTATGACTACAATGGAGCCCAAAATTTCTGTTGCTAAGTGATATATTTAAGTGAGTCTTGCCCCATTTTTACAACTTTTCCTGCCACAGTTGTTAAGTGAATCACTGCAATTGTTAAGTTAGTAACAACTGCCACAGTTGTCAAGTCAATCTGGCTTCCCCCCTTGACTTTGCTTGTCAGGTCTCAAAAGGGAATCACATGACCCCGAGATACTGCAACTGTCATAAATATGAGCCAGTTGCCAAGTGCCTGGATTTTGATCTCATGACCCATGGGGATGCTACAACGGTCATAAGTGTAAAAAATGGTCATAAGTTACTTTTTTCAGTGCCATTGTAACTGAACAGTCACTAAATGAACTGTTCTAAGTGGAGGACTATCTGTACAGAAGGGGAGGGGACATTCTTCTGGAGCAGACAAAAAGTAGGCTGGTGGTGGGTGTGGAATCCAGTTGCTTCTGCCATGTTGGTTGAGGTTCACCAACAATGAAGGGAAAAAATAGTGCCTCCAAGTCAGTTTTGGCTTGTGGTGACTGCCTCCTGCATCTTTCTTGACTGGATTTTTCAGAGGTGGTTTGCCAACTCCTCCTTCTATGGCTGAGAGAACTGACTGGCTCAATTCTACCCAGTGGATTTTGTGGCTAAGGGAGGACTAGAACTCACAGTCTCCTAATTTCTAATCTGATGCTTTAACCACTACACCAAACTGACTATCGGCACTGAAGGGCGGTTTAAAAACTATTTGTTTCAAGTATCAAATATGCTAGGAATGAGACTGCCTCCTGCCTTTACCCTATTCTCAGTAATGTAAGAAATTATAGCACCAATGTATCTTACAAAGAAGGAAAATAATAATTTTAAAAATAAGTTATTGGCTTACAAAGAAGGAAAATAATAATTTTAAAAATAAGTTGGGAACATTCCTGATGGTTCCAGTTTATACTTGTTCTGTACTGTTATTGGCAGTGGGGAGAATCCTTCTATATTTGAATAAGACTCACACTATTGTCAGAAGAGTAAAAATTATGCAAAAGAGCATTTGCAGGTAAACTCATCTACAAATTGCACCTGGAATACCTGAAGTTCGGATGAGAATCCCAGCAGGAGCCATATTAATTCATTGACCAACCTTATAGAACACAGAGTATCTTGTAATTATGGCCCTGCTTTCTAACATAAATTTCAGAATATCCCCCAATCGTCTATTAAAGAATCTCAGGGTAAAACACCATAACTAATAATTTTTTAAAAATGCTGAAAAATAGCAAAGAAACATTCTTTTGTTCAGTTTTTCCTGTACCAGTCATCTTTCCAGCAGGCGGAGGAGAGACGATCCAGTTATAAAATTTGCTAGAAGTCAAAGGCAACAAGATAAACAAAAGAAAGCAGTCATAAATAAATCATACCTGCCAACATTTCAGAAAAAGAAACAGGGATATGAGTACTTCAGTGTCTCATAATGTGCACAAAACTGCTTTTGTTTTCTAGTAGGTATCATCGTGCTGTTCCCTCATTACAGGGAATTAAACAATAAAAGCACATACAGACATATGAACATTAGAAGAAAGGTTCACTGCAACATTCCTTTTTTTTCCTAGCTGATGCAATACCACCTGTAAAATTACTCTTTTGTGAATGTTAGGATAAATTGTTATTTGCACAGTAAAATCCTAAAAATGATTATTAAAATTGAGCTTAGTGAGGCTTATTTTGAGAAATAAATGCTTTCTCAAAGGATTGCAACCTTCTTATGTAAAATGGAGTAACAAAAAGTAATGGAATTTTCAACTTTGAGGAAGCTTCTGAAAAATATAAATGTTCCTTTGTCCCATCTCTCCCCTTCAAACTCCTGCCTTAAAGTATCAAAACAAAATATCACCAGGAAAAGACATTTATTAACTTTTTCCTCATTTGACCTGCCTCAGAGTGCTGCCCAAAATAGCCAATAGTTCACAACCAAATCTCTCTACATTACGCATAGCCCTTTTCCAAGTGTAATAAACGCCTGAATTCTTGGATACAAAACCCCTCGCCCAGCACTAAAAAGTATACTGGAGGTAACGAGTTAAGGTTAAGTTAGCATTTTTACTATTATCAAACCATCTTTGCTCTTAACTGGCTGCAAAAAGATAACGCTTCTTCTTTGATCAATGGGCATCAAATTAGCAAATAATGTCCTAGACCACACAAAAAGAAAGAAAGAAAGACAGAAAATAAAAGGATTCTGGAATCATAGTTGGAAAAAATTAGCAGATTCAGTAAATTGATGAATATTAGTAACTATCATAATTTGTAGGATTTCATTGCCATAAGTTGTGGTCTAAGCATTAAATTATTGGCAGATAAAAGGTGAGGTAAATTTATGATCGATTATGTCACAATGGATTATTATCCACCTTTATGGCATCAGTGCTAGTTCTTTACTTTGAAGAGTTGATAAGAATACTTTTATGTTGTAGAGGCAGCTGGTGCACCTTTTATTAATGTAAATGGAGGCAAAGAGTTTTTATGTATCAATCAGGCGCTACAAAGCATTTGAAAGGAGCACTTCACACAGGTAGTCTTCTACTTATAACCATAATGGAGCCTGCTTGTTATGGACATAAATCATGACAATCCTGATGTTGGTCATCAGGTGAATGACTCGATTTCATCACCTTTTTTGTGGCAGTTGTTAAGTCAATGCTGTGATTTAGTTAAGCAAACCCATTGTTCACTATGGAGCATTTTTATCAAAAATGAAATGTAATTGGCAGTTTTCAGCTAAAATGACATAAATCAAGGCCAATTGGCCATATGACCACAGAATGCTGCTAATAGCCATACCTATCGGCTAGTTGCCAAGCACTCAAAATACGGTCACATGATAAGTGGGCAGTCATTCCTGTTCTATGGAACTGGGTCTTAAGTATCTTTTAGAGCAGTGGCCATCAACCTTTTGGGGCACCAAGGACCGGTTCTTTGTTTCTGTGGACCAGAGGGAATGTGGTTTTGAGTGGTGGTTGCATCCCGCAGATAGGGCCTCACTTATTTGTGTGGCCCAGTTTCTGGCATGCCATGGACCGATGCTAGTCCATGGACCAGGAGTTGGCGACCCCTGTTTTAGAGGATCCATCATAACTTTAAATGGTGCTAATAATGACTATACTTAAGCTAAGAACTACCTATATAGTATATTAGTGAGGACAATTCATCCCTCCTTGAAGGTTAAATAGCTCCCTGAATCCTCTGCAAGATTCAGTATAAGCACTACAAAAGCCTATGGGTGTTGTGGTTCGCCAGCAGCCTGCAGAGCTGGCTGCAGAGTCGGACAACAATGAGGCTGAGGAAGAACATGGGCCAGTCTAGAGGCTAGAGAAGGCTCGGATGAGGACTCTGTGTCAGAGGCAGAGATGGGTCCAGGGCCATCAGGGAGTGATGTGTGAACTCTGGAGCCTCCAGAGGCTGACAGTAGAGAGGCAGAGGAACAGGAGGAGCCTGTTCCTAATGCATGTATGAGAAGAGCTGCCAGAAGGCAAGAGCAGCTAAAGCAAAGAGGACGACTTGGGAGTTGGGCCAAGAGATGATTGGCCCCTCCCATAAAGCTTAAAAGACCAGCAATGGCTCTTGGGCTCTTTGTCGGAAAACAACGTTGATAGACTTGTTCTTGTCTTGCTGCACTTATCTCTTGTCGGTGTCTTCTGCTTCTGAACTTTTGCCAAGAGAAGCCTTTGACAGTTTGGCTAATTATATCAAGGTTGGTGATTAGACTGAAGAATTTGTGTTATGAAGAGTTTGTTTTGATTTAGTTTGGACTACGCTGAGAATGAGTTAATTCTCAGCTGTTCTAATAAAGTCTGTTTGTTTTGGAACTGCCTGTGTTGACTACTATCTACTTGGGCCTGGGTCACAACAATGGGTACATGGACAGTTGCTTCCCTGGCACTCTCAGGTATATGTTCATGCAACTGAAAGAGCCATCAAAGCTGTTACAATCCTATCAGAGGATGTTGTGGCTGTAACGCTTCAAGAAAATGGGCTGGCAAGTAAATGTAACATAAATGTGTTTTACGAAGCACCCCTTTTAAACGCTTGGCATAATCCTATTTGCCGTGTCTCATTAGCTTTGGGATTGGTTATTTTCAGCAATGTAACAATTCAGCCACAAGTTTTATATAGCTGGATAATCTTTATGTTGGCTCTGCCCACTACCATTCATGCTCCCACCTTTTTGTTATGTTCCCCTTGATATTCAGAAAGCCACCCTTGGTGACTTCACATGCCTCCCACTCAATCAAAGCTGTGGCTAAAACCTAACACTTTCCATTTCTTATCCTCACAAGTGTTTTATTAACCTGTTCTATTTTTGTTGACATCTTTGCAGAGATACATCAGGACTCACCGCAGCAGAGATAAGTGTAAATGAGCATACTTTGCAAGATTAAATTAGGGCTGGTTTCACATACTACATTTGGCAATGTTATCTGGTTTAGAAAATAGCTCTTGCTATACATGGCCTGTAAATGAAGGATTGTTCCTGCAACACATACACTTTTGTTTTGTTCATCAAGTTTGCTCCCAGTGTCCCTAAATTCTTGCAGCAAGGGGGGTTTTCATGTATGAGCACCAAACAATGCTGCATTCCTTTCCTACACATCACAAGTTAAAAGAAGAAGTCACATTTTAAGTGTATTTATTCATTTATTCAGTTTTTTTTAAAAAAGCCCTGCCTTTATTACTTTATAAGTATAATAACGTTCCTGTTTTCACAACAACCCTGTGAGATGGGTCTTGAAGACTCTTTCGTGTTTCATTTATGACTATTTCCAATGGAACACTTCCTCCCATCAACAGAGGCTTTCCATGCTAATGAATAAAATCAAAATACAAAATTGGTGGAGAGCCTCTGCAGAATCTATATGATTTTACTGAGACCCACCCAGAGTTGTCTGAAAGATGGGCAGCTATATGTTTTTAATGAATGAATGAATGATTGAATGAATGAATGAATGAGGAGCAGAAAAAGGCTCCCCATTCTGACTCAACAGGTCCTAAATATACTTGCCTGGGAGTAGGATTCATTGAATTATCTATGATTTATTACAAAATAAGGCTTGAGTATGTTCCTTTATGCTTGGATACTAATGTTAAGGCTTCTATTAATCTATTTTTTGTTGTGAACAATGTATAAAAGGATTTCTTCTGTTTCTTCTGCAGTGACATTGAACTAAGCTAAACAGATCTGTCTCTTGCTCTGTGGTTTTTCATATAAGGTAGTTATGACAGTGCATGGGAGGTTCAAAACAGGTAAGGTAGTGGGGCAGACATTACAATTGACCCTGCTCCTTTATACATGTGTCTAATATCAAAGCATATAAAGTAAGATAGGGCTTCAATTATTGGCATCTTGCCTGTTTTTATTTCCCTTGCAGGTGCCACTTGATGGGATTTAAAACTATTGAGCAGGCTGAGACTTAATCTGCATTAATAGAATGTGCCAGCATAGGTTTGTGCTTGATAAGCCTAGAGCCGTGATGGCAAACCTATGGCACGCGTGCCCAAAGTGGCACACAAAGCCATGTCGCCCAGCACGTGCGGCCTTGCCTATTTGTCTTCCGTGTTTCTGGAGCGCATGCACACACAACAATCATATCCTTCATGCACATGGCAATGCCAAAACCTGCTGTGTGCATGAGCGCCAGCCAGCTGATTGTTGGGTGCGCCAGAACCTGGAAGTTCAGCTTTTCCAGAGTGCGATCCCTTTGCGCACGCAGCAGTGCCGAAAACCAGCCTGCGCATGGACACTGGCCAGCTGATCATCAGGCGCACTTGCACGCTAGAAGGCAAAAGTTTGGCTTTTCTGGAGTGTGGCCCCGACGAGCCCATGCACGATGCTTCCGCGCGACCTTCTCCATCACTGGCCTAGAGCCTTCTCGTCTTCTGTATGAATGTGTATGTGCATTTCTACATCTGTATGCAAGAGTGTAGTTCATATATAACAGATGGTCTACATCAGGGGTATCAGACCCCCTCTCATGATGGGCCATATTATGACATATCACAATGTTTTTTTGCCTTTGCGGAGCCGGGGTGGGCGTTGCCTGCAGGGGCCGTATCTGGCCCGTGGGCCGCCAGTATGACAGGCTTGGTTTACATGAATGTATACAGATGGAGGCTCAACTAATTTTATAAAAGGAATTATATAGTTTATAAGCAATCTTGTGAAGGGTAAGTCATTAATTCAAAATATTTACTTAATTTGCCTATTTAATTTGCTCTGGCCATTTGGGTGGCATTTTGTACAGTCCCATAAACACGAGCCTTGGTGGCGCAGTGGTTGAAGTGCAGTATTGCAGGCAAACTCTACCCACAGCCTGGAGTTTGATCCAGGCTGTGGGTCCTGGAGTTGGAGTCAACCTCCTTCTGAGGTCAGTAAAAGGATGACCCAAGTAGTTGGGGGCAATATTCAAATAATGCTTACATTATAAACTGCCCAGAGGACTGTAAAATACTATGGGGTGGTATATGAGCCTAAAATACTATTGTTATGATACATATCTGGTCACATTGCACATACTTTTGGGGGGGGCGGAAATAATTGCAGATTGATTTTGGTGATAGTTTTCAATCCCATTGGAAAAATTAAGAAGATTTTTGTTTGTGTTTTTCTAACCTTCTTTCTGCCCTTTCATTTCTATGAATCTAATTTTCAATTCAAATTCTTCTTTTGAAAAAAAAAATGGTTGTGTCTGTAACACCAAATGCAGCAGCAGTGCAAAGGGAAAAAGAAAGGAGACCCTGAACTAGAAGCTTATTTTATTCTTTTCTAACTAGAGATTCAATAAAAAGTTAATTTTTCCCAAAAGTGAAATATTTCAGACAATATTTGTCTCATAAATCATTATTCAGAACTCCCCAGTTAGAATATCCTGTGATTCCCCATGAATGAGATTTTTAAAATGACAAAGAATCTTAACACCAATAAATTAGGTATGTGCAGGATGAGTCAAGCGGGTGCCAAGAGCATTGTGGTATAAGTACCACTCTTTTCTTCATGGGCTGCAACATTATACTCCTGCTTAGGTCAAAAATGAAAGCAGTAAATTCATGTGGATGCCACTGACCCTATAGCAGTGGTGGGTTTCAATTTTTTTTACTACAGGCTCTGTGGGTGTGGCTTAGTGGACGTGGCATGGCTTGGTGGGCGTGGCTTGGTGGGCATGGCAGGGGAAGGATACTGCAAAATCTCTATTTCTTCCCGATCAGCTGGGACTAGGGAGGCAGAGAATAGATAGGGGCGGGGCCAGTCAGAATTTTTACTACCGGTTCTCCGAACTACTCAAAATTTCCACTACCGGTTCTCCAGAACTGATCAGAACCTGCTGAAACCCACCTCTGCCCTATAGAAGAGATTCAGAAATCAAAGTGTGGATAACATTTTTTGGTTAAATTTTAATCCTATATATAAAACAAACCAAACAATTTATGGGCAAGTTTCATTAGATCTTTTTAATGCCCAATGCCCAATTCTGTATGGAAAAATGGATGTATTTTTTATAAAAAACACATCTGTTTCTAGTTTTCCAGCTTTGTTTTTGACTAATCTAGTAAAAGCTACATATTTTTCCCTTCTTTCTCTGTCTTTTACAACCGGCTTTCTATTTGCTAGATTCCTTTTTTTTTTTTTTTAGAAATAGGATCTTGCTCAAGGAGAAGCACAATTTGTTTATCACCCCCATACTTAACTTCTCTTTGCTCAGATTTCTATTTCTTTGCTTCATCTCCAATTATAGACTCAGCTCCTAAATGTTGATAAAGCAAGGCATTTTCTAACCTTAACATCATCCTTAGAATCTCTGCTTTGATGCTTTCCATCAAATAAAAGAAATGTAAGACAATAGGGAAGGGAATGCTACCCTACCCACATATATTTCTCCTTGGCATTAAGGATATAGAAGGGTAAAAATTGACCTTTTCGCTCTCCTCCTTCATTATCCTTACACAGATAACAGAGTACTGACCGAGCAGAAGGTGTTGGCTCTGTGATTTGTCGATGCATCCGAACATTGTGTATGCAGTTCTCCTTGGTCCCTGCCTTAGCATCCAATGGAATGTCTGGAGAAGTGTGGCTAATTTTCATGGAAGAGTCAGGGTAGGTAGTCGGCTGTCCCAGGAATTCCTCACTATAGTCTTGGTCATTGGTCTCTGTGTCTGTGTAGTTGAAGGATTCCTGCTTGTCTTTGTTGCCTAGCAGGCCACGCTCTCGCCATGGAACCCAACAAAGCTTCCAGGACACAAACAGAGATACCCCAAACAAAGCAAGTCCACATGCGGTGACCACCAAGGACAGCAAACTTACTGTGATATCTGGAAAGAAGATAAAGTAATACATGTTAATGCTCAAAGAAGAGATGTTCTCCTAAAGCCTAGACCAGGACTAAGCTTTTTTTGTGCATAGCAAGCCCAAGGAAAACATCCCAAGCCTTTTTTCTTCTAAATGCCTCATTAAAGGTTATTTTGCCCATTAAAGATTTCTGCTGAAGTATATTTAACTAATGCTATCGTGCCTCATAAGTATATGAAGGACTCAAATGGATCAATCCAAAAGCCTACAAAGTCAGTGAATCATTCAGTAATTGCATTCAAATAACACCTCGCTGCAACAATCTGAGATGGGATTTATACAATAAAAATAAATGTATATTTATTTATTTGAATTCATTAGCTGCCCAGCTCCAATGGACTCTGATGTCTAAATTATCTAAATGTAAATAATGTAAAATCACTGATTTGATCATTGCCACCAGAACTGGAGAAAAAAGAATTGATAGCAGTAACAATGAAAAAAAATATTGGCTTGCAGCCATACAGAAGTCTTTATGAACCCAAACATCCACATATAAAACTTTCAAATGTTCACGTCCCTTTGCATGCAAATTTTCATACCAGGATCTATTTAATACCCTCTTTGTATTCTATCCAAATCAGGAAACTATAGTTAACAAAATTAGCATATTAAAAGTGGCTTCAATTTGGTTTAATATCCTGACCTGTTCTGAAATTAGTACTCAATGTTGCAAGGTTTTTGATAAAATGGGACACTCTAATTAAAGGAAGACATTCAGCTTTGTTTATTCACTTGCAGAAAGAAAGACTGTGCATAAGAGGAAAGAATTGTTCATATCTCAGTATGTTCAACTGACGGGAGATCTGGCTGTTCAGCTTATTTGCAGCTCAGAAGATTGACTTAGAAGAAGGTGATTAGTTATGAAACAAATGGATTTTTGTTTAGTTTTTCTCTGTACATATGCAAGAACATTAAACAACATTGCTCATTTGATGTCTAAATATAGAATTTTGCAGAAACGGGGACTGACAAGCTTGTTCTTTTAATCAGACCAGTGTTTGACTTTCATAAGGTTATAAAAAATTGTCCAAATTAATCAAATTAGGAAAGTGCTAACACTGTTAACAGGAAAGAAATACTTTGTATAGAAACATTCAGGCCAGGAAAAACACCAAGCAACAAAACTTCTAAACAACTATGTGCATAGATACTTTTGTCAGTCATGTGAAATACGCCATACAGTCCCTTAGCAGTTCAATCCATGTAAAAAATCACTATTTTAGTAGGTCTCTCTTGAGCCTCAAAAGAATAGAAAGGACTTTGTATTTTAGGTGCTTGGACAACATCCCAGTCCAGTTTACAGACTGGGCTTTCTGGGGATCTCCAATCCAAATAATAGTCAGGTCCAACTTTGCTTAGACTTTTTTGAAATCAGCCAAGGTTCATGAGGAACTGCTGCTTGCCATGACTTCTTGATCTTTCTATATTTTACAATATTTGTTCATCCATCCCAACTCCTGTAAAAAATGTATCAGAGAGTTAAGTCATGATTGCACTAAGAAAATCAATGAAATACAAGCTGAAGAGGGGTTTCCCCCCCCCTCCACAAAATTGTTTAAATATAGTCAGAGGTCTCAACAGCTACCAGAATGGAATAGAGCTGAAGAGATACTAAGAGTGAATTGTTGGAAGTAATCTAGTTTCAATTAAAGATGTGACTGCTTTATAGAAGAGGTGTTAGAAGAGTTTTACTGGGTTACAGTACTTTACTTCAATGAAATTTTGATTGCATGCATCAAAGCTCTGGGGTATCTGTCCTTGATTTTTCATAAAGTGGAGCTCATCGCTGCTTTTTCATAAAGCACATCTTTGAGGTGGCGTGTATCAGCTTTATGTTCGTTACTCTACAGAAATCCAGATTGAATAATAACATTGATACAATAGCTACTTAAAATCATCATACAGTTTAGTAAATGAGCCTGCCCTACTTGGGTTTTTTTCTTTGGTCCTCATAGCTACAAGGAAATTTAAAACAACTATTGCTTGGGTGCAATCAAACCATAGTATGTCATTACAGCTAGTTCCTCGATTTATGATTAAAACTGAGCCTGAAATTATGGTTATAAGTTGTGCCAGTCATTAAGTGGGTCATCACTGACCATAGCCATTTTATGACCTATTTTGCAACAGTCATTAACGGAATACTGTATTTTATAATTAACCCAATTATCTGCAATGGGCATTTATTGTCAGAAACCAGAAGTATCCAGCAAAAAATGTGATAAATTGCAGTCACACAAATGCTGGCCAAGTGTCCAAAAATAAGATCATGTGACTGCAGGAGAACCAGATCATCAGAACTTCAAATCCAGGTCATTGGTAGCTTTGGGTCCATCGCTAAATGACCAGACATAAGATGAGGATTACCATATACATCTGAACATACTAAAGAATGGTTTATTGATATAAGCCAGAATCAGAAAACCTTTATTTTTGCCTAGGTTTACATGAGTAATAAATAGAGATAGGCTGTTTCTGAAGCCTGATTATACAGGCATGATGTCTCCTTTCTTTCTTTGTTTTGTTTCAGAAGTGTCTACATCCCTGCATTCAAATAAAAATAAAGGGAGGGTGGAAAAAGAACCCTGAACTTCCACTGTGGACACTATCTTCTTCTTTTTTAAATAACAACAACAAACATTTTCCTTTAGTTTTTGGTTGCATGTTGGGAAAGAAGGTGAGATTCTAAAGCTAATTGGATGAAAGGAAGCTTTAAGCTTGTTCCATCCATGTATGCACGGAAGTTCTAATCTGAATTGGGCCTTCACATTAATTATATAGATAAAAATATCTGTACTGTGTCCTGTACAGTAACTTAATATGTCCTTAAAATGGGCATTATCATATCCAGTGATCTTTACTACAAAACTGGGTTGCTACCTTGAAACTGCATTCAGAGTTTATA
This sequence comes from Masticophis lateralis, assembly GCA_030761175.1. Taxonomy (NCBI): domain Eukaryota; kingdom Metazoa; phylum Chordata; class Lepidosauria; order Squamata; family Colubridae; genus Masticophis; species Masticophis lateralis. The sequence continues at coordinate 260,974,930 of JAUDYJ010000001.1, forward strand.
CATATATATTTTTAGAAATTTTGACTTCCTTTTTTAAAACTTCTTTTCCTTGTATCAAGGCAAGTGTAGCTGGAGCAGTATTGCTCAACCTTAGGGAGTTTAAAATGTGTGAACTTCAACTCCCAGAATTCCCCAGCCAGCATGCTGACTAGGGAATTCTGGGACATGAAGTCCACAATCTTAAACTTCCTATGGTTGAGAAGCATTGGGCTAGAGGGTTATTGTGGGGATAAAATGGCATAGTGGGGGTAGAGAAAACAATGGATTTAGAAAAAGTTCTTTGGGAAATTACCTGCACTGATGCCATGGCTTTATGTGTTGCACAATTATACAAATTTAGATAAACCTGGATCCATGCAATGGTGGAATTCATTTTTTTTTTACTATCAGTTCTGTGTGCATGGCTTGGTGTGCGTGGCTTGGTGAGTGTGGCAGAGGTAGAATACTGCAAAATCTCCATTCCCACCCCACTCTGGGACCAGCCAGAGGTGGTGTTTGCCGGTTCTCCGAACTACTCAAAATTTCCACTACTAGTTCTCCAGAACCTATCTGAACCTGCTGAATAGCATCCCTGGATCCATGTATATGTGGACTAAGGCAACTGTGCTTTTAACAGCATTCTTACATTTCTCTTCAGGATGAGAAATAGGCTGAGAATGATGTGAAGTGATGATGTCTTTTCAGTTAGGTATCGCGTCGACCCTTTTACATTCTCACAGCACCCTAAGATAAAATGGAAGCATCACCATCTCCAAATGTGCAACCTTTACAGCTATGAATGTCATTCAATATGGGACATTGCCTGCTGTTCACAATTACTTGCTTCCCAGATTTCTATAGTGATGCATCAGGGTTCATAGAATTGGTTCATACATGGCTGCCTCAAACCAATGACCTTACTCTTGATAAGACTGCCTTCTTTTCAGTATATTTGAGGAGCTTTCAAGGGTGTTACGACACAAAGCCAGGGCAGAAAGAAAACATATTTCTGCCAACTTAATTCTTAATTTAAAAATTTGAAATCTGACATTTGGAACTCTTTTTTGATTAAAGTCTAGGGACCCCTCCCCTCCCTAAAAGCTGAATGTACAGCAGATGTATTTTCTCTGCAGATTGAAAGCAATAGTTTAAAAGCTTCCCACAGATTCAGAAACAATATTTTGGTAATAGTTCTCTTTCTCTCTCCCAGAGGAATAATGCGAACAAGAAAAGAGAGACACTGTTAAAAGAGTCAAAAAAAGAGACAATAGGAAAAGGGGGGGGGGATGAAAAGCAATATACTTTAGACATCTGAAACACTTCAAAAAGCAAAATAAAAGGAAGCAAATGTGAAGTGCAACAATTTTTTGCCCTTCCCAGTCTAGACTTCCCAACTCCATAGACGTCTGGCATCTTGGCTTGAGATATATTGCAATGACCTTCAGCTAAAGGCATACCAGAGAAACACCACCAGCAATAATATTTCAAAAGCTCTATGGCTGGGGTCCCCAACCCCCAGGCCATGGCCCGGTATCAGGCTGTGGAACCAACCCCTTTTTCTTCCCTGCCCCCGCTGGTCCACAAAGCTGGAAAAGTTGGGAACTATCACTGTATGGATAGTTTGTGCTACTTTGGATGAGAAGATGTTAATTTTTAATGACTTTTATTTCATTGTCTAAGACAGCATTGCTTTCACATTTTAAAAATGGGTATGGTTAATCCTATGGATTTGCAGGGAATTAGGGCAGAATTATTATGGAGTTGAGACAAGGAAGGCAGAGGGACAGTGCAAAGAGGACTATGATGAAGGCAAAATAATCATAAACCATTTCTTCTAAGGCAACCCGAAGACGCACATCCCAAATGTTCTTTAATACTTCTCTCTGGCACAAGAGATGGGTTTTTTCCCACTTCCTCACATGGATTGTCAAACAATACTGGAGTAACCTCTGGCTTTATGCTTTTTTTTTTATACCAACAAAGAAAATTTTATGTTTGCCATATAGAGTATTTGGCGCTCATCTTTGTCATATGTCCAAAAGAGAATTCAGTGCATTGTCTCAACTTTCCTATTTATTGCATAATCAGTGTAAGCTACCAAGCTCTAAAATCAGATCAGTGGGCACTTGTCAGACGTAGAATATTAGAATACTAATATGTACTCTTCTCACATCACAATTCTGGCTTATTCTGCTGGTATATGCTGCTCCATCATCCTCATTTGATTGTTCTTGCTGGGTTAAATAATCATGAAAGCTACTTCCCTAGCTTAATTTAGAGTGATGTGTGAACCATGAATGTTGGCTTGCTTAAAAAAACTTGAAAAAGTATCTAATGCACATATATTAATTCATTCCACTTATTGGTAGCAAGCTCTGATTATCCTGTGCAGTACAGCCTGGGTCTCCAACCCCCCAGGCTGCTATTTGGAATCGGGCTATGGAAGCAGCGTGGAAGCAGCGTGGAAGCAGCATGGAATATGCACCCCCACTTGTGAGAACAGTGAGCAAGTACGCCCACGCATGCTTGCCAACTGCTTGTGTGGAACCATCCCCCCTCACCGCCCCATTAGTCCGCAAAACAAGACAAGTTGGGAAACTCTACAGTACAGAGATGGATACCACTCTTGCTGGAACTACAGCCCAATTCCATTATGGTGTAAGTTAGCTGGAAAGTTCCTTGATATTTGCCAGAGTTTTACCAGGCAATCTTGATTGTGAAAGGATAGAACAGAACAGAACAGAACAGAACAGAACAGAACAGAACAGAATTTTTTATTGACCAAGTGTGATTGGACAAACAAGGAATTTGTCTTGGTGCATACGCTCTCAGTGTACATAAAAGAAAAGATACATTCGTCAAGAATCATAAGGTACAACACTTAATGATAGCTGTAAGGAACAAATAAGCTGTCAAATCATATTAGGAAACAGTCAATATAAATCTTAAGGATACCAGCAACAAGGTTACAGTCATACAGTCATAAGTGGGAGGAGATGGGTGATGGGAACGATGAGAAGATGAGAAGATTAATAGTAGTGCAGACTTAGTAAATAGTTTGACAGTGTTGAGGGAATTATTTAGCACAGTGATGGCGTTCAGGAAAAAACTGTTCTTGTGTCTAGTTGTTCTGGTGTGCAGTGCTCCATAGCATCATTTTGAGGGTAGGAGTTGAAACAGTTTATGTCCAGGATGCAAGGGGTCTGTAACTATTTTCACAGCCCTCTTTTTGACTCGTGCAGTATACAAGTCCTCAATGGAAGGCAGGTTGGTAGCAATTGTTTTTTCTGCAGCTCTAATTATCCTCTGAAGTCTGAGTCTGTCTTGTTGGGTTGCAGAACCAAACCAGACGGGATGGTTTGTTTCATTCATGGGAATAAACCAGAAACATCCTGGAAGAATGCAATTACAAACCACAGAAAACCACAAGGTCATAGTCAGTCAAGGATCAAATTTGACATGCAGTCCTCGACTTTATGACCATAACTGAGTGCAAAATTTCTGTTGGTAAACAAGATGTTGTTAAGTGAGCTGTGGCCCATTTTACAACCTTTTTGGCCACAGTCGCTAAGTGAATCAGTGCAGTTAGTAACATGGTTGTTAAGTGTATCTGGCTTCCACATTGACTCTGCATGCCAAAGGGTCACAAAAGGTGATCACACGATCCCAGGACATTGCGATAAATACATGCCAGTTGCCAAGCTTCCAAATTTTGATCACACGTCCATCGGGAAATATATATATTCTAAACGTAACAGCTCCAGACAGAATTAAATAACAAGAAAGACAATTTTCACACCTACTTCATTGCATTGTAAATACAATGGCGTTTTTCAGGTAAGTATCAATGAATCAGTGGCTTAGGTCAGAGCATGGCGTAAAGAAAACAGCCCTTTCAAGAAATTGCACTGCGTAAATAGTGGGGTTGGTAGAGAAATACAGCCAAGTGAAGTATATTTTGGGATTGCCACATGGAGCAGTTGATATTTAGAAAGTAATTTGTTATACCCAGGAAAACTGTGAAGCAGTACTTGGCATGACAACTTGATGAGCAACACATAACAGTTCTCAGAGCCAAATGCTGAAGCTGCAGTTTTATGAGCAGCTTTTCCTTGTGTCTTCTATTTCCTGGCAAGCATTTGATCTCCTCTTTCTTACAATCTTTATCTCAAAGAATGAATATGATTAATTATCACTTTAACAGAGACCTTGGGAAACTGAAGAAACAACTCACAAGAAGCAACATATGTTCTGCATAACCTGTCCAATTTGCAGCATTTAAATCGATTCCAAATTTAGGTTACAGAATGAGAACATTATGATACTGTGTGATGTGTGACCCACTCAGTGACATATTAAAACAAACAAATAGACATCTAATACAGCTGAGCTCAGAATGAAGATTCCTTCCTTCTTTCCTTCCCTCCCTTCCTTCTGTATAACACGGATACGGTTGAAAAAAGGTTGCAAGTAGGTCAAATATTATTGAGCTTATATTTAGAAGAAAACTGCTTGTTGATAGAAAAGAGCCACATATGTTGGACGTTTCTCCTCACTTGATTTTTTTTTATCCTGCTTCATTCCAAATGTTATTGAATATGCTACAGAAATGTTAAGTATCTTTTAAGAAAAAAGAAAAAACACCAAGTGCAAAGCTCTGCAGTGATTTCTGTATGGAAGACTTTTATCTTTACTAAGTCTGAAAGATATAAACGTCAGAAGATACAAAATGAGGTTACCCTGTGCCAACCCATTGGAAAGAGAAAGGGGAATCTGAAATCTATCACCTTTTGCATGAAAATGCACAGAAGAAGCCTTTAATCCTCACTAGAATATAAAAAATTGATAGGTTGCCATGAACTGGGGCAATGGGAATACTCAATATTACTTATTCATGACCTAACTTTTCTATTCACACAGCTTCTTTATCTCAGCTATTCTATGAAGGGATGGGTTGATCCCAGATAGGATTAATAGCTGACAGCATAGTGTATGCCTTCACGTCCTCTCACCTTGCAACAAGAAAAACGAATGTAGGACTTCTGGTGGCGCCTCTGTTGTTGTTGGCGGTCGCTCCATGACCGCCGGCCTCGCCGCGCATGAAAGAGCCGCCTCACAGCTGGCAGGCGGCTCGAAAACCCCGCTCTTCAGTCGGAAGAGCGGGTAGAGCTACTGGGGGTGTGGTAGAGCCCCCTGAACTGCCCCCAGAACTTTTTTTTTGTCCTGGAGAGGGCTCAGGGTGATGGCTCCCTATTCACCCCCAGAGAAGCTCCGCGCTGCGAGGGATCTCTGCTGCTCGCAGCAGCAGAGCCAGACGTCATGAGCAACACCACAGATCGACTGAAATCCACAGTAAAAAAGCAAGCTGGTGAAACTTGGATTGACTAGAGGAGGAAAAATGCAAGTATTGTTTTTTACTAATTTTTAGAAAAGAAAAGAGGAAGAAGAGAGATTGGAGAAAGTGTTTTGAAAATGGCGACTGGCTTTGCTCGGAAAATGCTTGAGAAAATGGAGAGTGGAAAGTGAAAGTGAGAGCCTAGCCTGCGCCGAAGTACTTTAAAAGAAACATTCCAGCAGGGAAAAGGAACAAAATTGAGTTAAATAGAATTCCTTTGTGTGTGTGTGTTTTTTTTGAGAAAAGTTGGAAACTTTTTTAGAAGTATGACTCCTAAACAAAAAGCAAGGGGGGGGGGCTCCCTTACAAGTCAGACAAAGGAAAAAGCAGAAATGATTCAAAAGCACTTGCAGGGAACTGCAAATGAAGACTTAAAAGATTTTATAACTAGGTCTTTAGGAAGTATTGCTGAGAAGGTAGAAAGCTCACAGAAGAATCTTGAAGAGCTGGTACAGGGAAAATATGATGAATTGAACCAAACTATTATTAAAGTAGTTTCTGCTTTTTCAACTGCGGTGATGGAAATAGGGAAGAAAATGGCTGAAATCAGTAGAAAGTTTGATTCCAAGATGAAAGATCTACAGGAAAAAATTGTTGAAGCTGATGCCAAAAATCAGGAAATCCAGAATGATGTGATGATGCTTCAGTTTAAAGCTATGGAGTCTGCTTTGAGATTAAGAGGTATAAGAGAGAATAATAGAGAAAATCTAAGAACACTTTGTGCCAAAGCATTAGCGGCATTTTTAAATTTGGAAGATGATCAAATTCTTGGCTGTATTCAAAAAGTTTACAGGGTCAATTCACGTGTGGCTAGACAGAGGAATCTACCCAGAGATGTTGTTGTCTATTTCACTGATAAAAGATTAAGAAATGACATTTTACAAAAGTCTTATTCAGCTACTTTAAGGATAGAAGGTTTACAAATTAGGGTCTATAAAGAGTTACCATCTAGGATTCTAAGATACAGAAAAGATTATGGATTTTTGGTGAAGGAATTGAATAGAAGAAAGATTCCATTTAGATGGGATGTACCAGTTGGTGTAATTTTGAGTTATCAAGATGTGAGATATTGTTTAAATACCGTTGAAAAAGCTGAACATTTTTATAATAACATTCTTAAGGGAGCCCCCATACTTTTATCTTCTGCTATGTTGTCATCTATGGAAGAAGACAAGAAAGATAAAGAGTCTGAAAGAGAGGTTGAGGAACAATGTGTGCAGATGGAATTACAAAAGCAAAATAATCAAAGTGTGTCAGAAGAAAAAGGAGCATTAGGTGGTTTTCTAGATGATCATATCATGGAATACCCAGATTTGAAACTAAAGTATCCCAGAGATTCAAGAGAAGTGGTACTGGGCCTTGAACTGTTGGAGCAAGAATCGAAAGATAAACATATAATTCGAGATGAAAAACAAATATTACTGAGACAGCAGAGGCCCAGTATTCTACAAATGGAAAAGCATGAGGAGGAGAAGCAACAGAAAGTACAAGTCAAGGGAGGAAAGAAACTGAAAACCACTGAAACTGAACTGCAGCCGAAACTGTGTCTGTTGATGGAATCGCTTGGTGAAACCTAAAGGTTATTTATGAATAGATGGAATCTATTACAGAAAGGATTATTTGAAATAGTTTGAAAGATATCCATCGTTATACCTAATTTTTATATGATAATGGACTTAAAATTTGTTACAAAACTTATCCTGATTTGGATTTGACATCTTGAGAAAGTTAAACAAATCACTGCAATATAAGCAGAGGATCTGCGATTACCCTATTATAATTTATTGGAATTAATTATCTAGATGGTGAAATTGAAGATGAAAACATCTTGGAAACCCGAAGGAAGGAGGTGGAAAGGTTGGCAGGATTTGAAAGAGTTTTAAAGGAACATCTGGGAGTGCAGCTTGTATGAGCTGCATTTGTTTTTCTTTTAACGGATACATTAGGAGTTAGGTTGAATGATCTACCTAGAGGATTACAAGATATCTTTGTGGTTGGATTTTTACAAACATTAAGTCACTCGGGGGGATTTACATATGAAGAGATGTTTGTTGCTGATGGGGGCAGCTCGAATAAGAACTAGTTTATAAATATTGTGTTAGAAGATAGTTGTCTAACTTCAATCAAGATCAAGATGAAGAGAAGATGAAAATTTGGTTACTGAGATAGAAAATTTATTTGATATAATTGTTGTGTACTTTGAAAGAACATGATTAAGATAGAAAACTATTAGTTATGATTGTTATATATCTTATTAGTATATATTAAGGGGGTCTGATTTATGTAAATAATTATTAAGGTTTTTTTCTTTTTTTTTGTGGCGAGGAAGGTAATTGGAATGTATCTAACTTTAATCAAGATGAAGGAAAGGATTAAAAAATTAAGTGTCTGATATAGAAAATTATTAGATACGGATGTTATAACGTTTTGTAGTGGGGTTTAAAGATTAAAAGAGTATTATTGATGGATAACTGAGTATTTGAGGTTAAATTGGTAAATGAGGTAAATATTTTTATTATTATTAGTCTTTTTATTATATTACTAAACGTTTCACTGTATCTTTTTTAGTTTAATATAAGTAAGGTTTTTTTTTTAAAAAAAATTTGTAGCGGAAGTCAACGGGGGGGTGAGGAGGATTCGGGTTGTTTAAAATACTTGACAAATTTATATTTAGCAAATATTTGATAGAATAATTTTATATACATTTACTAAATGGAAGTTAAGGAAGGGAAGGGAGGGGTGGGAAGGGAAGGGGGGGTGGGAGAGGGGAATGAAAAAACTATATTGTAAAACTTTTTCAATAAAAAAAAAGAAAAAGAAAAGAAAAAGAAAAACGAATGTACCTTTGAAAATAAATAGATAAAGCCATAAGCATTTCTATGGTGGTCTTTGAATGAAGTTTCCACCCTATCTCTTGGTGAAACCATATTTGTACCTGCTCAAAAACACCCTACTGAGTTCAGTGGAACTTACTTTGGCTAAAAGATTGTAACTTCAGGCACTCTGCTCTGATATATCTCACTGAACACAATAGATGTGCACTGGAGTACTCTATTAAGCATTTTATATTTAGATATTTAGACTATTCCAAATGAGACTGGACAAAATAATTAATATACAATAATTAAATTCATCTTTTTCTATGACTATGGGCTTTAAGTAAGTAGATTCTGATTTTTGCCCCTGACATGCATACAATTAAATTTTGTTTGCATATTATCAACACAGTCAAAAATGGGTCAATAGCCAAATGTTTCATCGTTGCTCCAAGGAAAACTAAGGTGAAAAATAGGTTGATTTTAATTAAAATTTTGCACTGCCTTGAGTCTGACAGAATAATATTCTACGTACGAACACTAACCAGCCTCACACTCAATAGCCATCGTTGACTTCACAAATTTAACAGATCTAGGTTAATTATAATTTTAAAAAAAACCCCGCTTATGCTCAAGCTACAAAAACTGAAATGAATGGGAGATAACGAAGGAAGAGCCAAAATGTTATGGAAATCAGATTATACATAGATCAAGTAAGGGAAATGTACAGTACACGGCACCTTTCAGATCCTGATAAGTTCTAAGTTGCAGCTCTCCTTATAAGTGGCCGTATCGATTTGATTATGAGAATTTTAATCCAGCTTTCCCAGACAGTATACTTAGAGAATTCTGAGCACTAAACTTCCTATAACTATCTGGAGGGTTCATAGGTCAGGAAAGAGTAAGCTGTACTGCTTAAGGCTGTCCAACTATCCTACATCAGTCATGAAACTGTATGGGAAGGAAACATCAGTTGCCTTCTTCCATTTGTTTTCCCATCATTTATTCTGTTTTAGCTTCCTACCAAAAAGAATGTTATTAATGGAGTGAAAAATATGGGTTAGATCTGTTGACTGGAAGTGCAAGGAGCCCCATTCAGAAGAAAAGTGGGAAATAATGCAAATGTTAATAATACATTTGAGTGAAAAATCTTCAAGTAACATAAAACAGTTTGGCACTATCAGAAATGCCAGATGCTAGGGATGGAATAAGTAAAGTTGGGAATAGAGCGAAATGGGACAACTCGCCACAGCCAACTCGTTGTGGGATAACTCGCCGCAGGACAATTCAACAAAAACAAAAGTTAAATTAATTTTAATGGAGCTATGACCAATAATATAAAATAAAGAAAGTCAATCCCAAAATACAAGAGTGACAATAATTTCAATGAAAACGTGGTCACCAATTAGAAAAGTAACTGAATGAAATGATTAATATAATGTTGAATTGTCTTGCGGCGAGTTGTCCTGTGGCAAGTTGGCCATGGTGAGTTGCCCTGAACTCAGAATAGAGGCCCTGGAACTAAGTCTGTTATGATACCTTTGCTACCGGTTCCCAAAAAGCTTAGGAAACAAAACTTATGGTCCTGGTGACCGACACAGATTAGATCCTGCAGCATTATCCTAGGATAGTGATGACTAACTTTTTGCCATTGTGTGCCAAAAGCACATGTGCCCACATCCATAATTCTATGCGTCCCACCTCCCCATGGTCCCCCTGCTTTTGGCACGCGGGCCTGGTAGACCCATTTTTTGCTCTCATCAGGCTCCAGAGCCTTTCTGGGAGCCTGGGAAGGGCAAACACAGCCTTCCCCACCCCCTCCAGAGGCCCTCTGGAGGCCAGAAACAGCGTGTTTCCTGACTTCTGGTGAGCCCAGAAGGCCCGAAAATCAACTGGCTGGTGCACGCATGTGCGCTGGAGCTGAGCTCGCATGCCCACCAATATGGCTCTACGTGCCACCTGTGGCACCCGTGCCATAGGTTCGCCATCATGGTCCTAGGACATGTATATTCACCTTCATTCATGAAAAATGAAGAGTTTCTATATAAAATTCAGAACATCTGCATCAAGGTTATACTGGGATCTATTTAAATCGACAGTGTAATCATTTTTGTACAAAAATAAGGCAGCGCCCCCAGACATTTTAAGATGCAAGAAGCCTTGATAACCATGGACCAATTTTCTACCTCCAAGACCTCTTTGTCCAAACCAAGTTGTCCAGATCCTGATTTAGAAGTGAGACCCTAACACCCTTAGGAAAGATGCAGACCAGAGAACCAGGTTAGATGTCTGCACAGTACTTTGGTGCCAGACTGCCTCTTGGCAGAAGAGCAGAGAAGTTGCTATAGTAGAACTGATGGCTCTCAGCTCTATGCTGGAAACAGGCTGAGAAAGGAGCATTAAAGACTTCTTTTACATAGAGTAAATTGCTGAAAACCGGTCTTTTGCTCTGGCTGCTGCTTGCTTTCCTACCAATTTCATCTTTTTGTTAGCACTTGGCGTGTTGTTTAAATACACATCAATTTCTCTATCTAGTTGGATTCGTTTCTCAACTTGCTGGGGCTTCTGCCGCAGCATATGATTGCCTAAGGTGTTTGAAAGCAAGCCTGATTAGTTTCCCATTTCTTGCTGCTTTTGCTCATCTTAGTACCTCTCTGCTCTTTATGTAGGGCAGAAAGGTTTTACAGCCTGTCTCAGCTAAGAAATTTATAGCTGCGTAATTACCCTTAACAGCCACGTAGCAGCAGGGCCAGGAAAGCAACGGCCATCCTCTATCGTCAGGCTTTCAAGTGGTAGATCAAGAGCCACAAAGTTGACAGTTAGAGAGTCCCTCGTGGCTGTGATTGGAAGCTTATTGTGTGTTTTTTTTAAAAAAAATGATTTGATGATTGTGTTATTAAAAATTTATGTTATGGTGGCTCTTTATAATGTCTCATAATGGTGAGCCATCCTGTCCCACAAAGTAAGCTGTGTGCAAATGTTGTAAAATAAATAAATAAAAAACAAACAAACAAACCCCAATGCAACTATTTATATAATTTATTTTTACATATTTATATAAATGAGAAGTAATTTCCCACTCTCAAGAAATAAGGATGCACAGGAAAAAATATAATTGTCCACTATGACCGTATTCTAAGATACTTTAAGATTAACTTCCCATTTTAAAGTTAAATTATTTGGGGGCAAAATAACTTTTTTTTTTTTTTACAGCAAAGACTGAATTGCACTAATTCTTATATTTCTTATTATGCGGAAGCAAAACTCTGGAAACTATAATTTCATATTTTAAAGGGAGCTTCATTGACTATGTGATTCAAATTCTATAGGGCCAAGAAGTAAAATCCCATTCCATTCTATGGCATATCAGAACACAAAAGCCCAAGTGTTCCAATGTATCACAGTCCTCCATGAAGACTTTGGTTCAATCATGTCTGATTCTGGGAGACTACTTGGATAAAGTCCCTGCAATTTTCTTAGCAAGGTTTTTCAGAAGCAGTTTGCATTGCCTCCTTCCTGGGGCTGAGAGAAAGTGATGAGCCCAAGGTCACCAGCCAGCTTTGAGTCTAAAGTGGGTCACAGTCTCCTAGTTTCTAGTCTGATGCCTTAACCACTGCACCAAACAAAAATTCCCTGCAACCTTGGAATATACAAGCTGTTCATAATGAGAGATCTGATGGAAGCGCAGAGCAAAACAGAAAGCAAAAGTGAGCAGTGATGACTTCTGAAATAGATGTTGTTAAGACAAAATTGTCACATGGTAAAGAGAAGAATACAAAACCAGTGGGTGGCCGTCTACAGATACACATAATTAGTTTTCAGATTTTTTTTTTTAAAAAATCCATCTGTTCTATGGATTACAGAAGCTTGTGGTTAGTGGATAAAATGCTCCAACCATGTCCAATTCTTCTCTCATTTCACTACAGGCATTTTAATGTCAGCATTTAGTCTATTACCGGGCTGCTAGAATATCTGCTATGTAGGACACAGGGGCAAAAGACCCATTCACTGCCACATTAAAAAAATAAACAGAAATTCTTTTAACGTAGAAGAAACAAGAAGAAAGTTTGCAATTTCTGAACTTTCAGGAAATAAAGGAATTTGAATTGTGGGGAAAATAGGAGGAGAAGTAGTATTTGATATATTTTCCCTCTTTAGTTATTTAAAAAATACAGTAATACAGGCAGAATAAAAAAAAATTATTGAAAAAACCCCTCTATTTCTTAACACGCTAAGACAATGATCGGTTATTTGCAGCTGAGCTACGCTATGGACAAGCTTTTGAAAACAGACTTTAAATGGAGTGTCCAAATAATTACAATGGGGATTTTGATAAAAAGAGGAAAAGTTAATTGTGACTGATGGAAAACTACTGTGCCTTTTCAAGTGATATCAGGCACTGCCTTGTATTCAATTTCACAGGAATGGAAAGGGAGTATATAAATCTTTCGCTTGCACTATTTAAGAGATCCTGCCAGAAGCAACACTACAAAATTGGATACATTCTAGCAAAGGAAACCACCACCTTTGTCATAAGAGTTATAGCAGTAGAAAGCCAATGTATCCACAATGATAGGGCAGTTATGTTTTTAACCGTGCCTTTATTTTTAACATGTGCTATTCAGTTTAATTGTATGACCACACAGCTGGTAAATGTCTTTCTTCTCATTACACCAATCATCTTGTTATTGATATTAGTAATTTATTGCTTTTATGAACAATGTGTCTGTAACGGTTTTCAAGATTTAAAATTTAAATCTCAAATTATAAAGTATATTTTCAAGAGCTTGTGTTGAAAATGCCAAGGCATTTAGAGAATGCCTTGGCATTGTCAAGATGTACAAAAAGCAGAAGAGGGGAATACAGGCTGAGCCCTGGTCACTATAATAAAATTCTTATACAGTTATTTCTCGACACAGTTAGACAATTGGGGATCCATACTGGCAAATAGGATGAAGTGGTTCAGTGGCTAAGACACCTTTTGTCGAGCAAAAGGTCTGCGGTTCGAATCCCTAGTGCTGCATAATGGGGTGAGCTCCTGTTACTTGTCCCAACTTCTGCCAACCTAGCAGTTTATAAGCACATAAAAAATGCAAGTAGAAAAATAGGGACCACCTTTGGTGGGAAGGTAATAGCATTCCGTGCTCCTTTGGCATTTAGTCATGCCGGCTACATGACCACGGAGACATCTTCGGACAGTGCTGGCTCTTCGGCTTTGAAACAGAGATGAGCACCGCCCCCTAGAGATGGGAATGACAAGCACATATGTGCGAGGGGAACCTTTACCTTTTACCTTTACTGGCAAATCACAGAAATATAAGAATGGTAAAAGTGAACTAAAATCTATAATCCCCTTCTATAAATGTAGTTGACTTTTTATTGCATTTTAGGAGAAAAGCTGATTCCCCCTCATACCTTGGGAGTCAAAATAATTTAAGTTAAATTATTTTATTATTTCTCAGTTCACAGAAGTTATAAGTTAAGCTTTATAGAAGATAAGGAAAGAAGTTACTACCAACATTTGCTTCTAATGGTTGAGGTTACAAGTCAGAATTCTAGTTTTTCTTAGTCAAGACTTCGATTTTTATACTTAAATCATGTTTCCTATGCCAGTAAAAAAAAAACCCGGCACAGAATTAAGGCAATTGTCAGGATACAGGATACCCTCTGTTACTGAAACTCAGTTCCAAGTGACCTTGGAAGAAGGAAAGAAAATGGAAGCCAGATAACAAGGTGTAAAAATGTCAGGCAAAGGATCGTGTAAAAGGGGTGAATGCAAGACACTGGCACCAAGGTCTGGATTTGGATGATTACATTTATTGAGGGTAGAGACTTGGCGGCTTTTTCTGCCTACGCAAGGGTAATTCATTATTCATGAGTTGATGCACCTTTTCTATCTCCTCTGTCAAACTATTGTTGGAGATTTCAGTCAAACTGGCTGTGAAACCAGCAATCACTGTTTCAGGATTCTTCCGTAAAGAAACTTTCTTTTGGATTTCGGGTACTTTTTTAATCTTGATACTAGAGTTCTCCCCATTTGAGGCACATTTAAAATTGCCATTTTTTTCTCATTAAGTCCCATTTATCTTGTTCAAGCAAGGCTGGGTTTGTCTTTTGTGCTTGCCTATTCTCTGCTTGTGTGCTTGGATGATGTCAATCTTGAAATGACTGCAATGAGCAAAGTTAGTGAATGAGGTAATGGTAATGGAAAGCAATGCTTGTCCCATATGCAAACTCTTTGTAAAAAATGTATGCAGCAGCTGCCAAAAAAGCCAACACAGTTCTAGACTGCATAAACAGAGGGATAGAATCAAGATCACGTGAAGTATTAATAACACTTTATAATGCCTTGGTAAGGTCACACTTGGAATACTACATCCAGTTTTGGTCACCACAGTGTAAAAAAGATGTTGAGACTCTAGAAAGAGTGCAGAGAAGAGCAGGGAAGATTATTAGGGGACTGGAGGGTAAAACATATGAAGAACGGTTGCAGGAACTGGGTATGTCTAGTTTAATGAAAACAAGGACTAAGGGAGACATGATAGCAGTGTTCCAATATCTCAGGGACTGCCACAAAGAAGAGGGAGTCAAAGTACTGTATTCTTCTGAAGACAGGACAAGAAGCAATGGGTGGAAACTAATCAAGGAAAGAAACAAGTTAGAACTAAGGATAAATTTTCTGACAGAACAATTAATCAGTGGAACAATTTGCCTCCAGAAGTTATGAATGCTCCAACCCTGGAAGTTTTTAAGATGTTGGATAACTATTTGTCTGAAGTGGTATAGGGTTTCCTGCCAAAGCAGGGGGTTGGATTAGAAGACCTCCAAGGTCCCTTCCAACTCTGTTATTCTATTCTGTTCTGTTCTGTTCTGTTCTAAATAATAAATATCTAGCCTTCTGGCTACCAAGGTTTTATGAAAGGCTAACTCTCCCATAACAGAAGAGTGGACTACATGTGCATTTTGTTCATTCTTGTTGCTTCAAATCTGAGTCTCAAGGTTTCCAAGGGAGCATGCAATCTGTGTGAATTAGCATTTAATAGTCAGGAAAAGAGATATGGTAAACTACTTAAGTTTGGAGTTAACAGAATCCATTCCTACACAGAACAAGAGGTGAATTATTTTCTTGCTGCTGAGAGTTTATTTTTTATTCAGGAAATAAAAAATATTCTTGCTTTCTGAATGTAATGGGGATGGATCTTTATATTCACTGGAGTTATTACTGGAATTCAGGAAAAAAAAACCTGTAATGTTATAGAACATAAAGTATATGCCATTTGAAATAGGCATAATAATTAGAAATAGTCCTGATACTTTCTGGATCTGGAATGCTTTTGATGCAATGGTTAATTGATTTGTAGTGGAGTAATAATTAAAATGCAGCAATGAATTAATTTATATAATTTTGCATAAAATAAATATAGTACAGATTTTGTCTAGAATTATCCAAAACTCCACATTCATAATTTTTGAGTTAAGAAATTTATGGAGGTTGCATCCTATTGCTGTCCAAAGGGAAACTACTAAGATGTCTAGTTAGTGCTTTCAGGAGAAATGTAACATGAGGAGCCTAAAATCATATAAAGCATTTTATTTAAAAAAACCAAGTTCAAAACATTCTTCACATCTGAAATAACATTCTTGCACTATGATGCTAATGGACCAGTGTTGCCTGTCTTGGTAACAGTTGATTATGGGAACAATAATAGCACAAAGCAATTGACCTAAGCAGGGCAATTCAATTGAGAAACTTCAATGAAAAATGCCTTTGCCTTTGTTTCTTTTTTAACCTTCACTGGTGTGGTTTCTAAAACAAGCATCTGATTAAATAGTAAAGGCTTTAAACACCACCAAAAATAAATTATCAAATTTATATAAAATGAATAGTGTACAACAGAGTAAAACTGTAACTTAAAGAAGGAACAGAGATTATAATTTTTACAGCAATCAGAAAAACAGGATTGTCTTTGATTAGCCTACATGATTTCACTATTGATTCTTTCTCTGTCTTTAGATTTTTTTTTTAAAAAAGACGGAAGTGGCATCCACTACAGGAAGGGACGGGCAATATTGTAACTGCTAGGTGGGAAGTGGGAAGGCATGGTAGTTCACAGCCGTAATTGTGGCTTCAGGAAACAAAACAGCAGCTTTAATAGGGATGAGGTGGCGCAGGAGCTAAGACGCTGAGCTTGTTGATCGAAAGGTCAGCAGTTCAGCGGTTTGAATTCCTAGTGCTGCGTAACGAGGTGAGCTCCTGTTATTTGTCCCAGCTTCTGCCAACCTAGCAGTTCGAAAGCATGTAAAAAATGCAAGTAGAAAAATAGGGACTACCTTTGGAGGGAAGATAACAGCGTTCCGTGCGCCTTTGGCATTTAGTCATGCCGGCCACATGACCACGGAGACGTCTTTGGACAGCGCTGGCTCTTTGGCTTTGAAACGGAAATGAGCATTGCCCCTAGTGCCGGGAATGACTAGCACATATGTGCAAGGGAACCTTTACCTTTACCTTATCAATATGGACATCATAGCATGCTAGGTTTGCTAAGACACTGTGCTCTTCTGGTCATGTTATTCTGGGAAACACAGAGTCATGAAAGGCACTAGAAATATTACAGCTGAAAGAAATATGCTGCATAAATGTTATTTTGGCCTGTCTGAAGTGTACTGAATGTAAAATGGTATTAGGAATAAGGTGTATATTATACCTTTTAGAAGTATTGTTATTTTTATGTAAATAACAGATGTTTGCGGGTAGAGTATGGACTTCTACTGGGGTTGGGCTATCCCTTGAATCTGAGAAAAGGTTAAATAAGATGTAAACTTCAATAATTGTTAACATGGTTTAGTTTAGTGGAAGTCCTGCTTCCCTGGTACCTTTTGCACATAAATAATATTGTTCTTCTTCCATTACCTCAGGGGACATTCATAGATAAAACTTACGAGTTTAAACCTCTTGATACAGCCTCGTGCCTTTTTATTTGCCTTGGTTCATAGGCATTTAAAATAAATGCAGCTTGCTCTTAGGAATGGCTTAGAACATTATTGATAACTAAAGTTTTATCATTTACAGGAAGGCATATCAGAATGTTCCTTTAAAGCTACCTTCACAAATGACATCCTTGCCCGATGGCCTGGCCTTGCTCTAGATCTTCTGCTGGGCTCCATGCTGAAAGAGGAGCTTGAAGGGCGGTGGGAAATAAAAGGTGAAATAAAGGAAAGGAGGGAAAGATTCTCACATAGCAGCTAGGCCAAAACCTGCTCACTGTTACATGTACTCCTAGGTTCTACTCATGGTCACTCACTCACAAACTGATTCCAGAGGAATTAGAAGCAACTCAGTTGAGATATTTGTGAGAGAAAAAGGGTGAAGATGGTTTTGCCCTAATAGTCCACAAAGTGTATTTTGCGGATTCTGATAGTAGAGTGCTCAGTCTGCCAAGAATTTGTTTATAAGTGTGAAACAATAAAGAATTTAGCTTGGAAAAAACCACCATGTGTCACTCTTGGTTTTGGAACTGACAACACACATGGCTTTTCATAGCCATAACAATGCAGTAGACCATTATCTTTACTTTGGCACAAGATGCTGAAACCTTAACCCAGAACATTTCCAATTTGATTTTATAGGATAGTAGTCCGTGAAACAGGTTGTGCATTTTGTATGAAAAATTCCTATTTCCTTTCTACTTGGAATTAACACCAGTTGAAAGATTTGAGGATCAATATAGAGCAGATATTCTTATTTTCTCCTACTTTAAAACTGCTGTCATGGTTTCCCAATTTGACTGAGTCAGTAATACCATGGGAAGAGGTGTCATTTGATCCAACCTGTGAATTATCGAAAGTTTGAAACAACGGGAACCTTCAGGTTTAACATTATCCAATATGCTTATAGAAATAAGATGCTCATTGGGAATGAAAACAAAAAAGTGTCATACCATATTGTGCATAATACTTTTAATTATGATTTTAAATGGCAACTTTTCCAGATACATTCATGATGACATGAGATAAGTAAGCAGCCTCCTTCCATCTGTTCAGGCTCCTCCTCAAGATTTTGTCAGGTATCTTATATTGTTTGAGACATACAATTTCTTTCTAAGCTGACCAAATATGCACTAACATAGAAATCACAGGCCTTCTTAACAACTTTAGCGTAATTAGGAATGCCTTCTATTTCATCATTCAGACGTTCTGTTCCCACACTTAATCAAAATATAATTTTTAAAGCATACACTAGCATATTCATGGGACAAACCTCTGGAAATGATACAGGTAGTCCTGAACTTATAACAGTTTAGTGACTGTTCAAAGTTAAACAGCACTGAATAACCATTTTTCACTCTTACATCCATTAAAGCAGCCCCAAGTCATGCAATCAAAATTCAGGCACTTGACAACTGACTCATTTTTATGACGGTAGCGGTATCCCAGGGTTATGCGATTCCCTTTTGTGACCTTCTGACAAGCAAAGTCAATGGGAAAGCCTAATTCACTTAATGACCATGTTACTAATTTAACAATTGCTGTGATCCACTTAACAACTGTCACAAGAAAGGTTGCAAAATGGAGAAAAACTCACTTAACACATCTCTCACTTAGCAACAGAAATCTTGGGCTGAATTGTGATCATAAGTCGAGGATTACTTTTATATGACTGCATTGAATAAAAAAAATAGTTTTTAAAAATCTACCACAAGAGTTCTAAAAAAGTAGAAGTCTTTAAAAGTCAGTCTGTTTCTAAAAACAGTTGTATTTATCTAAAAGTTATCTAAAAGTAAGACAACTTGAGTTGTCTGAGGGATTAAGTATACAAAAGGAATCAATTATATCACATTAATTTTTACTTTTAGTGTGTCCTCCCCTCTGGAAATGAATCTACTTTTATTTTTCTGTGTTTCTATAAAATTGCTCTAGGAAAATTTTATAACAATGTTTGATTTAGAAACATTTCCTGCAACTTTAAAAGTGGTGCTTTTAACTGTATCAAAACAGGTGTCAAAATGTCAAAAAAAAATCAACATAGCTGAAATCTACATTCCCCTGTGAGTAGAAAGATATAGAGAAAATCTCAGTGCATTAGCCCTTTAGGATACTCCAGACATGATGCTCAATAAGGAGTACTATCTCTGCATTTATTGTAAAGTTACATCAACAGAATCTTGCAAGACTGAAAGTATTTCTGCCCTCCTTTATTTTACTTCCCAGAAAACTAGGGAGAGACCTTTCTGAAAAGCATCCCATGATCTCCCTCCTTCTGTGAATTGAGATCTCTTTCACATGCCAGTTATCCAGTCTGAAACTCTTCCTCCTGTCTCCCAAGTACCTTATGCCACCAGGCTTGAAATTTTGGACCTGGATAACCTAGAACTACGCCACCTACAGTCTGACCTAAACTCAGTGCACAAAATTGTCTGCTACAATATCCTACCTGTCAATGACTATTTCAGCTTCAACCGCAATAATACATGGGCAAACAACAGATAGAAACTCAAAGTAAACCGCTCCAACCTTGACTGCAGAACATATGACTTCAGCAACAGAATGGTCAATGCCTGGAATGCACAACCTTACTGTTGTTGCATCCTCACACACCCAAAACTTTAACCTTAAACCATGGACCTCACCCCATTCCTATGCGTGCCTATCGTCCCTGTCCTACTGTTCCCATTTATTCATACTTGTTTCTTATGTATATACCTATACCTGTTTATACTTATAGGTTTATATGTTAAGTTCATATTTATACTTTTTTAAAATTTGATTTATTTCTCATACATGATTGACAAAACAAACAAACAAATAAAATAAATAAATAAGTAGAAAAATTGGGGGAAAAAGTTTTTCCCCATTTTTTTTCCAAGCAGCTTTGAAAAAAAATGAAACACCCCCCCCCCCCAGTTTCCCCCCAATTTTTCCATTTTTTTTTCAGGCCTTCCCATCTCTACTCCCGAGGTCATTCCCATATACCATTACGTGGTCTGAGAGTACTTTAGTCTTCAAGTGGGTCCTAACACACTGCTTCTCAACCTCAGCAACTTTAACCTGTGTAGACTTCAACTCCCAGAATTTCCTAGACAGCATGAATTAAAGTCCATACATTTTAATGTTACTGAGGTTGAAAAAAAAAAGCAGTCTTCACATAATTTTTAACCAATTGTTAGTATAGCAATGTGAACGAGACCTCCACCAACAATCCAGGGAAGAAAAGCCATTAGGAATATGTTAGAATTGGCTTTACATACCCTGATGTGTCTGATATAGGAATATGACTTTCCTTGATGAAACACACCAGTACAATTCAATAAAACTGGGTGGGAATTTATCATAATCTAATGCTAGCTGCTCTTCTAGCAATTTATACGCATAACAAAATTGCCTAGGAATACAAGACAGCTGTTTCATTGGTTAGACGAATACTGCTGCTTTGCAGTATGGCTTGCAAAGGATGCTTCATATATATGACGAAGCAAAGCAAAATTCAATGTCAGAACATGGTGTCATATTTACTGTTTAAATTTCGCTGTTCTTTTAAATCGATTAGCATGCTCTGTCCAGAATGTTGTAACTTTTCAATGTGGATGTTTCAGAGAGGAAGAGGAAGAAGAGACAGCAGTCGCGGTGGAAACAACAGCTTATTTTATATGAACTTAATGGCAACAACTAAAGAGCCAATTGAAAAGTTCACATGAGGGGTATGAGGATGGAATGTAAAGTTTTGCCTCTAATATTGTAAGTTGCCAACAGATGATTTACCGGTATATGCTAGAAGCTCTAATGTGCTCTGTAACCTCACAATGGGAAGTGGCTGTGAAAAAAGCTTGGGTTGATATTGCTAGTGAAATGAAAATCTGCAGCGAGTACTCAGTGTACTTTAAGCAAAGAGCTATGATTGAAAACCTTCTTCCAAATGAAATTCACTGCTGAATGCAGGTTGTTTATGGAAATCGCTATGTTGAAGAGGGTACTGTATGCTGCTGGGCCAGAAAATACGATGAAAGAGTTCATTTGTGTGATCCAAAACCAAGTGAATGACCTGTGACAGCAATCAGTGAGCTTCACATGAGAAAGATGTGAGATGAGAATGATGATATGATTTACAATCACTCAAAAGAATATTGCGGTCAAGCTTTGTCCTTCATAGGAACATGTGGGTAACTTTATTGATATTCTTCAGATTAGAACATTTATGCCAGATGGGTTCCTTGCACACTGATGGTAGAGATTAAAGCTTTGTAAATCAAAATTTGCACATAGTTGCTATCTTATGAAAGTGAAAGTAAGGGATTTCTCCATAATATTTTAAAGATGACAAAAAATCAATTTAACATTGTGACCCAGAAATTAAGCAGCGGTCCATAGAGTATTATCACAAAATTTCACCTGTGGAAAATAAAAAATAAAAAACTTCACTGGCAAGAAAAGTCAACTTTTGGTATTATTTATTTGAGCCTGGCACTTCTACCAACATAGAGAACTACATTGCAACATTAAAAGTTTGAAACAATAATTAGCAAAGTTCAGACCACAACAAAGAAGTTTTGCTATTACATGACAGTTTGTGATCTAACATCTTATGAGCCATTCAAGGGGCTAATACAAAGCTGCATTGGTCTCAATCATTATGCCATCCCAAATTGACACTCTATAACTTTCAACTTTTCCTAAAATTGAATGAATACCCTTTTGAGCTTCTATTTGACTAAAATGAAGAGGTTGAAAGAACTGTCAGAACCTGTCAGAGACAATATGCAGAATTCTTTTGTAAGGGTTTTAAGAAGCTTGCTCACCCTGAAAAGAAGTGTGTAACAAATAGTAGTGATTAGCTGAAGAAATAAATATAGATAACAAGAGGGCTAATGTCAAGGATTATTTTCCTGTTTCATTGTTTAAAGGAACGTAATCTAAACTAAAATTAAGGTCGTAAAAATATTACTTTTCATAGAAGTGCACAGGTAGAGCAATAAATTTTTATGACAAAACCCGTTTCTGTTTAAAATACTTGTATAGGTAGTCCTTGACTTAAAACCATTTGTTTAGGAACTATTCAAAGTTACAATAGCACTGAAAAAAATGACTTATGAGTGTTTTTCACACATATAATTGTTGCTGCAATCCCTTGGTCATGTGATCAAAATTCAGATGGTTGGCAACTGGTTCATATTTATGATGGTTGCAATATCCGGGGGTCACGTGATGACCTCTTCTGACCTTTTGACAAGCAAAGTCAATGGGGAAGCCAGTTTTACTTAACATATTTTTTGGAGTATAAGACGCACCTTTTTACCCCCCAAAGGGGGTGAAAATTTACGTGCGTCTTATACACTGAATGTAGCCCTGCCCACCCACTGGCCCCCATCCTTTGGCCTCTGCCTCCCAGCAGTTACCTCCTTGCAAGCAAACAGCAAGAAAAAACAGCCCCATTCAGCTTTAGAATAGGCTAATTAGCACAAGTTGATTAGATCGGCCTCCCGACTCTCAGCTGATTTGCTTTCAGCTGTTTTGCGCAGGCTCTTTTGCAAGCTCTTGTTTTGCAAGGTCTTGTTCTGCAAGCTCTTTGCTTACTGTAATGAGTGCTGGAGCAGATTTTTTCCCCTAGCTAAAACGAAACTGAAAGTAAAGCAGGCTCTGCTGCAACGTGACAAAATGAGGCAGGGAGAGAGATTTCTTTTTCTTTTTGCTCACCAAAAAAGGTAGGTGCAAACAATGGGAAATTTAGGGCAAAAGAGGAGAGTTCAAGATTTTAAAACACAAAAGAAAAAAAGCTCTATTTAACTAGGGAATTGTAATAATTGAGATCCTATTAATTGTATATTGTGTTGAAAGCAGAAATGGTTAAATTGTGGAAGAATATGGGGGAAATTATTTGGTTTATTATTATTGGTAAATATAATTAATTGATTTGTAAGAAATTGGATTGCATGGAAATAATTGGAATATTCATGTTCATATTGATTAATATACAAAAAAGATAGTTATAACTAATTGATTTATATAAAAATGTTGAATTTGTATTAAACAATTGTAATATTAATTAATTAACCAATGTGAAGATGGATATAAAAATAGATGACAATGGGAAGGGGAATAATATAGAACAGAAGGGAAAAATTGAATTTGATTAAGATTAGAAATGAGAATGAAGGATAATTTTGGTTTTTTTAAAAAAATAGATGAGGAATAAATATGGCAAAAAGGAAATATATAAATGGTAAATATAATTGAAATGACTAAACACTGTTTAAATTTGTGAACCAGCCAAATACTCTGTTCAAAGAAAATACATTGTATGTTTGTATGTGTGCTTGTCTAAAAAAAAAACTTTTTATAAAAAAAAATCAAAAAAGGTAGGTGCATCTTATATTCTGGTGCGTCTTATACTCCAAAAAATATGGTAACAACCATGTTACTAACTTAAAAACTGCAGTGATTCACTTAACACCTGTGTCAATAAAGGTTGCAAAATGGGACAAAACTCATCTAAAAACTGTTTCACTTAGCAAAAAAAATTTGGCCTTGTAGTAAATCCAAAAGTTAGCTTTTCAAAGAGCTATTCTTTTCTGTACACATGACCCCTTATCAAGCCACACCTATATGAGCAAATGGCTAGTTGTAGGAGATTGTAAAATGACACATCCAAGAACCTTGATTATTATAGTCTGCTGAAGCCAATTTAAACAAAAATAAGAGCAATAGGCAGGTATTGTGTTGATAACTGTCCTTAATGAGCACATTTGGAAATCTGGTGTCATGTTAGAGCTCTCGTATAATTACAGGGTTGGTGTGTGAGTGTGACATGTAACAAAACATCAAGAAGACAAAATGATTGAGATTGCTCCCCATGATATTTTCTAGTCCTTCAATATATTCTCTCTGACTCTTCTTTTTCCCCTCAGATCAATTATCACAGAAAAAGTATGGCTATACCTTCAAAACTCTGGACTTTTGCAGTAATCTCCTTCTGAAGCTGTGCAGAGTCTGTTATCCATCAATCTTTCTACCAGACTGCAGAAGAGCAAAGGAAGATTGCTCATTTGAGACTGCTGTGAAATTAGCTATTTTGGGTTGCCTCAGCCTGCCTAATGTTAGAACAAAGCTTGTGTTGTTACTCTTCATCTTTTCTCTGTTTTTCCTCAAGTCCTCTCTTATTCTGGACAATTTATCTTGCATTGGGTGACACCCAATGCTCTGTGGAAATACTTCTAGATATCAGCAAAATATAAATTTGGTATAAAATGGTTTGTCATGAATGCTTGAGGGCTCTTGGATTGGAGCTGAAAGGCAAAAGGGAGCAGAATGCCTCCTCCCACATGTTGGGGTAGACCAGGTGTCTTGACAGAAAAACACTTTATATATATACCCATACACACACATACATTCTATCTATCTATCTATCTATCTGTCTGTCTATCTATCTATCTATCAATCAATCAATCAATCAATCAATCAATCAAATGTTTTTCTGTCGAAGCACCTGGTCTACTCCAATATGGGAGGGAGCATACTGCTTCCCTTTCGCCTTTCAGCTCCAATCCAGGAGCCCTCAAGCAGTCACAATCACAACAAACCATTTTATACCAAATTTATATTTGCTGATAAAGAAATAAAGGGAGACTAGTATACATCTATTTCAAGCTATTTAGCTCTCATCAGCTAGCCTTATCCTTACTGGCTTACTCTCTTACTCACCTACTCTCCCCTGGCTCAAGCTGATAAAGGGAGAACTTGTGTCTCAGAGGTTAATATAACTGCCTCATATGCAGGCAGCCCAAGTTTGAATTCGAGTAAGGGTATGACTAGCTGATGAGAGCTAAATAGCTTGAAATGGATCTATACTAGTCTCCCTTTATTTCTTTATCAGCAAAATATAAATTATATAATTGCTCCTAGAAGCACGAAGCCAAAAACACCAGCCTGAAGATGACGAATGAGACTTCATCGAAACGTTGCCAAGACACTTCCAATTTTACGCGGGAGAAAACCCAAATAACCAAAGACCTACATACAAACACCCGCGAAAACTTCAGAAAATGTATGTATGTATGTATGTATGTATGTATGTATGTATGTATATATGTATGCATTTCTCTTAGCCAGGTTTTTCCTATGTAAACCAAGATTTTTCTGCAGCCCTAGTTCAGCGAAATCACAATCCACTAGTTTCTAGGCTTTTTTTCTTCTGGCAGCCAGCAGGCCCTATGCTGCCCATTGGGAGACTAATATAGATCTATTTCTGGCTCGTTAGCCTTCATCAGTTAGCTACTGAACTAGGGCTGCAGAAAAATCTTGGCTTACATAGGAAAAACCTGGCTAAGAGAAATACACATAAATCCTACGAAAAAGTACGAAAACAAATACTGTACCTTTACAGGGAGGATCATGAGATGTGGGTGTGGCTAACTGATGAAGGCTAATGAGCCAGAAATAGATCTATATTAATCTCCCAATGGGCCTGCTGGCTGCCTGAAGAAAAAAAGCCTAGAAACTAGTGGATTGTGATTTCACTGAACTAGGGCTGCAGAAAAATCTTGGTTTAGGAAAGAAAACATATATAGATAGATAGATAGATAGATAGATAGATATAGATATAGATATAGATATAGATATAGATATAGATATAGATATAGATATATAGATATATATATATATAGATACACACACACACACACACACACACACACATACACACACACACACACACACACAAATATATATATATAAATGTTTTTGGTTATTCGGGTCTTCTCCTGTGTAAAATTGGAAATGTCTTGGCGATGTTTTGACGAAGTCTCATTTGTCATCTTCAGGCTGGTGTTCTCGGCTTCATGCTTCCAGGAGCAATGTGAGATCGCAGTTGTTTCTTCCTTTTAACTGCTAGTGGGGGTGTGAGCTGATTGGGTGTGAGCTTGGCTGTGTTCTGATTGGGTGGAGGTGTGTTTTGATTGGTTAGGGGCTTGGCTGTGCTCTGATTGGATGGGGGGTTGGCTGTACTCTGATTGGCTGTACACACACTTCCAATTTTACACGGGAGAAAACCCGAATAACCAAAGACCTACATACAAACACCCGTGAAAACCTCAGAAAACATACACACACACACACACACACACACACACTGGAGATAAAAAAGGGAAAATGAGCGAATAAGTGAATGTCTCTCCACTATTTTATCTTTCAAGTAATATGAGAAAAAAAAACCAGTTTAATATCAAATGAACAAATCACCTCACCCCCTGACAAGGGCACAACACTGCATGTATTAGGAAAAAGAACTTTGAAGTTGGGGGTTGCTTGTTACTTTGGTACAAACTTTAATCAGCAGTTATAAACTTAATCCGGTAATGAAGCATCTTCAAGTAAACAACCAAGCTCAGAGAGCACCAAGAACTCCCCAGTTCTTTTACTGGAACTTTTTTGTATGCAAAGCAATCCCATTCTCTCTTCTAAGAAATCCAAATAAGCAGTACTCTTGAATGGGGGCATATAGAGATCAAAGACAGAAAAAAAGAAACTCAGCAATGAACTACAACTGGATAAAACCACTTTTTAGATATCCTGCAATGTTAAGTAACTGGCAAAATGGATACATTAAAAGCAGTTAATTAAAAATATGTTCCGTTTGAATTAAAGAAGAGGAACATTATCTAAGACTTGAAGTTTGATGCAGCCCCAGGCCAACTTGATTGATACCCGTACAAACATTATATTAAAACATTGCAATTTTTGGCTCCGCTAGCGGAGGACTGTCTCGACGCGGAGCATTCTCCGGGGGATATGGAGGGGGCCATCCTTCTGAGCCCTCCCCAGGACAAACGGAGCATTCCTGGGGCGACTCAGGGGGCCCAGCCTCACCCCCAGAAGCTCTGCCTGCTCCTCCCACTGAGAAGCAGGTTGTTCGAGCCGCCTGCCAGCTGTAAGGCGGCTCTGACGCGCCAAGAAGCCGGCGGGCATGGAGAAGCCCGCCGACGACGAGGAAGGCACCACCGGAAGTCCAGCGGAGCCAGACGCTGGAAGCAACACCACAGTTGAAGCGTTTATTGAACAAGCTGAAAAAGAAAGAAGAAAAGTCGAAGCAAGTATGGATTTTTTTACTGATTTTTTATTGATTTTCTGGAAGAGGAAAGAGGGGAAGGGGGAAGGAGAGGAAGAGAAGTGAAAGTTCTTAAGAAAGTCCTTTAAGATGGCGACTGGTCTTATTTGAAGAAATGCCAGAGCGACTGAAAATGGAGGTTTTGAAATAAATACTCTGCAATGGGAAAGGCACTTAAAGTAAGAAGAATTTTTTTGGATATTTTTTTTTCTCTTCTTTTAATTAAAGTAAAGTAAAGTAAGATAAAGTTAAGCAAAGTAAGGCAATTTAAAGTAAAGTAAAGATGACTAAAGGAAGGGGGGGCTCCCCCACGAGCCAGCTGAAGAAGAAAGTTGAAATGATGCAATTGTGTGGATTGGCAGAAGGGGACTTAAAAGATCTTATAACAACTTCTCTACCGAGCGTAGTTGACAAAATTAAAAATTCACAGAAGAATCTTGTGGACTTGATTGCTGGAAAGCAGGACCAATTAAGTCAAAATATTATCAAAGTAATTTCAGATCTTTCAAATGTGGTGATTGAAATGGAGGAGAAAGTAACTGAAATTAGCAGTAAATTTGATTTTCAGATTCAAGAAATACAAGAAAAGTTTGTGGAAGCTGAGACTCGAAATCAGGCTATACAGAATGATATTATCATGCTGCAAATCAAAACTATGGCATCAGCTATCAGGGTAAGAGGTATTAAAGAAAACCAGAGAGATTTAAAAGCAACTTCTGCAAAGGTCTTTGCTGAATTACTAGAGCTAGAAAATGAGATAATTCTTGGCTGTATAGAGAAAATTTATAGAGTCAACTCACGAATAGCCAGACAAAGGAATTTGCCTAGAGATGTTGTTGTTTACTTTACTGATAAAAGGCTGAGAGATGACATCTTACAAAAGTCCTACTCTGCCAGAATGCAAGTAGAAGGGGCACAAATTAATATCTTTAAAGAGTTACCATCGAAGGTTCTAAAGGATAGGAAAGAATTTGCCTTTTTAACTAAGGAATTGAAGAGAAATAATATCCCATTTAGATGGGACTTACCAGCTGGCATAATTTTTAGATATCATGGTGTGAGATATTGTTTGAATACTATTGGAAAGGCGGAACATTTTTATAAAAATATCCTTAAGGGAGCTTCGGAATATCTTAAGAATAAGAAACAAGAAAGAGAGTTTGCAAAAGGTAAACAGAAGGATGAGACTCAAAGCATGAATCAAAGAATGTTAAAAGTACAAGGAGTACAATCTGGTTTCTCTGAGGACTTTACTATGGATTTTTCAGATGGAAAAATTGAGCATACCAGTGAACCTAGACGAGGAGCACCGGACCTTGAACTGCTGGAGCAAGATTTAAAAAATATTATAACTCAAGATGAACAGCAGCAGAGGTCCAACGCTCCGCAAGGAAAGGGTGGTGATGTCGAACAGGAACCAGAATTTAATGAGGAAATTCAAGCGATCACTAATGAGTGTCGTGAAATTCTCCACCAGATACAGTTGTTATCAGAAAGTATGGATAACTTCGGAAAATGGTTATAAAATTCTCAAAGTTTATACTGAATTGGATTTATGGACTATAAAGTCCTCATCCTGAATTGGAGACTTATAAAATTTTTATTACTTTGAATTGGATTCAACATCCTGAGTAAGTTTAACAGATCGCTGCAATAGTAGCAGCGTTCTGTGATTACCCTATTATAGGTTTTTTTTTTGGAATTTATCATCCAAGAGGAAAGAATGGAAATGAAAACATCTCGCAACCAGAAGGAGTGAACAACAAAGGGTGGCAGGATTTGAAACAGTTTTATAAGAACATCTGGGAATGCAGTTTCTAGGATTTTTTTCTTTTTTTGATTTTTCTTGTTCTTAAAGCTTGGCGGAGCTGCATTGGGTTTCTTCTTGTTGAAATAGAATACGTTAGTCTGAATGATCCTACCTAGAGGTGTGAATATCTTCGTGGTTGGATGCTATCTATATAAAGTCACACGGGGGTTTATATGGAATGCTTTATTTTATTGATGGGGGCAGATAGAAGATGAAGCTTATTGGAATTGGATATATGTGAAGAAAGAAGATTTAAGTTCAATCAGGATGAAGAGAAGATTGAAATTCGAGTTATGGAAAATTATAACAATATATGTAATTATATTGTATTGTATGTTCTATGTTCTTTTCTTTAGGGGGGTTTTGTGTTCTTGAATTAAGGGGATTAAATAGCTGGGATTAAACTATTTGATATTACTTAATATGAATAAGTAGGATATATAATTTTTGGGGGACAGTGTATGGCATATGATTAGTAATGTTAGTAATGTTTTTTTTTCTTTGGGTTAAATACTATAATGGTTATTTTTTTCTGGGTGTTTTTCTTATTATAATATTGTTAATTTTAGATAAATATCTATGTTTATGGGCTTTTTAAAATTTTATTTTTATCTTCTTAATTCTTTTCTTTTTTTCTTTTCTCTTCCTCTAAATTTAGAATTGAATATATAATAGTATTTGCTTTTCTTATCGTTACAAATTCTTGTTGGTTTTTTTCTTTAAATGTGTAGCGGAAGTCAGGGGTGGGATGGGGAGGGAGGGGGGGCGTTGGGGGGAGATTGGGGGGGTTAGGGGGAGATTGGGGGGGATGGGAGGGTGGGGGTGGGGGAGGGGTGAAAAAGGGGGAAAAATTTTTGTATTGTAAAACTTTTTCAATAAAAAAAAACATTGCAATTTTTCACAGAAAAAGAAAATAGTTAAATACAGGTGAAGTCATTAATGTTAATTAAACTTTAAATCAAGTCAAGTTTAGGTTTTCTACTGGTTCTACCTAGTTTGCCACTACAGCTACTGTTTTTATATTATTATTATTATTATTATTATTATTATTATTATTATTATTATTATTATTATTATTATTAAATCTGTAGTGAGATTCACAGCCTTTGAGGCTGGTTAATAGCTCAGCAGCTCAAGTCCTAACCAAGGACCTAGGAACTGTTAAGGTATCGTTGGAGGATGTAAGCTGTTCCGAGTAAGGTGGTTTTTTGTAGAGTCAAAATGTTCAAGTCCGGTAAATTTAGAATTTCTAAATGGCCGGTTAGCCCTTTGGGTATTGCTCCAAGGGCTCCAATTACAATAGAGACAACACACAATTTCTTTTTCTACAATCGCTCAACTTCAATTTGCAAGTCCTGGTACTTTGTGATTTTTTCTTGCTGCTTATCTTCAATCCGTGCATCACCAGGTATTGCAATGTCAATGAACCATACTTTTTTCTTTTCAACTATTGTTATGTCAGGTGTGTTGTGGACCAAGTGCCTGTCAGTCTGAATACTAAAGTCCCACAAATATCTTGAGTTTCTCATTCTCTAAAACTTTCTCAACCTGATGTTCCCAATGTTTTTTGCTGTACTCAAATCCAAACTTCTGGCACAATTTCCAGTGAATGATCTTAGCAACGCAGTCATGGCATTGTAGATAGTCAGTTTGTGAAATTTTGCTGTACCCACTGATCAGGTGGTCGACTGTCTCATCTTTCTCATTACAGAGGCGGCATTTGCTATAGGTGACAACATGTTGAATTTTTGCCTTCATGCAGTTTGTGGCTAGGGCTTGTTCTTGAGCTGCCAAAGTAAAGCTTTCTGTTTCTTTTTTCAGTATTCCTGATCTTAACTAGTTCCAAGTTAGTTTCTGGTCAGCTTTGCCTTCAATACTTTTCAAGTATTGCTTTTCCAATTTTCAGCTTGCTGCTCAATTACTTCTTTCTTATATTCTGCTTTTGTTTTAGTTGTCTTTAAAAGCCCTCCTTTATTTACTTCCTTAATCATTGGTTCTTCACTTTTCTGGATGTAATCATTCAAGCTGTGTTTTTCTTCTTCCACAGTCTGCTTTACTTGTAGGAGTCCTCGACCACCCTCTGCCCTTGGTAAATATAATTGGACAACATCACTTTTAGGGTGCAAGGCATGATTCATTGTCATAAGCATCCTTATTTTTCTGTCCAAATTGTCTAACTCCATCTGGGTCCAGTCAATTATTCCTGCAGAGTATCGAATCACAGGTATAGCCTGGGTATTTATGGCTTTTATGATGTTTCCTCCACTCAGTTTGGACATTAATATCTTATGAATTCGCCGAATGTACTTGGCTGAAGTTAATTCCTTGACTTTATTATGCATTAAGTCAGAGGCTTCTAAAATCCCCAAGTACTTGTAGACTTCTTCTGATTTTACTGCCTTTATCATTTCTTCATTCCCTAGTTCTATTCCATCCTCTTCTATGATCGTGCCTGTTTTGGTTACTATTGCTGCACATTTGTCAATTCCAAACTGCATACCAATGTCTTGGCTGAATTCTTTTGTGTTTTCAATTAATAAATTCAGTTCAGCTTTTGTTTTACCAAACAGCTTCAAATCATCCATGTACATCAAGTGTGAGATTTTCAGACCTTTCTTTGCAAGTTCATATCCACAGTTCAACTTCTTCAAAATGATTGTCAGTGGTAGCATTGAGAGTATAAAAAGTAGGGGTGACCCTGGAAAATGCCTCGTTTGATTTCAACTTCACCCAGTTCTTCTTCATTAGCCATAAGTTTTTTTTTCCAGAGGTTCATTGAAGATTCCATGAATTTTTGTATGTTGCTGCTGATGCCAAAGATTTCCAGGCATTTCTTGATCCAGCTATGGGGAACTGAATCAAACTCCTCCTCCTCCTCCTCCTCCTTACTATTACTATCACTATCAATATTACTATGATTGTCAGGAAGAGCTACCCTGTTTCCCCCAAAATAGGACATCCCCTGATAATAGGCCCAGTTGGGCTTTTGAGCGTATGGCAATAAGGCCAAGCGCTTATTTCAAGGTTCAAAAAAATATAAAACAGGGTCTTATTTTCAGGGAAACATGGTATTTATGTGATTTGCCCTAAGCATCAGTATAATTCTGCTGGCCTCAACTATTACACATCTTTTGTTTAAAAGCCAACAACAAAATCTGTATTTATTTAATAAATCAATATTTAACAAAAGACATGAGAAATGAGAGATCTTGTGTTTGTGTGTGTGGGGGGGGGGGAGGTTACCAGAGTTTCAATAAAGGATTTCTGTATTGCATTGTTCCTAAGTCATATTTAATATCCACTCAATAACTGAAGTATATTTTTTTTCTTTCCAGTGATGGAGCAATAAGAATGGCACAACAAATCCAGTTTTGTTGCCAGTCATCAATTTTCATATAATAGATATTTGTTTAAAAAAATATGGATATCTAAAAATATTAAATTTTCTCACAAAGTCAGCTTAATGTATCAATGACTTCTTCCCAGATATGATTTTGAGATATTGCAAATATATACGTTTGAACGAAGCATTGTTTTCACTGCACCTCCAGGAATGAGACTAACATGCATTTAAATACAGAGCTGCACACAGTTTCTGACCATTTCACGACACAGACCAAATGTTTGGAAACATATATGCTTAGTTCTATTTTTTCTGGTTTGCTCATCCTAACATATAAAAGCTAGCTATAAAAGTTTGTCATCAACCTCTCCTTGTTCCATACAAGTGGATGGAATGTCCCATAATGTAAGGAATGCCCAATTAAATCAACCTGACTATCACATAAGATTTTAGTTTTTAAATATAATAATAATAATAATAATAATAATAATAATAATAATAATAATAATAATAATACATCCTTACATCCTCCGACAATACCTTAACAGTTCCTAGGTCCTTGGTTAGGACTCGAGCTGCTGAGCTATTAACCAGCCTCAAAGGCTGTGAATCTCACTACGGATTAAATAATAATAATAATAATAATAATAATAATAATAATAAATAAAAATAATTTAAAAAGCATTCTTGGGAAGCATTCTCAACCATCATCACACGGTGTACATACTTTTTATCTCATAGTTGCAGATTCAAAGAAAATTGACCCTATGAAATGATGGATGCTTCTAACTCTATTCATCAGAGAAGCTTCAGGGAAATATATATTACCAGATGGGGAGCACTGAAATGTTTTGTCATGTTTTCATATTTTGGGGAAAAACATTGGGGTGGATGAATGAATGAAACTGCCTCAAAACAGTTAACACATCAACCTTATTAAGAATGAACAAAAATACAGGAAGAAAACATTACTTCTGAATATCACATAATTACTGAATTTTGGTGGTGCAAATGGGTTATTCTGGGAGTTGCAAAATGGGAATTGTGAAGCCACAGGTACTCTAAGATGTCCCTTTTAGATGCATGGTTACAAATTCCATTATACACAATGTCATAATTTCTATATAGATACACTCAGGGCATACTATAATTGTTCTTACTATGTTAGATTGCTAGAGTACATGAATAATCCAATAATGCTGAGGCTTAAGTGTGATCACAACAATAAAGTACCAGCTGTTGTGCAGGAAGGGTATATATTTCATTCACTGTAGACAGAACCAAAAGAAGAAATTAAAAACTTCATTTACTTAAAGTAAAATATAAATGTCAACATTTAATAAATTATAATGAATCATTTATTAAGAAACAAGAAAACAGAAAATAAGAATAATATTGCCAAATATATCAGAAGATTCCATTAACAAAATATAGGTTTAAAACTAATAATCTCCTTTTGTCTTTCCATGCTAAGTAAAGCTCCTGAACAGCTTACATTAATGCCATAAATACAGCTAAAATCCAGAATGATTTGAAAAGTTTCAGAGGGCACGATATGTTTGTCCTAAACAAAATAAATGCAATAGCTTTGAAACTGAAGGTAGAACAGGGACATATTGAATTTAAGCAGGAGACACAGATTATATGGAAATGTTTTTAGCAGTTAATAACAGAGACACACACATTTCATCTTAGAAAATATTACAGTCTTGATAGAAAATTCAAGAGGCTTTCCGATTCCAAAGCTAGCAGGAAATGAGAAATGAATGTGACGTATTGAAAATACAAGAATGTTTGTGGAGTCACCACCAATGGGAGTAGCAGACAGTTCTGGACAGCCTATTTACATAAATCTGATTATACACACAGTAGTTTGAATGTTGTTTTAAAATGCCAGATCCTGGAACCAGACTGTTGCAAGCAAATATAGTCTCCAATGATATCAATTCTAAATTTCAATGAGAGCAATCCAATGCCAACATTCTTACTTTCCTTTAACTCAGCTTGCATGCCTACTCAATTATTGGAGTAACTCTAGGTGCCTTATACATTAGAGCTTAAAAAGTAGAAAAGAAAAGACCAAGAAAACAAAAATACATTTAATACAGGGGTCTCCAATCCCTGGTCTGTGGACCATCAGCAGTCCGGGGTATGCCAGCAACTGGGCTGCGCAAATAAGCGAAGCCCCATCTGCGGGATGCAGGCAGTAAGCGAAACCTCCGGTCCGCAGAAAAACTTTTCTCCAGGGAACCGATCCCTGATGCCCAAAAGTTTGGGGGCCACTGATGTAATACATCTGGAAAAGAATAAAATAAATTCAAACGATCACAACAGCAAGGCATATTATCAGGAAATTAATTACTATATACTACCCAGATAATAGAGAGGCAGAGTGGGTATGGAGAGCGCTAATCCATAAAGCGGCCGAGGGTCAGACAAGACCGAATGGCTGATGACAATGATGACCCAGAGAGCCAGGTTTTATATCTTTATGAAAAGACAGCAGGATAAGGACTATTTGGACATAGAGCAAATTCTGTTCTATGGGGCAGGGGCACCTACAGAGAAGGCACATCTCCCTGGGTCAGTGCTTTATAGCTGGGAGCTGGAGCACATTAATTCTTCCAGACAGACATGATAGGAGATGGTTCTATAGGTAAACAGATCCTCAGGATTTTTTTTAGGTATCACTGGAACCAGGGATGGGTTCTACTTATCTTTACTACCAGTTCGCAACAGGGCCGCATGTGCTCTTCTGCGCATGTGCAGAAGTGTTCTGATGTTGTCAGTGTCAGTGGGCGGAGCCTCCCTCCAGTTTTACTACTAGTTCTATAGAACCTGTCCGAACCGGGGGCAACCCACCACTGACTGGAATCATTGTGGTTTTATTTTTATTTTTCTTTACTTTTTTTAACAGTAACACAGTTGGAAGGGACCTTGGAAGTCATCTAGTCCAACCCCCAGCTCACACGGGAGACCTGTACTAGGGATTCGAACCACCAAACTGCCGATCTTTCTGATGGACAAGCTCAGTGTTTTAACCACTGAGCCACCTAGTCAACCAATATAAACTTTTCAACATACTTTACTGCTATGGAATTTCCTGATAGTCTCCTACTCTAATACTAACAGAGAACAAAATATTCTACTAGCAATTAGTAATAGGTTAGGAGACTATCATGCCTGTAGGTTACCCTGGGGGAATGAAACAAACAGAGAAACAAAAACAAGGCAAGGGCAAACTACTTCTCTGTGGTTGCCAAGAAAACTAGATAGTTATGTCCATGAAGCCACTAGGAACCGAATCTGACTCCAGGGAGTCTTTACCATTTTATGTGAATAGGACAGCCCTGTATCTTAGAGATAATAAAAACAGCCCATAATGGCACAGTAAACCTGACATATGATGTAGTTTATAAAAGAACAAAGGCTAAGAAAAAAAGAAAAGCTTCCCAGAAAGCTAAAATCTCAGCTTCCATAATTTCTCTTAAACAGCATTATTCAAAAGCAATGGAAGAATTTTCTTTTATATCCCATACCAATGGAAAGAGTATAACCCCTTAAGATCTCCATTGTCACTACCATATAAAAGAGCCCAATCTTGCTTGAAGAAAGTCTGTAGATCCTATTAATGACTATTTCTTTGCCTTCATCTTCAAAGTTACTTAGCAGTTATTGCTGTAGAGCCGCTTTTCCTGCCTTGTAATGCAAGTACTTAAACATTATCTGTTGACACTAATAAGGTTAAGAGCCCATCCCCGTACAGCTAATGTTCGCAAAAGCCAATGAATTCAACTCTAATATCTTAGCTGCAGATAGTTCTTATAGATGCCTAAGCATTTTCCTTCTTTTCAATAGAATGTCTTTTAAAATAAGTTCACCGTGACTTTTATTCCTGGGTTCATTTTATACTGTATGGATTTATGCACAGTTCGAAGATGATTATTTTACATAGGTGAATTTGTGAACTCAAATAATGATTTACAGCTTCCTGTTTGCAATTTATGGTTTTTAGTGGCCTGACTTGGCTGCTGATGTGTTGGTGCAGGTCAGTAAACACCATGAGAAAAGGGGAGAAGAAGCTGAATTTTAGTCTTAAAGGGCAGTTGTGCGTGCTGATGAACTATAGCCAGGGTGTCAAATTCAAGGCCCGAGAGCTGGATCCAGCCCACAGGATACTTAGATCTGGCCTGTGGGGCTGGCCTGGAAAAAGCAAAGGTTTGCCCCGTGGTGCCTCTGCCAGTGAAAATGGAGCTCAGGAGGGCCATGAAGCCCCCCCCCACTCCATTTTCACTGGCAGACGGTTGCAGGATGGTTGTTGAAGTCAAAAATGGAGCTTGGGAACCCATTTTCACTAGCAGAGCACCAGGGCCACCACAGAGCCCCCCCAACGTAAGTGCTGTCAAGCTGGCCACCCTAGCCAAACCTACCCTGGTCCCCCCAAGGTCAAACACAACCCTGATGCGGCCCTCAATGAAATCGAGTTTGACACCCCTGAACTATAGTATCTAGCTCTTCCCCACAGCTGGTGCAGGAGATGTAGAGACAGCAGTCTCATTGATCCAGCTTGTTATATAGATACTGGAGACTAGAGCCCTTAGGGGGACACTTACTTCCTTAGTTGTTGGGGGACCTGCTGGTGGTCTGACCCCCCCAAAAAAAGGAGAGCAGGAGAAAAAGAAAGACTGCAAAACAGAGTAACTGGAGAGAAAAGTTGGAGAGTAAAGTTACATGAGTGTGTGGAACAGTTGTCAGTTCTGCTTTGGCAGAGAAAAATAAAGGTCTCGGGTGGCTTTCCTGGAGAAAGGAAAGTGGCAAAGAGACACCTTTACTCAAAATCTACAGTGGCAAAGAGGAATTTTGCTGGCTGCAAGGTGGCATTTTTATGCAAGAACCAAGATGAATTAGGAGGGGATAAGCAAATTGGTGAATCCTTGGTCCTTGGGAAAGGACCAAACAGAAGACCTTGAGAGAGGTTCTTCCCCCAAATTGAGAAGCAGAAAGTGTTCCACACTCAATAGGTCTTTTACAGCTTGCAATAGTACTTCTAGGATCTGATCTACCCAGCAAATCAGGGCACTTAGTGTTGTGCAGATCCGCAGACTAGGCCACAGAAGCATTCCAGAAAAAGGAATACCAGGACTACAATGGCCATATCAGCCTAACTCAGAGGATTTCCCAACAGTGGTGAAGCCTGAGCAACTGTGCCATACAGCTGAAGACTTGCCTAGCAGCCCCACCTTTGGAGATCTTTGCTCCACACTCTGAGGCACCAGAGAGTCTTGGGGTAGGAATGGCATGGAGGCAAATTTTGGCCAGGGAAGGAGGCTGGAGGGGCAGCTGAAGAGTTGCTGGAGCTGGCTGCCCTGAATTAAGGTCTGGCAGCAAGATCTCTCTGCTTAAGCAGACAAGGAGATAGAATGGGGATAAAGCAGTGGTGGGTTGCTCCTGGTTCGCCCCGGTTCAGGCGAACCAGTAGTGGCGGCAGCAGGAAGCTCCGACTACCCGCCCAGACATCATAAAAAATGCTCTGCATATGCGCAAAAGCGCCACACACTTGCAAGGCGAGTGAGAGCTACCGATAGCGAACCAGTAGCACCGGAATTTGAATCCCACTACTGGGATAAAGGAAATGAAAACCCAACAAACAAAAATAAAGATTCCCTGACTGAGGATAGGAAGAAGAAGTAGAGAGAGATTTGAGTAGTTCTTAATGCAATAGGTTTCTAGATTAGATCACCATCAATGTAATCTTGAAAAATATCAGAAGACTGCACAATCTGTATTGCTTTTTAGGGGTGGTTATTATATATTGAACTCTATACATGAACTAACCTTCCTTAAACATCTCTTGTATGCCATTTCAGAAAGGCTGGTTTGGTATGATAATGCTAAGTTTTCCAGAATGTTCATCCCTCTGACATCTTGAAGACGTATGGGGTCTTCTATAAACAAGATGGACAAACTGGAAAGGCTACATTATTTAATATATTTTCACCTTGATACAAATATAAGAAATACTGATAAGCATAACTCAAGTCATAGCTAACTCACTGCAAAATGTACTTTTAACTTGAAAGAATTTTTCTGTTTATAAATCCAAAGTTTAATTTGCTTTTGACTTCATAAATGGTTTCTCCTTTCGGCTGAAATTTGTCATGCTTAAATAAATCTTTAAGAGTGTGTACGGTTATGAAAATGACAAAAATCACTTGAATATAAAAAAAATGGAACTGCCTTTGAAAAGAAAACACTCTTTCTTTTAGTTTCTTTTATTTTCATGTTTATGGTGGATTTAACTCTTGTTAAAAATTCCTTAAATTGAGTAAAAGCCTATGAAAAAGAGTACAATACTAGAAAACCTGTGGCCAGTTAGGTCCTTCTTCTTCCCACATATAGTATTTTTGATTCATAACCTCCAGGAATTTAATTTATGCTGCTAAAAAAAATAATCTTTATCTATATTGCAATGTGTCAGAAGCTGTTTTTAATATGAACAAAGAGGAGTAGCCCATTAGTTTATTTTGTGGACTTCAACAATATACACCCAGTAGGGCAATAAAAAACAGAGAGCTTTACTTAATATTGGTCATGTCATTCTTCCACTCACCATGATATTAATGAAATTCAATGTGATTAATGATCTAGTCTTTCTTTTCATCATCCTTATCTACATAAATATTTCCTGATTTCTGTTTCATCCCTATTCTGAGTTTCACAGCAGTCCATGACCTTTATGAATTTTGTATGTAACTTTCTTAGGTTCAAAACCTGATGTATTTCTCAGAAAAGAGCCCAACTGATGGAATTGGTTGAATGGCATATCAGTTTTTGAAAATCATCCTTAAGAATTATAATCCAAAGATCTGGACCCTCCCTATATTAGTGTTATGTATCTTGCTACTCCCAAGGAGCCATATTGCTAGAGGAAATCCTCACAGTTGAGCAAACCTATTGTGAGATGCCATGACTTGAATAGAGGTGCTATAGAAACAGACTACATATTTTACTTTTTATATGGATCACATTGAAAACCATATCCTTGCTAAAATCATCCAAGATGATAAAATTAATATTATAATCATCTTAGAAACTAGTAAGAACATAGAGCAACCCAACGTACTTAATAAATGAAAGTAACTTTCAATATAACGATGGCTTTTAAAGGTTATACATGGACATGTCATTTTTGGCAGCATCCATCTGGCAGGAATATTACATGCTCTGACATTTAATAGTGAACATTGCTAGTAAATTCACATTACAAATGTACATTATTGGAATAAAAGTAAGTCACAGTACTTTAATAGTAGATAGTGGATGGAAAGGCTACTACTTGCATTCTCAGCAGTCTGCATCCCAACCTTTCAGGGAAAATACCAGAGTGTTACTCAAATATAGCATTTTCTCTAGGCTGAGACAGCCTGGAAACACTATGTAGAATGATAACTCAACCCCCTCTTTTCATTTAGAAAGAAAGTTTGTTTTTCATTTAAATACAAGCAAGAATTGAGATACAATGACTAGGGAAAAAGAAAAAGGGAATATTAATCTCCTCAGCCCTTCTTTTGTCGTATTTTCCTAGGAGAATCTAGGAAGAAAGAATTTCTGCTGTAATCATTCATAACATAAACAGGTAAACATTTCAACCAGGAATTTTTATTGTCCCTGGCAATTTAATATCTGTAACATTAGTTCTTTTTATGCAAATTCAGTATATGTTAAGTTTATGCAACTTGGAATTTCTTTAAACAGAGTATCCTCTAAATTAGAAGCAGGTATATCTAATTTTGTGATCTAAATTGTGATTAGAACTTATTATTATTATTATTATTATTAATTTATTTTCTATTCAAGATGATTTCTAAACTACTTTCTGTGTTATGAACACCTGTTTCATCCCACTACAATCTTCTGCCAGCTAATGGGTGGGTGGATTGCCCTTCAACCTAGTATTGAGGAAACATTCTACTTATTATTTATTTCTTACTTTTGTTATTTTTACAGGTAACTCAAGGTGGCGAACATACATAATAATTAATCCTGTTCCTATTTTTGCCACAACAACCCTGCAAGATGAATGGGGCTGAAAGAGAGTGACTGGCTCAAAGTGTCCCATAGTTTTTATACTTAAGATGAGACTAGAACCAACGGTCTAGTGGTTTCTAGCCAGCAGCTTAACTACTACGTCAAACTGGCTCTATAAATGTTGTATATGATTGTCTTAGCAGTTTTGACCACTGAAAAGGAACACAATCCTCTGGAAATAAAAAGATTCCTAGTGAAAATTGCATCTATGTTTGTATGACAAAATCTCTTCCTATGACTTTGATCTATTTCTCTGTAAGCTAACATACCAGTGTTGGGTTGCCCCCGGTTCGAACCGGTTTGCAAGAAGTAGAACCAGCGGGAGGCTCCGCCCACTGATCCGGACGGCATCATAGGTGATCTGCACATGTGCAGAAGTGCACGTCCGTGAGCGTGATGCGAACTAGTAGTACAGGTAAGTAGAACCCACCCGTAACATACATCTAATAGGCCACATATTTTGGTTATTACAACCGCAGAACTGGTTGACAGGGAACACATAAGCATCCTATTTTATGGAGGTATATCTGGATTCAATTCAGCTGCTCTTCCTAGAGTTATAGGGATACTGTTTGCCTTAGGTTGTGTGTCCAACATAGAGCCTTTTCCTTTGCAATTACTTGTCTACTCTCTGAGCTGAGTTCTATAGAATAGAATTCAAGTGTCTACTCAAAAAAGCTGCACACCTCAGAGCATGTGTTGGAATAAGATGCCTCCAAGTGTGACAGGAAAAAAAATAACCAAGCAATTTCCTTGACAACTAATGTTTCCAATTATGATTTTAACTTAATATTAACAGAATACATCCTACAACTACAAAAAGAACCCAAAAAACCCACAGAATAACTGAATAATAGAATTATTATTGTCCTCTATTCCAACCCCTACTCCAACTTCCCTTTTTCAAGCAGGGAGGGAAAGGGAAGGAACTATCATTAAAT
This sequence comes from Masticophis lateralis, assembly GCA_030761175.1. Taxonomy (NCBI): domain Eukaryota; kingdom Metazoa; phylum Chordata; class Lepidosauria; order Squamata; family Colubridae; genus Masticophis; species Masticophis lateralis. The sequence goes on from JAUDYJ010000001.1 coordinate 261,016,392, forward strand.
CACTCAGTATCCAAAAAGAAGGGAACATTGTCTAGAAGGCAGGCTAGGGCTCATGTAACAGGTTGATTGAAAGTATTAGCATGCTATATGTCTGATCTATGATCTATGGAAAATACAAAAAAAAAAAAACCCATGTGGCATGTGGATCAGGAATAAAATGTTTTAAACTGAGTTCAGAGACAGACAGAGGTGGTTTCAGCAGGTTCTGACCAGTTCTGGAGAACCGGTAGCGGAAATTTTGAGTAGTTCGGAGAACTGGTAGTAAAAATTCTGATTGGCCCCGCCCCCATCTATTCTCTGCCTCCCAAATCCCAGCTGATCGGGAGGAAATGGAGATTTTGCAGTATCCTTCCCCTGCCATGCCCAAGCCACACCCACAGAACCGGTAGTAAAAAAATTTGAAATCCACCACTGGAGACTGCCCTGGAAGAAGAAGACCTGAAGAGCTATGGTGGTACAGTGGTTAGAATTCAATACTGCAGGCTAATTCTGCCAACTGCTGAGAGTTCGATTATGACCGGCTCAAGGTTGACTCATCCTTCCATCCTACCAAGGTTGGTAAAATGAGGACCTATATTGTTAGGAGCAGTATACTGACTCTGTAAATTGCTTAGAGAGGGCTGTAAAGCACAATGAAGCGGTATATAAGTCTAAGTGGTATTGCTATTGCTAATGGGCTGGACACTGCTGTACTGGTAGAACTAGTAGATGTAAGTGTACATTATTTAATGTGACAGAATCTTGGCTAGCGATATAAAAGAAGAGCAGAAGTGTGGAAAACATTCTTGATTGCTCTATCCTTACATGAATGATTCCTTTCACTGTGTCTCTATTTTTAGATTTTTGGTAAAAAGGAGAAAATATCTTTTTTCTGTTTCCTTCTTCCTATCGTTATATATTTCTAGTAACAAAATCCTCTAACACAAATGCTTGTGTATGAAATTAGTTAAAATATGAATAAAATTGGGGTCATGGTAAAGTACAGATTTCCCTCACTTAGTTGTTCCCCTCCCATTGCAATCGTCATTTGCTCAATTCTTGGAAACATGAAGAGACATTCTTCAGAGCCCATTAATTGTCTCCCACTAACTGAGCAAGACAGCTTGTCTGAATAAATCAAGATGTCTTGGGACTGTCTACTACTGATGGGTTTCTGTGGAGCCACAGTAAACGCTACCTTAGGGGTGTCTCCCCCCCCCCCGCCTTAGTAAACTCAATATATTGTTTTACAACTAAGATAAGAAATTTAACTTCTTGGCTGAAAAATACCAGACAGGAAGGGGATACTGCCTTTAATCTTCATATAATACTGTTCCAATCACTGAAATGCACAGCTAAATGCACAGCTTTCTAAAGCAAAGGGCTTTGTCTTTTAACTCCCTGTTCAATGGCCAAACAAGACATGACAAAGCACATAAAAAGCAAAAGGGGATTACAGAGCTTCATTTGAAAAATACAGAAACACAGAACATTACTTAGGAAAGTATTATGTTGAAAAGCAGACTTTTTCATCCATTGACTGTACAGGTAGTCCCTGACTTACCACCACCATTGAGCCCAACATATCTATTGCTAAGCCAAACATTTGTTAAGTGAACTTTGCCCCATTTTACAACTTTTCTTGCCACAGTTGTTAAGTGAATCAATGCAGTTGTTAAGTTAGTACCCCAGTTGTTAAGTGAAGTTGGCTTCCCCATTGACTTTGCTTGTCAGATGGTCCCAAAAGGGGATCATATGAGCCTGGGATACTGCAACCATCATAGATATCAATCAGTTGCCAAGCATCTGAATTTTGATCTTCAGCTCGAGCTGAAGAAGCTTCTTGGATGAGAAGTGAAACATCTTCAAAGAAAAACCAGAAGTCCAGTTGCCTCTTGAAGAAGCACCTTTGGGACTTTGAACATGGATGTACCATCTGAACACTTCTATTCCATATCCACGTATGAAAACCCCAATTACAGTATCCAATATCATAATGGCAGTTATAACCGAAAGTCCAAAAGGAACAAGATACAGAATTATATCAAAAACATGTAGTTTATACCAGTTGCCCATTTTGCCTAGACATGAAGAAAAATGGTAGCTCTTCTTGATGAAGAGGGTTAAAGGTTGGCTCCTCTTTCATCAAATTAATATGTATAACAAAGGTTATTATCTGAACCATATAAACACAGGCCCAAAATCAATGTAAAAGTTCAGGGGCCCCACCAAATGAGTAAATTCATCTTGTAATTTAAAGATAATTTCAAATGTATGGGGAGTAGCTCACCTGGATGTGGTATTATTATTTATTTATTCATTCATTCATTCATTTATTTATTTAGCTTGTATGCCACCCTCTCTCCAACAAGGACTCAGGGTGACTCACAGAAATAAATTTTTACAAGCAAGAATCAATATTTAAATGTTAAAATTATTAAAATTCCCCTTAAAAACCCCTTCAGACCCATCAGGCCTGGCGAAATAACCATGTCTTAAGGTCACGGCGGAAGGAGTGCAGGTCCGGGGCCACCTGGAGCTCCAGGGGGAGTTGTTTCCACAAAGTTCCACAAAGCCCACAGAGAAAGCCCATTCTCTAGGAGTCGCCAGTCGACACTGCTTGGCCGACGGCACTCCAAGAAGGCCCTCCCTGTGGGAACGCACCGGGCGATGGGGAGCTGTTGCTGGCCGCAGCTGGTCAGTCAGGTACCCCAGACCTAAGCCATGTAGGGCTTTATAGGTGATAACCAGCACCTTGAATCTCACCCAGAGGGCAACTGATAGCCAATGCAGGTCGCACAGGAGGAGTGTAACATGAGAGTGTCGGAACTCAGACGGTATTATACTTTCTTATCTATTTTCTTTTGAAAATTAGGCTGTGCATTTCAACCTATTATATAAAGACAATAAACTAGCACCAAGTTGGTACAGTGACCTTTCTGGAAACTTAAACCTGTGATTTGCTTTTTTCACCTTACAACGGTGTCATTGTATTATTACAGTACCAACAAGGTTTTTTTTCCTGCTACTTCAATACATCTCCTTCTAAAAAAAACCAACTGAAAATAAAGTATGCCTGGATAAAATAATAGCAAAGATGTATTTTAAACATAAATATGAGATGAATTTATACTTTACAATATGATGCAAGAGTGACCGTTTTGTTGCAGCAAATAGAATAACAGAGTTATTTTCTATTTTTCAAGGGACCTTGGAGGTCTTCTAGTCCAACCCCCTGCTTAGACAGGAAACTCTATACCATTTCAGACAAATGGTTATCCAATCTCTTCTTAAAAACTTCCATTATTGGAGCATTCACAACTTCTGGAAGCAAGTTGTTCCACTGATTAATTGACTAACTGACAGGAAGTTTCTTCTTAGCTATAGGTTGCTTCTTTCTTTGATTAGTTTCCATCCATTGCTTCTTGTCCTACCCTCAAGTGTTTTGGAGAATAGCATGACTCCCTCTTCTTTGAGGCAACCCGAGATATCAGAACACTGCTATCATGTCTCCCCTAGTCCTTCTTTTCATTAAACTAGACATATCCAATTCCAACAACCGTTCTTTATATATTTTAGCCTCCAGTCCCCTAATCATCTTTGTTGCTCTTCTCTCACTCTTTCTAGAGTCTCAACATCTTTTTTACACAGTGGCAAGTAAAACTGGATGCAGTATTCCAGGCATGGCTTTACCAAGGCATTATAAAGTGGCATTAACACTTCATGTGATCTTGATTCTATCCCTCTGTTTATGCAGCCTAGAACTGTGTTGGCTTTTTTGGCAGCTGCAGCACACTGATGGCTCATATTTAAATGATCCCTATCACAGTTGGTACTATTGAGTCTGGTACTACCTATACTGTGGCTGTGCATTTTGTTTTTCTTGCATAAATGTAGCATTTTACTTTTTTCACAACTGAAATTTCATTTTGTTAGATAGTGCCCAATGTTCAAGTCTGTTCTGTATCTTAAGAAAAGTTTTCTTATTTGTTGAGGGGAAAAATCATACTTACTTCAGGGTGTATTAAGTAGGGGAAGATATTCTACCTGCCAAGTTCAGTTCGTTGTATTAGTTCGGAAAAATGAATATTGCACCTACTGTGCTTTCTTCCCCAAATGGTATTTCTATAGAAGTGAGGCAGCTTTGGTAAGAAACTCCCAAAGGTATTGATGACATCAATGTTTAAAAATTCAGCTAACCTACTTTGCAATTAAACAACAGGACAAGGACCAGAAATAAGACCAGAAGAACAACAGGAAAAATACAGTTCAAGTTAGATCATTTTGGGATGGTGTCTCATTAACATTATTTAATATGACAAAAACTTAACACAACCATTATTTTATGAATCCCTTCTGATAGACAGCCATCAATCACTCAACATATAATTTATAAGTAAAGTTTACCATACCCCCCCCACACACATATATCCCATCTGACTTAATTAACCTTCTGTTTACTTGAAGTGCTTCATATGATTACAGATGCTCTCCAGCTAGGGAATATTTGCATATAATCTGTGGGACTGGATATTTATTTATGGCATCCTGATACCGACTCGAGGAAATCACTTGAAAATGAATGCATCTGTTTCTATGTTTTGCTGTTATTATGCCTCAGATGACTAACACAGGTGAGATGCATTGACAGGTAAACACAGCAGATCATTGTTGGCTAATATCGTTTGTGGATTTATTTGCAGGGTTACACTGATTAATCAGTCCCCTAGCGTATGCTTTCTTCAAATTTTCTTTCTTTTTATTGAAGCACTATCAATATACAGAAAATGTTTACTAAATCACAGTGTAAATTATGTAAGTAAACACTCAAGTCAATATGGAACTTTGCCTGTTCTGGTGGAAGCGTCCATGTAATTCAAAAGGACCACTTTGTATTCTAATGCAGGTTCTGTTGTCCTGGTGACCACAGTTAAGTAGCCCAAAGAGCAGAAGCTATGAAAAGTGTCTCTGAAGAGTCTCTTATCCATGCAATAATTTGTTTTCAATGTTTGCTTCTATGCCAGGCCCACCAATGATGCATAACCAAAGTGGAAGTCATCAACTAACTAGAAACATCAACAAGTTTGGGGAAATCTTTACACTGACACTTGTTTTTCAGAAGTTAACAGACAGTACTGAAATGAGAGGTAGACCTTGCTCACTGGACACGCACGTTGAGTTAGGTGGAAAACAAGATGGAATACACCAGTGATGGGATTCAACATTTTTTATTACTGGATCTGTGGGCGTGGCTTGGTAGGCGTGGCATGGCATGGCATGGCTTGATGGGCATGGCAGGGTAAGGATACTGTAAAATCTCCATTCCCACCCCACTCTAGGGGAAGGATACTGTAAAATCTCCATTTCCACCCCACTCCAGGGGAAGGATACTGTAAAATCTCCATTCCCTCCCCAATCCAGGAGAAGATTACTGCAAAATCTCCATTTCCTCCTGATCAGCTGGGACTTGGGAGGCAGAGAATAGATGGGGGGCAGGGCCAGTCAGAGATGGTATTTATCGATTCTCCAAACTACTCAAAATTTCCGCTACCGATTCTCCAGAACTGGTCAGAACCTGCTGAATACCACCTCTGGAGTACACACAAGACTGCATGAAAGAGACTAATGAAGACAATGACCAGGGCAGGCCAAGGGAGAAAGGCTACTCAGGAGAAGGAAAAGATCACAGAGAGGGGAACAACGGGAGTCTAGTAGCACCTTTCTAGAGTAACAAACTTTATTAAATGACACAAACTTTCATGACTTGAGTTTACTTCATCAGATGCAAAAGGGAAAAAAAAGAAAGGGGAAGAGGATTTGAATTTCCAGTCACCTCACCTATCCTATCTTTCAAACTGTAAACCTTCAGGTACAAGTGTCATTCTTCACTTATAACCCTCAGGTTTCCACCAGGTTATATCCAGTACAGATATGCATGTAGCAATCCATGTAGTAGAAGTATGCAAAACAGACTTGCAAACAAGCTATTAATATTGTTTACAGGCCCTACTTTAAAAATGCAACAATGTTCTAATTATAGAAGAGATTCCTGTCTTTGATGCTAACTTTGGTTTACTCTTATTCTCTAGAACACAGGCTCAAGCAATCAAAAATATACAGCAAATTGGAACCCCCATGGAGTTCAAAGGTATATGTTTCCTAGTAAATATTCCAGTTAAGAAGAGTCATGGTGCACAGTGGTTAGAATGCAGTATTGCAGGCTAACTCACCTGCCAGGAATTCGATTCTGACCAGCTCAAGGTTGACTCAGCCTTCCATCCTTTCGAGGTCGATAAAATGAGGACTCAGATTGTTGGGGGCAATATGCTGACTCTGTAAACCACTTAAGGGGTAAAACACTATGAAGCAGTATACAAGTCTAAGTGCTATTGCTAAACCAAAATTAAGAATGTAAATGGCAGGGCTTCAGGGAAGAAAAAACAAACTTGAAGATAGATCCACTAAAAGCAGAGCCAACGATTGCAGCAGAATGACGAATTGGTGAGTAAACCAGCTCTTCCTAATTCCTCTCCAGACAGGGAGAGGACTTGAGATCATCCATAAGTGCTCCAGATAATTGATCCTTATGGAGGTTTAAAGCTCTGGGAGGCAAAGTAATAGCTATCTTGCTCAAACCATAATTGGCACTTTTAAGAACACTGAGTTCACATACACATAAATTACTGGAAATAACATACATATTTAACCTTAATCAAATAAATTGGTTTTATATTCCTTTCCTTTTAGTACAGTAACTTATCATTTTCTGTAAACAGCAAAAAAACCCCTTCATTTATCTTATCTCTTATCTGTAAATCAATCTGTAAAGCCTCATAATTCAAAACTAGTAAAAAAAATCCATTAGCAGCTACCAGAAAAAAGCAACAAATTAAGAATCTTGATCATTAACCCTTTCAAATTCTGTCCCACAAGTTGATTTCTCATCATTTTCTCTTTGTCTCAGAAACTCCTTCAAAAATTTAACATGTCCTAGAAATAACATCTATATATTAATGAAAGAATTAAGGATTATAAAGTTAACACCTTAGCTTTAACTCCTCCTCTAAGAAGACAAGAAAAAATATCTTCTTCCCATATCTTATCTATAAACAAATCTGTAAAGCCCCATCATTCAGTCATGGTCAAGAAAAACCCAATTAAGAAAAAAATCCTAAATATTTAACCTTAATCACTTAAACTAACTTTATATTCCTTCTTTTTTGCTTCCTTTTCTAATCACTTTCTGAAATTGCTTTTTAGCTATTAGGAATCTTTGGACTGACAAATCTGAAAACACTGGGTGAGTTTTCTTTATGTCATGCTCAAATCCATGGATGATATATGATAATTCTTCCAAGTTGACTTATTTATTGTCTCCACAGATATAGATGAAATCTTGCTGGATTGAGCCCTTTAGCCTCTGCATCTACAATATACTCTGTGAACTATCAGGGAAGGGATGTCTTCACTCTCTTTCTTTCAAATGTAACAACTGGATTGAGTTGCCTCTTACACCTCTGGAATGTAACCTTTCCCTCCTGAGATCACAGCTCCTTACTATATTCCATCACACTTCAATGTTTCAAAAAACAAGTATTTTTAGTACAAGTTTAAGAACATACATTTTGGAAAGTTACAAATGGGTTAAGGATCCAGATAAATTTGAAACAAAATTTTGGAATTAATTATGAGTCCTTTCTGTGGGAAAATCCTTTTGTTTTGAATTCTTTAAAAAACGATAGGTTGAGACTTTGAAAATTGAATGCTATAGGGAACCAGAAGGAACTAAAGATGACAATTAAAGAACTCTTAAATTTGTCTTATTAATATAGAATGAAGCAAAATATTTATTTTTGAATAATTTACTTAGAAGTTAATTTTAGGGGTTTTTAGTAATTTTTGACTTCATTTATATATTTTACTATATTATTATTTTTCTTTTCTATTTTTCATTCTATTTTTCTTTTTATTCTTTTAGTTTGTATTAGTTTTCTTCTTTGAAATTGTAATGTTTAATATTACTATTTTAAAAAATATAAATGGCATTGAGTATGCAAGAGAGAAAATGTGGCATACAGGCATGAGAGAAGCTTTTTGTGTCTCAGTAGCTATCTACATGACCTACTCTAGGCTGGCCAACACCTGTATCTGCAATGTAACTAATGCAGAAGAACTATCCATGTGTAAATTTTAGAGGTAGGATGTGTACTGGATAATCATTATGATTCCAATTTAAAAACATACACTAGGCCATTGGTTAGTAATCTGGAAAACATTTCCTTGATAAAATACAGTTGTAAATGCATTAACGGGAACACTGAATTTTTGATAGAGTATATCCTAATATTCAGGGAATAGTTCTGGGACTTCAGGGCAAAATAACTATTATTATTATTATTATTATTATTATTATTATTATTATTATTATTATTATTATTATTATTAATTGGATTTATATACCGCCCTTCTCCTTACGGACTCAGAAACTTCCTTTTAGAAAGTAGAGCAGCAACAATGCACCCCAAAGTAATTTTTAAAGACAAAAATGTCCAAGAGTACATTATCCAAAAGATAAACTAAAATTGTTAGGCTAAAAACATAATCCAGAATAAATCCTATCCACAAAGGCTAGTATGGGTATTTGATCTCTTGGAAATTAAACATGGTGCAACAAATTTACTTGCAGAATAAATGGACCAAATATGGATTTTACTAAAACAATTTAAACTCCTTTAATGCTATACATTTACGTTTATTTTAAAACAGACTTCTTTAAATCATATTTGCTTCCAAGGAAATATTACAAACATCCTTCTAGGAAAGAAAATAAACATTTACCATTCTAACCATATGCCAAATGGTTAGAATGGTAAATGTTTATTTTCTTTCCTAGAAGGATGCTTGTAATATTTCCTTGGAAGCATATCCTAATATTCAGGGAATATTGCTAACTGAGTTTACCAAAGTTAGCCTGGCTAATTTCAAATATACTCAGTCTAACTACAACGTATTACCACTAATATTGAATTAGCTTATTATTATGCTGGGACAGCACCTACTCACTCAAGAGCAACTAGTCCAATCCAGCTGGAAACAGGTTTGCAAGAAAAACAAGATTTGCTTCCAGTTACTGTCATAGCCAGTTTGATCTTAAAGGAATCAAGTGAAAATGCACAACATTTCCCCAGTTGCTTAAATGCTAGTAGGAGACTTACTGCGTCTTTCACATTTGATTCTTTTTATTACTGTGACTTTTACTGATGTGTATGATGTGGGTAGCTATATAAGAAGATAAATAATCCAGGAAATTTTGAATTGCCCTGGAAGTTTATACTGTACTCTGTAAGTTTCAGGAAGAGTTGTGTGCAAAGTTAATGCCTTCAGGAATACAATGCCAGCCTGATTTGTCATTCTACAGTTGTTGGAGAAGGATTGGTGCCTTCCTTTCTATATACCTACATCAAGTACTGCACCGGCGCTGGGAAACCCGACAGGGTCTAAAAATAGCTCAGACGGCTCCTCACAACTGATCGAAACCCATCCACCGAACTCTGTAGAAGGACTTCAGCTTGGAGTAAAGATACATCTGGTTAAACCACTAAATTATATTTAAAAATGTAAAGGTGGTTTGCATAAAAATGCCTTGGGATTCACATGCAATGTAATATATCTTGGAATAAAATGTTGAGAACAAACGAAAGGATCGTTTGCTCTTTCGAGTCTCCTCCAAACACCACCGTGTAAACGACAATCCAAAGTCAATTCGGGGGGGGGGGGGAAGCCGCGTTGCCCGGACACGCGCTCCCTCGACGCCCCGAATTTTCCGCGCTCGCCTGGATCCAATGGGCAGCATTCGGGCAGTTGATAGGATAGACGCCCGCCCCTCCGCCCAGCGCAGCGCTTCTTTGAAGAGGTCTCTGGTTGGCATCTGGGAAGTTCTCGGGAGCCCCTCGTGTCCTTCCCTTCCCCGTGTTCCCGCCACTCCACCACTGCTTACCTGCGTCGGCCGGCCGGGGTCTGCCGCTGTCCCGCAGGTAGTAGCTGAACTCCAGGCACCTGTCGTTCTCGACCGTCCCCTCGGAGCAGAGCTCGACCAGCAGCTTCAGCGCTTTCCGGCAAATCTCGTCCTCCCTGCCACGAGGCATCGTCCCCCAGCATCCTTGTGAGAGGAGAGGAGCTCCCCGCTCGCTCACACGCGCGGCTTCGGCTGCTGCCCGCCTCTCGTCTGGCGCCCACAGCGAGGCAACTGGGGAGACGCCCGCATGTTTCGCAGCGGCGGCGGCGGCAAAGCCGTTGCCCCCCGTGGTCTGCCGCTCCCAACTTCCTCCTCTCGGCCTTGGTGCTTGGATAGAAGAGGTGCTGCTGCTGCCTCTGCCGCCCGGCATGCGAGATAGGAAGGTCCCCTCCCGGAGGAGGAGGAGGAAGAGGAGGAGGTGGATCCCGCCACCAGTTGCGCGTAGTCTAGGCTCATCCGTCGACGCGCAGCGGCTCCGAAGCAAGCCTTACCTTAAAGTCCAAGCGGCGCCCTAACAGCGCTACCTAGTGGCAGGAACTTTTTGTTACGAGCCAGGCCCCACCAGCCGCTTTGCCTTTTCTTGAGCCGTCAAATTTGGCGCGCTTTAACCAGACTCGGACTTTGAGTAGATCGCCTGCGACGCGCGTTGCCCCTCGGAATAAAGTGGCGACGTCGTGAATACAAAATTTCCTTGACACAAAAAGAGATCGGTTCTTCCTTCTTCGGCGATTTTTTTTTTTTTTTTTTTTGGTTCGTCGGTCTAGGATGCAGCCCTAGTTTTCCTTCATCTCCCATCCTGGGAGTTTACCGGCTCCACTCTGCCTGTCTCTGGATGCAGATGAAGTCAAAGGTTACCCCTTGCTGGGTAATTTTTATTAAGAACACTACCCCCTCTCTAATTAGGAAATGATTGCTGTATATATAAAGGGGTGGGGGGAAGCGGAGGGTGGAGAAGCACGATTGTTGTTGTAAGTAAGAGGGGCTTGGAAATTTTTAGTTAGTATTGTTGGAAGGAAAATCCATCTGGTTCAGTTCCAAGCTGGGAGAAAGACGCTGGAAATTACATGGAGGCCGATTAGAAAGAAAGACTGTACATTGAAGAGCAAAACCAACCTGTGGTTCTGGGGCAGCTGACCAACCAACTGGGTGAATGGAAGGGTTCTTATATGGTTCTGTAACTTTGAAGTTTGGGATTTGTGTAATATGGGCTTTGTGTTCTGAAAGGGTGTTGGGTAATTCTTATTGTGGCTGATGGCTACGTCCTTTGTTCGATTTTTGGATGAGGGGATGCTTGCTCTGATCCTATCACTCTGCTTTTGTTAGCTGTCAAAATTGTTGTAAGGGGTTTTGAAATATCCTGTCTTGAATGGACTTCTGCCGGCAGTATTTGCTTCGTTTACGAATGGAGCCATCTAGATAGTTGGATTCCTCTTTCAATAAGCTCATTATCTTAAGTTCCATTAGCTTCTTGTTACAATGTTTTCTTTAGGTGTCTGGCTGGAATGTGGAATGGGCTTCAGATAGGTTTTTTTAATTAGCGTCTTGGTCTTTTGGCTTTTCTGAGGTTTTTCCTTATGGTTAATATTTTATTTGGGATAATGGGGGCGGGGGGAGAGTGGAGGTTCAGTTTCTTCTTTCAGCATGTACTTTGGGACAAATATGAAATGCTGTTCTTACCCTGTGGCTGGATCAAACTAAATCCTATCAACAAAGTGATTGGTAGTGCTTATCCCTACGGTTCTCCTTAATTAGCCCCCAACCAGGATGCTTCAGCATTGAATGGGACCTGTTTGACTTCATGACCACACCTGGATTTTCTAGGATGGTTTGTGTGCAGATCCGGCCATCTCCCTTTGGGCGTGTCTTAAGTTAAAATGATGTGAAATAAGGAAAGATGTGGAAAGACAGCAGAACAAAAATAGAGAGAAAGGAGGAAGACACTCACTCCTACAACAGTAGAACTAGGATCTAGGGAGGAGAATGTACCTGCAAGATTAAGGTTGACTAGTTGCTAGCTGTCATCCCCCTTCCTTTATGGGAGAAGAAAGTGATTGAAATACAGGGGAAATGGAAAACAAGTAACAGAAGCTCAGTTCAATACCTCTTATTATTTTTCTGAGCTCTGCAATGGAGAAAAGATGGAACACTACATCTAAAGGTAAAGATTCTCATGCCATTTCAAAAAGTGTTTACTTGTGCTAGTACACCTCCTTTTCTTCCCCAAGTAAAATATTGGTGCTTTTATCATGTTAGTGAATTAGCTGATTATTTAGTTAATCTAGAATTGTGGGCTCCTTAGTGCTCTCTGAGCTTGGTTATTTTCTTGCAGACGTTTCATTACCCAACTAAGTAACATCATCATTGCTAGAAAAGAGTGGGACTTTTGCTTTCTGTTTATATGCAAGTGGCTTGCCCTGTCGGTGTTGGTGGGAGTGTTTCAATCAGTGATGGTATTCAGCCGGTTCTATCTGGTTTGGGAAAACCGGTAGAAGCAGCTGTGGGAGGCTCCACCCACCCGTCCAGATATCATCACGTCCCATTTTTGACTTTCTGCACATGCACAGAAGGCCCTGCTCATGCTCACAGTTGTGAACCGGTAGTGAAGGTAAGTGAATACCACCCATGGTTCCAATACAACCTTTGTTCTTGCCCAGATAATGTAATGGAGATCTATTCTCTGCTCCTTTGCCTGGCTAGAAGAGTGAGAATAGTTTCAAAACTATTGGTTCCCCTTTAGATGGGGACCAAAATGCAGATTAAAAAGCAATTCAGAAAGCAAAAACAGGCCAAGCAAGCAAAGATACATTTATTTATTTATTTGTTTGTTTGTTTGTTTGTTTGTTTGTTTGATTGATTTTTATACCTCCCTTCTCCCAGAGGACTCAGGGCAGTGCACAAATGGTTGCAGTGGAAGTTAATTAGTGACCAGAGGAATGAGTGGTTGGGTGCCCACTGTCCCAACATTAAGCGGACCTCTGCTTGGATCCACGAGTCGTCTGACTTCACCTTCAAAATGAAGGATGACAAAGTGATACCATCTCCAAAGTTATGACAGGATAATGCTTAAAGGGGAAGAAGGAAGAGTATGTTTATGCACTTAATTGTGGTTTAGGTTTGAACTGGGAATGAATGAAGTCACTGTTTTGTGTTATCAGGAAGAAGATTGGGTTAGTCAGGGCTGAAATTCAACTTTGCATGTGCCCGCTTTCTCAACCTATTCAATAACTAAGGGCGATAGCAGCAGAGATAGTGGAAAACTATGCAGTTTTATCTTCTTTCCTTGTCTAAAAGGCTTTTTCCCCCATAAATGCATGCAGTGTGTCTCGTATTGGTTAAACTGATATTTTCAGATTTTTCATCACATCCCTATTCAGTTTATTCTTTTTCTTCTCTTTCTGACTTGTTCAATTCAAGTGCCCATGACTACACTGTAGATTCTTAGGTTTCGGTAGCCCCAGTTTTCCTAAATAAAACTTATTTTTACTTTTCTTTCAAACAAGCAACAGCCTTAAGAATACTGTACTATTTATGAAAGTTATACTCCTAACTCTAGTTATTCTCTATCCACATGTTCTTTCCACTATACAAAGTTACTTTCTATCCAGCAAGACACGAGGGTGTCATAGCAAACTGAATTGGTCCTACAGTATGTTTTGCTCCTTGGTTTTGTGTAAATGTATAGAGGAAAAATAGTTAGATTTGTAGCCAACTGCAATTGCTATTTCTTTAATGAAAGTAAACCAAGACTGGCTTGCAGAGTCTCTTTTTAAACTCCTATTAGTATCCCTGTGACCAGCCCAATAATTTGCTGCTTGAGACTGATCGACAAATGCATTTTTCCTGGGTGCCCACAAGCAATCATAATTTTAGGAATTTTTTTTTTCATATCATTTGTTCCTGGTAAAAGGATGGCATTCAAATAAAATAATTGAAACAAGTTTCCTTAGCCTGATTTATGAATATTTTAAAGCTAGTCTTTCTAAGATGTGAAGTGGTCAGTTATGCATAGCACAACTTCATTAATAAGCTGCATATGTAATAGAGATGAGATGTATTTGCTGTGCTGATTAAAACTAGCTTCCCTGGAGAGGACGGGAAATCTGAAGATTGACACTAACATGTCAAGGCACACTAAAAAAAATCAGAAATCTTCTTGCCTTTCCCATATATCTTCGTCTTTTGCATTACTCATGGAAACATAGAATCATAGGACTGGATGGGGTCTTCTAGTTTAAGGCCCTGCTCAAGGCTGGAGATCTTACACCTTCCCAGTCAAATGGTTGTCTAGTCTATTTCTAAAACTTCCATGAATGGAGTGCCCACAATTCTAGGAAGCAAGCTATTCCATTGATTAATTGTTCTCACTGTCAGAAAATATCTCACTTTTAGGTTAACAAACTTCAGCCATTTTTGTCCTGCCCTCTGATGCTTTAGAAAATAGGTTAACCCCCTCTTTGTAGGGAATGACCAGGCTGAACTTGAGGGAGAGGTCATCATGAATCATGAGTCCCTTAACCCAGATATCTAAGATCTCTTCCTCAAGAGATCTAAGTCCACCTATCTTGAATTCCTTTTCTACAGCCAAATTTCTTCGACTGTTAGTAGTTTAGATTCTTGTAGAGAGCTTAAGCTTGCAATAAATCTTTATACTCATTTGAACTGTGTGGATCTCCTGATTTCCCTAGCTCTTGACACTCTTCTCTGTGAGAGCCCCTCCAGTGCAGGAAGACAGATGTTCCCCCAATCCTTCTCTTTAATAGGCTAGACATGTCTAGCTCCTTCAATAGTTATCATATACAGTTTAGCTGCCAGAATTTTTATCATGTTCGTCATTCTTCCCTCCACTTAGAACTTAGAACAACTTTATTGTCACTTTAAATGTACACTAATCGGCATACATTAAAATGAAATTTCATTGCATATAGCTCTCAAAGTCTCACCACTTCCAATATACACTACTGGAAGTTATTTTTAAACCTCCAAACTTTTTTAAAAGAAAAGTTAAAAGAAATTTTATTCTTAAATCTCCTCCCATTCTTTCAGGTAGTTATAACAAACAAGAATTCAACGGATAAGGACTTGCAGACTTTTTAGACTGAGCAAATTGTGATTTGCTGTTGTCGATCTTCATCATTGGATAAAAGTGGTATTGCGAGTAGTTGCAGAAGGCAGATGGGTAAGGAGTCTCTACTGCAATTGCTTATAGTTTGGCCATCTAAAACTAGGGCAGACAAGAAAGGTGCAGTTAGTTGAGTGTGTGAGCCTGTGGATGAAGAGTGAGTATGTGATGTGAGCATGGGAGTAAATGAGAAGCCCAGAGATGTTTTATAGAGTGAGGTGGGCAGCATATAAATTTAACAAATCTGGAGAAAAACAAGACATATATAGATGAACAAGAAAAGGTAAGAATAGGTAAATAAGGAAATCAAAAGGCTAGATAAACATATGAATAAATGGGATCCTTTCTTCAGATCGCAACAATTAATCCTTGGTTCCTATCTTCATTTGGCCCCCTATCTTTTTCCTGCATTCTTACTTAGATAGTATACTATCTACCTTCATAGTAGGAGGAATCTTCTAAGTCCACTTCTAAGAAAATCTTTGTATTTCTCTATAATTCTTGATCTCTCTGATGGAGACTGGGGAAACAGTCTTTTAGAGAGTGGCTCTGGATTCCAATTCCAAGAAGTTTGTCTTTATTATGCGCTGCTAATTTTCTGAAATTGGTGAAAATCTTCCTATTCAGGAATAGGAATGTGTAACCTGTTTTACATTTTTAATATCATAAATACTTACTGAATTATTATTTTTAAAAATCTGGGATACAAATATTTTAAATATTAACATTGGGGTGAAAGTGTTAAGCATTAATACAGCATTTCTTTAAAGTGCACCTTGGTCATAAATTATTTTGGGATAATAATCAGAATATTTGACCGCTAATGAAGATATTATAACAAGTGTTTCCTAAAACAGACCTAAAACTTTGCTGCAGTGATCCTTAACCTTGTTGTAAAAATGCTTGTCAGCTGTGATTTTTTGTAGACAATTAGCCAATTTAAACCAATTACTGTAATCACTGATGGAGTTATCATGCATTTGGCTTGCCCCAAACAGTCCTTTTTTTGTCCCAGTTGCAAAGATTGCCCCAAAATAGCTAGCATTGTTGTCTCCAGTCCCATACAGTACTTGCAGGGGAAGGATACTGGGAGGCAATGGCAGAAGATGACAGTGGATGGTAACAAACCATGGCTGTCAGTCATGTTCAAGAATATGCATCCATGGGAATGAATGTTACTGCTACCACCTATATGATGTCAGAGACTAGGAAAGGGGTGTCAAACCGGCAGCCTGCAGGCCGGATGCGTCATGATATGTCACGTGATGGCAACATGACGTCACAAGTTTGACATCCATGGACTAGGAAATAGCAAGGAAGCATATAACTACTGGGAGAGGTGGTGCCAGATTCCAGTAAGTATAATCTGAGAATTGAGCTTTTTAAAACAACTTCTGCCTCCTTCTACTCCCTGCCTGAGACAGGTATTGATTTTAGCAGAAATTGATCTAAGTGACATAGAGTTTTCATTTCATATTGCAAATTTTGATTTAAGTGACACGGAGTTTTGATGGGTCTAACTCACCACAGCCATCTCACCACAGCCAAGTCACTGCGAGACAACTTGCTGTGGCCAACTCACTGTGGGACAATGCACCATGGGACAATCCACATAGATATAATGCAATAAATGCTATCTGCCACTGTTTCATCTACATTACTTCCATTTTTGTCAATGGAAATAATGTTAAAGAAACAGTGTCAGATAATATTATCATGTTGAATTATCTCAGGTGTAATTGCCCTGCAGCAAGTTGTCCCACAGTGACTTGGCTGTGGTGAGTTGTCCTGTGGTAAGGTGGCCTCAGTGAGATGGCCATAGTTAGATGGGTGTGGTCGTGGGATGGCCATGACAAGATGGCCGTGGTAAGTTGGCCGCAGCTAGTTGTCCCATTCCAATTTTGATTGTATACAGCAAATAAATGACTTATCGGCAGAGATGTGTGATTTTATACAGCAAACTCTGGCTTGGTGAGAGAGAATTTTGATTTTAAACCCTCCTGCAGTCCCAGTTAACCCTGCTGGGAGTGACTAAAGGAATTATAACTGATTTATAGATGTGTTTGCAGTTTCTTGCTATAGAAGAGCAAACCAAACAAAGCAAACAAAGAATTTTGTACATTGTGCTATACATAACACATTACATAACCAACCCTTTCTCCAGAAAATCCATTCAAAATCTGGAACAGGATGACCCTGTCCATTGTTAGTATTGTTCTACTTTTTAAATCCTTAGTCCATTGAAATTTATTTATGCCAGGGTACATAATCTTGACGAGGCAAGAAAGGGCCACATAAACCTTTGAACGTAGTGCTGGAGAATATACTCCAAAAAATAAATAGCTGAAAGGGAAAATAACAACTTAATATTATTAATTTATTGATATTTATTGAGTAAGCTAATTGCCTGTGAAACAATATCTGTAAACTTCACTAATCCCCCCATATGTATGCATATTTTATCTTCCATATACCACGTTGTTTTCCTTTAGGCACAAATATATACTAGGGCTGTCATGCTTCTGCAACAAAACCATGGATGAGCAGTGGATGGCAGAAAAATTACAGACTCTAGCTCAAGAGGATCTTCAGCCAACAAACATACATGCACACTTCAAACCCAAGAATACACTAAGGCAGAAGCTTGTCCATCCCCAGGATAAAAACACCCAGACACAAACTGAGCAATGTGGTACAATGCAGTGAGCCATGTGCAGATCTGTACATTGGGGAAACAAAACTTCATAAAAACATGGCACAACACAGGAGAACAAGCCCACTAGGGCTCGATTCAGCAGTCCATCTGCATTTCAAAGACAAAGGCCACTCTTTTGAAGATAGCATAATCCACATTTTGGACAGAGAGGACTGCTGGTTTGAAAGAGGGGTCAAAGAGGCCATCTATGTCAAAACTGAACAGCCCTCTCAACAGAGGGGCAGGGATACGACATCATCTATATACAGTCTACAACACAGTCCTTTCAATAGTTCCAAGAATGCTCCACACCTATTTCCATTACTCAGGTGACCCTAACAACACAGATAAACCTCCATGTGGCCTTAACGACTGGCTAAAAGAATGCAAATGACCAGCTGTCTGCAAGGAGTATAAATCCTTCTATTCCCCACCATTGAGTCAGAAAACCCAGTTGCCTCTTGAAAAAGCACCTTTGGGACAACCATGACCTAGATGACTGAGAATCTCCATAGACATATAGATTCTAATTTTTTGCTGTCATCTAATGGTTATCAGGATTTTTGCAGGGTAGTTATGTTGCTTGTTCTATTTGGTTGTTGCTTCTGACCTTTTGTGACCTGAAGGATATTATTTTGTTAGGATTGTCCAATAGTAACTGCTTCTTTGGGCTTTTATAAATTCTTGCTTGGATCACGTTTTCTTTAGTTCATGGTTCTGATGTTTCATGTACCAGTGAGGTATAGATATCTTTGCCAATCTGAATTTTTCTTTTGCTTCAAGGAACATCAGTGCCTGGATCTCATTTTGGGCTTCAATCTAACCACATCTGAAGTCCCAGTTTTAGTTGTACTTACCTCTGCTCTTCTCCAGTAGCTGTTTGGATACCTTCCCTCCTGAAGGAAATCATGCTCCAATATTAGGTTGAGATTTTCTTGATTGTAAACATCTGTTTAGTTTTCCAGCAGCATTTTGAAATGGATTGCCAGTTGCTTCTCCAGTGTATCACATTAAGTCTGATTACTCTGATCTGTCCATCATGGGTTATCCTTCTGGGAGGCTACACTTTCAAAAATATAGGTTATAGCTTCTTTGGGATGCACCAATACATAGTCACAAACCATGAAGAGACATGAATGAAGGCAAATATATGTGTCCCAGGATAATGTTGCAGGATCCAATCTGACACATTCTGGTGAGAGAGAAGTCCCCTGAGGATGGGCTCCAGCATGAGTCTGAAAGCTCAGAAGACAATAACAAGAAGAAAACAACCTTTCCCCTATAACACATTTTATGCTTCAGTCACATCCATTTTTCCCATGTGTCATTTTTTATTTCTTTTAACCAAATTTATACAGCTGCCCATCTCACAAAACATGACTCTGAGCAGCATACAAACATAATGACAATTTAAAAACCATAAAACACTCAAACAAAAGTAAAAATTACCCAAGATTTCAGGAGAACAAAAATTATTTTGCAGGCTCATCATGGGATCTTCAAGATTGATGGAAAACCATGTTTTAAGGGTTCTCCAGAAAGCAACAGGGAATGGGGCCAACCTCATCTCAGAGTGAATTATGTTTTAAAGCTCAGGGGCCATCACAGAAAATGTTTCAGAGTGTAGGGGCCACCATGTGGGTCTTGCCAGACAGAGTTCCTTAGTATAATGGGACCTGCAACATATTCCTCTTACTAAATCTGATTTAATAGGGAAGAGATCTTTCTTCAAATAACCTGTTTCCATCAAAACTACCAACTTGAATGTCACCCAAAAGCAAAGCAGTTTGCAGAACAGAGGTGCAGTTTATGCCAGGGGTGAAATGCTCCCGGTTTGGACTGGACTGCCCGATCCGGTAGCGATGGCGGCGGGTGGTTCGGAGAACCGGTAGCAAAAATCCCTGCACGCCCCACCCCGTGCTCAGTTGAGCCCCATGATCATCAGAGGCTTTTTTTACTTTTAAAAGCATTTTTTCTACAACTCCTTCCGATGAAAAAATGCTTTTAAAAGTAAAAAAAAAAAGGCTCTGATAATCGCGCGGCTCAGCTGGGATCATCAGAGGCTTTTCAAAGGATTTTTTTCTGCAACCTTTTTGGCCGAAGAGGTGGTAAAAAAAAAATGCTTTGAAAAGTCTCTGACGATCCCAACTGAGTTCCCTGATCGGCAGGGAGGCTTTTCAAAGCATTAGAAAAAATGCTTTGAAAAGTAAAAAAAAAAAAAAAAAGTTGGCTACACCCACCCAGTCACATTACCACCCTGCCAGCCACACCCACAGAACCGATAGTAACAGATTTTACATTTCACCCCTGGTTTATACTGTCTTGAGTGTCCAAGGTGCATGCATAACTTTCTACACAAATGGACTCTGTAGCAGTTCTGGTTTCTCTTCAAGGGCAGGTGATAGAATTCAGTCAAAATAACTCTGCCCAAAGAATCAATCATTTCTAGATAGTGAGGCCAGACTGGACAACTCCACTGAACCTGTATCAAAGCTGGCATTCATCTTGGAATAAATTTGAACACTTTTGTCCAAGAAATGCTCTACAAATTCCTCTACGTAGCCTTGTAAGTAAACTCTGAGTACTTTCCCAGGAAGGTTCCAGTCATCTTAAACAAGGCTATCATTGACTATCTGCAGATTCAGTAAGAGCAGGGAACTCTTGTCACTTTATCACCCTTAATAACACAAGATATTCTTCAATAGCAACTCTGACTCATGTTTAATTGAGTTCATCCCTCATTGAATTCCAACAGTGCACCCATTTCAGCTCTGTGGTTTTCTGTAAACCACAAGGAACAATGGGATCCACAAAAGAGAAGAGGTTGCATGGCCATAATCCAGTCTAAAATCTTAGCTTCCCTTTCAAGAGCTCAGTTGGCATTTGCATCAGATTATCAGGAATAATGCCCAGTTCCCTCTGAGTTGCATCTGGGTCCATCAGTTGCTTGGGGTGGACGGATCTAATAGGTTCTGTCTCCTGTGGCTGAGGCTAACACCAGAGAATATCATCACTACCAGAACATGATCTGACCATGATGGGAGACACCAAATGTTCCCCTAATTCCAGATCATAATTGACACTGCTTCAACAAGAGCTTCTGACCAGGAGTGTAACCATTGTCTTGTGCCATGCCTTGGATGACCTGGAGTGACTATTGTGATGGCCATGGCTACCTTAGGCCCCACCCCTAGAAAATGTAGATTGAAGTCTCCCAGGACCATAAACCTCCATTGCATATACTGAGGGTGAGTTGAAAAGCCCAGGCAGGGTGGTCGTTAGGCAGCAGGGAAGTTGTACAATACAATAATACAATTGATCCACAGAACTCAACTTAATGAACAGGGATCTCACATCCAGAAACTTGTGGATGCTGCCTTACTCTTAGCGACAAGGAGCAAAATCTAGCTCTTCTTCAGTGGTGGTGGGATAAACTTCCCAAATGGTTTTCTGAGAACCTTTTCAAATCAACTTGGTATTTATGGCTTTAAAGCATAAATAAAAAAGTTATTTCAAGAAGATAATTTACCTAAAATAAAAATCTTCAGCAGGGATTATAATGGGAAAGTATAGAAATATACCTGGGAGTAAAGTAAAGGATGAAAAGGCCAAGATGATGAAGATGATCTCATGAGTAATCAGCCATTTATAAAAAATATTTAGTTATTTTCCTTGATTATTATAAAAAGCTGCTCTTCTATTATGCAAAAATATTTACAAACAGTTGGGGCAATGCCATATGTTTTTCATGTTCTGCTACAAACTCTAATTCAAAAAATTGTTTCCGCCACTCCTTTAATTGTCTTGCTGTTACTTTCCATAAATAATGCATGTGTAT
Source organism: Masticophis lateralis (assembly GCA_030761175.1). NCBI lineage: Eukaryota > Metazoa > Chordata > Lepidosauria > Squamata > Colubridae > Masticophis > Masticophis lateralis. Next base: position 261,038,038 of record JAUDYJ010000001.1, read on the forward strand.
TCCGAAGCCTCTGACTATGAAAGAGAAAAGCCTTACAGTACTAAAAAGTTTAGAAAGGGAACCATAAGCGGCTTTTTATGCAAATGAAAAATGGCTCTGTGTTTAAGTCAGGAAGAGTCATAATCATATGCCACATCTATTTGACCTATTTTGAGGCATATCGTTCCTCGCTGCAAGCTGCTTAGGAGAGAATGGAGGCAGAACCAGTAAGATTTTGTAGCTTCCAAGAGAGAAAAAAAGGAAGGGGAAGAGAGGAGAGAGAGAGAGAGAGAGAGAGAGGGTAGATGAGAGGGAGGGAAAAGCTTCAATAAGCTTTTGTGGTTGCCAAACATTGATGATATGTTGTTGTTTGTTTGGAAGGATTAAGGGAATCTAATGGGCAAAACTCAAATATGTATAAAACTTGTTGGCTTTGTCACTTTGGAGGAAGCCCAGTGAGTAAGATGACTTCAAAAAGAACAATATAAATAGGAGAGGAGCTGCGAGTAGAGGAAATGTTATGCCATTTCTCCTATTTCAAGGATATGTGTATGTTAAGCGATGGATTTAGCCCAATTACTCACGAGACAAGCTATTTCTTTAATCAGTATTTATTGCAGGCCTGGTAGCTTCCTAGGCCCTAGGCATCATAGGTCACTGACCTCTGATCTCCTCTCTTCTAGGTGAACATCTGGAACTGCTGGACAAGCACGTGGAGAGTGTTTATATACAAGGGAGGAGTGGCCAGAAGGTAAGGAGTGGCCAGGGGTCAGGTGGGGGTGTACATACTGTATTAACCCTTAAGGGGCTGGGCTTGAAGGTATAGGCACAGTTAGGCATTTACTCTGACAAAAACCCCTCTAAATGTCTAACTGGGTACAGGTACGCTTCGTTTACATAGGTATACATAATCATACATTTATACATATATATACATATACAGGTCATACACAAACACATATTTTTGACATTAGGTAGGCGTGTTGTTTGGCGGGTAAGGGTTTTGTAAGAATATCTGCGGTCTGTTCCTCAGTGTCGCAGTGCACTGCCTCAATGAACCCTATCTCTGAAAACTGTCTGACATGTTTGCATTTGATATCTATGTGTCTAGACCTTTGCCCAATGGCATCAGCCTTTGAAATTTCTATTGCGGCCTTGTTGTCCTCGTGTATGATTATGGGGTACAAGGGTTCAGTCCATATGGCGTTGAGTAGGTCATCGAACCACACTAAATTGTTCGCGGCCTTGGATAGGCAGACGAATTCGGCTTCGGTGGTCGAGGTGGCAACGAGTCTTTGCTTTCCAGTGTACCAGTGGATGGGGGAGTTGTTGAGTAGCATCACGTAGCCGGAGGTGCTTTTCCTGCTCTTGATGTCTCCTGCCCAGTCTGCATCAGCGTAGCATGATAGTTTCGGCTTATCTGTTATTTCTGGTTCCAAACAGAGTTGTGCATCCATGCTGAATTTTAGGTACCTGAGCAGTCTTTTGATGGCATTCCAATGGGACACCTTGGAGTTGCTTATGTGTCTGGATAGGAGATTGACGGCTAGGGCGATGTCGGGCCTGGTCCAGTTAGCGATGTATAGCAGCGACCCGATGGTAGATCTGTACAATCTATTGTCGGTGAAGGGTTCCGATTCCTCGTACATGCTTTTCAGGAATTCTGGCTGCATTGGTGTCTCGCTGGGCTTTGCCTCTGTCATGTTGCACTTGGACAGCAGTTCAGTGATTTTGTCCTTTTGGGAGAGTCTGAACCCCTTGCTGGTCCTTGTCACATGCACCCCTAAGTATTTGTCGATTCTGCCAAGTGACTTTAATGAGAAGTGTTTGCCCAGTTCTGTGGCAAATCTATCGCATCTGCTCTTGTGCTTGCCAACGTATAGGATGTCATCCACGTAGACGAGCACCCCTTCGAACAGATTACATTCTCTCCTTGTAAATAGGCACTTGTCTGCTGAGGTGGCCTCAAAACCCATGGATTTCAGGGCTTTGGCTAGGCAGTCATACCACCTTTTGCCTGATTGCTTGAGCCCATACAGGCTTTTGTTGAGCAGCCAGGTTTTGCTCTCACCTTGGTCATACCCTGGTGGGGCCTTAACATAGATCTCTTTATCCAGTTCTGCGTGTAAGTAGGCAGTCTGTACATCGAACTGGAAGACATCAAGCCCCAGGATGGTGGCTACCACCAGTGCGCATTTGACACTTTCAGCCCTGACGGTGGGCGAGTACGTGTCCGTGTAGTCTTCAGGGTACCTCTGAGCGAAGCCTTGGGCGACCAGTCTCGCCTTGTATAGGTTCCTGTTGTTTTCTAAAGTCTTGACCCTGAACACCCATTTGGTACCTATTGGTTTTTTGTCCTCAGGGGCCTGAGCGGGTGTGTATACCTTTAGTTCTTTCAGGCTCTCCATTTCCTTGTCCATGGCGGATACCCATCTTTCCTTTTCTTCCTTGGGGAGCTTAAGGATGTCCTCATATGAGTTGGGTGTGGTGAGGTTATCGTGGATGGTTAGGACATAGTCCTCTAACCTTTTGGGTGGCTTGTTTCTGCTCTCTCTGATTGGCCTGCTGGGGGGTGGTTCGGTCTCTTGCATGTGGTCTGCCTCTTTGTTCGAGAGGCGGTCTAGCTTTAGAGATGGGTGCCCTTCTTTCCACCCCTTTGTGTTTATTTTGTCGAGGCTGGCTTTGGGTGTCTCTATTCTTTCCCCCTCTTGGTTATTTTTGGGTGCGTTCCTGTGGGTGAGTGTCTCGTTGGAGTGGACCCTTGATCAGTTCGAGTGTTCGTGGAAGTTGGCAGATCGAGACACTACGAATCTGTTGTTGTTATCAATGAATCTGTAGCCCTTAGTGCCCGGCTCGTAGCCCACAAACCTCAGTCTTTTTGATATTTTCTCCCCCTTTCTCCTCAGCTGCCTGGGTATGTGTACGTCAGCTGGTGCGCCAAATATGTGCAAGTGGGATATATTGGGTTTTCTTTTATAGAGCATTTCGTATGGGGTCATGTTGATGGAGCTTGACCACAGTCTATTTAGGGTGTAATTGGAGTAGTGCAGTGCTTCTCACCAAAAATGTTGCCCCATCCCTGCATCCTCTAGTGCGCACCTCATCATTGTCTGTAGTACCCCATTCCTTCTCTCCGCCACCGGGTTCTGGAATGGCGAGAACAGTGAAGATTTGTAGTGTGTGATGCCCTGCCCCCTCAACCAACCGGTGAATTCACTGGCCATAAACTCTGAACCTCTGTCTGTCATAATTTGTCTTATTTTCATGTTGTGTTGGAGTTCTATCTTTCTGTGAAACTCCTTAAACCTCTGGAATGTTTCATTTTTGCGTTTGAGGGAATAGACATACCCATACCTTGTGAAATCATCGACAATGGTGAGAAAGAATCTCTTTCTATGTTTGATAGATGGTTTGAAAGGCCCTACTAAGTCCATGTGTACCAATTGAAATGGGTATTCTGTGGTTCGTTTGGATTTTCGGGGTATGGCCTTGACCTTAACCTTTGACCGCATACATATGGAACACTCCAAATAATTATCACATTTCTTTACTTTAAGTCCTTCAGTACAATCAGACATTTTCTTAACAATAGGGAAACTGATGTGCCCCAGCCTCCTGTGAAGGAGGTGGGCGCAATTATCATGCAAGGGTTTTCCCAATGATACAGAGCTGTTTATACTTTGCTTGCTTTGCTTTATTTCCTGTTGTTCCCCCTCAACTCTTGTGTCTTCTTCTTCCCCTGGGTTGGTGTTTGCGTACATGTTTCCTTCCTCCCTTGCGTTTGGTGTAAAGTATGATAGCCCCCCTTGGTTGTGTACGCTCCCTATTTCTTTCCCTTGTTTGATTATATGAGCTTTCCTGTTCTTGAACGTTACCTCTAGGTCTGTGTCTTGGGTTAGTCTGTTGACAGCTAGTACGTTAAGGAGTATTTCGGATACGTATAATACCCCCTCTATTTTCCCTATGTGTGGTATGTGAGTGTCTCCCTTTCCCTGTGCTTGAACCCTGTTTTGATTGGCCACCTTGAGTTCGAGATTGGTCTTGCTGAGTGGTTCTACGAGTGTTGAGTTGTGTGTAGTGTGATGTGAGGCTCCTGAGTCTAGGAGCCATGTGTTTTGGTCCATCTCGTGCATGGAATTGGAGTGGCCAGGTCTAAATCCGTATGTGGGGCCCGGGCTACCATCCCTAGAGCTGTCCCTCCGTCCGTGTTGCTTTCTAGGGTTGGGGGACCACCCTCTCCCTCTCTCCCTTGAGTGTCTGCGCTCGGGTGATCGCCCCCCTCTGTGTTCAGTGCGCCTTCTATCCCTGCTGCTCCTGGGGCAATCCCTTTTTATGTGGTTCTTGGACCCGCAGGAGTAGCACCCTGGGGCGTTCCCTGCTCTGTCTTGGAACTCTACCTTTCTGATTGGTCTATGTTCCCCTCTGACAGCGTGTTTGTCCCTTCTTAGGTTGTCTTCGGCTATGAGTTTGTTGGTTAGTGCGCCTAGCGTGAGGTGAGGTAGGTAAAGGCTGTCTAGTTGTAGCACGAAGTGGTCCCAGCTGCTGTCTAGTGAATTTATTATGACGCTCTTCATGCTCTCTTCGGTGATAATTCCCCCCCTTTGCATGAGTTCTGCCCTGGCTGCGTTTAATTTGAGTATATGCTCACTCATGGGTACCCCTTGTCTGTGCCTGGGAGAATGGAACTCCCTAGATATCTTTGTGGTGGTGGCCCTGCACTGGCTGTAAAACATACCATATAACATTTGTAAAATTTCAGACACTGTGAGGTTATCATTAATGCTAGGGTACATTGTGGGGGGAATGGTGGCTATCATGATGCAGAATGCCTTGTGGTATAGGTTATCAATCTCCAGAGACCAAGGCTTTTGAGGTGGTCTCTGAATTAAAAATAAGGCATTTTCCCTCATAAAGGCAATCTGTAGATGCTGGCTCCAATCTATAATATTACCCCCATCTAACTGTAGCTTTGGCATATTTGTACAAGCAGTCCCCACATGTCCACCGTTATTACTTACAGTGGATTGCTGTCCATGGTCCAGGTCATGACTGAACTCGCAATATGGCTTTGGAACGTCTGTTGCGAGTCTGTACTGACCTATCTCTATGTTTCTTCTTTCTCCTGCTGCAGGCTGCGACTGAGCATGTGCGAAGGCCATTTCGCTCTGGAAGCCATGGAGGAAGGTTCCTGCTGTTGCTGCTCCTGGGCCTAGGCCTAGGCCTACCGGTGGAGGGCTGGACTCACCCCTGGAGAGTCTGGTGCTCCCTCTGGGCGGCGGACACCACTGCTGGACGGCTGGATCTCTGGAAGAGAAGGGAAGAAGGTGAGGAGGCGAAGCAGTCGTAAGTCGAGGACGGTCGGCGATCGGCGGCGCGGTGGTCGTAAGTCGAGGACTCCTCGTGTCCGGCGGCTGGGCGGTGATGGCGGTGGGTCCGGTCCTCTGCCCATGGTCCTGGGTCCTTGGTCAGGTGGAGAAGCCAGGCGGAGATCGCGGAGGAGGTGAGTAGTCGGTCCTTCTCCTTGCCCCTCGTCCTCGCGTCGTTGGTGCGGCGGGTCCTGGGTTCGAATCCTGTGGTTTGTAATTTTTGCAGGCGAACCAGTCTCGGCATTCGCGTTCGGTGTGGGTGGCTTCCTCGGGTGGCTGAGGGTCAGCTGGCTCATCGAGGCTGGCTCTGGTGCTCTCTTGGGTGCAGGATTTTTTCTTTTGTTTTCTGGCTGCCGCGGGGGGCTCGAAAGCAGAGCCAAAAGCCACGGTCAGCGTTTTGATGGCGTTTTGGATCTCGAGATCGGTAGGCGATCTCTCTTCTGCGTTTGTTTTTCTTTTTGGGTTGCTCTCTGGTTGTTCCCGGCCTTTTTCTGGATCGGGGCCTTTTCGCGCCAGAGAGTTTGAATCCTGGCTCCCCATTGGCTCGTGGTCATTCCAAGATGGCCGCCGGCGAAAGAGGGTTCGGCCACCTCGTGGTCATCTAGCTGGGCTGGCCTACCTCTTTCTCGTGCCATCTCCTCGTTTGTCGTCTCTGGGGCCTCGATTGCTGCGCCTTGCTGCTCGAAGAGGCTTTGCAGGTTCGCGATGAGGCTTCTCTCGTTGTCATTTGTTTCCATCAGCTTCAGGATGGATAGCTTGAATTTATTTACTCTTTGTGCTGTTTTTCTTCCTAGGTTGGTACCTTTCTCTGGTGACCTCTCCTCATCAGAGTAGGAGCCTTCGCTGGAGTACAGCTCGATGTCTGCTGGATTCTCCTCCGCTGTAGGATCCTTGGATGCTTGAAGCTCAGCCATCTTCTTGGTGAGTGCCCTCGTTTGTACTCTATCTGTTTCCTTGGGTAGGTTGCTTGGTTGGGGCATCACCAGTGAGTTATGGGCAAACCATCCTCTGCTACCATTTGTTAAGCGATGGATTTAGCCCAATTACTCACGAGATAAGCTATTTCTTTAATCAGTATTTATTGCAGGCCTGGAAGCTTCCTAGGCCCTAGGCATCATAGGTCACTGACCTCTGATCTCCTCTCTTCTAGGTGAACATCTGGAACTGCTGGACAAGCACGTGGAGAGTGTTTATATACAAGGGAGGAGTGGCCAGAAGGTAAGGAGTGGCCAGGGGTCAGGTGGGGGTGTACATACTGTATTAACCCTTAAGGGGCTGGGCTTGAAGGTATAGGCACAGTTAGGCATTTACTCTGACAGTGTAGTGGATTTCAACTCAACAGTGGGGAAAGGGCCAGAAAGACTATGAATCAGACTTCTCCTACCTGTCATCCTCCAGATGTGTTGGGCCACAGCAGCCCCAATTCTTAATCTGAAGAGCTGTTGTCATAAGGCAAACAAAAAGTTACACATACCCCTCAGCCAAGATATATTTTAACCAGGATTGTTGAAGTCTCAGGGGCCCAGTTTAAATTTAAGATATGGTTTATAAATCTACCTTTCTTTCTTTCTTTCTTTCTTTCTTTCTTTCTTTCTTTCTTTCTTTCTTTCTTTCTTTCTTTCTTTCTTTCTTTCTTTCTTTCTTAGATTTGTATACCGCCCTTCTCCTTGCGGACTCAGGGTGGTGAACAGCCAGAAATAAAAAGCAAGCTACACAAAAGTTAAAATTTTAAAAACAACTAATATGAATTTGGCCGATAGTTAAAACAATTCAATTTAAAATTAATATCAAAAACTCTAAACAATTCTAAAAAAAATTTACAGGGATCAGGCCAAGCCGGCAAGCTGAGAAAAGTACGTTTTTAAGGCCCGACGAAAAGTCCGGAGGTCAGAGATCGTTCGTAACTCTGGAGGAAGATCTTCCAGAGGGTGGGAGCTACCACAGAGAAGGCTCTCCCCCTGGGGGTCACCAATTGCTTGGTATCTTTTCAGAATCCACTAGCAAAGTTTAACAAATAAAACATGCTAAACTAATTATGTAGTTTAACATACTTAACAAGAAAGCAGTGAAAGCCATTTTAGTACTATTCAGTTGGTTATTACCAGGTGTTTGGTCCCAACTGAACTAAGTTGGCATCTTATATGTAGGTCTTGTTCTGTTTTATTTCCATTTATTGTTATTGTCTCTCTTCTCAGACACTGCCTAGAATCTTGTGTTTAGGATGGTCTGCAAATAAATACATTATGAAAATGAGCAGTAGACATAACTAATCTTAAAGGCACCCGCATATTTAGCAATAGTGTCTATAGTGAGGAAGCATTCATATGCAGTATGGAGATGTTTATGAAGACTACTTCCCTGAAAACAAGGGTGAGTTCTACTTACCTTTACTACCGGTTTGCATCGTGCATGCTCGCTTTGCTCTACAAAATACATCGTACGGTGTATTCTTTGCAACTGTTATTTGCATTTGCAAGGGAGGGAGGGAGGGAGGGAGGGAGGAAGGAGTCTCTACTCCATTTGATTGGCTAGTGCAACTAGTGCTTGGCAATGGTTTAACCATAAATGAGTTGCTACATCATCATCTTCATTCTTGGATCCCTCAGTTTAAATGACAACTGAAGCAGGTAGCAGCTTCTTTGCTTGGTTATTTTTCCTATGTTTTTTCAAATTAAAAAAAAAATCTAAAGGAAAACTTGGTTCCACAGGTAATGAATTTATTGAACTAATCTCTTCAGTAAAAGTACACTGGAAAGAAGATAGAAATTCCTTTTTGGGAAAAATATTTTAGCAGTTATGCTAAATTTAATGCAATAATTTAGATTTAAATAATTATTCTAGATTAAACTCATTTACACAGTAGTACACTGTAAATTTAGTCACATTAATTTTGAATCTTGATTAATTCACAGAGTCAATTTATTTCCTTTGAAAGAGTAAAAAAAATGTAGTGGAAAAACTCCTATTATGGGGGTGGGGGGTGGCTCAAATTTCCATTTTCAGAAGAGAAATGATCTTCAAAAATCTCCCAGACTCTCTGGTGGGACCTCAGTTAGCCAGAACAGATTCTCAGTTAGTGAAAGTGGAGAAGATGCAAGCAAAAATTACTCATAGCTTACACGTTTATGCTATACCATAATGTAGTTTGTTTGATTGTGGATTAGTGTTAGGTGAACTCAGCAATGGTGATTTGTAAGCTATTGTTTATAGTTAAGTACAATATGTAAACTCAATCCTGTTTTGTTTAATAATCCATAGTTTAATTGGTATAGGAAACTAATTGGAGCATTGGCTGAGTAACATACTGTATTTGATGTAGGAAGAAAACTTGAATATACCCAATTTTCATTTCACATAAAATAAAAAAAATATGCCTTTGGCTGTTACTTGATTGATTGAATAATTGTTGGATGTAGACCTTGAGGAATATTAAATTGGTTTTCCAGTTTGATTTATTTGATACATTTCAATCTGTAAATATTTCATTGCATTGAAGCAGGTGTCGTCCATTAATATTCCCAATCTAACTCAACAAAGCAACATGCAATGCAACTTTCATAGGTTTACTCTATAGGAGTCCCACAATCTGCAGCATGCCAGAATTCATTAAGCAGCGTGTTTCAGGCTTGAGCTTGGTGAATGATAGCTAGGAAACTTGATCACAGCATGCCCTTATAGAAATGTAGAATGTTGTGTCCTGCATTGGGTAAAAGGGGAAATTGCATACAAATCTCCAAAAACTTCATGAAAAGCCCTGCTTCTTTTAGACAATATTCAGTTGGTCGCAAATTTCAATTTATTAAGACTGGATATATTTGAGAAGATAACTCCCTCTAGCCACCCACCCCCAAGAATCTGGGCTCTTTATCACAAGGCATTTATACTGATATGTCAACTTCACTGCTGTGTTCTTATGACATCATCCTCTTTGGACACATTTAGTATCTTCTGGTTTCTCTGCAGTGCAGTGCAAATCATAAATAAAACTTAGAGTTCAGCAAGTTTTGGAGGGTGAACCATTTATCCAATTGCAGAAACTGTTTCCTGTCCTGCATTCTTGGTAGAAATTGTACACTGAGCTTGTCAATCAGAAGGTCAGCAGTTCAGTGGTTCAAATCCCTAGTGCCGCGTAATGGAGTGAGCTCCCTTTACTTGTCCCAGCTCCTGCCAACCTAGCAGTTCGAAAGGATGTAAAAAATGCAAGTAGAAAAATAGGGACCACCTTTGGTGGGAAGGTAACAGCATTCCGTGCGCCTTTGGTCTTTAGTCATGCCGGCCACATGACCACGGTGACATACAGTGGTGGCTCTTCAGCTTTGAAATGAAGATGAGCACTGCCCCCTAGAGTCAGAAACAACTAGCACATATCTGCGAGGGAACCTTTACCTTTTCCTTTACTACATTTCGTGGGGAATTTTATCATGAAAGCCAATATTAATTTTTTTAGTTAATTTTAATTTTTTTTAGAATTTTATAATTCCTGTTTTACAACTTTACAATTTCTATAAAGCCAATATCAATCTTGCTCTGCTTGAATTTCCCTACTTGTATAAAACTCTTTGTCGAGCCAAGCGACACGCTCGACAACGTTACCTGCATGGGGGAGGGTGGTGCACTGGTGATGGGAGCACTCAGGAATAGGCGACCGTGTGCGGGGTGGGGAAGGTGGGGTGACGGTATTAGGGTTTCAACACCCCGACTGCTGTATTCGCTGACATCCTCGCTGCAGAGACGCCGGCACGAAGAGAGGCTGGGGCAAACGCTGAGATGCCGAGCCCAGCATCCGGAAAGAGGAGGGAGGGTGTGGCTTTAATTGCAGGGTGGGACAGCACAGTCATGAGCTCTTTGCTATAAAACAGCTGCACACCTATGGAATGTAGTGCTAATTTCACATCGTTTAACGAGTGCAGCACATTCCTGGAGCCAGCCGGATAATAAACCAGCATAGCACCGACCTGTGCGCGTGTGTTTCTTGGTGTTGCCATGCTTAGCCTAGGACGGCTGAGACTCTTGCCTTATTCTCCCTCACAGACTCAGGGCTTCAACAAGTCATGTCTTCCTCCCAGCCCAACGTATCACATTGCAACCTACAACCAGAATTTGCAGTTGCTGGAGAAAGTGTCTGATTGTAAAAATAGCATCATCTAATTGTTACAGGTGTTAACCCTAACCTTAACCCATAAACCAGAAGAATGTCATATTGGTTTCATCCTGGTTGCTTAGGTTTTGTTTACAAGACAGCCAGAGAAAAGCATACCCCAGGTACTGAAGGATTAGCAACAGTGGTGCATTGGAAAATCTGCTAGAAATATCATTTGCGCGCAAGAAAGAAGTGGTGAGAACATAAAATAGAGAAAATAATAGAAAATGAAGAAGCTAAAATGCTCTGGGTCTTAGAATTCAGAGAGAGAGTCACCTGGAACCGAAAATGTTTCTTATTGTATTGTTGATTTGTATAAATAAAAATTTAAAAAAAAAAAAGAAAGAAAATGAAGAAGCTAAAATGCTCTGGGTCTTAGAATTCAGAGAGAGAGTCACCTGTCACATAACGCTGGAAAGTGGATGTGACAGTACCAGGCAGAACAGGAGAGAAAGAACTGGAGAAGATAACATAACCCCCTGCAAATAGAAATAGAATGACTGTGGCAAAAGAAAGCAAAAATAGTGCCAATAGTAATAGGTGCCTTGCATGCAATTCTGATACAACTGGAACAACTGTAGCACTTGAACACCATTGGCACTGACAAATTCACCACCAGTAAATTGCAAAAGGCAGCTTTATTCAGAACAGCTTACATCCTGCGATGATATCTCTAACACCATCAAACATCCACATCTGCCTATCCTAGGTCCTTGGGAAGGATTCAATGGGTAGACAAAAATGCCAAATCCAGTCTGAACATTTAGTTGACTGTGAAATTAGCATTGACAAATTCACCATCAGTCAATTTGCATAAGACAGCTTTACTTGGAACAGCTTACATCCTGCAACAATACTTCTAACACTAACATCATCTTCCTATTCTAGGAAGGACTGGATAGGTGGGGAAAAAAGTGTTAAATCCAATCTGAACATCTGGCTGACAGGACCATAATTTATTAAATTTGTATGTGTCATGGTGTTTCCCTGCCTTCTCTTAACATTTTGAGATCAATAGGAGTGAAGACGAGGACATGGCCAATTCAAAGCATTATTAAAGATTGAGAAATGAAAATAGTTCTATGTGGAAAGGCCTATGTAATAAGGAAAATATGCTTTTTAAAATGTTATAAACACAGCCCAGAATTGAATTTTGCTTATAAGGTTTCTGTCTTTCCCCTTCAACAAAGCCACCTCCTCCAACTATAATTCAAAATAAAAACATCAAAGGATTAAGAAGAAATCGCTTTAACCTGTATTGGCCAAACTATACAGCATTATTGGTGTCAGGCTTATTTTTGCAACCTACTCACTGCTGAGTATTTTGTTTTCACTGTAAATTCTTGCACCCATCTTTTGTTATCAAAAGGGGACCAGTATCTCTGTGTACGATAGCTCCTTCTTATAAGCTGTTACTGCCATTTGATAGTGCCTGCAGGAAGATTCAATTAAAGCTAATGAAATCTGGGTCAAAATCTCTCTCTTCCAAGTTCATTTTTATTTTCGCATTTGATTGTTCTCTTCTTATCTATTATGAATGTCCTTGTTAAACCTTCTCGGAGAAAAGAATGCTCTCAGGAAAATCCTTTTCTGCAAGTGTTGTATTATTTTCTTAAGTCTCTCTGTTTTGAGTCTCAATCAATATCACTTGCTACCCAAGTCTGCATAAAGGCTGGGGTGCTATTCAGCAGGTTCTGACAGGTTCTGGAAAACCAATAGCGGAAATTTTGAGTAGTTCAGAGAACCAGCAAATACCACCTCTGGCTGGCCCCAGAGTGGGGTGGGAATGGGGATTTTGCAGAATCCTTCATCTGCCTCTTCCACCAAGCCACACCCACAGAACTGGTAATAAAAAAATTGATTTCCACCACTGCATAAAGGGACTCAAAATGGCCAAGAGTTACATTGATCTCCATATTGCAGGAACAGTAAGCCCTCCAAGTCTTGGTACACACACCTTTTCATCTTGTGTCAAATCAATTTTGTGAAAAAGTGCACATGTAGTGAATACAGGGATATGACTGTTTTGGTTTTTTCATTTTGATAAATCTTTTAACTCCTTGAACAAAAAAAAATCCATATTAATATTTCTGCTGATTTTGTTCTGTGGTTTTCTAAACACAAACACTTTATTGGCCATTTTGGCTAAAGCACAGGTTTTATAAATAACATTTCCCCCAATTTGTTTGTTATTTTCATGAATTTTGTATCAATTTTCCTACAGATATATTTATACAGATATACATTTGGTGATGGTGGTGGAAAAGTCCATTGCATTTTGATCTGCACATTTACACATTTCAGATGATTATAATATTTTTTAAGTTATTTGTAGGTATGACATTAGATACATTTCTATTAAAAAATAAAAGTAATGAATTTTGCCCTATTACTAATTTATAGTGAATTATAGGCAGAGAGTCATCACATATATTTCAAGAACATCCTGAGCAAGCCATACTTTCAAAGGGATCCAAACACCAGAAGTATTGAAGCTGGGGGAAAAAAAGCTCTCAGTATGTTTACAAGCTGAAGTAGAATTAGGACAGGGTGGAAAGGGTTACTGGAGAACCAGTTTGATGTAATGGTGAAGACATCAGTCTAGACACTGGAAGATCAAACGTTGTAGTCATGCTTAAGACAAAAAGGCAGCTAGATAAACTTGGGCTGATCATTCTCTCTCAAATCTAAGAAGGAAGCAATGACAAATGACTTCTGAAAGTTAGAAGGGAAAAACAAAAACAAAAGAGGATCCTAAAAGAGTAAAACAAAATTTTGTTACCAAATAGGATACAACAACCCATAATTAAATATTTTAAAAAAACAATATCGTTATATAAGGCGAGATGAGGAAATATATATTGAGGAATTTAGGTTATTGATGTCGGAAAAATCACCTGCTAAGTTTAGATCTTATTTTTGTTATTAATGTTGTATTTGTCATATGTGTATGTGTATTTGTATGTTTTTGTGTGTGTGCGTGTTTATTATTTTAAAAAAAATGACTTCTGAAATCTTTCCAAGAAAATTTGCTCAGAGTTGGCTGTAGTCAACAGAGAAAGAAAAGAAAGAGAGAGAGAGAGAAAGAAAGAGAAAGAGGGAGAGAGAGGAAGAAAGAAAAAGGAAGGGACAAAGGAAGAAAGAAAAAGAAAGGGAGAAAGGGAGAGAGAGAGAAAAAGAAAGAGAAAGAAAAAAGGAAAGAAAAGAAAGAAAGAAAAAGAAATTATATTTATAATATAACTAAATAATGTAAATGATTTAACAATAATTTAAATATTACAATATAATATTTACTGGTATTTTATATTTCCAAAGAGTAACATTTTTTTTTATCCTTCTAGGACTATAGGAATGTTTGCTTTCCAGCAATAATGAGTAGCAACTGGCATCACAAGAGAAAATCAATTTTTCCCTTTAGATAATAGGGTAATAGTTCATCAAGAATGTGTGAAATATTGTGTGATTTACACAGTTCTAGTCAAATCATAGCTGGCTTGATATTTGTCTCTCAAATCTCCTTCCTCTTACAGTCTGTTTTTTTCCTTTTCAGTCATTACAGATGCACTCTCAAAAAGTATCATCCGTGTGTTATGTGCATTTGAAAAAAAGATACTCACATGCTAAGCGCAAGTCTTGATGTATTCTAGAGACATTTTTCTTTGTTTAACTTAGCTCTTAGCAACTTTTGTTTTGAATGTTTAATTATGGTACTTGCAATTGTTATTTATATTGCAGTTGTAATTTCTTTCTCTGTGTGGCACCTAGGGTCTTTGAAGTAAAAGAATTAAGCCATTAAAGATATAAAGAACAATGTGAGAAATGCTAAGCACATATAAACAGAATTAATTGTTTATGTATTGAAATGAATGAGCCTGAAAATGATTAACGAGGCTGGATTATGCCCATTAAAAAAACAGTCAAGATTCTTTCAAAGCATGTAATGAGATTTTTTAGAAAAATAATTTGCGACAATGATATATCTAGCATTGGAGTAACCAATGTTGCCTTTATTGGTTTTGTTCAAGCATTTAATCAGATGCATGGAGCTCATATGTTCTCTTCATTTTTATATGTATGTAATCTGTGCTCCATGCTGAGCACTTATATGTTTGTGCAAATAGAAATCATTAATTTAGAATTGAACACATGTATACACATCCCATTAAAAGTTTAAAAGGTCTTCATGCAAAAATTGAGCTTATGCTAGTTGCAAGTTTTATAATTCCCAAACGTTGGAAATTAAAGTAAATCTTACTTTTCATCAATAATATTGTGGAAAACAGTGCTGATAAAGAGTCTTTGAAGATCTGCATCAGTTAAAGATTGTTCTATTAAAATTTTGTCTCAACTGTTAATCCATAATAATATTAGGTTTCCTAACATTTTGCGCTTCCTCTATGCAAAGTTCTTCTTGGATAATAGTATTGGACATGTTTACATTTCCAGTTAAGATGATTTATGTATTTCTATATAAGCCTCAAAAGAGTTTTATTGCTTTTTTTCCCTTTGATTTCTTTCTATTTCATTTTTATCTGTTTCCATATACAAGCAATAACATATATAGGATATTGTGCTTTGATGTACTTTGGATAACAAATTGAGGATAGGTAGCAAGTGCTGGCCGTCTCATTCTTTCTGGGGGCCAATAGCTGGATGAAGAATTTAAGTATATGTTATTTGTTCTTTAATTTTCCATATTGAAAGATTTGGGTTTCCAACACCAACCCATCCTTATGGTGAAGTTAACAGGTAGTTAACAGTTAACAAGTAGTTAACTTCATCATAAGGATGGGTTGGTGTTGGAAACCCAAATCTTAAGTTAACAGGCCCTATATTTGTACAAATCACAGTAACAAAGCATAGCAAAACGTTAATGCATCTTCCCATGAAGATTTCCTTTTCCTTCCTTTTCCTTTTCCTTTCCTTTCCTTTCCTTTCCTTTCCTTTCCTTTCCTTTCCTTTCCTCTCCTCTCCTCTCCTCTCCTCTCCACTCCACTCCACTCCACTCCTCACCTCTCCTCTCCTCTCCTCTCCTCTCCTCTCCTACCCTCTCCTACCCTACCCTACCTTCTTTCCTCCCACTGCATCTTCCATTCAAAATATTGTTCAAACTTTTGGGCAAACTTGATCAATTTCATAAAGCAAATGATACCAACAAATGACCCCCACAGCATTATTTGTATGGATATATAAATATTGCTATCAGCAGAGGTGGGTTGCTCCAGGTTCGCACCGGATCGCAAGAACCGGTAGTAAAAAAAATTAATAGTTCGGAGAACCGGTAATAAGATTGGCTGGCCATGCCCCCGAACCGGTTCCTGGCCCGGTTGCCGTTTGCTTAGCCCGCCCACTCCCAATCTATTGCTGCCTCCTGAGTCCCAGCTGATGGCTAGAGGGAAAAAAGTGTTTAAACTCTTGCTGTGGGGCTTCAAAGGGCCACCCTACAGCTGATCAGTGTTAAAAGAAAACAAATGAATAGACTGGTGCCTGCAAAAAAAGAAAAAAACAGCCCCTTTCAGCTTCAGCATAGGTTAATTACCACAAGTTGATTAGATCGGCGTCCTGACTCTCAGCTATTTTGCTCAGGGCTCTGTAGTTGCAAAGAGAGCTGGAGCAGGTTTTCCCCCCTAGCTATGCTTAAAAGCAAAACTGAAAGTAAAGCAGGGTCTTTGCTGCAACGTGACAAAATGAAGCAGAGAGAGATTTCTTTTTCTTTTCGCTCACCAAAAAAGGTAGGTACAAACAATGGGAAATTTAGGGCAAAAGAGGAGAGTTCAAGATTTTAAAACACAAAAGAAAAAAAAGCTCTATTTAACTAGGGAATTGTAATAATTGAGACGCTATTAATTGTATATTGTGTTGAAAGCAGAAATGGTTAAATTCTGATTTGGAGGAATATAGGGGGGAAATTATTTGGTTTATTATTGGTAAATATAATTAACTGATTTGTAAGAAATTGGATTGCATGGAAATAATTGGAATATTCATGTTCATATTGATTAATATACAAAAAAGATAGTTATATAACTAATTGATTTATATTAAAATGTTGAATTTGTATTAAACAACTGTAATATTACATAATTAACCAATGTGAGGATGGATATAAAAATAGATGACAATGGGAAGGGGTATAATATAGAATAGAAGGAAAAATTGAATTTGATTAAGATTAGAGATGAGGATGAAGGGTAATATTGGTTTTTTTAAAAAAATAGATGAATAAATATGGCAAAAAGGAAATACAGAAATTGTAAATTTAATTGAAATGACTAAACACTTTTAAATTTGTGAACCGACCAAATACTCTGTTCAACGAAAATACATTGTATGTTTGTATGTGTGTTTCTAATTATTGCTATTTATTCATATTTGTTCTCTTTTATTCTTTAAAGTTTAACAATTCATTCTTTATCTTAATATCTTTATATTTGTTTGGGGTTGGCTTTCTTCCCTTTCATCTTTTTTATTGTACAGCAATCTTTCTCCTCAAACCTACCACTTCTCTCTTTTCTTTCCTTCTTACTTTCTCTTCCCCCCTCTTCTTCTCCTCCCTACTTCCTCTTCCTTTCTCCTTTTCCTCCTTTCTTCCTCCCTCTCTTACCCTCACTCCTACTCTAATTTCCCTTCCCTTCCTTCATCCCTCTCTATTGCTATATCCTTTTATGCATATAGACTACTCAGAGGGCTGAAAAAGTTATTTTTGACTGGTCCTCGCACTTTTGACCAGTCCTCAAACTTACGACTGTCCTCACATTTTACGTTTTTTGCCCTATCTTATCACCATGGTGAAGAGAAGCAGTTGTGAAATGAGTGACATGGTTGTTAAGAATGCTGCCCGGGCATAAATGTGAGGATGGTTGTAAGTGTGAGGACCAGTCATAAGTGCGAGGACCTGTCAGAAATGACTTTTTTCAACCCTCTGAGTAGTCCCTATACACATAGCTATGGCCACCTGGTCACATGACCAGTTAGCCACACCCACCCAGTCACATGACCCCCAAGCCACACCCACAAAATAAACCACGCCCACAGAACCGGTAGTAAAAAAATTTAGAACCCACCCCTGGCTATCAGCAATATTTCAGTGATTTCCCACTGACCATAGCTATGGCTCTTCAATCTTACTTAAATGGAATCACTCCAGATATGCTGATTGATGTAACTACATTTGCAATATAGACTCAAGAGCTGATAAGAGGCTCTAAAAGACCCTTGGATAGCTCAACAGGCTAATAAGCAGATTAAAGCCTGTTATTAACATCCAGCTGTCTGCAATTACACCAGTTCAGGTCTCACCAGGCTCAAGGTTGACTCAGCCTTCCATCCTTTCTAAGGTAGGTAAATTGAGGACCCAGTTTGTGGGGGCAATAAGCTGACTTTGTATAAAAATATACAAAAGTATGAAGGCTATTGCTTAACGCATTGTAAGCTGCCCTGAGTCTTCGGAGAAGGGTGACATATAAACCTAATTAGGAAAAAAAAAAGACAACTAGATGTGAGAATTTCTCTAAAGATCATTGGGGTATAAGCATACTATGTATAAAATTACAGAACTTGGTTTGAGAGGAAGCACTAATTCCAGAATATCAGTGGGTTGTTGGAATTCTTGTTGTTTAGAAAATGTCCACTAGGAAAACTAAATGGGTGTGTTTGGCTTCTCATTTTTTTACTAATAATGGCCATCCTCTGCCATGCAGCAGAATGAAATGAGCTGCTTCAGGTGAGCCCATGAAAAGAGAGGAAAGACAAAGGAAATAATTTGCATCTGAATGGTGCAAGAGGAGTTTTCCTGCTGTTAAACCAAAGGAGGCTGCTGGTCAGGGCAACCACTGAATGTGTTTGGTAGAGCTCAGCTGTGCCATGCATTATGTGGGTTGGATGGAAATCTATCTGAAAGTTGGCAATTACAATTGAACTAGACAGGGGGGAGATCCTAGCAGCACTGTATTTATATTACAATGGGCACATTGTTTTTCAACACTGGAATCCTTCTTTTTGCAAAGGATCAATGGCTTGGTGCTCCCCAATTGATACATATTGGTTTGCAAGGCATTGCCTTGCCTATGTATCCATCCCAGGGCCCTTTGTGCAATTTGGCATTCTGAATGGGCACAACTAATTCAAGTCTCTTTATCTTTCAGCTAGTGGCAGGGGTGAGAGGCAAATTGTCCTATTTTACCACAGGGATCTATACAGTGGAAGACATTCACATCCCTTACAACACTGTAATTAGATGATTTTATTGTTCTATTGTTTTGGTGGTTTTTTTTTGTTTTGGTTTTTTTGTAGAAGTAAAGTCATTAAGTGCCTCTATGTGCACCAGTCTCCATGGCAAACTGGCAGCACTAATGCCTTCAGAATGGAAACAACTTGACCAGCTTTGAAAACATTAAAAATTACCCTCATTATCAGGAGATGCAAAACATGTTTTCTCCCCCCCCACACACTCTTTGGTTTTCTCCTCCATGGTCCTAAACTGATCTTTTTTATACATTTCTTTTTTAAACTGCTCTCCTTTAAAAACAAAAACAAAAAAAGACTGCCCCTTTTTAGAAGGGGCATAGCATCAGTAACACTCTTAGGGAAATGGCTCAACAATTTTCAACTTCTACTTATCTAGGATTTCAGAGAGGAAAATGCAAGTGGCTTGTTGTCTTTTTTCTTGAAGAATAATCTTTCCAGTTACAGTCGGGCTCCCCAGCTTCCCATGTTTCAGAAAAATCTTAAGGGAAGACAGTTTAAGAAGTATGCTTTTGTGTAGGAGGAGTGGCAGAACCTGGGGATGGAGTTAAAAGAGGAATCAGCCTAGAATCCGTACCTAGCCACAGGTGGTTTCAGTCCACCCACCACCACCACCAAATTCCATTGATCCTTAGCTAACTCCAAGCTAGTGCTAATGGTTAGTTGAGAATATTCTTGTGCATAGGTTTTAACAATAAATCAGTTTATTTAGACCTTCACATGTGGACCTGGTCTTTTGATTTTTGATTTTACTGTGATTGTTTTCTTCAAATCAGGAAGCAGCAAATAAGATATGTATGTAACATAATTCTTCACTTCAATTAGGAAGTAAACTAAACACACACACACACAAACCAAAAAAATGTCCATTGAAATTCTGAAGCATTGGAAGAAAAAGCTTTAAAAAAACAACAACCCAGGAAAGGAACTGGAAGACAGAGTTATAGCATTTGTTTAAGATATCCATGGATATCTGGAATAACTTTAATGAAGAACTACATTGCATTCATTAAATATTAGGGTAATAATTAGTTTCTACTTATTTGATCATTCTCCATTCCCAATATATTTAAATTTTAGACTCAGGAAACAAGTTCTAGAGAATTGCAGAGGTCAGTACTCGATTTTAGTGGTCAATGTTTCAATGTTTTTTGATCAGTATAATGTATCTGCAGAACAGAAGATTTTGTTGGTAGAGAAATGGATAGATCAATAATTGAATAATTGTTAATCAAATCTGGGGGTGGAGGGGACAAAAACCATCTGGTGAGCCTTAAGAGAATCTTTGTGCCCCATCTTAAAAGACGACATTCACTTGACCAAACATAGGTCAGAGCTGCTATTAAGGCCTACCTTCTGGCATTAAGAATGGTGAAGCATCAATACTTCTGTTTCCTTACCGTATCTGTGGAGAATGTGATTGTGCACAGCTTCAACAGACCTTGGATGAAGCAGATTATTTGGACTCTTTTCAGTCTGTCTTCAGGCTAGACACTGAACATTCTTTCAGATGGGATAGAAGGAGATGGGGTAGTATATCCATCTTGGCTCTTGTTAATCTCTCAGTGACTTTTGATACCATCAACCATGGTATTCTTCTGGATCGGCTTTAGGAATTGGGAGCAGGCAGCATCATATTGAACTGGTTCACTTTCTTTCTATGGGGCCAATACTAGTCAGTGTTGACTGGGAGTGAGAGATCCCACCCTTGGCCCCTACTATGTAGGATATCATAGAGTTTGATGTCTATGGAGATTCTCAGACATCCAGGTCATGGTTGCCCCAAAGGTGCTTTTTTTCAAGAGGCAACTGGACTTTCTGTTTTTTCTTAAGACTTTTTGCTTCTCATCCAAGAAGCTTCTTCAGCTCTGACTGGATAGTTGTGAATGGAAGGATTTATACTCCTTGCAGATAGCTGGTCATTTGCATTCTTTCAGCAGGTCATTAAGATCACGACATCATCTATCTCCAATCTACAACAAAGTCTTTTCAACAGTTCCAAGCTCCACACCAATTTGCACCACTCAGGTGACCCTGATGACACAGATAAACCTCCAGTTGACCTTAACAATTCGCTTAAAGAATGCAAATGACCAGCTGTCTGCAAGGAGTATAAATCCTTCCATTCACAACTATCCAGTCAGAGCTGAAGAAGCTTCTTGGATTAGAAGCAAAACTTCTTCAAAGAAAAATCAGAAAGTCCAGTTATCTCTTGAAAAAAAAGCACCTTTGGGATGTAGGATTTGATGCTCTCTATATTCCTGTTTAATATCTGTGTGAAACTGCTGGGAGAGATCATCCATCACCATGGGATAAGGAATCATTACTGTGCTGATGATACTCAACTGTACTTCTCTACCACTGGCAATCTAACTGTTACCATTGATGTCCTCTTCTGGTGCCTGGAGACAGTGGAGGTCTGGATGGGGTACAAAAGGTTTCAACTGAATTCTGACAAAACTGAGTAGTTTCAGAGCCTTCTAATTCTGGAACATTGCTATTTCTCACAGTTATTCATGTAATTTCTACTCACAGTTACTCATGCCCTGGTCATTTCCCGAATGGACTACTATAACATTTTATTTATTTATTTATCTGTCTATCTATCTATCTATCTATCTATCTATCTATCTATCTATCTATCTATCATCTTATATGCCGCCCTCTCTCTGGAAAGGACTCAGGGTGGCTCACAGCAATAAAAACAGACAAAATCAATATTGAGTGTTAAAACCATTAAAACTCCCCTTAAAAACTCCTTCAGTCCAATCCAGCCTGGCAAAATAATCATGTCTTAAGGTCACAATGGAAATAGGGCAGGTCAGGGGCCAACCGGAGCTCTGGGGGGAGTTGATTCAATAAGGTAGGTGCGCCCACAGAGAAAGCCCGTTCCCTAGGAGTCGCCAGATGACACTGCCTGGCCGACGGCACTCCAAGGAGGCCCTCCCTGTGGGAATGCACTGGGCGATGGGAGCTGTCGCTGGCCGCAGACAGTCTGTCAGGTACCCCGGACCTCAGCCACGTAGGGCTTTATAGGTAATAACCAGCACCTTGAATCATGCTACATGCTACATGGGTCTGCCCTTGAATATTATCTGGAAGCTTCAGCTAGCACATAACGCAGCAGCATGAGCAGATAAGAGTGTTCCTAGAAGGATGCATATTATATCTCTGTCCATGAGCTGCATTGATGGCTGGCTTGAGTGCAATTCATGGTGCTGTTTTTCATCTTTAAAATCCTACGTGGCAGGAGGCAAAGTTATCTGATGGATTGCCTCTCCCTGATTACTTCTACCCATTCCATCAGGTTCTGTAGGGGAGCCATATTGGTGGTTCCATCTGCTAAGGAGTTCCATTAATAGAGCCACAGTGGCACAGTGGTTAGAATGCAGTACTGCAGGCTACTTCTGCTGATCACCGGCTGCCAGCAGTTTGGCAGATCGAATCTCACCAGGCTCAAGGTTGACTCATCCTTCCATCCTTCCGAGGTGGGTAAAATGAGGACCCAGATTGTTGGGTTGCAATATGCTGACTCTGTAAACTGCTTAGAGACAGCTCAAAAGCCCTGTGAAGCGGTATATAAGTCTAAGTGCTATTGCTATTGCTATCTGAAGGAATAAGGAGATGAGTTTCTTCTGCTATGATGCCAGTCCTCTAGAACATTGACCCCCCCCCACCTCCCTGAGGTGATATTAGCTCCAACCTTTTCAGACAGTCTTCATATATTATTCCTTAGCAGTGAACCTGAATTTATGAAAAGGAACCAAGCTCATCCTAAAATGTCCTGTGGATTCCTATGAATATTTCACAAAATAGAAGGAAAGACGAAACCAGCCTTCAGAGAAGTGTTCACCTTCACTCAAAATGAATAGGTTTCATTTTGGTTCTTCACAAGCAGACAGTTTCTCCAAAAATGAGGCAAACATGTGCAGCTTCATATTCCAGTCAGCAAACATGATGAGCATCCTTGGTTAGTACCTAATATAAGAGTGATCCAAAAGAAAAAGGATTGACATATAGTGCTATAATACACTTTTACTTATGGTTGCATGTTTCAGGCCTTGTTTTAAATAAATATAGTAATCATGTTTGGTTTGTCTTAGTTAATATTTTTTACTATTTTTCTGTTACTATTGTTAAGCTGTGAACTAATTTTATTGGACGGAATTGTATAATTAATGTGTTTTCTGATTTGTAAAGTGAGTAATAATATAACACTGTGCTATTCATATACACTAGATGTATGATTTACCACATGTGAGTAATCATCCATGTTAAATAAAATGAATAAAATGGCTCTTAAATAAATTATTCACTTCTCTGACTTTTAATAATCATTAGTAGAAAACACACTGACAATTTAAAATGTTTTTCCGTCTCATATAATATATTCAGTTTTTACTTAATTTCTCCTCCTTTCTTCTCTACTGCCAAAATTCTATATCGCATTTGTAAAGCACAAGAATGCGTTTTCAGGATCAGTCAATCTTTATAATATGTTTTCCCTATTATCAACATTATAAAGGCATGAGGGATATAACTATAACCATTAACCTGATTTAGTCAAATTACAGTTAATTTGCTCTTGACTTGCTTCCTGTACAA
This sequence comes from Masticophis lateralis, assembly GCA_030761175.1. Classification (NCBI taxonomy): domain Eukaryota; kingdom Metazoa; phylum Chordata; class Lepidosauria; order Squamata; family Colubridae; genus Masticophis; species Masticophis lateralis. The sequence goes on from JAUDYJ010000001.1 coordinate 261,061,372, forward strand.
ATGAATTCATCAATCATATTAATGTGTTTGTAGCAACTTGAGATTACAGACAATTCTCTTCTATGGTGTGAATATTTGCTAATACAATTACCCACCATCTATGGTAAATGTGTGCCTATATAGAAATAAGAGGTTATATTATTTTTGCAACATCACAGTGTGTTATGAAAATTATACTATATATTTCAAAATATAACAGAGAATAAAGAGGAAGATCTTGCGAACCTCATGACAGAAATGCTGGCTGATACGTTGCAGATGAATAAATCTGAACTGCAGAATGGTATTGATGAAATTTATAGAGTTCATACTAATTATGCGCATTGCCATAAATTACCATGGGAAGTGCACGTCTGGTTTGAAAAAAAAATCAGAGTTGAAATATATAGGAGACAAGATGTACCGTTGACCTATAAAGGGAGAGAAGTCTTAACCTTTAAGCAGGTACCCAGAAGAATTAGAGAACAAAGGCGGAATTACCATTTTCTCTCTTCACAACTGGTTAAGTATAAGATAGTGTTCCGGTGGCTTATCCCTGAAGGTATGCTAATATCTTGGCAGGATAAAAAAATCAGAATCAATACACTGGACAAAGCCCAAGATTCCTATGAACATTATATAGCAACAGATGAGGAACAGAGAGTGGAGAAGAGACAGATGGCAAAAGCCAGGAAGAACAACAACTGGAAGAAAAGGAGTTGGACAGAAAAGTAAGAGAGAGGACTGAAAGAGAACATCAGGAAAGAGAGGGGGTGAGGATGAGGATGCAATGGGAGATAAGACCAAGGCGAGGAACGAGGACTACCAATAAACAATAATATGGAAGAAGAAATTAAATTAATATCAATCAATATAAATGGCTTGAACTCTCTGGCTAAAAGAAAACCAAGTACTCTCTAAACTCCAAAAGCAAAATATGGACATTACATGTCTACAAGAAGTCCATATCCAAAAACAAAAGGTGACATCTTAGAATCTCCTAAAATAGGGAAACTACATTTGGCTCTTGCACAGAAAAAAAAATGGGCGTAGCAGTATACATAATAGAATTGCTAAAGCCGAGACAGATATATGCAGACAATGAAGGGAGAACATTATTAATTGAAGTAACAATAAGGCAAAAATGAACACTATTGGCAGTTATTTATGCACCAAATATTGATCTATCATGAAGCTTTTTTAAAACAACAACTACCAAAAAAAAAAAAACACCCCACAGTGCTTATTATCAGCTCTGAGTCATATGTCAGGGTTTGTCTACCAAGCCATCTCTTTGTTACTGTGTTTCTCAACCTCAGCAACTTTAAGATGGGTGGACTTCAGTTCCCAGAATTCTCCAGCTAGCACGGAGTAATTCCAATTCATTCAAACCCTTAAAAGGTCCTGGAAAGAAAGTCTATTCAAGAAAAGGCAAACACAACATGTTCATGACAGTGTGGCTGCATTGATTGGGGTATTTCTGTTAGTCTTGCTGCTTGGCTACTATTTTATGCTAGTTATAATTTTGCTTATTGTTTTTATTCTGTTTTTGTTACCAATCAAGAGTCATGTACTTGAGATGGGCAGCCATATAAATTAGAGAGGGGGAAGAGGGAGGGGGGGAGAGAGAGAGAGAGAGAGAGATGCTCACATTGCTTTTTTAAAAACAAATTTCCTTTTTTTGGTTCTTTACTGAATTTACAGTGAAGCAAGTCACATTTCTATTCATCAACAAATTTGCAGTGCTGCTCATAGCTAAAAAAAAAACCCGTTAAAAATACGAAGATGGCTTATAGTAAACCAAAAACTATTAGAATCTCATAAAGTATCCAAATAATGAGAAAGCATTTCTGTACATTTTGTTGGAACAGAATAATTAAGGTCACAGTTATACAAGCTCTGACTCCAGTAGTTTAACATGACATCAAAGACTTCAATCATCGTTCAATAATATTGAAGTCTGAACTACCTGAATAATTAAATTATGTTACCTCAGGACCTTGTTTAGTGATTCACTTTCAGACTAGTGAATGCATGAGTAGCTTATCCATTTCTGAAACAGTGGGATTAGAGGCTTTCCTTTTCTACCTTTACTGTCATATTATAATTTCATAATGGCTATTGATGTGAAAACTGTCTGGGATATAAGAACACAGAAACACATGTTGTATGTGATTAAAGCAAAGCTGTATAGGTACCTCCATCTGCTTGGGTTTTGTTCATTCAAAAGTTTGGATTAAGTAAATATGTAAATTATTAACAGGAATCAAGGAGTCTTATATGCTTTCAATGGGATATTTTGTATGTTCCTCTGGCCTAGCGTAGACACACAAAAAGGTTTTGTTAATTACCTTAATAATGGTAAGTTAATTACCATTAAGTTGTCTGCGTGCCATAATTCTGAGATCCACTATCATTAGTTTACATTTTAAGACACAATCATGATAAACTGATTAAGAAAACAGAAACACCTCCTCTAGAATTATTTTTTGGCAGACACATCTTTAATGTCCCAAAGAGATGAACAGTACCTTTACATATCTGGAATCTATCTGGATCCGTGCCAGTCAGGTTTCAGGACGGGTTACAGCACGGAAACGGCATTGATCGCATTGGTTGATGATCTCTGGAGGGCTCGGGACAGAGGATATTCCTCGGTCCTGGTCCTTCTTGATCTCTCAGTGGCTTTTGATACCATCGATCATGGTATCATGCTGCGTCGGTTAGGGGGTTTGGGAGTGGGAGGCACCGTTATGCGGTGGTTCTCCTTTCTCGCGGACCATACGCAGTCTGTGTTGGCGGGGGGGGCAGAGGTCGGCCTCGAGACACCTCACTTGTGGGGTGCCACAGGGGTCTGTCCTCTCACCCCTCCTGTTCAACATTTATGTGAAGCCACTGGGTAAGATCATCTGTGGTTTCGGGGTGAAGTGTCAACTGTATGCCGACGACACGCAGTTGTACATTTCTACCCCGGATCACCCCAATGATGCCCTTTCCGTGAAGTCCCGTTGCCTGGAAGCCATACGGATCTGGATGGGGAGGAACAGGCTCAGACTCAATCCCTCCAAGACAGAGTGGCTGTGGCTTCCGGCTCCCCTATATAGCCAGTTGGTTCCATCACTGGCTATTGGGGAAGAGATCTTGCCCCCCTCAGAGAGGGTTCGCAAGTTGGGCGTCCTCCTGGATGCACGGCTGTCTTTAGACGACCATATGACGGCCGTGGCCAGGGGAGCTTTTTATCAGGTTCGCTTGATCGCCCAGTTGCGTCCCTTTCTGGATCGGGACGCCCTACGCACAGTCACTTATGCTCTTGTCACTTCCCGTTTGGACTACTATAATGCTCTCTACATGGGGCTCCCCTTGAGGAGCACCCGGAGACTTCAGCTGGTCCAGAATGCGGCCGCGTGAGTGGTTATGGGAGCGACTCATTGCTCCCGGGTAAAGCCCCTCTTGCGCGAGCTGCACTGGCTCCCAGTGGTCTTCCGGGTGCGTTTCAAGGTGTAGTCACCATCTTCAAAGCACTCCATGGCTTAGGGCCGGGATATTTACAGGACTGTCTTCTGCCAATGAATATCTCCCACCACCCGATACGCTCTCACAGAGAGGGCCTCCTCAGGGTGCCGTCGGCCAGACAATGCCGACGGGCGGCCCCCAGGTTGAGAGCATTCTCTGTGGGAGCTCCAGCCCTATGGAATGAACTACCCCCCGATATAAGAAAGATTCCTGACCTCCGTGCCTTCCGACGAGCCCTGAAGACTCTACTGTTTCACCAAGCCGGTCTGACTTAAATTTGTGTTAAACTTTAATAGGGTTTTTAGTAGGGGTTTTAATTTTATGGCCAAACAGTTTAATTATTTTATTAGTTTTGATTTGTATATCTGATTGTTTTAACATGGCTGTAAACCGCCCTGAGTCCCATCTGGGAGAAGGGTGGTATATAAATGCAATAAAACTGAAACTGAAACTGAAACATATGAGCTCCTATTTTTTCACTGAAAAGTGTAAGCATAATCACTAGCATTCTGGAGATGTGAAATATGGTTTACTTGTTTGTTTTTGTTGGCTCATAGCTATTTCCCCAGAACTGGCCTTAATGGAAACCAAATGTAATACTCTCTCTTTTGAGTATATTGAAATTCCTCTTAAGTGACAAATAATAGGAATTTTTAATCTACCTCGCTAACTCTAAAGTGCTGTAACAAAGGGAATAATGTAAGAATCATTTTTTCATTATCAACATAGGTGAGTCGCTCACAGTTTGCATAAATTTTCTATTTTGTAACAGACCTAACAATTAAAAGGAATTTTGAAAGTTTGGACCAAATATAATTCCTGCCTGAATTGCACACAAACACACGTACACACCCAAATGCTACTTGTAATATATAGCAGAAAAAGCCAATTGCCTTCTTGGTAGGTTGGGACAGGCAGAGGACAACATGGATTCCTATCACGAACAATGATTGGTCAGTGGCCTCTACCATAGAGGAATTTACTTCTGGCCTTGAAAGGAAGTGGGGGATGGGACAACTTGCCACAGCCAACTTGCTATGGCCAACTCACCATGACCAACTTGCCATGGCCAACTCATCACAGCACAACTCTCTAGGGGACAATTTAACAATTCTATTTAATTATTTAAAATAAATAAGTTATCCACCAGTGAGTTGGCCATGGCAAGTTGGCTGTGGTGAGTTAGCCATGGCAAATTGTCATAGAACCAAAGGAAGGTGGGAGGGGAGAAAAGTATTACTCAGACTTGGGAAGGTACAGAGACTGTGAGAAAGAGACTCAGAACAGCCCTACCTAGACCTTGTTGCCCTTAAGAAGAGGTAGTAAAGATTCGGGACAAGCTTTCAAGATTCTATAACTATATCCTACAACAACAAAGTAGCATTCCTTTGTTGTGCCTGTTTCTTGATTTGGCATGCCCTGAAGATCTGACAGGTACACATGCATAGGCAGGCTGGTTCTTCAAATCATCTTAAAATGGACTTTGTGACTTAGACTCTCATGCCCTCTGGATGAAAACAAGAAGTCTTAGGGAAAAAAAGGAGAAAGAGTGTGTGTGCAGAGGATTATAAAAATCTTCTGTACATAAACAAAAGGAAAAGAGAACATAAAGAGCAGCACTGACCAGTTGAGAAACATTTTTATATGATCACACGGATTTAGCAAATAAAAGAAAAAAGCCTCTCATCTCATGATTTGGGTAAGATATTAATAACTTGTCAAACAGAAAATCTGCTCTTCCTTTTCTTTCTTGTGGGCAAAGGGATAATGAGATTATTTAGCATAATGAGCATTAGATGTTTGATATGTTCATTGTAATTCTAAACTTTGAACACTAGGATTAAGATGATTCCAATTCCCCAGACTATTTCTTTCATATTAAAAAAAAAACCCTCCCATTTTTCAAGTTGAAAAAATAACTAGGAAAAGTATGTAAATTGGGCATTGACGTATATACTGTATAATCTGTTCTTCCCCTTTGCCTTAAACAAAAAGGTACAAATCAGCATAAATCTGGCTTGTTAATTATTTTTGTGGCTGTGCCCTTAAGCAATGTCTGAAATTTCACAAGTGTTAACAGATGAGGAGAAATATTAATAGTGTTACAGAATAGCTTACAGAAGCTCTAAACACTGTCTGGGATAGGTCTTGCCTGAGTTTTATAGAGGCTTCTGTACCCTTAAGAAGTCACTATGGGCACTATCAATTCTAGAAAAGCCTTTCATTGTGTGAATCAGGTTGAGCTGTGGAGTGTACTAAAAAAAAGTGTGTGGGGGGGAATCAAAGAACATCTCAATATCCTCATGAAAAGCTTATATACAGATTTGGAAACCACAGTACAGACAGAAGATGGTGAAAAAACTGATCCTGGTTGACACAGGTGAACAATAAGGCTGTATACTCTCCCTTTATATATTCAACCTATATGCTGAATATTTATTAAGGGACACTAGATTGGAAGACCATGAGCATGATTTTAAAACTGAAGGAAGAAACAGTAACTTGTGCTTTCCTGATGATTCTATTCTAATAGCTGAAAATGCAAAGGATCTGCACAGTCTAGTAATTAAACTCAAGAAGCACAGTGAAAAAAAATGAGACTAAAATTAAAACTAATGAAGACTAAACTAATGATAACAGGTGCAACAACCTGTCTTATGATTAATAATGGAAATATTGAAGTGGTAGATAGCGTCTGCCTTGTAGAATGAACCATAAACAGTAAAGGAACTGCGGACAAGAAACATATTGCAGATTAGCGCTCAGTAGGCCAGGCATGAGGACCTAAGGAAAAGATATTCAAATGATGTGAAATATCTATACCTATAAACATCAGAGCTGTGCAAGCTATGGCACTCCCCGTGACACTCTATCAGCCTTCCATTGAACATCACAGAAGCAGAGTAGAAGAGGAATGATTCCTTTGAACTTTCATATTGAAAGAGACTGCTGAGAATACTTTGGACCAACTGATGGATCATTGAACTTAAAATTCTCACTCAAAATACATATAGTCAGGTTCAAATTATCTTACTTTGGAGGACTTCCAGTTGATGTCCCAGCACTATCGGATGCGAGGAGCGGGGCTCCATAAACTCACGCCAAATCCTTTCATTGGAGGGCCCTATAAGGGGCTAAAGTCACCCTGTAGGGGTGAGGAAGAGTGGAGGAGTGCCCTGCAGGTCTCCTGCTTGACCCAGGGCTAATTTCCTCTCATCCGATGTTGAAGAGGAGAGGCACCCATTATGGCTGCCGTGAAGCTGGGGCAGCCGAAGAAACAAAGAATGTGCTGGAGCAGTATGGACGAACAGTGATTGGAACTGGATGAGATGATTCTTTTTTTTTTTTTAACCTAAAAGTTATCCTAAAGAAAATAAATTCTGGAAAGGAGACTCTTTAAAAAGTTTGTTTAAGCAGTGAACAATTACAGAGAGAAAAATCACAGGCCCAAAAGAAAAGATTCTTAGACGAGAGCACAAAACCTTTAAAAACATAGAAAGATTGGATTTTTAATTTTTATTGGCAATAAGGCATTTTAAAATGCTGGAATTACTTGTCTGAATTTTTATTTTATTACTTGAATTTTGAATTTTATTTCTTTGATTAAATACCAACGGAACCTGTCAGGTTTTGTGCAGTGTTGAAAGTTAAGCTGAAGGTGCCACCTATTGGTGAACTGAATAGACATTATACTCCTATAACCCTGGGAAAAATTGTCTTTGGACACATTATGCAAACATGTAATTCCCTGGAAAAGGCTCTAATATTGGGAAAGATGGAAGGAAGGGGAGGAGGATGACCAGCAGCAAGGTGGATGGAGTCAGTTACAATAGCAATGAATGCACCATTGGAAGATCTAAAGGACCAAGTTGAGGACAGATCATCATGGAAAAAAATCTATATGGTCACCAGGAACTGAAAACACCTTAATGCCACATAATTAACACCTCTTTAATTTCATATCCTATGGGTCTCAGGGCATCCTCAGGGCAAGAAGGTGAAAAAAATAATAACAGCAGAAATTGTGGTGCCACATTGGAAATCCCACCCTTTGGGGCTTGTATCATAACAATAAAAAGTGTAGATCTTGAGGCTTGATGCAGTGATGCTGTTTTGATAAGAACAAATGCAGCAAACTCCTTTGGATACTCATATTAGTGACCATTAAGGATTAGACTGTGTGTAATTGCCTGTAGTCTAGTGTATATCTGTAGGCTTGTTAGCCACAATAAATCAGGTTAAAACCAATGGTGGGTTGCTACCAATTCACCCCAATTCGGGTAAACTGGTAGTAGCAGCAGCGGGAGACTCCACCCATCCCCCTGGATGTCATCAAATATGCTCTGCGCATGCGCGCAAGCGAACCGGTAGCAAAGGTAAGTGAAACTCACCACTTGTTAAAACCTTATTTTTAACTAACTTCTAACATCTGAAAAACACATTTTTTTTTGCTCTGCTACTTGAAATTGTAGTTTCTTTTACTTTTTAACCTTGTTATAACTCGTTTTATTTTTCTGTCAAATTGACCTATTACTACATTTATAGCTCATTATTTCCAATAGCTAAAATTTTATTTAAGTGATATAATCTTGAAAACTCACTTGGAAGTTACTTTAGAACAATAGATTAAAAATGAAATATAATTTACCATAACCATCTCAAAACTAACTGAATAAATGTTTTCGTTAGACCATAAATCATTAAGATATTTTGAGATTATTGTAATCATGTCTCGTTCTGCAAAGTCATGTGCATGTTTTAGAAATTAAGAATATCAAATACCAAGGCTGTCCACAATGTTATTGTCATTCCCATTCCTCATAGCCAGGGTGTCCTCAAGATGCAGTCCCAAAAATCAAGATGATGTAATAAAATGACGGCTCTTTTTCACGTATGTTGAGGTTATTTTGACTTGTTTTTTAACCATGCCTTGCAGACCTCCTACTCATAGTCAAATCATATGTCAAGCTATCATATATTCACAAGAAGAATGGGAGAGGGGTAATAACTTCTAAGGAATAGCAAGACATGCATCAAACACAGATCCTTGGATTCAGATCAATCAGTCTCTAATAATTCATTGCCCAACATAGATAGCTGACTCTAAGAGTTATCATTTGAACTGCCCTATCATTAAAGATATGAGAAGAAACTACACTCTGCGTGTTACACTATATGTAAAGGAAAAATATAATTGCACAGAAATTCGGAATCAAACCATAAAAACTTGTTGAAAACATTTAAGTTAGAAGAGAGAAACAGAAATGTCACTGTGGGTTTATAAACTTTTAATAAACCACTTGGCCAGGCAAAAGATACTGATGCCTTTCTATATCAGATGACCAGTCTTTCAGATAGAAATACAATAGTGTTAATAGGAATTTCAATTATTTTGACATCTGCTGGGAACTTCACTCTGCCAAGTCCAGCACAATCTTATTCTCTCTTGATGGCAACATCATTTGTAAAAAGTTTGAAGAAAATAACAAGTGGATTTGCTAACCTGGACCTAATTCTCACCAACAGGGAAGAATTGATTGAAGGCATGATGGTGATTGGTAGCTTGGATGAAAGTGATCATGTGAAACTTGAATTGATGATATCAAGGAGAGAAGCAATAGAGAAAAGTCAGATTTTAGAAAGACAAAGTGATAAACTCAGAGGAAAGGTAGATCAGATTTAATGACTTGAACTTTGAAGAAGAAATGTGTCCAGGAAAGGTGGAAAAGGCTAGAAAATTAAAGGCTGAAAACACAACCACAAGATTTGTAAAGCACTATGGAGAGGTATACATGTTTAAGTAATATTGCTATTATTATATTGAGAACCATTCCCACAGTTTTATGACATCAGCAAATCACACAGTAACTGTCAGATCTAAATGAAGAAAAACGGAATATTTAGGTACATCAAAAATTATAAATCGGATACGTAGTGTAACTCGCAGAAGTACTAAATACAAATGCCTGGGTGCATATTTATTCATCTTTAAGCCAATTTAACCTTGTAGATACAGATACAGTATATCATCTTAACTTAAGAAAAACAACTATTAATACTGAAAGAGTGACTGCTCAACCTGAATCCACCACTGTGAGTCAAAATTGGAAACAGATTTTCTACCAGAAATCCTTTGCTTTTTGCTCAGCAAGCAGCTAGAAACAAAATTCTGTTTGGCAGACTTTGGGTACAACCTTTACTGAAGTACGAATGACCTCCTAACAAAGTGTTGGACTGCCTCACAGTTTATATAGCTTTCAGCATTGTGATCCAATTTTGACGTACTTCTTAGGGGAGGCTTATGCAGGGCAGTGGTATCCATGGAAACTAAAATGATAAAGATGCCTCTAGCTTTATCTGTTGCCTGTAGTCTGCTATAAACAATTTTATATATCCCCACAGATTTCTATCCAGAGACCAATTGAGATATTAACCATTTGTAATGATTTTCTGTCTCCTGGTGAAGTAAAGACACCTACTCTAGGAGGATAATAATGCTCAAGCTAATTGAGGAACCCTGACATTCTATCCCATTAAGCTGGTTGGATATAATTAGAACTCTAAACTCAGCAAAGTATTTCTTTTTTATCTTAGAAGATTAAAAAAAAAAGCAAAGAATTCAGGGACAAAAAGACTATCCCTCCTTGCATTCCAAAGGGCCATCAATTAGCACCTGAAAGCCTGGCTCCCAAGCCTGGTGTAAACAATATGTTCAAGATGACAGGATGAATACACTTTGATTTTGATTTTGATTTTATTGGATTTATATACCGCCCTACTCCCGAAGGACTCAGGGCGGTGTACAGCCAACAATAAAAAATACATAAATACAAAATTTAAAACCCAACTAAAAACAGATTAAATAAATTTGGCCCAGACAGAATTAAAACACCCCAAATAATTTAAAACAGATTAAAATTTAACACTAAAAATGGAGAGTGGTTAGGCCAGGCCCGCCTGGCGAAATAAAAAAGTCTTAAGAGCGTGGCGGAAGGTGGGCAGATCCAGGATCCTCCGTATCTCCGGGGGGAGCTTGTTCCAGATAGTAGATGCCCCCACAGAGAAAGCTCTCCCCCTGGGGGCCGCCAGCCAACATTGTTTGGCTGACGGCACCCGGAGGAGCCCCTCTCTATGAGAGCGTACTGGCCGGTGGGAGGCTATTGGTGGTAGTAGGCGGTCCTGCAAGTACCCAGGTCCTAAGCCATGGAGCGCTTTAAAGGTAGTAACCAAAACCTTGAAGCGCACCCGGAAGACCACCGGGAGCCAGTGCAGCTCGCACAGGAGAGGTGTCACATGGGAACGCCATGTCACTCCCATCACCACTTAATTGAACCTCCTTTTGCTAGTGTCCACTTGACAGTTACCTGCAGTGGAAAACCTGATCTATTCAGGTTGACTTTTCTCCCATCATGTGTGGCATTCTCAATAGTTATCCCACTTAAGAATTTGGGGAACTATAGCTCCAAAATATCTAGAGGGCACCCATATGTAAAATTGACAGTTTACATTATCTGCAGCCTCTTTAATGAATAAGGCTGGGAATGAAATACTGGTATGAACTCTCTAGTTTAGAAATTCATAATCTATAAGGCTTAATTATCCAAAGGCCACAAAAAGCACCCACTCACTCACTTATTCACTCACATATTCACTTACTCACTCACTCACTCACTCACTCAGGGGTAAAATGCTCCCAGTTCGGACCGGACCGCCCGATCCAGAGCAATGGCGGCGGGAGGTTCAGAGAACCAGTAGCAAAAATCCCTGCACCCCACCCCCATGCCCAGCTGAGCCGTGCGATCATCAGAGGCTGTTTTTTTTACTTTTAAAACCATTTTTTCTACAACCTCTTCAGCACAAAAAATGCTTTTAAAAGTAAAAAAAAAGCCTCTGACGATCAGGCAACTCAGCTGGGATCATCAGAGGTTTTTAAAAGCATTTTTTCTACAACCTCTTCAGCTGAAGAGGTTGTAGAAAAAAAATGCCTTTAAAAGCCTCTGACAGGCTTTTAAATGCCTTTAAAAGCCTCTGATCGTCAGAGGCTTCTGAAATCATTTTTTTCTGCAACCTCTTCAGCCGAAGAGGCTGTAGAAAAAATGCTTTTAAAAGTTTTTTTTAAAAAAGTTGGCCATGCCCACCCAGTCACATTACCCCCACCAAGCCATGACCACAGAACTGATAGTAATAAATTTTAGATTTCACCCCTGCACTCACTCACTCACTCTCCATTTTGAATTGCAGACAAATTTATCTGAATTTAGGCTAAGCTCATAAAGACCTCCACTATTATTAGTAGCTATCCTTCTGATACTTCCATATATTTCCTAGCCAAACCTTTAAAGAGTGCTATTCAGCAGGTTCTAACAGGTTCTGGAGAACCGGTAGTGGAAATTTTGAGTAGTTCATAGAACTGGCAAATACCACCTCTGGCTGGCCCCAGAATGGGGCGGGAATGGAGATTTTGCAGTATCCTTCCTCCAGGAGTGGGGTGGGAATGGAGATTTTGCAGTATCCTTCCCCTGCCATGCCCACCAAGCCAGACCACGCCCACCAACCCACGCCACAAAACTGGTGGTAAAAAAATTTGAATTCCACCACTGCTTTAAATGTAGATAAATTGGTAGCAAGAGGTTTTTTTTAATATCCTAGGTACATCAGTGGTTAGTGACTTTGATAACGGTGTGACTGTCTCTTTAGATCACCTCTGGGAAGAAGAACCAGCTAATTGACCCTGAGGCTTTCCTGTACAGTATAGATGCTGTGTGGTGCCTTGCCAGAAATAGGTAACTTATGAGAGTTCCAAAATCGCATTTGCTTCTGGGATGGTCCATGCAAGAAAGGCCACATGGCAGATTGGCTGCTTCCTCCCAAAGGTGATCTATGGAAAAGGTAAATTTACTGAGCTATGATGGTGGAGGGAGGAGGTGGAGGGAGGAGGTGGGTGGGAAGTAGACTCAAAGCCTGCCGGGTGGGATGAGGGGAAAATAAGTGGGGGAGAGCCTGCTGCAACTGAGATAGGTTGTAAGGGTGGGCAGACTGCCAAGCATCCAAATTTAGTTCATGTTATTGTGGGGATGCTGCAGCATCTGTAACTTTGGATACAAATTGCAAGTCCCTTTGTTCAGCACTGTCATAATTGCAGACAGTCAATGAACAAACAGTCATAAGTCAAGGACTACTTGCAGTCGCAATCATTCATAGGAAGGAAGTGCTTTATGATGCTGAAATGGTTTAATTTATGCCAGATCTGCACCTGATTAAAAGACAGATGCATAAGACTCAGTTAAGTCCTGTGGAAGCTCACTTTGTTCATAAGAACAAGGTGGCAATGAGACACCCTCTTATAGTGGATGAATAATGAAAACTAAATGGGCCTTGACCAGGGGTTACCTACTTACCTTTACTACCAGTTTGCGACGAAGCTTCTGTGCATGCGCAGATCCTCCATTATGACGTCCAGATGGGTGGGCAGAGCCTCCTGCCGCTTTTACTACTGGTTCTAAAGAACCGGACAGAACCAGGAGCAACCCACCATTGGTCTTGAAAGACCCAAATGGCCTTTTCAATACCCTCTTGCAGCAACGTATTCATGCCCACTATATTAACTGTGAACTATTCTATTTAATAAGATGCCATATTTTTACCAACTGCTTTTCTGCATAAATAGGTTTAGGTATGGAATCTATTAGAAATCTTACATTTTTTCATATATCTCTTCAGTTTACATCTGGTATTTTTTAAAATGAGCCTTTAAAAATGTGGCATGGAATACTTAGTTCAAAACCATCATATTGTAAGCTTTTAAAAAGTCCAATGGAAAGTCAGGCAAATATTACATACTTCCCTCTTTTGTTCCTACACTATTATCTGACCAGATTTTAAAGTACAATTATCAGATAAATTTAGATAAAGAAGTTGATAATATGAATTAATTGTTGCAAGGGACCTGTTGTGGACTGCCAGCAGCTGTGGAGCTGGCAGTGGAGTCGGACGGTGAGGAGGCTGAGGAAGAACATGGACCAGTCCTGGAGGCTGGGGAAGCCCGGATGACGGCCCTGTATTGGAGGCAGAGATGGGGCCAGGTCAGGGTGGATTCTATTTATCTTTACTATTGGTTCGCAACAGGGCTGTGTGCGCGCACGCGTGAAGCAAGCGTGCAAGTGTAGAAGCTTCTGCAAATGCACAGGTAAGCGTTTTGATGATGTCAGGGTCAGTGGGTGGAGCCTCCTGCCAGTTTTACTACCGGTTCTATAGAACCGGTATGAACCAGGGGCAACCCACCACTGGGCCAGGGCCATCTGGGTATGATGTGCAGACTCTGGAGCCTCCAGTGGCTGACAGCAGAGAGAGACAGAAGAACAGGAGGAGCCTGTTCCTAGTGCACGCATGAGAATAGCTGCCAGAAGGCAAGAGCAGTTAAAGCAAAAAGAACAACTCGGGAGTAAGGCCAAGAGATGATTGGCCCCTCCCATAAGGCTTAAAAGACCAGCAACAGCTCTTGGGCTCTTTGTTGGAAAACAATGTTGATAGATTTGTTTCTTGTCTTGCTGCATTTATTTCTTGTCGGCGTCTTCTGCTTCTGAACTTTTGCCAAGAAAAGCCTTTGGCAGGTTGCCTAATTAGACTAAGGTTGGTGATAAGGCTGAAGAATTGTGTTATGAAGAATTTGTTTTGAATTGGTTTGGACTACACTGAGAATGAGTTAATTCTCAGCTGTTCTAATGAAGTCTATTTGTTTCAAATTGATTGTGTCTGATAATACTTACTTGGGCCTGAGTCACAACAGGACCTCTACTTAAAAAAAAAATCTAATTCTCTTATTGTCCTAGAACAGGGGTATCAAATTATGGCTCATGGGCTGGATGTGTCATGTGCTGGGCATGCCCGTTCCCAGTTTAGCAAAGGGGGGAAAAGTCCCAATATGTCACACGACGATGATGTGATGACATGAGTTTGACACCCCATGTCCTAGAACAATTAGGAGAAATTGATGTAGTTAGGAAGGTGCATGCTTTCTTATGTCTTCATGGGCCCAAGTTGATCCTTCAATTTTTAGGACTGTGCATAATCCTGCCAATGAAGTTTCAACCAATCCAAGAACCCCTTTGAAGAACTTTCCTTTATTCCAGATTCTCAAAGGAGATTCTATCCAGGCATGTTGTAGAACAGGGGTGTCAAACTCAAGGCCCGGGAGCTGGAGCTGGCCCATGGGGTGCTTAGATCTGGCCTGAGGGGCTGCCCAAGAAACAGCAAAGGACCAGCCCGCAGTGCCTTTGCCAGCAAAAATGGAGCTCGGGAAGGCCACATGAGGCCCTCCTGAGCTCCATTTTTGCTGACAGAAGGTTGCAAGAGGCTGTCACAGCTGAAATCGGAGCTCGTGAGCTCGTTTTCATTTGCAGACTGCTCGGGTCCTCACAGATGCCCCAGACACAAGTGATGTCGAGCTGGCCACACACACACTGACTATGCCCCCCCGCCCCCCCAAGGTCAAACACAACCCTGATGCAGCCCTCAATGAAATCGAGTTTGTAGAATGTATGTTATTTTCAGTAGAATGAGAAACCTGTCCATGTAAATTTGAGACATGCTGTTATAAATCAATCTTATACAGAAGTACAAAGAAAAATGAAAATAAGAGGAAAATAAAAGAGGAAAGGGAGAAGGGAGAAGGGAGAAAAGCATAGGCTAAAGATGGGGGAGAAAAGCATCGACTTCCAACTCTCTTTGGTGCAGTAGAATATGTTAGTAACACAAGACCTTCATCTAAGAGAGACTCTAAACAAATCCTTCTAACTTTTAAACATCCTCAAATCACCAACATGTTGTTCAAAATGAATCCTTGTTTGAGCAGCTTTGAGTTCTTCCCACTATGTGTGTTTCACACAGAGGGAGTTAGTCCTTTAATAACTCATCTTGGCAATAAGAATGCTTCCACTTTAAAGTTTAATTGTAGCAACATAAAAGTAGGCAACTCCAAGGACATTCTATCACTACTGTCCTTGAGAAGAAATAGACTAAGACCCTCAGTCGGTTAACTCTTTCAGTGCCTTGACAGATATTGAACAAAAGAGCACTATAAAAAAGCTAGGTGATCTGAGAGAATTATTAGCAATAACCTGTAAAGCTATTAAATCTTTAACAGAGCTGCCATCCCAAATGCCCAAGAAAATATTATTTATTTTGAGAAACCATCTGTTGGTTCACCTCTTATTTTAATAAGGAATATGAATGGAGAAAAAACAAAAATGAATAATCCTTGGAAATAGTTTCTTCCATATTCCCCCTGCTCCCTGATAAAAATACCACACCACACAAAAAGTGTGAGTAATGGAAATGAAATTAAGGCCAACAGACAAGAGAAAGCAAATTGCAGCACAAATCTTTATGAATTGCTAATTGAGGTTAGCCATGGAGTAGAATAGAGTTACAAGGAGGACACCTTAGCTCAATGCTTCTAAAAATAGACACAAGCCTCAAATAAAAGATAAACTGCCTATCAGAAATCAATAGTAAATAAGTTTTACTTTGTTTGATTCTGACTTTCTATGTACGAGAAAGTTACTGAGGACAGCAATACATCAGGCCCAAGGACACCCTACTAGAAAAAAACATGCTAAAATGTTTAAAAATTAGGTGTGATTACAAGAAATTGATACCTCTAAAAAAGCTTTCTATACAATTAAAATATGGTGAGAACTATATTTTTCATTCTCGAGCTGCTTACTGTATCTATTGTCATTCATTTGGTCTTATTTATATTTAATTTTAGTCCCATTTTTTCATTGTGTTCTTTTTCATTGGTCATTACTGCAACTTTCAGATCATTTGCATTTTTCATCCATCAGAGTAGTATCATTAGCACAGTGAAGATTATTAATGTGTATTCCTGCAGTTTTCAAACAACAATCATATATTCATCATATAGGGTGAATAACTGAGGTAATAATGCTAATATTCTGTATCATCACCATCATTCTCGCTTTTGTTATTTCCATTGCCTTTTAATCTTATATTTGCCACTCAGAGCCACCAGACAAGGGGTCTGTATAATCAATATAAAAAATAAATGTATTCATGCCTAAATGTATGTCCTGGGATTCCTATTTTACAAAGAACATTTCACAGCTTGACATGGTTGACATAACTAAAAAAAATTGTATAGTCAATGAAACACATATTGACTTATTTTTGGAATTCTTTGGCTGTCTGCCTCCAGAGAAGCAGATTGTGTTTCAGAAAAAAACAGCTAGAAAATTCATTATGAGTTGAAATACACAGGAGAAGTGACAGATGAAACACTGGGCTATGGGAAGTATTGGGGGAAAGACTGACAAAGTTCGTTCACTTAAAGACAAGTATAGACAGACTTAGTGCCTATCACAACAACAGATGTACTCAGCTTCACTTTAAAAAGATGAAATATTTAATTACACTTTCAAAACTATCTCTCTCTTTTAATGTATTTTTTCCGAATAAACATACATAAACTAAAAATGAAGATTCCCCCCCAAAAGAAGAAAAGATTACACAAATAAACACATTAAGAAAAAAATAAGCACAACCCCCTATAATTACTACTAAATCCCACGTTCACCTGATTTTGTAAATCTTTAAAAGGGAAAACTAAAATTTCAAAATTCAGTAAGCATTTTTCCTCTAAAGGGAGATATTACTGTATTTTTTGGAGTATAAGACGCACCGGAGTATAGGATGCATGTACCTTTTTGGGTTGTTTTTTTTTAAGTTTTTTTTAAATTTTTTAGACAAGCACACATACAAATGTACAACGTATTTTCTTTGAACAGAATATTTAGCTGGTTCACAAATTTAAACAGTGTTTAGTCATTTCAATTAAATTTTAATTTCTAAATTTCCTTTTTACCATATTTATTCCTCATCTATTTTTTTTAAAAAAACCAATATTACCCTTCATTCTCATCTCTCATCTTAATTCAATTTTTCCCTTCTATATTATACCCCTTCCCATTGTCCTCTATTTTTATATCCATTCTCACATTGGTTAATTATTTAATATTACAATTGTTTAATACAAATTCAACATTTTTATATAAATCAATTAGTTAAAACTATCTTTTTTGTATATCAATCAATATGAACATGAATATTCCAATTATTTCCATGCAATCCAATTTCTTACAAATCAATTAATTATATTTACCAATAATAATAAACCAAATAATTTTCCCCATATATTTCTCCAAACCATAACTTAACCATTTCTGTTTTCAACACAATATACAATTAATAGCATCTCAATTATTACAATTCCCTAGTTAAATAGACCATTTTTGTGTGTGTTTTAAAATCTTGAACTCTCCTCTTTTGCCCTAAATTTCCCATTTTTGCACCTACCTTTTTTGGCGAGCAAAAAGAAAAAGAAATCTCTCTCCCTGCCTCATTTTGTCAGGTTGCAGCAAAGCCTGCTTTACTTTCAGTTTCGTTTTAGCTAGGGGGAAAAAAATTTGCTCCAGCACTCTTTGCAGCAAGCAAAGAGCTTGCAAAACAAGAGCTTGCAAAAGAGCCTGCGCAAAACAGTTGAGAGCAAATCAGCTGAGAGTCGGGAGGCTGATCTAATCAACTTGTGCTAATTAACTGAATGAAGCTGAATGGGGCTGTTTTTTCTTGCTGTTTGCTTGTAAGGAGGTAACTGCTGGGAGGCAGAGGCCAAAGGGTGGGGCCAGTGGGTGAGCAGGGCTACATTCGGTGTATAAGAAGCACCTAAATTTTCACCCCCTTTTAGAGGGTAAAAAGGTGCCTCTTATACTCTGAAAAATATGGTACATTTTCTGAGTGCTAACATATAACAAAAAGTTTCCAAGGGTTTTTTTTTTTTAGATTCTCTGCCAGGTCCAGAATTGCTGTTGTGGAAAAGTCTATATAACTTTCAGACTCTTAGAGAAGCAAATTAAGAGTCGCTTTAATATTTCTGATAAGAGTTTAGACATAATTCCTTGTGCTCTTGCAAACTAATGATATTATTGACATCAAACTGACATTTTTGATTGTTAGGAAACTTAACAGGGTAACTTGGTAAACTTTGGGATCCATTCAGTGGTGGATTGCCCCCAGTTCGCACCAGTTCTATAGAACCAATAGTAAAACCAACAGGAGGCTCCGCCCACTGACCCTGATGTCATCAAAAATGCTTCTGCACGTGCACAGCCCCGTTCCGAACAAGTAGTAAAAGTAAGTAGAATCCACTCCTGGATCTATTGAATAATCATAGTTATTCTGCTTCTAGGTATTTTGTTTATTTTTTTCTTAGAAAGTAAAATGTCATTTTTCAAAAAGCTCAAATGTAATATCTTCATTTAACAGTTGATTAATTCTGCCTTCCAGTCTTCCAGCAATGGAAAATCCCTTGAGAAATAAGGATGAGTGAGGCTCCTTTCCTCACTTACTCCTTCATTCTCTTTTTACTCAAATGCGAACTGTGATGCCTAATAAAGAAACTGCAGCAATGACATAGATTTGAACACATTTTATGATTTCAGCATACATAACCACATGCAGGGCCTTGGTAAATTATTTAAAAGTAATAGAATTTCAGGACAGACCAAAACATTGAAGTGCTTCTTAGGAATATTTATTTTCTTGGTGGGTTGCTTGTTGAAAGTTTTTTGCTGGCCTTGGATGTATGTATTTCACCGCCAAACACTATTCCCAAATCATAATTCTATAATTAGAATTATAGAATCATAGAGTTGGAAGAGGCATGTAGCTACCCATTTTGCCCAGAATCAACCCATTCAAGGTGGGTACATGAACTGCAACTGTTGATTGTTTTGTTGTTGTTAGTTGTGACTAGTTAGTTGGAGTCCATTTAAGCTAACACCAACTGCTTCAGTGACTCCATCCAACCACCTCATTCTCTGTCGTCCCATTCTTCTTTTGCCCTCAATGTTTCCCAGCATTAGGCTCTTCTCCAGTGAGTCCTTCCTTCTCATTAGGTGGCGAAAGTATTTGAGTTTCATCTTCAGGATCTGGCCTTCTAAAGACCAGTCAGGGTTGATTTCCTCTAGGACTGACCGATTTGATCGCCTTGCAGTCCAAGGGATTCACAGGAGTCTTCTCCAGCACCATAGTTAAAAGGCCTCAACTCTTTGGCCTTTCTTATGGTCCAACTTTCACAGCCATACATTGCAACTGGGAAAACCCTAGCCTTGACTATACACAGTTTTGTTGACTGTCTAGAGGCTAGAAACGGGTCCATTTATGGCCTTCCCAAACTTCCAGTAGGCCTGTTTTTCACCCTCCCCAAGCCTTTGTGTGTGCCCTGCACTTACCTGCATCCAAAACAGGCTGCATGGGGACTTCTGGGAGGGGCGGGGTGGGCGGGGCCAGCCAGGAGTGGGATTTGGGGGTTCTCCAAACTGCACAGAATCTTAGCTAGAGGTTCTCCTGAACCCCTGCGAATCTCCAGCAGCCCACCCTTGTCTATAATACTAAAGCAGAGTTCCAGTTGTTCACAGTTTCTGTTTCCTGATCTGGTATACTTCGAAGAACTGACAATGTACTATGTTTATAATCACCTGAATGAAAACAGATGAGAGAAAGGAGGGTTGAGCCCTGCCAGTACAAGGCCCAAATACATTTCATCCTGGCAATCTCAGGATTCTTTCATTGGTGCAGGTCTTGATAAGAGAAATACATATATGTCAATCAGTTTTCCCAAATGGGAATTCTGCTTATGAATATTGCTTCTTTCCAATTTTAAAATGTCTCCCTCCTGAGTTCCTTATATCATTGTCCATGTCACTTAGAAAACTGGCTGGATTTCTGGAGGTGTTGGGGAGTAATTGAAGTGGCTGAGGAGATGGGGAAAGCAACTATCACCAACCACATTATAGACACGGTAATATATTAGTACCTTTAAATGCTGTCTGGAAACTTTTCTCAAAATAGTGCTTTCCTTATCAATAGTTATACAGTCAAAGGAAATCAGTAGTTTAAAAGAGAAATGATAGTTGAAAGAAGGTAAATGAGTGTTTCCATCATCTTTAAGCAGCTGTCATATTTTGCATTTTGTAATGAATAATTGGGCACAAGTGGTACTTTCAACAAAATTGCGTGTTAGAGAATGAGTATCCAATATCTATCCTTTCTGCTTATCATCCATCTCTTCAGGCTAGTTCCATGGATGAGACAGCACTTATATCAAACCAGAAAGCTCATCTTAGTAGCAAGTCTGATGTGCTCTTCTAATTATGATCAGGATGGTGATGATAATCAGTGTGATGGTAAGGGTTATGGTTTCAGGCTTGGAACAGGAAAAATCTGGTTGTAAATCTGAACGTTTGCCATGCTATCTCATTAGCATGATAAATTATAAGATGTCATAAACTCTTTAGTAAGCACTGCATGACTCATTTAACCTCTGTTCTGCATAGCAATGGAAATTCTGGTTCCAGTTATAAGTTGAGGACTAGCTGTATTTCAGAATTCTCTTTTCGGTGCACTGTTCTTTAAATTATTTTTCTAAATAACATGATAGAAGACATGCTCAGCAAATTTACAGGCAAGACAAAACTGAAGTGAGGGGAGATTGCTAACACTTCAGGAGACAAGCTTAGAAATGAAGGGATTCTTCAAACTGAGTAAATATATTGTCTATGGGGCCATTGCTGTCTCCGACTTTAGCTATTCATTTGTGAGCTTTGAGTTGGCAGTGACTGACCAGAAAAGGACTCATGATGGACAGGTTGATGAAAATGTCAACACAGTGTACAGCTGCTATAAAAAAGGACAAATTTGACATTTGGTTTAATTAAGAAAGGAATTGAAAAAGGAATTACTGTCAAAATAAAGCCCTTATATGAATCTATAATGAAATTGCATTTGATTCTGATAGTCACACCTTTAGAATGATATTTTAAAAGTAAAAAAATGTACAGAAATAAGCAACTCCCTTATGAAGAAAGATTACAGCTTGAATGAAGCAGAACAAAGAAAAACACTTCTTTTATTTATTTATTAATCCAATTTATATGCTGCCTGCCCATCTCACAGTATAAGTGAATCTGAGCAGCTCCCAAGTAAAAAAGAAAATCATAAAATTTGCATATACTTACAAAAATATGCAAAGTTAAAACTATTGAAAGAGCACTCTCAAGCCATTGACCACCCCTAGGGCTGTGTCCCACTGTTGGATCCCCTTGCTACTTGGCAGAGCCAGGTCCTTAATGTCTTCTGGAAGGCCGGAAGAGTGGGGGCCAACCTCAGCTCAAGGGCAAGATGTTCCGTAGGGTGGGACCAATGACAGAAATGACGTTCTTCCTAGACCCCAAGAGTTGAAATTTTTTAACCAAAGGGGTCCATAACAAGCCCTTTTTCCTAGACTGGTGGGACGGATAAGTTTTAGGTAAAGAATAAATATTTCATTTCATGCAGCTGCCTGTATTGTTCATTCCAGTTCAGAAGCAAACCAGGTAGAAACAAAGTTCTAACACTACACAGCAGGACACACAGGAACTTTCTTACCTTGAGTTCCTTTTATTCTTCACTGCTGCCTTTATAATCTATTAAAACAAGATTAACATTTTTCATAGACTTTCTTTCTGATGATTTCCCCCTGAATGGATTGCTCTGTAAGCTAAGTAAGGTGCAGACAGGTGACCAAGTTGAATGAAGACATCTCATTGGAACTGTGATGCAGTTACCATATTGCATACATATTGCATAGATATAGAATAGGGGATACCTGGTTTAACAGTTGTAACTGTCAGAGGGATCTAGGTGTTCTGGTGGACCCCCACGTAAATATGAGCCAGCAGTGTGCCGCAATTGCCAAAAAAGTCAATGAAATCTTAGACTGCATCAACAAAGAGACAACATCAAGACAGTGAGAAATGATAGCAACTCTTTATACTGTGCTGGTGAGACCACACTTAGAATAAAGCTTCCAGTTCTGGTCACCATGAAACAAAAAAAGATATTGAGACCCCGGAAAGTGCACAGAAAAGAGCAATGAAGATGATAAAGAGTCTGGAGGCTAAATTGTATGACAAATGGTTGAAGGAACTAGGTATGTCTAGCCTATTGAAGATTAAGGAGTGCATGATAGCTGTCTTCCAATATTTGATGGGACATCACAAAGAAGGGGGATTGACTTATTCTCTAGGGTACCAGAGGGCAGGACAAGAAGAAATGGGTGGAAGCTTGTCAAAGATAGAAGTAAGGAGAAATTTTCTGACAGTGAGAGCAATTAATCAATGGAATAGTTTGCCTCCTGGAGTAGGTGCTCCATCACTGGAAGTTTTCAAGTTTTCACTTTCACTGGAAGTTTTCAAGAATAGGCTGGACAACCATTTGATTGGGATGCCTTGAGCAGGGATTTGGACTAGGAGAATTCTTAGTCACTTCCAGGTCTATGATTTTATGATGCTATATTAGTATAGTTGTCAAAAGAAAAAGGGAAATAAAGTTTTTATGGGCCAAGAAACTGATTGGACTGCAGTTTGACATATTTTGTAGTAAATCCCCATACTTAAAATGCATATCTTTGTTTACATGACATGGTCTGATGTCACATTCTTTTATTGCCATGTGCCAACTCTTCTTTGGCCTACTTTGGATTACTACTGTAATCCTTTCTGTATGGGGATAATTGCACAAGTGATCTAAGACTTCAGACATATCCTGCACCAGAGAAAATATTCAATCAGACAATGCTGAAATCAAAAATAAAATTTCCACATCGCATTGATTTTACTATATCTCCCTATAATAATGCCATAAACTGCTTAAAATATTTATGATGGGAATTTGAATAAATAAAAATGTGTGGGTGAAGAGTGTGATGTTTGGTGAATAAAAAAATATGTTAATGGAGGTTGCTGTGAGCATATGTGTACCAAACTATTTAAGCTGTGAATTGGAACATGGAAGGTTCGTTGAATGAAAAGAAGTCTGAAAATTCTTTCAAATGACATTTATGATTGCATAGTATTATACTTGAAGATGTGTTACTATGGAAACAGTTTAAGAAGCTCAGAGGTCATTGCTTTGATTTGCTGTATAATTTTTTAAAAAATTATTACAATTAGCACCTCTCAATTTCCTAGAGAATTTTATGGCAAATTTTGGGACTATCTTTTTAATTTCTGGGGAGAAGTTAAACCCTTTCTTATATGATTTCATGCAATCTTCTAGCACAAATATGCACATCACATTGTAAGTTCTCCACAAATTTGAAGCATCTCTCATTCATTCTGTTGGAAACAAATGAAAATGTATTATAACACAACACCATTTAGGTATGATTGCACTAGAGAGATCTTTTCCTTAAACATTTGTCCAGATTTAAGCATGTGAAGTATTCTGAAGCACCTTATATAAAATTTTAGCTCAGCAAGATGGGTTGTGTTCAGTGGTGGGATTCAAGTCATTTAACAACTGGTTCTCTGCCCTAATGACTTCTTCCAACAACCAGTTTGCCAAACTGCTCAGAAAGTTAACTACCGGTTCTCCCGAAGTGGTGAGAACTGGTTGAATCCCACTACTGGTTGTGTTCCTTTCCATGGGTGACAGCGCTGCAGTGCAGATAATAAAAAGTAACAATTGTAAGAATGGATAACCTTGGTTTTGAAAAAAATATTGAAAGGCCAATTTTGAAGTAATTAAGCCAGCACCCGTCAACCTTTTGTGTGCCAGGGACCACTACTACGGAGGGAGTCTTTTTCCCAGAGAAGTGGGAACGTGGTTTCATGTACTGCCTGGATCTTGCATGTTAGCATGGAGCTTCACTTGCTTGCATGGCCTGGTTCCTGTCAGGATGTGGACTGGTGTCAGTCCATGGCCCAGTGGCTAGAAAACCTGGAATTAAACAACAACAGAATATAACTGGCTGCTCTAGATAAAACTTGTGTTTTATTTCATTTTAATCAATTGTTAGTAAGTCAAGAAACATAGATGGGTCAAGAAATGTAGACATTTTAAAAATTATGGGAAGAGCCAGTATCCCTTCTACGTAATGACTCTGATTAGGGTTTCATTCCTGATTTTGTCCTGGAAAACATTACTAAAGAGATGCAAAGTTTCCCATAATAATGCTTTTGTTCTGGGTACAGATACAATATAAAACAATGTTTTGAAATGAGGAACTGAATTATGTAAATGTCATTATTTCAGTTTGTAGCTGAAAGGAACAAGTAGTGTACATTGTCATGAATACACCTGCTTGTGTGTAGAAGTACTAAATTTTTTAAAAATGAAACATTGTTATAAACATGTCCAACGTAAAAAAATTATAGCAGAACAAGCTAAATATTAGCAGTTGAGGTTTCTGAACACCCAGAAAGATTCTGGGTCCAAACCGCTACTTGTTAGGCTCCTTAGGAGTAGCTCCCTTAGTGCTACCAACTTCCTCTCCCTTGAGGTAAAATGATGGCCTGTCCAGTTCAGCATTATAATCTTTTGCTAGGGACTTTGGAACAATGCAGTGTTCAGTAAAAGTAGCCTATTTACCAGCTCATTGATTAAACTACCACAATTAGTTAACTATAAGACAAACTGCCACCACAGAATACTGCAGTGTGGACTAATCAATTGCAGGGGAAAGAAGCAAAAATCTTGGAGAAATAACAAAAGAGAAGAAGCATGGGGAACAATCAGTGTTATAGTTGAGTTATTACAGCAATATGCTTACCCAAGCTTACAAACATGCTTAATATAGAATTAAATCCTTGCCTGTATTGAAATTATGAAATCTTAATTTTAAGTTTTGGGAAGCAATGAGTGAAATTGTCATTGATTACAACAGATTCTCATTCTTAGATTAATAGACATTTTGAAATGGGCTTTGTATACAACTATGAAAATAGTCCTTCATTTTAGAGCAACTTTCTAGCTCTTCCTTTTCAAATAAGTTATGCAAAGTTAAGCACTGATTAACTTTCTTTTGCCCCACTATAACCTCCTCTATTTCCTCACTCCCTTGAGACCAGCTTCTGGTAGCTTCCTTTTTTTATTCTCTAAACATGATAGAGACACCATGACTAAAATGTAACCCACTCCATTTAACAGTTTCTTTTGGACATGATTTCCTAATCCTGCAGTTTCTAAAATCACTGCTTTAATTTCAAACCTGTAGAAAAAATGTGCCAAATCAGACCACGGAGATTAAAATTACTTTCTAAACTTTGTGAGGAGATCTCATTTATTTTTCCTTCATTTTAACAGTTTTCTCCTTAAAACAATGTAAGACAGAGTTATCTTTTCTGGAAATTCTTTGGATAGGATGCAACCCTGCTAATTTTTTTTTTCAGTGTTTGAGAAGCCTCTCCTCTCCATACAGCCTAATGCAACTAAAGCATGCCTGACTTTTAAACTTTTTAAACACACACACACACACACACACACACACACACACACACACACACACACATTTAAGTATGTGTGTACAGATACAGATACATACAAACCTCTTAGCTACTTTATAAAATCTATAAAAAAAGTGTAATCCCCATCTATTCTTTGGATTCCCTACCCCACCCTGCCAAGGAAAAATAAATTCTATCCACATTATGTTCCAGCTAACACTTGCCTTGTCTTGCATCCATCAACAATGAAATACCAAATTCACTCTCTACAGGATTCATAGTGGAATAGTTTTAATCCCTACTGGGAAATCAATCTCACTTAAATCAGTGAGATTTACTTCTGGGAACACATACCGAGACTGCACCATGCTATCCAATTTATGCATGACAAACTGTACTTCTATAACTTCCTTCTTTATAACCATGAAACAGCCAAGCACTTATTATCCCTACTCCTTATATAAGAACACTGCTTTGGTTCTCTTTTTTCCAACAAGAGAGAAAAACGCCACTTAGTCTCTCCTATTCAAATAACTTAACCTCTTTGCCTCCTAAACCTCACAATACTTGCATCACAGTGTCTTTGAATGCGGATAGATTGCAATATAATTCTGGCATTATCAGTTAGAATTGAGAGCACCGTTTCTGAAAACATTTTCTTAAACACGATCATACATCAACATTGCTGTGAACAATGAAGGACATAAATGAATTTATATAAAGAATTATATAGGTTTTCCAAAATAATACCATCCTCTTATTGGGCAGGGACATGAACAATTTGAAAGTGAATTTCTTTAGATGAACTCTGGAATATCAATCAAAAGTTTACCATTCGTCAGCTTCCATCTATGTATTGTAAGAAGGTTTCTTTCGACAGTAATGCTAGTGGCATTCAATTCCAGTTCTCTCAAGGGACACCTCTAATGGAAAATACAGTAGTTTTTAATGCAGAGTTGTTAATGATTTTGATTTATGTCCGCTTCATATATTAATGTACATTCATTTTTTTAAAAAAAAATAGATAAGAGTAAACAATATTTAACCACTATGCTTTGTCCCAGTTTCCAAAATCTTTGGGTTGGATATCTTTCTGTTGAGGTGCACATTCTTTCAGTTGAAACTTTCAGGTCTACATTCTGGGAATAGACATTGTAAGAGGTAAAATAAAGTCAAGGCACATACAGGAAATATTTGCAAAGAGTGCTGAGCTTCCAAACTGGGGAAAGACTAGTGCCAAGTTCTGACTGGAGATTAGCTATTCTTTTATCACTTTTGGGGAGACATTCCTGAATTCATCCACTTCTGAGATGGAACATTTTTTTTATTATTATTTTGATTCTGGAAACAAGGTTGAGTCACACTTCTAATGCTAGCAGTGAAAATGACAGAGGATACACTTGGGTACAGATAATAAATCCAGAAAGAAATGACCATATCAGACACTAAATGCTTAACTTTATGAGTAAGACTCTCCAGATGTATAGAGCACTTTAAAAAGTGCTTCAGAAAAAAACCAATGACTACCAACCTGCCTTCCATTGAGGATCTGTATACTGCATGAGTCAAAAAGAGGGCTGTGAAAATATTTACAGACCTTTCACATCCTGGGGGACATAAATTGTTTCAACTCCTATCCTCAAAACGATGCTACAGAACACTGCACACCAGAACAGCTAGACCCAGAAACAGTTTTTCCCGAATGCCATCACTCTGCTAAACAAATGATTCCCTCAACACTGTCAAACTATTCACTAAGTCAACATTACTATTACTATTAATCTTCTCATCGTTCCTATCAGCCATCTCCTCCCGCTTATGACTGTATGACTGTAAATTGTTGCTGTATCCTTTCAATTTTTTTATTGTTTCCTAGTATGATTTGATTGCTTATTTGTACCCTATGATTATCATTAAGTGTTGTACCTTATGATTCTTGACGAATGTATCTTTTCTTTTTATGTGCACTGAGAGCATATGCACCAAAGACAAATACCTTGTGTGTCCAATCACACTTGGCCAATAAAGAATTCTGTTCTGTTCTGTCCTGTCCTATTCTGTCCTACTCTACTCTACTCTACTCTACTCTACTCTACTCTACTCTACTCTACTCTACTCTACTCTACTTTCTTCAAAATTTCCTTGTGTCTTTTCAGATATCTTTCAAGTATCATAGCTTAATTTTTTTAATAAAAGTGGAAGAGAAGATCTTAGTTTTAGATTACCAAACTAAATTCAGTTCTAAATTGTCTCTAAATTTGTCCCAGATTGTTTGTCATATAAATCCAAGGAGGTTTGCAAACTCTTCATTTGCAAGCAAATTTGAAGAGGGGAAGAAAATAATTTTTGTAAAGCTTTGGGACTTTTCCTTTATCAGTGTGACAGTAGCACTTAGTTTTGTTTTTTCTTTTTAACATTTCCCTAATATGAAGACAATTTTCTTCTTCCCATTTTGCTTTTAAGTGTGATGGTACAGTAGTGGATTTTTTTAACCAGTTGACAATCATTGCCAAATATATATTACTCAAAGGAAGGCTGCCTTTACCAAAACTGGTGATTAAAAGTATTTTAGAGTGGTAGTAATAGAATGTAAAATAAGAAATGGGAAGGAAAAAAAATCCTAATCCCAGTATTACGGTATAAACTAATCTCTGAACTAATTTACTTTCTCCATGAATTTATGAATCGGCAAGAACCTTAGCTCAACTAATAACCTTAGTTATTTTTTAAGCCATATTTTGTGAACTTTTTGTATTGACTGGTAAAAATCGTCGTGATAAATTTCAAGCTAGGGACAATTATTTCGTCGAATTTTTGTTTTATTTTTACTGTTTTATGATTGTTTTATTTATTGGTGTTTTTTTTTGTTCAGAGCTTCCCAGAGTTGCTTTATATGTGTGCCCATATAGATCTTTTAAATACATAAATGATCCAAGGACATACAGGTGAGCAGTTGAAACTTGACTAGCAGATTCCAAATTAATTTACCTTGGTTTTAAAAATCCATGTCAGGTGCAAATAACTAGGATCATTCATAAAATTGCAGCATAGAAGATTTATTCAAACTTGTAAAACCAAAACCAAAAATCTGGTTAACTAAAGTTCAACATTAAATTGGCACTAGATAAGGTCAATGGAATTCAAGAGGAGCTGGACTTGGATTTCTTGTGGCCACGCAAGGAGTCTAAACTGATGACATGTTTAACTCTGCCTCCCAGCTCCGCCTGCTCTTCTCCTTATAAAAGAATTATCCTTTAGTTCAAATTTCTACAGCAGATTGCAAAAAATTCAAAACAAACTTTGCAACCACAAAGCACAATAGGACAGCTGATGAAAGTAATCAAAGCTTTTGTCCACCTTTCCAAATACAAAGTCAATGAAAATAAAACTAATGACAAGGTATTTAACTTCTAGAGGTTAAAAAAAATACATTGTAAAAAGCAGACTGGGCATGAGATGACAAAAGATTCAGTGAACCCACTAGAACTCTTATTTGAGAGCATGCAACAATGATATCTTTCAAAACAATTATAATGAATTATAAGGAAAAATACAAGAAGGCCTGGAAAGGGGAAAAAATTGAACCAGGATTCATTGCAACAGTAAAAATGAAATGGAGATGAATGTTCCATTCTAAAGGGCACCAATTTTTCAAACAAAAATTTGTATTACTTGCAAAGAACAATTACTAGACTTACAAGATTCAAAAGAAAGGCAAGCTAAGACCTTTAGAATATGTCTTTTAAAGAAAAAGAGAAAATGATTTAAAAAAAACAAGTAAAAAAACAGATATGAACAAAATTGGATTGTTTTGGGCAAAATGTTAATACCTGAGTAGTAATTAGTGGTTGGAGAAAATGAAATGAAGAAGAGGACTGCTTTTTTTCAATGTATTTTTATTATACTGTATCTTCTCTAG
This sequence comes from Masticophis lateralis, assembly GCA_030761175.1. NCBI lineage: Eukaryota > Metazoa > Chordata > Lepidosauria > Squamata > Colubridae > Masticophis > Masticophis lateralis. Next base: position 261,091,123 of record JAUDYJ010000001.1, read on the forward strand.
TTTTATCTATTTTTGTACAAATATTTATGCAGTTAATCAAATGCTTAAAAAAATTCAAGACAAACAAAAGCCAATATGAAGTAAGCATGGTAAAATTAGCAAGGTGTAATAGCACTATCAAAACAGCAGAAATATATTGAGTGAAATCAGATCAAATTTAATTAAAGATGTGAAGGGTTTTTTTTAAAGAAAGGAAATTTGTGCTGTGATGTCACAATAACACAAAGTTACAAGTGAAAACCTTTTGCGGGAAGAGAATGCCCTTGCTCCATATAGAGATCTTTCCAATTACAGAAGTTATCTTTTCATTTTGTGAAGTTTTTCATCCCACAAACAATAAATTCAGCTTATGTCAAACAGTGGACAATTTCTAGTAGAATCAATTGTTCTTAAATATTTCAGATTAAGTCTTTCTGCCAGCCCCAAATGCCAAGGTATCTGTTCATTCAATTTAATTTTGCTTTCTGTTTTGTGGAGAGTTATCAATAGTGACTTTGGGAACAGGGGGTACATTCAAGTCAGTTTTAATTCCTGGTGTTCATATGAACTAGTCCCTGCAGTTTTGTTGGCAACATTTACAGAAGTAGACAGCCACTGCTTTCTTTCTTAAGACTGACAGAAAGTAACTGGCTCAAGGTGACCCAACTGGCTTAAGGTAGGACTAGAACTCAGGTTTTCCCAATTTCTAGCCTGATTCCTTAAACAATACACCAAATTGGGTCACTAAGTAGTTGATAGATAGAAATTACTAGGTTATCTTGAGAAGACATCTCATTTGTCCCTCCCCAGAGAAGCTATTTGTAGTCAACATTTGTTTACTTCTATAATACCTTGCTTTGGCTGAGAACATAGAATATTTCTTTTTGTCTGTCTGTCTGTCTGTCTGTCTGTCTGTCTGTATATCTATCTATCTATCTATCTATCTATCTATCTATCTATCTATCTATCATCATCTATCCATCCATCCATCCATTTATAAATTCAGACAAAGCAAGGAGATAGATAGATAGATAGATAGATGATAGATAGATAGATAGATAGATAGATAGATAGATAGATAGATAGATAGATAGATAATAGATAGATGAAAGATAAGTATAGTTAGATATCAGTGGTGGGTTGCCCCCAGTTCGGACCGGTTCTATAGAACCAGTAGTAAAACTGGTGGGAGGCTCCACCCACTGACTCACTAGAAGCGATCTGTGCATGCGCAAAAACAAGGCATGTGTGTGAGAAAAGTGAGCACGCACGGACGATCCCGTTGCAAACTGGTAGTAAAGGTAAGTAGAACCCACCCCTGATAGATATAAGATATAGATATAGATATAGATGCTCAGTATCACTGAATACTTTTGTTTGGGTTTTGAAAAAGAAATGCTACTTTAGCAAAGCTAAAATAGTTACCTCAGATTGTGCTATGCCACCTGGTCTCTAGCTAACATATTTGCTGAACATTTGGATAAAACGTTGCCCAATGTTTGAAATGCTGGATCTGAACTATTTCAGGTGTGAAAAAGGGTAAAGTTTGGAACTTATACTATTCCAAAATGTATTTCATGTTTGGTCTGCTGAGTAGGCAGAAGTGGTAGATTCAGCTAAAAATAAAAAACCCACAATATCTTCAAGTAAGTGGTTCCATAGTTCTAAACTGTCCAGCATTTATTTTCCTACATTTTTATTTTAAGGAGAAAATGCTATTTTTTAAAATAGGGGATACCATCATTAAAGCCTGTCTTGATACACAAGACAAAATGTAATCAGTAATTTCAAAATTTGCTGTATATTTGACTTCTGAGCTCTAAAGGAAACTGACAGATGGCTACACACGTCAGGAGAATAAATTGGCATTAAATGTGACTAAAAATAGGCTTAAATACCTTGAGATTCATCTCCAACTTACAAACTGAACTGTAATTTTACATTGTGACGATCCTTCTTAGTACATATTAATTTTCAGCTACAGACTAAATATTCTCTAAATAATAGAAATACTGTAATACTAATTTTACTAGATAATTCCTGTGTCACTCTCAGGAGGAATCCACAGTAATCTGTATTTCTTAATAACTCTAACCCTACAGAGGTCTAATTTAGGTTTAGAGGTATTAAATGGGAATAAACTATTCATTTAAAATGTATTGTGTTATAAAAATGCATCATAGCTGCATTTCAAGGTAATCAATTTGCTTTGAGAATAGGAAACTAGGGGCAATGTATTAACTTGAATTGCACATATTCAAGGTTAGCTATAATTCAGCAGACCTTCCTACAGTCATGAAAACAATCTTATAAGCTTTCAAAAGAGGATATCAAGTACTCCTACCTCCTCAACAGATCTGTTGAAATAATACTAGCATTTCTATGTATGCCTGTTTGTAGCAAACCTCATCCAACTGGAGTACAAGAGAAACGTTAACTCAATAATCCTTTGCTCTCTAACATACTTTAACACAATTCATTTTCTGGGTGATAAAACTATCATGATTCACAAGCAAAATCACTGATGCCAAAAGTTGACAAATTGGGTTTTAGCTATCAATGTTATTTTGATCACTGCCAGTTTCACATGAAAGAGCCAAGAAAGTGGGAGTACCATAACAGGCAGAGTATTAGAAAATGTTTGCCTGGTTTCTGAGCAATCTAGAGGAGGGCTTGTAAGATAGGAAATCCACAACAGAAATGTGTGACTGACTTGTCATTGAAGGAAGCATAATGCAGCAGTTATAGGCTATCAGATCAGTGGTGGGTTGCCCCTGGTTTGGACTGGTAGTAAAACCAGCGGGAGGCTCCGCCCACTGACTTGACGTCATCAGAAACAATCTGCGCATACGCAGAAGCAAGGTGCATGCGCTAGTGAGGCAGGCGTGTGTGTGTAATCCCATTGCAAACTGGTAGTAAAGGTAAGTAGAAACCACCTCTGTAGCAGATGGATACAGAGGTAGCAATAATCATGAAATCTGAGTTTCCCTTCCTATGTTCCTTCCGTCTTTCCTTCCTTTCTTGTTTTCTCACAATACATTCCTCCCTTTTCAATTTTTCTGTTCTACACACACACACACACACAAATATTTTCTTCCACTCACTTTTACACACATTTCAACAAACAGCTATTCTCACTCCCACACAATAGTTTGCTTTTCTTTTGCATAGTTACAAAAATATTGCCTTCCATTTTCTTTCTTTTAGTGTTTATGGAGGAGATAGGAAAGAATATTTCCCATTCTCTCACATGCACATACACAGACACAAATTCAGGATCGTCCCCTCCACCTCTGTATGAGGAATAAAGGTAAAGTGTCTGACTGTAGGGGATGGTGCAGATTTCCGTTTCTTAGCCGAAGGAGCCAGTGTTATCCAAAGACACTTTCATAGCCATGTAGCTGGCATGACTATACGCCAAGGCACATCTAATGCTGTTACCTTCCCACCAAAGTGGTACCTATTTATCTATTCACATTTGCATGCTTTCAGGAGCTGGGGCATCTGACAAGCTCAGTGTCTTTAATCACTGAGCCACTGCATCCCCTGTATGCAGAATAAGAACACTGAAATCTTATTACTGGCACTTTGAGAAAGTGCCAACTTTCTGTCCTAGTATATTCTGTTTCCAGTGCTAATCAGCTGGTTTCTGCTTCTCAAGCTATTTCTTCTCATTCAGTCATATTTCTGAAGAGATGAATATTCTGTAGTGGATTTGTGTTTTGAGCATCAGTCTCACCACAGTGTGCCAGTGGTGGGATTCAAACTTTTTTACTACTGGTTCTGTGGGTTAGGCTTGGTGGGTGTGGCATGGCTCAGTGGGCGTGGCTTGGTGGGCGTGGCAGGGAAAGGATACTGTAAATTCTCCATTCCCACCCCACTCCAGGGAAAGGTTACTGCAAAATCCCCATTTCCTCCCAGTAAACTGGGACTCGGGAAGCAGAGAAACAATGGGGGTGGAGCCAGTCAGAGGTGGTGTTTACTGGTTCTCTGAACCACTCAAAATTTCCGCTACTGGTTCTCCAGAACTGGTCAGAACCTGCTGAAACCCACCTCTGCAGTGTACCTCAACTGCTTTAGTCTGTTTCTCCTTGTTACAAGTTTGTGACTCTGTAGCCAATTGGAATGACATAAATTTTAGACAAGGTTTCTCTCAGCTGTATCATACCATCGCCGTATTTTATTCAAACTAGATTTAGCTTTGCATAATGGGAATGTTGGGGTGGCTGTTGATTATACTGATATAACAATTACTCTCTTGAGGCGTTTCAACTGCCAGATTAGTTGCCCTTGCTAAGACCCAAAACCTAACTAGGCACAATTCTCAACCAACAGGTTTTGGTGAAACATAGCAGGTTAGCACCTTCATTCATGCTAAGATCATGAATGAAAGCAGCAAACTAAGCTGCCAATCAATAGCTACTGGAACCCAGGATAACCCACATGATAGCCAGACATTGAAATTGAGAGTCAGACAATGGCACTTTTTCAATCAGCAGACCTGATTTCCTTGAATGTGACCTTCCTTTAGGTTACTGCTTCCTCTACCCATCATTATCCTGATCTTCCTGCCTGTTGTCTCACCTTCCTCCACCTCACTCTCACCCTTTGCTCCCTCCATGCTGACATCATGCCCTACATTACCTACAATCAGAGAAGTGTTGTGAAATGGATGGATGGTTCTACGATGCTATGTGTTATGTCCTTATAAGGACATCTGCCGGGGATTGGCTAATCCACTGGCGGGAATTTCAAATTGCTGTCTCTGGGTGGTGCGACTTGCCGGAGTGCTTAAAAGGAGAGCTCCGGCACGGCAGTGCCAGTCTTGTTCTCATTAATAAAAAGGGCTGAATGGACCTGAGCTGGTAGCATCTTCTTTTCCTGCGCCTGATCTGCGCCTGGTGACGAAGGACACAAAAGAACCACAGCGACGACCCTCATGGCACAATGCCAACTGAACTAAGAGCTGAGTGAGCTGAAGTCACTCAACTACAACTGATTGAAGCATGGCATCACTGCAAGCCCCGCTCATATCACTTGCCCCATTCAACCCCGGGAAGAAGAAATGGAGGTCTTACATGGTCCGGTTTTGTCAATTCCTGAGGGGCAACAACTACCAGGATCTGGATGATGACCGAAAAAGAGCCCTCTTCCTGGCTCACTGCGGCTCTGAAGTCCTAGATGGCTATCGACCTCATGGCCCTCAGGGACACTGAGGAAATGTCCTGGGCAGAACTGCAAGAAATTCTTCAGGAGCACTATTCTCCAACAGGCACACCAATCGTTAACTGCTTCACATTCCATCAGAGGAACCAGCGGGACAGAGAACCCATCAAGGATTTCCTGGTAGCTCTATGCCGAATTGTAGCAAATTGCGAGTTTGACAATGTGGACAATGCCATTAGAGACCGCATTGTCTTCGGCATGAAGGATGTGGCTCTCCAAAAGAAATTCCTGAACCGAAAGAGAATATCGCTAAAGGAAGTCATTGAGGAAGCCACAGCGGTGGAAACGTAAAAGTGGCAGCTACGATGTTGAGGGCCAAAGCGGTCCATAAGATCCATAAGGCTCACCAAAGTTCCACTGATGACACCACCGCTGCATCTGAATCCAAAGAAGAGATGGCTGTCCACAAGGTTTCCAGACCCCCATGGTGGGAAACTGCGCAAGATGGTGACTGCGGAGAGTGCTGTGGCAGCTGCAGAGGTGACCATGTAAGGGCCACTTGCCGGTAGAGAGGTGCCACCTGCAGATGATGCCTGAAGAGGGGGCACATCGCAGAGGCCTGCAGAGCTGCAGATCCAGCCCCAGACCCGCCCAAGCACCGAAACTGCGAAAATCTGAAAGATCACCAAAGATCATCTAGACAGTCCTCTTTCCAACCCAAGCGCGGCGAAGAGGAATTCTTCAGGAGTGGAGCAGTTCACCAGACGACCATCACTCACACCAATGATGACAGCACCACCAAGTTCCACATGACGGTGCATGTGGAAGGAACACCATGCTCCATGGAGGTAGATTCGGGATCGATTTACTCCATCATGGACTGGCATCAGCTGAAGAACTTAAAGCCTGGCTTCAGCAAGAAGGATTTGAAACCCCTACACTCGAGGCTCGTAGATTTTGGAGGGAATCCCATCGGGGTCCTGGGAAGAACCTCTCTCCAGATCTCCTACCACCAGTTCCATGGCAGCCTACCCATCACCATCGTGGAGCATAGCCACCTCAACCTGTTAGGAGTGGAGTGGTTCAAGCCATTAGGGCTCTCGATTGGAGGGATCCACCAAATCCTCCAGGACGAACTCGACAATCTCATTGAAGAGTTCAAGGAAGTCTTCAATGGTAATCTGGGAAAATTTGTGGGGAAGCCCATCTCGTTCACTTTAGACAATGCAATCACATCAATTAGATTTAAGCCTTGCTGGGTTCCATTCGCCTTGCGGCCCAAAGTAGATGCCCAGCTGGATAAGCTAATTGGCCAGGGCGTATTGGAACCGATCGATCATGTGACATGGGAGACCCCCATTGTGACCCCAATGAAGCATGATGGATCGGTGCACATCTGCACGGACTATAAGTGCACAATCAATAAGGCGTTGCAGCAGAGTGCATACCGGGTTCCAGTGGTGCAACATCTGTTGCATTCACTTGGGAGTGGGTCAATATTTGCTAAACTGGACCTGGTCCAGGCTTACCAGCAACTGCCAGTGGATGAAAAAACGGCTGAGGCACAAACTATTGTGATGCATAGGGGCGCATTTAAATGTAATTGCCTCCAATTTGGAGTCACCGCAGCCCCAGGCATCTTCCAATCAATGATGGAACGCCTTCTCCAAGGCATTCCAGGGATGGTGCCGTACTTTGATGATGTCTTGATCTCCGGGGATTCAAAAACCCAACTAATTGAGCGGCTCAGGCTTGTCCTGCAGCAGTTCAAGAAGGGTTTGTGAGTCAGGAGAGACAAGTGTATCATTGGAGTCCAGGAGGTTGAATTCCTGGGCTATCTCATTGATGACACAGGCATCCACCCCACCAAAAATAAAGTAAAGGCAATCCATGAAGCTCCCAGCCCAAAAAACAAAACGGAACTTCAGGCTTTCTTAGGATTATTCAACTTTTACAGTGTTTTCCTAAAACAGAAAGCCACAACTGCTGAGCCACTCCATCGCCTGCTGGGGAAAGCGGCTCCCTGGAAGTGGGAGGAAGAAGAGGAAGCAGCATTCAAAAACATCAAAAGACTGCTCTCTTCGGATAGCGTACTCATGCAGTACCACGAGATGCTTCCCCTGATGTTGACCTGTGATGCATCACCCTATGGGGTCGGAGCAGTGCTCAGCCATGAACTGCCAAACAGATCTGAGGTGCCCATTGCCTATTTTTCAAAGACCATGTCCAGCGCAGAGAGAAACTATGGCCAGCTGGACAAGGAAGCCTTGGCCATCATCGCGGGCATCAAGCGCTTCCACGAGTACCTCTATGGCAGGCACCATCATCACAGATCACAAGCCACTGTTGGGACTACTCACGGTCGATAAACCTACTCCAGTGTATATGTCACCCAGAATGACTTGGTGGGCAATTTTCCTAGCCGGGTACTCCTACAGACTGTTCCACAGACCCGGCAAGTCAATAGAAAATGCAGATGCCTTGAGCAGATGCCCATCCCAAAAGATGGTGGAAAACCCAGCCCCCACACTTGGGCTCTTCCATATAGACAACGACAAAGACTGCCCAGTGACCTCTGCAGATGTGGCAACCATACCCAAAAGGACCCAACCCTCTAGCAAGTGAAATAATGGGTCCTGCAGGGATGGTCAACGGAAAAGATGGTGGAGAAATTCAGCCCATTCGCAAGGAAGCAGTAGGAGCTATCCATCATGAAGGGCTGCCTCCTTTGGGGTGATAGAGTGGTGATTCCCAGCACCCTGCAACGGAAGACGCTGGAAATCCTCCACAACGGGCACCCGGGCATCGTGCGAATGAAGGGAATGGCACGGAGTTATGTCTGGTGGTCATCCCTGGACAAACACATCAAAGAATGGGTGTCCAGATGTGACCTGTGCCAAGAGGTATGTCCCGTGCCCCCCCCAAGCCCAACCGTTGGAGTGGGAGACACCAAGCAGCCCCTGGTCAAGGATTCATATTGACTTCGCAGGTCCGATGCAAGGGAAGTACCTCCTAATAGTCGCAGATGCCTTCTCAAAATGGCTAGAGGTAGTTCCCATGGCATCCACCACAGCAGAAGTGATGATCCAGGTGCTCCGGCAGCTCTTTGCAACTCACGGGCTGCTGGATGTGTTGGTTTCCGACAACGGTCCTCAACTTACATCCATGCCCATGGAAGCATTCGTGGCCGGACTGGGCATCCGCCATGCCCTCTCAGTGCACTACAGACTGGCGGGAAATGGACAGGTGGAGAGAATGGTGAGGCTCACCAAAGAAGCACTCACCAAAATGGGCATGGGCGACTGGCAGGAAAGAATAGATAACTTCTTCCTCACCCAGCACATCACGCCGCATGCCACCACCCACAAGTGCCCAGCAGAACTACTGATGGGCAGAAGACTGAGGTCACCCCTGGACCAACTGCACCCACAGTACAATCCAGAGGTGCCAGCAACAGCCAGCCGCCCGCTTTGCGCCTTCACCATAGGAAATCCAGTATTTGCCTTAAACTTCCACGAGTCTCCGAAATGGCTGAAGGAGAAGATAGAGAGCACAACCGGTCCAAAGTCCTACAGAGTGGAGCTGGAAGATGGACAGGTCTGTAGATGTCACATCGACCAGCTCTGGAAAAGATGGAAGGAAGTAGGATGAAACCAACCCAACGAGGTAGGCCTGCAACACCCCAACGAGGTAAGCCTGCAGCACCCCGACGAGGTAGGCCTGAAACACCTGAGGCCTACCACACCCTGTTAAAGTAGATCTGCAATACCCTGTCGGGGTAGGACTGTAACACCCCACCGAGGTAGGCAAACAACTACCCAGCGATGCAAGCCAGCGGCGTTCCATGGGGGCAGACCAGCGACAGCCCAGAGGGAGTGAACCGCAATGCCCCAGTGAGACTGGCCAGCGACCTCTCAGCGAGGAAGACCGACATTGCAACAAGGCAGTAGACCGGGGACATCCGGACAAGGGAGTCCCGCGATGATCCGGCGAGATCAGCCTGCGCCACTCCATTCCGGGCAGACCCGCTGCACCCCAACAAAGACAGTCATCGCCACCGTGGCAAGATAGGCTGACACCACCCCAGCAAGGAGGGCCTCCACCACCCCGGCGAGGGAGGCCTGCACCACCCCGACGAGATCAGCCAGCAACCACAACAACCCTACAAGTGCACACAGACAACCGAGGGACTTCAACACCAGAACCGGCTATGACAAAGGGAACCAGGAGCCCAACGAGACCCCGCCACCTTGGAAATTGTCAAGTCGAGAGGAAACACCAGAGACTTACCGGGGTTCAGCAGTTCCCTACATTCCAGCAGTGACGGCCAGCAGCGAGACACCCGAAATCCAGGCCAGGGAGAAGACTGGCATCACCAGCGAACAGAGGTCCGAGACCCAGCCGGGGGTGCTGGGGTGACGCCCACACACTCGATGGCCAAATCCTGTCCAGTTCCAGGGAGGGAACCAGGAGACACAGGAGCTCCGCCTATCCTGGAAGGCGGCGAAGCTCAACTGGGACTGCGCAGGTCAACCAGGACTTCCAGGCATCCTGTGTACCTGCATGACTACGTGACTCTAATTAACTTTGATGGACTGACGACTAACTGGGGGGGAGGAGTGTTATGTCCTTATAAGGAATCCACCGGGGATTGGCTAATCCACTGGCGGGGATTTCAAATCGGTGTCTCTGGGCGGTGCGACTTGTTGGAGCGCTTAAAAGGAGAGCTCCGGCAGCTCAGCACCAGTCTTGTTCTCGCTAATAAAAAGTGCTGAATGGACCTGAGCTGGTCGCGTCTTCTTTTCCTGCGCCTGATCTAACACTATGAATATGAGTTTCTGAAGAAATGTTGGATTTTTTATTCCATGTTAAGATATGGGAAGAAAATAGGCCACAGTAGAGAGACTTCCTATGTGGTTTAGGCATCATCTACACAATCAGGAAATAGGACACTGTATGGTAAAATATTTGTGTATAAATTATCATGGTATTTCATGTGCTGCCTAGGTGGGTTCATTTTCTAGTTCTCAGGAGACTTATTAGAGGATAGCATTTATCACTGATTTAGCTTTCTGTCTAAAGAGGGCATCTAATTTTAGTTGGATCACACAGTGTTACAGCTTATTACTTCATCTTTCTATACTTAGTATGGTCTGTTGTCTTTAATATCAGTATTTCTCTACACTTTGGTGCATGCTGTTATATTGAGCTTGTGTATTTAGGCTTGCTAAGAATAAATCACATTTTAATAAGGTACAAACCAATTAGGAAAAGAGGCAAAAGGAAATTGAGTGCTGCAAATTGGATGATATTCTACTAAATGAGGAAGATGCCAACATTTTTTTCATCCTTGGTTTCTCATGTCACAAATAACCTGATGCTGTGTTACATACAGAGCTAGAGACAGTAGATTTGTTCAAGGTGATCACATTTGAACTTGTGGAAGTGCTTGCTGCTTTCACAGCTAATTAGCATCTCTTTCGCTATGTATGGTTCTAATCTATGTTGGATGGTCCTAAACACGTTTCTGTTAACTCATGAAATTAAGTATATTGTATGATAGTTTGCACACCCTGCTGAGCCTCCTTTCTTTGATATTGGTATGTAAATTGACCTCTTCAAATCTGTTAACCTATACATAAATGTACAGAGAATTTGAGAGAGGCTCTTGGAAATAACTTCTGGCAGAAAATTAGGCACTCAGACATACATTTATAACAGTAAATTGAATGATTAAATGTAATTCTTCAATGTTCTTGATTTGCATGGTTGAAATTTATCATAGACCATGACTTGCTGTGTTTTTGGACCATCTCTGTTTAACACTAACTTTAAGATCAGAAGATTTGCCTCTCTAAAATAATAAGTATGAATTGTTTGATGAAGATATGAGAGCCTTGTATCAAACTGATGGTTTAGGTTGTGCTTATTGATTGATTAAAACTAAGATCATGGCTCCAGGCCCTCTCAATTCCCGGCAAATAGATGGGGAAGAAATGGAGGTAGTGACAGATTTTATTTTCCTGGGCTCCAAGATTACTGCACATGGGGACTAGAGCCAAGAAATTAAAAGATGCTTGTTCCTGGGGAGGAAAGCTATGGCAAATCTAGACAGCATACTAAAAAGCAGAGACTTCACCCTACCAACAAAAGTGCATATAGTCAAGGCTACAGTTTTCCCAGTTACCATGTATAGTTGTGAAAGTTGGACCATAAGGAAAGCTGAGCATCAAAGAATTGAGGCCTTTGAACTGGAGAAGACTCCTGCAAGTCCCTTGGACTGCAAGGCGATCAAGCCAGTCAGTCCTAGAGGAGATCAACCCTGACTGGTCTTTAGAAGGCCAGATCCTGAAGATGAAACTAAAATACTCTGGCCACTTAATGAGAAGGAAGGACTCACTGGAGAAGAGTCTAATGCTGGGAATGATTGAGGGCAAAAGAAGAAGGGGACAGCAGAGAATTAGATGGCTGAATGGATTAGATTAGATTAGATTAGATTTATTAAATTTATATACTGCCCTTCTCCTGAGGGACTCAGGGCGGTGAACAGCCAAAAAATTAAAATACAAGCAATATAAAAGTTAAAATAATCTAAAACATAATTAAATCAATTTAGGCTTTCCCAAATTTAAAACCCCTCATAAAATTAACCCATTAAAATCTTCATTAAGCCAGCCCGGCTTGCTGGAATAGAAAAGTCTTCAGGGCCTTGCGGAAAGTGCGGAGGTCTGGGATTAATCGTATCTCCGGGGGTAACTCATTCCAGAGGGCGGGAGCCCCCACAGAGAAGGCTCTCCCCCTAGAGGTCGCCAGTCGACATTGCCTGACCAACGGCACCCTGAGGAGATCCTCTCTATGAGAGCGTCTCTGAAGCAGTCGGCATGAATTTAAATGGTCTCTGAGGGATGGTGGAGGACAGGAAGGCTTGGAGGAATATTGTTCATGGGGTCACAATGGGTCAGACACAACTTCGCAACTAACAACAACATCGATTGATTTGACTGCTCATCCGACTAACTGAACAGCATACAAGATTAAAACAATACTTAACTATCTAGATCACAATGTCCAAGGTCAAAACAATAAAACCAATTCAGAAAAGCAGCATTACCACCAGAATTCAACTAATCTCCTGCCCAAACACTTGGGGGAGCAGCCAAGTCAACTACAGTCAATAAAAACCTATCAAGGTTGGGGTCATTTGGATTTCCTTTCTATAGGATAGGCACTGCCATGAAGAAAGAAGGATTCTTGGGTCCAACAAGATCATACTCTTTGATGAAAGGGACCTGAAGATGCATGCCATCTTTTCTAGATCTGATGGGGTAAGTAGAAACAGAAAGTGGTCCCACAAATAGCTTGGCTCTATGCCACACAAGGCTTTATTGGTGATAACCAACACCTTGAATCACATCTAGAAGGTTACTGGAAGCCAATACAGCTCATTGACAATGATATTATATCAGTATAATGGGAAATGCCAATGAATTCTGGATGACCTACTACTTCCGAATGCTCTTCCCAGCCCTATGTCAAGTGTATTGCTATAATCTGAATGGAAGGTGAACAAGACATGAGTCACTGACAGCAAAGCCTCCTTTTCCTGGAATGGGTAATGTTGGTACATAAGATAGAACATAGAATTATAGAGTTGGAAGGCACCTTGGAGTCAAAATATTGTTTTTATGCTCCTCCCCCCCCCCACTTCAGCTGATACTTACTGGAAAAAAGACATTGAGTTAGTATTTTACTTTGACTGGATCTTGTATGGATTGCTGGTAATGTGAGAAATCTGGGGGGGGGAAGCAACAAATTTCTTGAAGAGAGGAGTTCTGCTGAATAGGTGTATGTCAAAAGGTCATAATAGAATGAGAACAATCAATAATGCATAAGTTATCTACTGGAGATGAGCATTCCTGAGGATAAGAATCTGACCTGAACAATGATTAGTGAAACAGGTTTTATGAATATAATGAAAATGACGTTTACTTACAGGAACTGCATCAGAGGACTAGGCAAAGCCTAGCACCTAGCTAGCTACATCTTTTCAGGAAAAGAGTCCAAGTACTTGATCTCTCTCTTTGTGTGGATGCCTTGAAATAAAGACAGACACAAATAACCTCATAATAAGCAACCTCTTGTCTAATAATAAAAGAACCACCTTGATAGACTAAGATAGACATAGCATAAATTCTTTAGTCTCTACACAGTATACTGTACTGCTTCTTTTGTGGTTAGGACATTAGTAGGTAACGCAATACTGAGGAGTCTTTGGATATGGACTTCCAACATTGTCCACATCTCTTTCCTAAAAAAAAAAAAAAAAAAAAAAGTTTCTTGAGCAATCTACAACACTCCTAGTTTTTATCCTGTATTTGCTAATAAATTATAAGGAACATTTCACAGGAGAGACCATGTCTCAAAGCACCATGCTCAGCCTGTTAGCGCTTTGATTGATATTACATTTAAAAATACAGTACCAAAACAAAGGCATAAAACATCTGTCTCCTTTCACGTTCTCTTTGTTTGCCACTCAAAAGTAGAGCACATGAGTGAGTGTTATGGATGGTTATATTTAGCACATTAGCAATTCGACTGCTATAATGAGTGGGAAAGTGGAAATAGGAATGTGTGCATCTCTCTGGCAAGTGGGAGGAAGGGAGGGGGAGAAAGGTAAGTAGGACTGCTAGGGAGCACCCTGGGAGAAAGAGGGTACAAGGAGCCTCCAGTTCACTTTAGGTAGAAGAAATATGAGTGGCCACATCCTGTAAGGTAGGCATTAGTAAATAGGCTGAAGGGGCACTTATCTTTCTGCCAAAAGATTGTTCTGTGGCTGACTGAGCTGTGTGCAGGCTCCCTTCATGCTATATGGGGGCCAACTTTTCCTCTGCCACCCCAGTCCAGGTTTTAGATCTTTTCAGCATCTCGTTCGCCTTCTTTTCCTTACATCCGGTTTCTAGAGCTTGAACGTTTTTTTTTAAAAAAACAGCCTGTTCTTTTCTAGCCGCAGACTCCTTTAAGTGATTGAATGCCAAAGAGAATTTCCTTCATGACTGCTGCTTTAAAAAGATGAGCCAATGTATTCCATTCCATGCTTCCACCTATGCCTTAATTTTCCAGTCTATGCAGAATATTCCCATTCAGGGTTGTGCTCTTTCCTAAGTAGGACAGGCAACCTCTTATTTCTGTTGTTCCATTTTCTTCCCAGCTGCACTTCTTTGTCTCCATGGCAGCAACTTCTTACATATTGGGCTTCGCTTAAAAAAGTGTGATCTCAAAGACAGGTAGTGAGTCAGGCAGGCGATGGACAGAGGAGTGCAGCAGTTCCTAAAACAAAAAGTATTACCATTTCTGGCTGTCCCAGGAAGAGTGAATATTTATTGTATCTTGTAATGAGGAGAAATGGGCCAGGAAGCAAACACTTGGCAGAAGGATAATTAATGCCCAGTGAAAAATAAAACAAATGTAAAAAAAAAAAAAGGTAAATGAATATTTCAGGTCCTACCAGAAGCCTGGGCATTTGAGGATTCTGTACAATATTTTAGCTTTTCTTAGCACTGCACTCTTCTGAACAGAGAGCTCTGATGTTGTTCCTGGAATCTGTTGAAGCCACTCTCCCAGCTTAGAAGTTACTGCATGCTCCTACCACCATTGGCCCTTGCTTTCTACATCCTTTCTAGTTCCTCCTTCAAGCCCTGGTATTTCTGCGTTATGAAGAAGTAACTTCTTCCTTCTACCTGATGTTGCTATCACTACATCTATCACCACTGCAGTATTCTGCTTTTTGTTACTACCATCAGATGTGGGTTTCAGCAGATTCTGACCAGTTCTGGAGAACTGGTAGCGGAAATTTTGAGTAGTTTGGAGAACCGGTAGTAAAAATTCTGACTGGCCCCGCCCCCATCTATTCTCTGCCTCCCAAGTCCCAGCTGATTGGGAGGAAATGGGGATTTTGCAGTAACCTTCCCCTGGAGTGGGGAGGGAATGGAGATTTTACAGTATCCTTTCCCTGCCACGCCTACCAAGCTACACCCACCATGCCATGCCATGCCCACCAAGCCACACCCACAGAACCGAAAGTAAAAAATTTTGAAACTCACCACTGACTACCATGATGTCTAATTGATTGGCTAGTGTCTGCCTGTCTGGATCTGGAGATTGCACAAGATCTTAGCTCTGTTGTTATTCATGACCTTCTGTGGGATCCCTGATCTAGAAATGGGAAGCTGTAGCCCATATCCTGTGCAGATGTTCCTATCCACAATGCCAGTTACTTGGTTGTGCTATTCATTGTATGCTGCTCATTAAACCTTTAAAGGATATGAACAACAGTCAATTATCCTGGCATTCATTTGCTACACACATGGTAATGAAATACACAGAACAACTTCCATGGCAACTTCAGGAAAATGCAATTTTCATTTAACTATCTGCACATGGGGAAAGAGAAGAAACAGAGTCCTTGAAGCAGGAATGTGATATCAAGATCTTAGATTAGTATTTCTCAACCTGAGTAACTTCCAGATACATGGACTTCAACTCCCATATTGGCTGGGGAATTCTGGGAGTTGAAGTCCACGCACTTGAAAGTTGCTCAAGTTGAGAAACAGCATCTTATACATATGGGTGCATATGCACATTATTCAGATTATAGTAAAGCAGAAAGGCAGAAATGGATAACACCATTCTCCTTTAAGTATCCCATTCCCACCCCAAGGAACCTCAGGATTATTTCTCTTAATCCCATCCAAAATCCATTTTCCCTTCTTGGTTGCTTCCTGGCCTTTGCTTAGTTTTGGTTGGAGAACTGCAGCTTGTTGTAGACTAACCTCAGCAGTCTATTGGCTGTTTTGCACAGAAAGCCCCACCTTTTTCCACTGAGACCATGCCTATAATGAATTCCAGGACCTTTCAGATTTTTGCTTTACATTAGAGTATAGTCAGTGTAACTCTCATACAGTTACTAGTTCAAAACCCAGCAGGAATGATAATAATTCCAATTTACAAGCTCTCTGTTTCTCTCTGTATTTTATTTCTTAAAGTTCAGTTGCAATATTTCATCAATTATTCAATCTCCTAAAATTGAGGGTTTCCTCCTAGTTCCTAAACAGTCCATTTTGTGTAATTTCAAATTATTAGGTAAATAATAGAACTGCACTTATTTAAAAAAAAGGAAAAAAGAGAAGTTGGAGTCTTGGAAAAAAGAAGAATATCAGGGCCTTTTGCATTCCTTCAAAAGCCACTTTACATCATTGTTCTCATGACATCAAATAATTTCTAGCTGAACTGTAGCATCAACCATACTGTGCGGGAAAAATGCTGGGCTTTTTTTTTTTACACGATTAAGTTGCAAAATGGTTGATATCATCGCAGCTTGCAAAAGTTTTAAAGAGAAATAAAAATGTGATATGATTCATGGTATGATTGCTTTCCCTTATAACAGGTATTCAGATCTCTTTTTGTAAACTGCAAGAAAAAAAAGTACATAATACTTACTGGAAATATGGTAGGGGCAGGGGAAAAGGCAATGATTTTGCTTTTTCTTATTTTGCATGGAATGTGGAGAAAGGGTTGATTGCTCAGAGGCTGGGGTGAGACGCTGAGGAACTGACTTTTTATTTTTATTTTGTACATCCCTATTGGAAAGCTGGAGGGAGAATGCCAAATGGCTTATGGTGCAAATCACTGCAAATGGTTTGTGAGGGATTTGGGAATGGAAACAGTGCTGTGAAGAAGTGCCTTCAGTTATGCTTTTTAACTTTATTATTAATGTTACTTGCTCTCATATTCAACAACTTGGCAGCTTTCAATAAAATGTATTCAATGCAATAGGATACAGCAATGCACATTAAAGCTAGTTCCTCATTGCCTCACCCCAAATTACTGACTGCAAAAATAAGCTAAAGTAGCAAAGGACACAACCTATAATACACTCATATAGGCAGAGAGGCATTAAACAAGTTGACATAAATATACACAGGGAACACATTATTGCATACAGAGTGCTACTAATACTTTTACTGCTATGGACTTGCTTGTTTGCCCCGGAATCATTTATTATCACAAGGTAAGGTGGGTGTTATTCCAGAGCTACAGTTCTCATAACTTTCACTGAGGCATAAATGTTATCTGCTGAAACCTGACTGAAAGGTGTCAGACTTGCCATCTTTCAAGATGACAATAATAGGACTCTTATAGCAGCAATAGGACTCTTATAGCAGCCGATCTGATAGAGGAGGTTTCCTTCTCCAGTGCAAGGCAGTGAAATTACTGCTTAATTCCTTAGTTCCTAAGTGCATGATGGTTGATCCAAGAAAAAGAGCACAGCCCAAAATGAATGTCAAGCTAACTTCAAGTTAGTTTTATTGAGGAATAAATAGAAGCGTTTATGGAACATAAAGTGTGAAAAGTGGCTTCTTAATTGGCTTCCAAAATGCCAGTTCAAAAGATCTAATAATTCAAAGGACTGGATTCAAAGGATGAAATGGCCAGGATATTGAAAAAGATTGCCTCTTTTTGTGTAGGAAAATAAAATCTCTTGCTTGTTTACATCGACAGAATCCTTTCAGGAACTCAGTCACCCAGATACAGATGATTCCGCGGAGATGGGAAATATCATTTGCTATTCAATATAAACTGTTGCATTTGGGGCTGGCTTGGGAGGATGGTTAATTTGTCTGCTTGGGTCTTTTTAGTCATTCTGTTTGTTTTCTTCTACTTTGGTAAATATTTTTATTTTATTGCAATCTTCTTGGTTTTTGAATGTTCACATTCTTTCCTTTGTTAGCTTCCTCAGATGTTACTTTGAGGAGAAAAGGCTCTTTTAATTGGATGTATTTTTTAAAAAGTTTCTGAAAACAGATGTTTGAAAGTAAGTTAATTATATTTACCAGAAATGTCACCAATCATTTATCTTCACTAAGAATTATGTAAGAGGCAGTTAAGCTTAACTGTTAATTTCTTCACTGCTTTTCTTTCCTCATAAATAGAAATATATCAATCTAACTTTGGGGAATAGAAGGGAGACATGCACTTACAGAAGAGCTACTTTCTAGAACATTTTTAAAGTGTGCACAACAACTATTGATATATATTTCAATACCATGTAAAATTCAGCTGTATGGACCAGGGTTTATGATATTCCAGATAGAAAAAAAGTCATTATCAAGACCCACGAGATCGACCAAACATAGAAACCAATGCCATATAAGTCTAAAACTACTTTTATTGGAATAGCTCTAGTAACAGAATCATGCATGTCTTCAATGTGCTTCCCCGTCCTTCGCTTTATCTTGATGTGAATTAGAAAGGGACTCGTCTGAAATATCTTCTTAATTTTTTGGAATGGGGTCAAGCCCTATTTGTCTGACCTTTATTTATTTATACAATCTATATTTTTCTTGGCAGTGAATTCTTCTCCTTTTCCTTGGTAGAAGATCCTCCTCCTTTCCCAGAGGGCTATGTGCTTCTAAGTAATTTAGGGGAAAATATTACAAATGACAGTAGGTTATTAATAAGGCAAACATTTAATAATATTCAGATCCATTAGAAAGTAATTCTTTACCAGTTGTATCTTAAGATCATCATGGTTCATATTACATGTTTAACCAAGACAATAGTAACCATACTTTATTGTTTAAACTACTTGAACACAATATATGTAAATCCTGGTTTATATGTCACAATTCTGGAGACTACTGAACACATTTCAGAGTTCAGAAGCTATGTCAGAAAAGGCCTGCCTTTTGGTCCTGACCCTGTTGGCTTTTTGCAAAGGATTGAAACCCTTGATGTGCTCCTGAGCATGGTGATTGAGAGGTTAGATTTTCCATAAATAGTTCATTGTCCTGAGGATTGCCTTTGGGTTTATCCTTGGCATCCATGGAAAGGTTTTTTTAATGTTCTGTTGATAATCTTTTTTTGATTGATTTTAATGTGTTGTGAGCTAAATTGCATCTGGACAACCATAAACATTGATTAAATAAATGAGTAACCAGATAAGATAAAAGTCAAAACTAGCACGTTATAGATTGGCAGGTTGAATGAATCAGGTTTATCAAGTATGAAAATATTCATGCTGGATCTGGATCTTGTGGATTATGAAAATATTAAATATTAAAATAGTTATGAAAATATTCCTTCTAAGATGCTCTTAAACCCAGGAGTATAACCCAAATTATAGAATCGCTGTTGTGAGATGGGTGGGCTATAAATTAGTTCAATGAATAAATAAATATATTCTGTTTCGAGTAGTTATGGACTTATTTTTACAGAAACTTTAGGGAACTTTACGGAACTTTTTAGACAAAATAGTACTTGAGAGGATTTTCAAGACAATTTCAACAGCTTTTACCAAGACCATGTCAAGAGTTTACAGTCATAATAGTTTGCCAGGTTATATTTTCCATTTGTCAAAATGATCTTTCATTCTACCCAGATTCAAAGAAAATTCTTGGCAACCAATACGCTGGACTTTTGTCAGTAATAAAAACTACTACATTTTGTTGTTTTGTTTCACTATTCACAATAATTACTGGCTGCTATTCTATCAAGATGTGGACAATCAAGTTATTTTATGATCAGTTGAGTTGTAGACTACCACCGAGTGCACACCTACTGATAATTGATTTCCATTGGACTCAAGGTTTTTTTTTCCTGTGTCAAGATGCCTGCAGTTTGTATACTACTAAAACTGTCATGTCTTTCTGTCTGCTTGTTATATTTAATTAGGTGAAAAGATGCATCATAGGGTTCATGGGATATGGAATGAGCACCAAGGGACTGGCGGAAGATGCCCAACACTGATACAACTGAAACGATAACCTGAGAAGTCACAGGTTGTCTAGTGGTATTCTAAAAGGCCAACCTTTTTAATAGATTGATGGAAGATGCTATTTTTTGAATAGCAAAATCTGAACAACTGGAGTGTGGCAGAGAAGGCAATATCAGTGCTTTTGTCTCCAAAAAAAGTCATCTGTTAGGGGACAACTTATTTTAGGACTAATAAATCATCCTTTTGATACTTGTCATTTCTTCCCACCATGAGTATAGTGACTGCCAAATGGATGACAACAGTATGAATGGTGGACAAAATAAAGGTTTATATGGTTGTCATGATTCTGTAATTGGTCAGACGAAGAAAGAACTAGGGAGGGGGGATCCTGGCACTTGAAGATCAACTAAGATGAGAACAAATATAATCACCTTTGTGGTAATGGGGTCTTCCAAATTCTGTGAATTTCAGGGTAATTATAGTAATGTCAGTGTAGAAATGCTCCAAAAACCCTATTTGTAGTGACCAGGGGAAAAAATAGAAAAAAATATTTTGCACTACTTTGAAGGTTATATATATGAGAGAAGCTCAACCAGCTTGTACAACATGGAATACACTGATAATTCTAAAAACATTTCTTAAATGCCAATAGCATTTCTGTTTCCTTTTTGGTTCATTTAAAAACTAATACATACATACATACACTACCTACGTACTAAGATATATATAATTATAACAATCTGTTTACTTCCCCTCTGTTTTCTATCATCTTTTTTTACTTGCTTTTTTCCTAGAAAATAAAATAAATAAAAAGTTTTTAGAATGACAATATTGTTTTCAAAAATATTTAAACATAGGTGTCACACCTTTTTGTTATGTACTGCACTATTTCTCTATCACTTCACAAAAATGGAGCAGGACAAATTTATTCGTATTTGATAACCATGACAGTGAAGATTGGGAAAATAGAGGAAAAAAACAAACTTCTAAGCTGATGATCTAATGTTAGATCAACAGTCAACATAAATTTAAGATACTTTACCCTATCTGAAAGAAATCATCCCTGTGGATACTGAACTATATGTAAAATACTTTGATATTTGTATAAAATCAACTCATAAATATGTGCTTCTTATCTAGAAATGCACTGTCCACAAGTAACAGGATATTTTCTTAATTTGATATTTTAAGAGTTTAAATAATAGTGATGTGGTTTTTTGACATGTAACTATTTTACAACTTAATATATTTGCATTACCCATAGAGAATACTAGGCTAGTAACATAGCCATGTGAGGGATTGAATGAATGGTAGTGTTGTGGCCCCGTCCTCTGAGCCTATCCCATTGGAGGAAGGAAGCTCTGAGCATGAGGAAGAGGAGCCAGCCAGATCTCCCAGCCCCCCCCCCCTCTGGCACCATCTCAGGTGCCAGCTGAAAGAGAGCAAAGTAGTGGGGAAACAGGTGTCTCAGATGAGAGTCAGGGAGAGACGTCATTCCTGGACGCACGTCAAAGAAGGCGAGATAAGCGCTTACAGCAGCTGAGGAGACGTACAAGGGAATAGACCTGAGTCACTGGACTTGAGTCACAGGACCAATGAGTCACTGGACCACACCCAGAGACTATATAAGACAGGGTGGTGGTTAAGGATCTCTGTGACGAACAAAAACTCAATCTAGTAGTCAGTGGAGCTAAAAGAACGGATTTTGGCAAAGCTACGTATGTGATTTTCTTTCAGTGAACTATTAAAGCCCTTGGCAGACGGTGTGCATATCGCTGCCAAGTTAGAGATAAGAACTGTGGAGTGTGCCAAGTGCTTCTTTAACCCTCGACTGGCTGTGTTTTTGTGGGTATCTGTAGAGGGGGACAGATCAGGTAGTTGCAGTATGCGCTAGGTTGCTCTTTCAAAAGAGAAGATTTGGAATGTGCAGGGTAGCAAAACCTCTTCTCTGAAACAGCAGCCAGACTGACTTCGAAGTTTCTTTGCAAGTCATCATCAGCTTCCTCCATTTGTATATGTAGGGACAGCCACTCTAGAGGTTTTGTTGCTTATCTTTATCATTTCAAGGCAGAAGAAGTGGAGACAATCCCAAATTGCCTTTTAATTATGTTTGGGATAGATTGGCTTTTGAGTGCTATTCCCACATCGATGTCCCATCGCTGTGATCCCATGCTGCCTGCTTCTTAAACAATTAAATCTGTTTTTCAGCTTCTTGTGCAAGCAGAAATGAAGACAATAAATTTCTGAAGCTAATGTCTCCTAGATTTCAAATTATAAAATGACTACTGGATAACAGCATGTCACAGTCCATGAAACATACTACTATTATTAACATTTTTAAACAATTCTAGTATTACAAATGACACTTTTTAAAAGGGTCCCATTGCAAAGATCTCATTTGTCTATGTATTGCATTAGCCATTCTTTATATGGCCCCATAACAGAAACTCAAATGACAATTCATTAAAATCATGGAATAATATGAAAACATTCTTTATTCTGCATATGTACTCTTTTCTGAATTATCATAGTAAAGGGAACAGGTAGAGAAGTGTAGAAAACAATCCATAGAGGAAATTAATTCGGTACCACAAGATGATTATCAGTACTGAAATGAGTCATTTCCGAACACAGGGGTCCCCAACCCCCAGTCAATGGACTGGCACCAGGCTGTGGTATGCCAGAAACTGGGCCACGCAAACAAGCAAAGCCCTATTCATGGGAGGCAGGCAGCATGTGAAACCATGCCCCCTATGGTCCATGGAAAAACCTCTGTCCATGCATCCAGTCTCCAGAGTTGGGGGGTGCTGCCACAACAGAGAGCTTTTCTGCAGACAAAGGGCACTGACAATGCCTTCTCTGCCATTCTCCAATCCTTTCGTTTTTGCTATGGAGAAGAAAAATTGGTGTTTTGATATATGTGAATTCCGCTTAATCTTTGGCTTATTTGTTCTCCATAAAAACTAGAGAGACATCGCTGGTAGATGATGGCATATAACACAGCTGTTTCTCACAAGAAAAAAGAAAGAATGCAACTAACATGGGAATCAGATCCTTAGATAAACACAGATGTCTACTTTGCCCCCACAAACTGTGCTCTGTGGGCATTGATGTGCATAGGCTTTAAACATATTTTTTAATAAGGTTAAAGCTAGAAAGTGTATTTCTCACAGCCTTCAGAAATATGGAGAATATTAAGCTCAGCTGGCAACACTGTCTTTCTCTTTCCAGTTTGTGGTTGGTTAATTCCATGGAATGATGGATTCCAGTAAGGCCTTTGTCCTCCTGAGGCTGAAGGCAACCCTTTCCAAGTCTCTCAGCTGAAAGGAAACAGAAAGCCAGGAGCAGCAGCTCAGCTCAATCAGTGCCTTTGAAGCCAGATTTAAGAAGAGCAGCAGGAAGCATCCTGTCTGAACTCCTTTGGAGCTGGCAGGCTCTGAGCATCATGCTGTGTGCTCTACAGTTGTCTTCCATGTTTCTGGGGAAAAGATGCAGATAGGAGATGGCCATCAAGGACCAGTAGACCTGGTTGTGAATCTTGATGTAATAGTGGCAAACCTGTGTGATCCTTTCTAGATTTTCTTTTCGGGTTTATGTGATTTTTTTTTTCTTTTGCATTTTTGAATTGGGCCATCAGGATCACTGCTAGTCTGTTTTCCCTCTCTGTCCCAGAAAGTTGCCATATTAGAGGAAGATACTGGGAAATTGCCACAATTTGGTGAGTTGGAGTTGTTAAGAAATAGGATGTTATTGGAACTCAGAAGCTCAAAATCTGAGATTTGAGGGACATAGATATCTATGGTATGACAAAGGTAAGGTGAATGTGGATTTTAAAAATCATTATGGCAGACCAGCTATTCTTAGAATATGGAATACAGATAAATATAGATTTTGCCTGAAAATACCTTTGAGGCTTTCAGTGAAAGAAGCATTTTTTAGATGAGAAATGATAAGTAAAGATAAATGGTTTACTGGAATTTTCTCAAGGGAAAAAATAAAATCTAGCAAAGATTTAATAATAGAAGATCTTCTTATATACAATTGCCAGACAGATTTAAAGCGGATGAAAGATTTTGAACAATGCAAGGTTAGAGTTAGTTAGAGTTTATTGCATTTATATACCGCCCTTCTCCCCGAGGGGACTCAGGGCGGTTTACAGCCATATCAAAACAGTCACATATAAAAATTAAAACTAATAAAATAATTAAACTATTTGGCCGTAAAATTTAAAACCCCTAAAAATCCCTATTAAAATTAGCACTAATTTAAGTCAGAGCGGCTTGATGAAATAGTAGGGTCTTCAGGGCTCGTCGGAAGGCACGGAGGTCAGGAATCTTTCTTATATCCGGGGGTAGTTCATTCCATAGGGCTGGGGCTCCCACAGAGAATGCTCTCCCCCTGGGGGCCGCCTGTAGGCATTGTCTGACAGACGGCACTCTGAGGAGGCCCTCTCTGTGAGAGCGTATTGGGCGGTGGGAGGTATTCATTGGCAGAAGACGGTCCTGTAAATATCCTGGTCCTAAGCCATGGAGCGCTTTGAAGATGGTAACTAACACCTTGAAACGCACCCGGAAGACCACCAGAAGCCAGTGCAGCTCGCGCAAGAGGGGAGTTACCCGGGAGCGACGAGTCGCTCCCATAACCACTCGCACGGCCGCATTCTGGACCAGCTGAAGTCTCTGGGTGCTCCTCAAGGGGAGCCCCATGTAGAGAGCATTACAGTAGTCCAAACGGGAAGTGACGAGAGCGTGAGTGACTGTGCGTAGGGCGTCCCGATCCAGAAAGGGACGCAACTGGGCAATCAGGCGGACCTGATAAAAAGCCCCCCTGGCCATGGCCGTCATATGATCGTCTAAAGACAGCCGTGCATCCAGGAGGATGCCCAAGTTGCAAACCCTCTCTGAGGGGGGCAAGATCTCATCCCCAATAGCCAGTGATGGCACCAACTGGCTATATCGGGGCGCCGGCAGCCACAGCCACTCTGTCTTGGAGGGATTGAGTCTGAGCCTGTTCATCCCCATCCAGATCCGTACGGCTTCCAGGCAGCGGGACATCACGGCAAGGGCATCATTGGGGTGATCCGGGGTAGAAATGTACAACTGCATGTCGTCAGCATACAGTTGACACTTCACCCCAAAACCACGGATGATCTCACCCAGCGGCTTCACATAAATGTTGAACAGGAGGGGCGAGAGGACAGACCCCTGTGGCACCCCACAAGTGAGGTGTCTCGAGGCCGACCTCTGCCCCCCTGCCAACACAGACTGCGTACGGTCAGCAAGAAAGGAGGAGAACCACCGCATAACGGTGCCTCCCACTCCCAAACCCCCTAACCGACGCAGCATGATACCATGATCGATGGTATCAAAAGCCGCTGAGAGGTCAAGAAGAACCAGGACCGAGGAAGATCCTCTGTCCCGAGCCCTCCAGAGATCATCAACCAACGCGATCAATGCCGTTTCCGTGCTGTAACCCGCCCTGAAACCCGACTGGCATGGATCCAGATAGACAGCTTCATCCAGGTAACAAGGGAGCTGTTGCGCCACCACACTCTCAACAACCTTCGCCGTGAAGCGAAGGTTGAGACCGGACGATAGTTACCTAATATAGCCAGGTCCAGGGAAGGCTTCTTGAGGAGGGGCCTCACCACCGCCTCTTTCAAGGCGGCCGGGAAGACACCCTCAGTCAGAGAAGCATTAATAATGCCCTGGAGCCAGCCTCGTGTAACCTCCCGGGAGGCCAGTACCAGCCAAGAGGGACACGGGTCCAATAAACATGTGGTAGCATTCAGCCTCCCCAGAATCCTGTCCACGTCCTCGGGAGTCACAGTGTCAAACTCATCCCAGATAACATTCTCAAGATCCACTCCCGTCATCCCATCCGGAACTACCCAATTGGAGTCCAGACCGTCCCGAATCTGAGCGACCTTATCATGCAGATATTGCACAAATTCCTCAGCTCTCCCCTGCAAGAGGTCCTCCCGCGCTCCCAACTGTAGGAGGGAGCGGGTCACCCTAAACAGGGCGGCTGGGCAATTATCTGCTGATGCAATAAGGGTGGAGAAATGATTACGTTTCGCCACCCTTATTGCCACTAGGTAAGTCTTAATATGAGCTCTTACCAGTGTCCGGTCAGATTCAGTGCGACTGGCCCTCCAATCGCTCTCTAGGCATCTTTTCCGGCGCTTCATCTCTCTCAGCTCCTCGGAAAACCAAGGAGCTAATCGAGGTCGGCACCGGGTCAGAGGCCGCAAAGGCACGACGCGGTCCAAAGCCCCAGCAGCCGCCCTATCCCAGGCGGCTACCAGTTCTTCAGTCGAGCCGTGAGCCAGAGTCTCTGGGAAAGGCTCAAGCTCCGTCAGGAACCTGTCTGGGTCCATCAGGCGCCTGGGACGGAACCACCTAGTCGGTTCCGTCTCCCTGCGACGAAAGGAAGCGGTATGGAAGTCTAGATGAAGGAGCGAATGATCTGTCCATGACAAGGGATTGATGACTAGTTCCCCTAAATCGAGATCATTCAGCCACTGACCAGAGGTAAAAACCAAGTCTAGCGTGTGTCCCCCCGTGTGGGTGGGGCCATGAACTAACTGGGTCAGGTCCATGGCCGTCATGGAAGCCATGAACTCCTGAGCCGCCTCTGACGTTTCGCCGATGGACGGCAGGTTGAAATCCCCCATAACCATAAGTCTGGGGGTACCAACCGCCACCCCAGCTATTACGTCAAGCAACTCAGGCAGGGCTGCTGCCACGCGGCAGGGAGCCAGGTACGTGATCAGCAAGCCCATCTGCACCCCACGACCCCACTTCACAAGGAGGGACTCACAGCCAGCAACCTGAGGAACAGTGGCCTCCCTCGGATCAAGGTCTTCCTTAATAATCACCGCTACCCCTCCGCCCCTCCCCTGAGTCCTCGGCTGATGAAACGCGCAGAAACCTGGTGGGCACATCTCGATGAGGGGCACCCCCCCTCCTGGCCCAACCAGGTTTCTGTAATTCCCGCCAGGTCTGCACCTCCCTCCTGGATTAGGTCGTTAATGAGGGGGGGCTTTAGTTACTGCAGACCTGACGTTGCATAGCATCAGCCGAAGGCTTGGGCCCTGAGGCTGAATTTGAAACAGAATCATGAACTAATATTGAATACGTTATTGCTAAAATGTATAAACTTTTGCTGAAATATAAGACAGAAGAACAAGTGAATGTTAAAATGGGTTAAAGGTTCGGTTATAACCAGATGTGGGATTCACATCATTTATCTACTGGTTCACCCAGCACCGAAAATGTGAGTGCGCTTTCCACGTGCCCAAACTCAAAAACATGCCTAAATAGGACAACATAGAGTCAGGACAGGTGGGTGTGGGCGTGGGCGTGGGCGTGGGCGTGGGTGGGGGTGGGGGTGGGCCCACCCATGATTCCCGCTACCGGTTCGCCCAAAACAGTCCGACCTGGTTAAATATCACCTCTGGTTATAATATACAAATGGATCAATGTGGCTGAAAGGATTGAAATTTTGTTTTGTTCTAGTTTAAAAGTGTCAGGTCCCACATATTTTTACAGGGATGCTGGCATTTTGGTGGGAGGAAGGGGGTTCTTTAGAGTTGTTACATTAATAGATTGAACATTGTTTTCATTTTGTTTTTAAGATTATTGTGACACATTTGAATAAAAGACCAATATTCATTCTTTTGCCACATGTATAACATATAAATAGACGTCAACTACATAATCAAAAGAAACAACCCTTTTCTAAACAGATACTCACCAGTTAATGAGTCCATTGATTTTGGAGTCTATAAAGGACCCAATCGTTATCTTGGTGTTTTCTCATCTCATTCCTATCCATTTACTTAAGAATGATTTTCACCAGATTGCATTCATACAGAGTGGTGCACAATTTCCCCCCCAAACTATTGCTTCTTCTGTTATCACCACTCACTGGAGTGTAATATGCAGCTGTCATCAACATATAGATTGCTGCTTTCCAATGTACTTACAATAACTGAGATGAAATTAATTCACACTTTCTGACATACATTTTAGCCATGTAAATTTATAAGTAAACCTACACTTTTACTTTCCTGCACATATTCATCAACTCCACAAGATTCAGAATCATTACATTCCCCCCCCCCCAATCTATTAGTTTTGCAAACACACAACATACAGTATCTAAAGGTAAAGGTAAAGGTAAAGGTTTCCCATGTCTGACTCTAGGGGGCAGTGCTCATCTCCGTTCCTTAGCTGAGGGAGCCAGCATTGTCTAAAGATAGTTTCCATGGTCATGTGGCCAACATGACTATATGCTGAGGCACATGAAATGCTGTTACCTTCCCACCAAAGTGGTACCTATTCATCTACTCGCATTTACTTTTGCATGTTTTTGAACAGCTAGGTGGACAGAATACAATATAAAAATAGATACAGTATTTATTGAGTATGGTATTTGGAACATTGACCTGTAACATAATATGAATTAAATGTATAAATTAACAAATGAAATTCACTCATCTTACATTATAGGTCAATGTTCCAAATACTATGCTCATCATCAGTCTGAGGCTGATTTCATCAAAAGAGGCAGTCATATAAAGCTTTCTTTTTTTTAAATAGAGAATGCATAGACTTGATCAGTTGTAGCCATAATTGATTAGCTCATTCCACCTGACAATGGTGAGATCTTGCCAGAATGGTTGCCTGTTTGTTATAGTTCAGATAATAAACTATCTGCCTTATCTTCTTTGGAGGCAAGCTTTTTAGGTTGAGCTGACCTAACCATTCTTAAAATCCTGCATCTCATTTGTTTATCACTCTAGAAAAAGAAATCTATTTTGCCATTTGTTTCTTATATTATATTATATTATATACATTTCCTACAAGTGCAAGGTTTATGTTTTTGGCCAACTGGGCTTGTCATCTGAGCCTAATCTCATGGTGATTGGCTGAAACTCACCAAGGCAGTCTTCATGCCTAAAATGGCGCAAGAACTTTGGTGGGAGGGTAACAGCAACAATGTTCAATCTATTAATGTTAAGAACTCTAAAGAACAAACAACATCAAATGTTGAATGAGAAGCACACAATATTGGATTAGAGTTATCCTGCAAAAGTTAATAGTTACTCAAAGTCCAACATGAGGAGCTCAATCCTTCTCTTTCTGATTAATCCTGGCCATATCATCCTTCCCTTATCCTGTTATTAGAAATACAGGAAATTCCTCATCGCCTCCGGTGCCTAGAGTCATATAATTTTTTTTTTTTTTTTTAAGAAGTGGTTGAGCAAACACACGGATACACACACATTGCTTTCCTCTGCTTTTAGCAATTTGGCTGATAGCTAACAGTGTGTATTGTGCAATGAGGCTGAAATATCATCCTCTGTTATCGTCTAATCCAGATTACCACTGAAATATGGGAATAAAACTGGCCTACTAATTATATGATACTGTAGTATATATTGAGGTCTTGAAACATACTACAGAATTAAAAACTAAATCTTACTTCAAGAAATAGAATACCACTTTAAAAATTGTGAATTTGATGGTTTGGGATGAGGGACAAATTCCTTTTTACCTCCCAAAAGTACCTTGCTATGCCAATGGAATAGCCCAAAAGGTACAAAATGATCAGATTGGAGTTACCTAATTTCCAGCAACATAGAAAGGCATTTACAACAATGGTACACATTAGGTGAGATTGACAATCCCTAACTAATTTTGGAGAAACCGAATCTAATAAGAGCTTGAAAAACATGCATACACTCTGGGTTGGAAAAAGTCATTTAGCCTCACATCTACTGTAATTAGGATTTGGCTGCAATTCTACCATTATGTTTTTATGGGTCTTGTGAAAACTGTTTTGTATTCATGTTGCTTTTAGCATTGCTTTCTTCAATATTCCCATGTAAAAATGATTCTTGCAATGCTTTGAACAAATATAAGCTGATTACTTACACCGTGTCCATTAAATTAAAGATAACATCATGCTTTATTTTAGTCCAAGCAGGACATCTACCTCATGAGCTAAATAAAAACTGTGAATTGTTTTCCTACTAAGTAGGCTATTCTGAGGACCCTGCTTCTATTGAGGATCAACACCATGACCTTGGACAAATTATTTTAGCTCTTTGTACATTCATTTTGAGTTCTAAAATGAGAATAATGGAATATTACCTCATCATTGCTTAGTAAAGTGCTCCAAGAGGATAAAAATCAATATATAAAAGCAATTTATTCTTCTTTCCATCTTAGAACTTTCTTCAAATGAATATATGCATTTTTTTTCCTGGGCTAAAGTCTTCAGAGGAATTTGGTTGCTTGAAAAACATAATGTAAAAAACCCACTGGATGCAAAAGCACCAGATGGGTTGTATTTATAGATCTGGCATAAGCCCATACTTAGTACTGCTACCTTGAAAAGGGAGTTTTGTGTTTCTGAGACCAGATTGTGTGTGCGTGTATATGCGTGTGTGTGTGTGAGTGAGATAGCGGATTTGGTGTGATGGTAAAAAAACCCACATGGGATGGTATGCATATATGACAAGTACAATTGAAAGAAGCACTACTTTGATCATACTGCTGCACCTGCCACCTTGCACATTCGGATCAGTCCTTCTGGATCCCTTTGTCCAGGATGGTTTCAGAATTGTCATAGGGAAGTACACAGTTAATATTTTGGAAGGGGAAAAGTCATGTTTACTGATCAATTTCTCACCAAACTATAATTTAATGTCTAGGCCAGGGGTCAGCAACCCGGGGCTCTGGAGCCGCATGTGGCTCTTTCATCCCTCTGCTGTGGCTCCCTGTTGCTGGTCGGCTTCACAATTGATAGGGCTTTCAGTTAGGACAGGTAGAGGAGACTCTATGATGGGGGAACCGGACTTCTGGTCGGCTCCAGAATTAAACGGGGGCTTCCAGTTAGGACCTTTGTGGCTCTTTGAGTGTTTAAGGTTGCCGAGCCCTGGTCTAGGCCTTTCAGATTCTGCTTTTTTTCTCCCCTTCCAGCCATCAAAGTATCTTCCTTAACTAAATTCTGGGAATTGAACCATGTGGCTATTTGGATCATTATCCATGGTTTCACCTCCCCACCTTAACTGTGAATGATTTCTCTTTAGTGGGCAGGTGGCCTCAAAGGCACTGACAGATCCAATTTAAATACTGATCCAATTTAAAATTACTGACAATGTATCTAATTGAAAAATTAGGCAAAAGGATTCTCTTTCATATCTGCCTTCATGATAATTTGCATCTTTTCACTATATAATTGTAAAAGCCCACTTTTATTTTTTTAATGTTTCCTTTATATTTCATAATCTTATTCAAGATTCACTCTTTATAACTTAATTTTATATTATAAATAACCAGAGTAGAAACAATCCTTTCACCCGTAATATTTCATATATCTCTTCCTGTAACCATTTAAATTCTTTATGAAAACTGAATTCTGTTGCAATACATCAAAGTATTTATACAATGCTCATACTTGTAAAAATGGGTACTGGCTATATTTGGATGAAACGCTAACCCAAAATCCTCTTTATCTGTTCTTTCAAATCCATAGTGAGATAATAATAGTGTGCATGTCTTTGAATCTCCAGGCAAGTTGTAATTTATGAATTTTTCTAATTTACAGTGTCATCTTCACACCTTAATCCTTTAATTTTCCATAACAAACATTACTAAGGGCTTTAATCACTGTTTCAGTGCCAGTTTACCCTATTGTTCCATGTAGCTTCTATTTTTATTATAGATGTTATCACCTCTCGCTGAGATCTGTCAACTGCTTCTCATTTGAACAAAATATGGTAAAACCCTCCACTATATTAAAAATCTGTTTAGCCATAAACAAATCAATCAAATGCAAAATCTGCCACCATCAAATAAATCCATCTTTTTTAAAACCAAATTTTCTATGCATTTTAAAGCAGATTAATAGAGGCCCAAAGGCAGATCGTATGGATGTGAATGTACACCTATTTGTCTGTCTGTCTGTCTCCGTCCATCCATTTATCCATCCACCTCCCCACTGTTATTGGCAATGGCAGTACATATGGTATATAAAAAACTAGTTGTGAGTCATGACTTTCTTAAGTTCTAGTTATTTCAAGAATACAAGAAATACAAGAATATAAGAAATACAAGAAACAGTTTCAACTTTCTGTATTGAAAAGTTAGTGTAGTATTATTCCAAGAATATTAAAAGTATCATTTTTGCAATTCGGTTCTAATGTAGCCCTAGGGAAATTTTATGTGGAATATACATATACATCAGTGGTGGGTTTCAAAAATTTTTACTACCGGTTCTGTGGGTGTGGCTTGGTGAGCGTGGCATTGCTTGGTGGGTGTGGCAGGGGAAGGATACTCCATTCCCACCCCACTCCAGGGGAAGGTTATTGTAAAATCTCCATTTCTTCCCCAGTCAGCTGGGACTTGGGAGGCAGACAATAGATGGGGGCGGGGCAGTCAAAATTTTTACTACTAGTTCTCCAAACTACTCAAAATTTCTGCTACCAGTTCCCCAGAACTGCTCACAACCTGTTGAAACCCACCTCTGATATACATGCGTATATAGCTTATTTTATTATAGTTTTGTGGTTTATCTAATTTCAATAGCAACATCTGTAAAGATACTGAGGATGAAAACATATATGGAAAAAAAGGAGAGTCTTCCAAAAGATCCATGAACTCAAATTGATATGCCAAGAAACATCAATGGACAGATAGTAGTAACCAGTTCAAAGAAAATAAAAGATGGAAGGATATACAGAAATACTGAACAATAAAGATGTCAATATCAAAGATGTCTTAGAAAGTATATCATCCTTATAATAACATCTAATACTAGAAATATGAAGTTAGATCAGTACCCTAGTCCTTACCAAATCAGAAGGCTACAAGAATTAATGGAATACTCACTGAAATATGGCAAATAATGAAAGAAGAGTCAGTCAACTTTCTAACTTTACTAATCTACCTGGAATGACACATTGGAAGAAGTTAATCTATATTTCAATACAAAAAGAAAAGAAAAGAAAAGAAAAGAAAAGAAAAGAAAAGAAAAGAAAAGGAGGCCAAACAGAGCGTGGAAACTATTGTACAATGTCCTTAATTTCTCACTAGCATAATAATGCACAGATTTATGCTATACAAAGTACAGCTGTACATAAAAAGGTGTCAGATCTTCAAACTGATTTTAGAAAAGGTTGAGGAATACTAGACATTATTGCTGACGCATGCTACATAATTGAAAAAGCCAACAAAAACCAAAAAAAAAAAAAATTCAATATGTTCTTCATTAATTGTAGAAAGGCCTTCAGTCAATCATGTCAAGCTAATGAATGTCCTAGAAAATGGGAATCCCAGAACATCTCATTGTTCTCATGAGAAACCTGTATACAATATATCTCAGGAAGCCATAAAACAGACATGGAAACACAGACTGGCTCCAAGCTAGCAAAGAAACCAGATAAGTCTACCTTCCATAACTTAATCCATATGTTGAGTATATATAAAGGGAAACTGAATTGAAAGAAGATGAGCATGGTTTTAAAACTGGAGGAAGAAACATCAGTAATGGCAAACATACAAAGGCTCTGCAAGCTGTTGTAATAAAATTTAAGAAGCACAGTGAAAAAGAAAGATTAACGGGACTTCCGGTGGCGCCTCTGTCATTGTCGGCAGTCGTTTATGACTGCCGGCCTCACTGCGCGTGAAAGAGCCGTCTTACAGCTGGCAGGCGGCTCGTAAACCCCGCTCTTCAGTCGGAAGAGCGGAGAGAGCTACTGGGGGTGTGGTAGAGCCCCCTGAATTGCCCCCAGGACTTTTTTTGTGTCCTGGAGAGGGCTCAGGATGACGGCTCCCTATTTACCCCCAGGGAAGCTCCGCGCTGCGAGGGATCTCTGCTGCTTCTAGCAGCAGAACCAGATGTTGTGAGCAACACCACAGACTGATTGAAAGCTATAAAGCTATAAAGCTATAAAGCAAGCTGGTGAAACCTGGAGGAAAAATGCAAGTATTGGTTTTTTATTAATTCTTAGAAATGAGAAGAGGAAGAAGAGTGATTGGAGAAAGTGTTTTGAAAATGGCGACTGGCTTTGCTCAGAAAATGCTTAAGAAAATGGAGAGTGGAAAATGAAAGTAAGAGTTTAGCCAGTGCCGAAGTATTTTTAAAAGAAACATCCTAGCAGGGAAAAGAAAACAAATTGATTTAAACAAGACCTTCTTGGTTTTTTGTTTTTTTTTGTGAAAAGTTAGAACTTTTTTGGAAGTATGACTCCTAAACAAAAGGCATGGGGGGGGGGGCTCCCTCACAAGTCAGACAAAGGAAAAAGTAGAAATGATTCCAAAGCACTTGCAGGGAACTGCAAATGAGGACTTAAAAGACTTTATAACTAGATCTTTAGAAAGTATTGTTGAGAAGATAGAAAACTCACAGAAGAATCTTGAAGAGCTGGTACAGGGAGAATATGAAGAACTGAACCAAACTATTTTCAAAGTAGTTGCTGCTTTTACAAGTGCGGTGGTGAGAATAGAGAAGAAGATGGTTGAAATTAGTAGAAAGTTTGACTTCAAGGTGAAAGATTTACAAGAAAAATTAGATGAAGCTGATGCTAAAAATCAGGAAATCCAGAATGATGTGATGATGCTTCAATTT
Organism: Masticophis lateralis; assembly: GCA_030761175.1. NCBI lineage: Eukaryota > Metazoa > Chordata > Lepidosauria > Squamata > Colubridae > Masticophis > Masticophis lateralis. The sequence goes on from JAUDYJ010000001.1 coordinate 261,125,684, forward strand.
AAAGCTATGGAGTCTGCTTTGAGATTAGGAGGTATAAGAGAGAATAACAGAGAAAATTTGAGAATACTTTGTGCTAAGGCATTAGCTGCTTTTTTAAATTTGGAAGTTGACCAAATTCTTGGCTGTATTCAAAAAATCTACAGGGTTAATTCACGTGTTGCCAGACAGAAGAACCTACCCAGAGATGTTGTTGTCTATTTTACTGATAGAAGATTAAGAAATGATATTTTACAAAAATCTTATTCAGCTACTTTAAGGGTAGAAGGTCTACAAATCAGGGTCTACAAAGAGTTACCATCTAGGATTTTGAGACACAGAAAAATTTTTGGATTTTTGGTGAAGGAATTGCACAGAAGAAAGATTCCATTTAGATGGGACGTACCAGCTGGTGTAATTTTGAGTTATCAAGATGTGAGATATTGTTTAAATACCATTGAAAAAGCTGAACATTTTTATAATAACATTCTTAAGGGAGCCCCCATACTTTTATCTTCTGCTATGTTGTCATCTGTGGAAGAAGACAAGCAAGATAAAGAGTCTGAAAGAGAGGTTGAGGAACAATGTGTGCAGATGGAATTACAAAATCAAAATAATCAAAGTGTGTTAGAAGAAAAAGTAGCGTTAGGTGGTTTTCTAGATGATCATATTATGGAATATCCAGATTTGAAAACAAAGCATTCCAGAGATTCAAGAGAAGTGGTACCGGGCCTTGAACTGTTGAAGCAAGATGAAAAACAAATATTACTGAGACAGCAGAGGCCCAGTATTCCACAAGTGGAAAAGTATGATGAGGAGAAGCAACAGAAACTACAAGTCAAGGGAGGAAAGAAATTGAAAACCACTGAAACTGAACTGCAGCCGAAAATGTGTCTTTCGATGGAACCGCATGGTGAACCCTAAAGGTTAATTCTGAATAGATGGAATCTATTACATAAAGGATTATTTGAAATAGTTTGGAAGATAACTATTGTTATATTTAATTTTCATATGATATTGGACTTAAAATTTGTTACAAACTCATCCTGATTTGGATTTGACATCTTGAGAAAGTTAAACAGATCACTGCAAAATAAGCAGAGGATCTGTGATTACCCTATTATAATTTTATTGGAATTAATTATCTAGATGAGGAGCTTGAAGATGAAAACATCTTGGAAACCCGAAGGAAAGAGGCGGAAAGGTTGGCAGGATTTGAAAGAGTTTTAAAGGAACATCTAGGAGTGCAGCTTGTATAAGCTGCATTTGTTCTTTACTTTTAATGGATACATCAGGAGTCAGGTTGATTGATCTACCTAGAGGTTTATAAGATACCTTCGTGGTTGGATTTTACAAATACTAAGTCACTCGGGGCATTTATATATGAAGAGATGTTTGTTGCTGATGGGGGCAGCTTGAATAAGAATAAGAACTAGCTTATACATATTGTCTCAGAAGATAGTTGTCCAACTTTAATCAAGATTAAGATGAAGAGAAGATGAAAATCTGGTTATTGAGATAGAAAATTTATTTGATAAAGTCACTTGGGGGGATTTTTATATGGAGAAATGTTTTTTGCTGATGGAGGCAGCAGGAATACGAAGCTTATTAGAGCTATGTTGGATAAACTTCAATCAAGATCAAGAGAAGATTGAAACATGGATTATTGAGATAGAAAATTTTTGGATATAATTGTATAATTATAATTATATATGTATAATCATATATGATATTTTATTAGAATAGAGAAATGTTTTATGTTTCTGTTTAATTGCTAATGAGCCTAGTTGGGATAAAATTAATTGATATGGATATGGAGGTGAGTTATTATATTTTATTATTAGAGGATTGATTTTGGTATATAATTAGTAATATTAATATCAATGGATTAAAGAAAGGTATGATTTTTTTTTAATTGGGTTTAAATATTATAAGTATGGTACTGATTGATAATCTGTTTTTTAGTTGATGGGTGTAGCTGGGACAAAATTATTTGATATTGATATGGATATGGATATGGATGTGATTTATTATTTTTTATTATTAGGGGGATTGATTTTGGTATATAATTAGTAATGCTAATATTAATGGATTAGAGAAAGGTATGATTTTTTTTAATTGGGTCTAAATATAAGTATGGTACTGATTGATAAATGAATATTAATATTGATTAATGAGGTTAATCTTATTGTTATTAGTTTTTTTATTATAATATAGTTAATTTTAGGAAAATTTTATTACTTATAGGTTTATTTGTTATATTATTTTGTTATATGTATTTGTTTGTTTTTTTTCTTTTTTTAACTTGTAGCGGAAGTCAAGGGGGGATGGGGGGAAATGGGGTGGGGGTGGGGGGATGCAGGGGGGAGGGGGTGTTTGGGGGGGAGAAAAAATGGAAAAATTTTGTATGTAAAACTTTTTCAATAAAAAAAAAGAAAAGAAAGATTAACATTAAATTTAAAAAAGGCCAAACTAATGAGAATAGCCAGCCTTAGAATTGATAATGCAGATATTGAAGTGGTAAATAGTTTCTGCCTTATAGGAACAACCTATAAAGTTATAAATATTAGTGCATCAGTACTGCAGATTAGTACTCAGTAGAGTAGTAATCAAGGCCTTGAAAATACAGAATGGGACAACTTGCCATGGCCAACTTGTTACAGCCAAATCACCACAGCTAACTCACCATGGAACAACTCACCACAAAACAATTCAGGAATTCAATTTAATTATTTAAAATAGTTTAAAAATGTTAAAAATATTTTTAATTTTATTTTATCACCCTCCTTTTACATCCTTTCTTTAATAATTCTATTTCACCATTTCTTTGATATTAGTGTAACTCTTGTTCTGTGGCGAATTGTCCCACACCAAGTTGGCTGCAGTGAGTTGGCTATTGACCATGGCAAAGTTGGCTGTGGCAAGTTCTCCTAAACCTTTGGAAACATTTTGGAACTAATCTTATTTTGTACACAGGCAATAGCTCAATTTCCATAGTGCTTTAGTATTTTTTTTTAAAGATACATGAACCTTTTGTTACCATGAAAATGTGCATTATGGGAAGACTAACTCTCTTTTGAGTCTCACCCTCCCTTATTATTTCTTTATTGCAAGATTATTATGGGATGTTTATTTCAATCATCCTGATGTAGAAACAGCATATATGTCAGGAGAGCAAGAAAAAAGATAAAATGTCCTGGTTTACACCTTATACACAGAAAAAAGTGTCCCCATTAAATTTATCAGCATTGCTGGATTTATAAATGCAAAAAAAAAAAAAAACAACTATATGAATCTGTTTCTTAGAGAAACAGGAATAATGTAGGATGCTTTCCAGGCAATTGGCTTCCATCTTAATTTGCATCACAGTTGTTAATTTTTGTATAAGTATTGGGAAGTGTTAATAGGTATGCAACATCAAGCTAGTCTTCTTTCATTAAAAGTCCTGCTGCTAAACAGATTTGATGCAGTATATCAGCCAATAATATTTTTTCAGCCAATGAAAGCAATGATAAGCATGGGTGCTTTACAATGCTGCTTGATAAATTTAGCTGAAACAAAGTTTGCAGTTTACGTTCCATGACACCAAGTCAAAATGCTGCCATTTCACAGGTGCCATGACATAAATTTAGCTCTGCTGAGGAGCAGGAACGGGGATCTGGAACCAGGACTGTACTCTTTGAATTCTCTGAATACTGGGGCTCTGTCAAAACATGGAACAATGCAGAACGTTGTTCTGATTTCAGATCATCCAACTAAGGTTGGTTTACCACAAAGTGCTTTGTTGGATCACACATATTTAAATGCATTAGAATTATTTTGTGCCTTGTTCTGTGGCAATAAATAACATATACCAGGTGTATTTATGATGCAAATTGTAAATCGGTCAATGAACCATTCATATAGTAACAATCAGAAATCATGTATGAGATTGATCTTTAGAGAAGCAAAGTTACTCTTGAGAAAGGATGAATCAGTTTTGAGCAGCAGTTTGCCTTGATTTTGTTTTAAGTTAATCCATACTAAACAGATGTACATAACTGTGGGCCAGTGGTCGGTTTCACGTACCTTTGCTACCGGTTCGCTTGCATGCACAAGTGTATTTGATGATGTCCGGGCAGGTGGGCGGAGTCTCCCATCCAGAGGTGAAATCCAGCAGGTTCTGACAACTGGTAGCGGAAATTTTGGAGTAGTTTGGAGAACCAGTAAATGTCACCTCTGGCTGGCCTCAGAGTGGGGTGGGAATGGAGATTTTGCAGTACCCTTCCCCTGCCATGCCCACCAAGCCACACCCACAGAACCGGTAGTAAAAAAAATTGGATTTCACCATTGTTCCCGTTGCCACTACTACCAGTTTGCTCGAACTGGGGCAAACCGGTAGCTGTGGGTTATATCTAAAATCTTGTAATGAGTAGAGAGATCAAAATAACAGGTACTGAGTGGTGGTTTTTTTCTTCTTTCCTGATTCTATTTTACTGAACATGAAATCAGTAACTACTATCACCACATTTGACATGAAAACTCTCTTCTTTCAGGTTAAGGGAAAGCAAGCAACCATTATTCCTGCAACCATCATCCTTAACAAAAGAGAGAAATGTCCTTGTTCCAGGTCAGATCATCTAGATCAGTACTAACTGCATTGATGGGTAATGGAAAGTTTCAGGAATGTTCACATTGGATCTGTTTCAGAGGCTTCCAGCTCCAGTTCAGTGAGCTATCTTAAACAGATAAATTAAGTCTAATTTGTTTATTTATTCAATTTGTATAGCAGCCCATCTCATCTAATTAATTAACATATTTTCTCATAAACAATTGGAAGGCCTAATAGCATTTTCATTTGGAATGGAATGGAAAGAGGAAACTCCACTTTAGTATCTTATATTCTACCTGCCATCATGGTTATTTTTTAAGAAAATTTTTGTTGGATTATCCAGTTGTATATCTAAGAGACACCAGTTTGATGTACGGTTAAGGCATCAGGCTTCAGACTGGGAATCTCTAGATTCACCTTGAGCATAAAGCTAGTTGGGTGACCTTAGGCCAGGCCCTTTCTCTTAGCCTCAGGAAAGAGGCAATGGCAAACCACTTGTGAAAAACCTTGCCAAGAAAATGGCAAGGAGAAGTCCATTCACCGGGAGTTAAAAACTGACTTGAAGGCCAAAAAAAGGGCAAATGTTTGCATCTTAAGTATTATTCTGCCTGTGTTTCTAGTAAGCTTGATAATAGATTTAATTAATAAAGTTTTCTAAAACAAATTTCAATATCACAGTTTTTGTAAAGCAAACATTCTCAGTCGCAGACAGGTTTAGCACCACTAACTTAGTTCTGCAATGACCATAAGAAATTACTTGGACGTGAAATTGTAGTAGGAGTACTGTGCTAAAAGGAAATATTTTTCTTGCGTGCATATAATGTTATGTATGTACTTTATATTGTGCAATAGCCTTTCTTTCTAGTAGCTTTCAGTTTTCCCTTCTCACCACATTCCTCATACATTTACCTTCGAAGTTTGATTGCTACAAGCTTGTTTGACTCCACTGAATATAAACAAAATCTGCTAGGTAATTTAGATCAATATTTTAACAGCTCCCTGCTTGGTTTGATTGCTTATTTATCTTATTCTCATACGTTATTCACAATATGTAATATTTTAAATATTTTAATTTTAATTTTCATTTCTCTATTACATTTGCCAACTCTTTCATCAAACCCTCCAGATTGGAGTGGGGTTGGAAGTGAAGTCTGATTGTATTTTGTGGCTCTTTTGGACAGTTTCATAGGTATCTTAAAATCTTTTTTAAAAAGAAACCAGTAGAACTAGAACTAACCTTGTCTCTTATATTCCTGATGGCTGGCCTGAAGATTTATTGGCAGTGGTTCTCATCAAGAGGCAATTTTGTCCTCCACAGGTGTGTTTGAACAGAGTGAAAAACCTTCTTCCTATGCTTTTGATTTATGATTGGGGAACCATACACTAAAAACTTGCGGCATTCTCAGTGTGGTTGTATATCAAAAGACAAGCTTTAGAATAACTTCTGGGAACTAGTCTCAGATTTATGAAAGCCCTAGTTTGTCATAAAGTAGGAGAAAGGAATATCCAATTTGTTCACAACTATAACTCTCAGAAACTCAGTCCAGATAATAAAGCTTAGTATTTAACAGTGGTCGTAAGCGGTATTTGAAGTTTATTCATATCTTCTTTCTCCATTATCTTGACAATTAAACTTTCTTTATGTTTTCTTATCTGATGTGTTCAGTACTATATAACTTCTCTTTAGGATTCTGACTTTCCCTTTAGATATTTTTTCTTCTTGTAAGTGCAGGTGTTCCCCCCTTGATGACATGTTTAATTTTCCACCTTCCTCCAGTTAATTCTGGTCAACAGCTTCACTGATTTATTAAATTTATACGCTGCTCATTTCCTTGATAAAATGACTCTAAATGGCTTACAAAGAGCAAAAAAGATAAATATGAAAATAATTAAATTTTTAAAAGCTATATAAAAACTAGAACCAAAGAAGTGGATGGAACTGGAATGAGATCTTAGCCCATCGGTTAGTGCTCCACTCAGGGCACCAGGCCAACTGGCAAGTTTTGATATCCTTCCAGTGTGAGAGCAGCTCCTAGCTCCAGTGATAAAGTATTCCACAGGGCCGAGGCCACAGCAAAAAAGGCTCTTCCCCTTGAATCTCACCAGAATTCCTTGGTAGATGGGATCCATAGTAGGCCTCTTCCACTAGAGTGAGTGAGGTGAATTAGTCCCATTGGGGTAAGATGGCTCCTCAAATACCCAGATACTCAGATACTCTAAGATCCTTCGATAGAAAGCCAATTGACAATACCGGTCCATATAAGATGCACTGGAATATAAGACACACCTTAGTTTTGGGGGAGGAAAATAAGAAAAAAGCTGATTGTGGGTGGATTGGCCACCCAGAATACCCCCAGTCAGCTGTTCCCAAAGGTGAACTTTAGCAACAGGTTCATTGGTTGTGAGCTCTGTGCCTTGCTTTTTTTTCAGCCTCTGAAACCTCCCTTTAAGAGGCTTTTTTCAGCTTCTTAAACCTCTGTTTCAGAGGCTGGGAGGGGCTACATTCAATGTATAAGACACACCCAATTTTTCACCCTCTTTTAGGAGCGAAAAAGGTGCATCTTATACTCTGAAAAATACAGTATATTCTCTTTCAAATATATGATAATTAATATAGGGGTTTACGTAGATTCCTGCCTTTTAGTGCTTGTGAAACACTCAGACAGTAACATTACAACTAATGATATAAAGCAACAACATTTAGAAAACAATTAATGCAATAAAAATAAATTTCTCAGATAAAGCAAAAACTCTGGATATAATATTATCTGTCTGATAAAAATTGCTTTTATATGTCAGGTTCTATCAATGCACAACATGGATAGAACCTCAAAAACTGGAAATAACAATAATACTATATTTTAAAATCCCAGGGTACTTTAGCTTCTTCAGTTCAGTTTGCATTGATAAGATTATCCCCTCTCCGTTAAGAAAGATAGAGAATCATGGTAAGTTTGTGTGTGGATTGAAGGAACTGCATCTACAAAAAATTTCTGGGCTGCAGGATAGGCTTTGATTCATCCTTTATTTGACCTCTAAAGTCTCCTTTCTTATCTACTGCAAATTCCATTATGATCTAGATATGTCTGACCAGCACCTCTTTTTCCATTTTTTTTTATAATAGCAATTAGAAATTATACCTTTTCATGAACAGATGACATCTTCATCACCTTTTCATTTATGGCATATACCTCTTGTTATGATATCACTGTTCCTACAGTAATCTTGTCCTTCTGTTATATAAAAACAGTCTTCCATTTAAAAAAACAAAAACAAAATCAAAACCAAGTGGACTACTTTTAATCAAGCTTAATATCAAACCCATCCATTTGCTAATTATGTCATCAAGAAAGTTTATTTCAGCACACCTTGATTAAAATAATGAAATTCCAAAAAGAGGAACTCATAATATCATTAGGCTGCCTAAATGTACAGCCTACATTATCCTATCGTTGTGGAAAAGGATCTCTCATTTATTTTTAATATGACCACATCAGGAAGGTTGCATTCATTGAGATCGATGTATTATCACTGCTTTAATTGCTACCTTAATTTATACTGTGCTTCTACTTATAGCTGTGCCCAAAGAAGATGCACCATTACTGATAGACTTTTCAGGAATCTCTTTGGATATTTGCACACTAGCAGGAAACAGAGGCTGGCTTATGAAGAATAAAGCTTTCCCTCTTGTTTTTAGGTCCTTCAGGATAGGGAAACTATTGACAACATTCAAGAATAGGAATTTAGATAAGGTGTTGTAAGCAAATGATTTCAAGACTGACCAATCTTTCAATGTCTATCCTTAAATACTGTAAATTTGGGGAGCAGTACTAGGTTAACTCCTAGTACATGACATCTCAATATGTCTCAATCAAGCAAAATTTCCAAGTCATATTTGATCCAAAGGTGAATATTGAACTGATCAGCTTTGAGTTTGTATTCAGAGAGCTGAACCAGCAGAACCAGCAGAAAAGTGCAATAGTCCATTAACATAAAACAGATAAAGCAAGCTGAGAAAGTGAAGGCAGTTCAAAGCAATGTGTTATGTCTGCAACATAGACCAAACGAGATGCCCAACCATAAGAATCAGCATTATATTTATAGAATAGAATTCTTTATTGGCCAAGTGTTATTGGGCACACAAGGAATTTGTCTTTGGTGCATATGCTCTCAGTCAGGGGTGAAATCCAGCAGGTTCTGACAGATTCTGGAGAACCGGTAGCGGAAATTTTGAGTAGTTCGGAGAAATATCACCTCTGGCTGGCCCCATAGTGGGGTGGGAATGGATATTTTGCAGTATCCTTCCCCTGCCACGCTCACCAAGCCACACCCACCTAACCACACCACACCAAGCCACGCCCACAGAACTGGTAGTAAATAAATTTGGATTTCACCACTGCTCTCTGTGTATATAAAAGGAAAAAAAGAAAATATATATATTCATCGAGAATCATAAGATACAACACTTAGTGATTGTCATAGGTTACTAATAAGCAATCAAATCATATTTGGAAACTAACAGAACAATGTAAATCGTAAAAATACAAGCCACATGGTTATAGTCATAAGTGGGAGGAGATAGGTAGTAGGAAGGATGAGAAGAATAATAGTAATACAGTCTTAGTAAATTGTTTGACAGTGTTGTGGGAATTAGTTATTTAGCAGAGTGATGGCATTCAGAAAAACTTGTTCTTGTGTCTAGTTGTTTTGGTGTGCAGTGCCCTAGAGCATCGTTTTGAGGGTAGAAGTTGAAACAATTTATGTCCAGGATGTGAGGGATCTGTAGATATTTTCTCAGCCTTCTTTTTGACTCGTGCAGTATGCAGCTCCTCAATGGAAGACAGATTGGTAGCAATAGTTTTTTTCTGCAGTTCTAATTATCCATTGAAGTCTGTCTCTGCCTGTTTGGTTGCAGAGCCAAACCAGACAGTTATAGAGGTGCAGATGACAGACTCAATAATTATTGTAAGGTTACATTAAATTGAATCTTGCAAGACTGATAGTATTTCTCCCTTCCTCTCTTTTTAGTCTCTGGAAAACTATGAAAGGTTCCTTCCAAAATGCTTCCAGTGTTATCCCCCACCTGCAGATTGAGCTGCCTCTTATCAGACTGATAAGCCTAGGCTGTGGGTCTTTGTCCTGTCATTCCCACATACCATCATACAATGTTGAGCTTGCCATATCAATAGAAATTGTAACTATTATTAACCGCTTTTTGAAGCATCTTGTCAAGGATTTCATCTGTGATGTTTGCCCTCTCTCACTTAGTGTGTTCAATGCTGCTAGGCAAAACAGATTGTTTTCCCAGACAGTTCCAATTAATATGCTTTTCTCCAAGCTTTGCATGAGAGGAAAATTCAAGGATGAAAAGAAGGGAAAGGAAAAGGCTGATGCTGTTTATGACTGGATAACTCTTCCATTTATAAGGTATAATTTTGAAAATTGATCAGAAGAATATTTTAGCCTTCAGTGTTGCTTACTTACTTAGATTTTGTTGCCATCTGAAGGAAAGGCAGCCAAAATATTCTGGGTATCTTAGATCTACAGTATTTGGGATCTAAGATAATGCAACACTGACAGTTTCCATGGGAAGCAAAGATTCAAAATCTCTGCAATTGGTTGTTACAACTCTATTTTACTGTCCTGTTCTTTGGCACACTTTGGTAGTAAAAGCCATAGTAGCGTAGTGGTTAGAATGCAGTATTGCAGGCTAATTCAGGTCATTGCCAAGGTTCAATCTTGCCCAGCTCAATCCTGTCCTCCATCCTTCTGAGGTCAGTAAAATGAAGACTCAGATTGGTGGGGGCAATATGCTGACTCTGTAAACTGCTTAGGGAGTGTTGTAAAGCACTATGAACAGTATATACAGTAAGTCTAAGTATTATTGCTATTGCTAAGTGAACAGAACATTAAAATGTGTTAAGCATCCCAAGTTTATAACTTGTCATTTATCCTTTTAGCATTATTTGTTTCTTATACAGGGACATAATATTTGTGATATCTACAGAAATAAAATTTTGAATTTAGGCACCGATTAAAACCAATGTGGGCCTTAAAACTGATCTGTGTTATTTTACGAATAAGGCTAAGACGCCAAGCTTGTCAATCGAAAGGTCAGTAGTTCAGCAGTTTGAATCCCTAGTGCCGCATAACAGGATGAGGTCCCGTTACTTGTCCCAGCTTCTGTCAACCTAGCAGTTCGAAATATGCAAGTAGAAAAATAGGGACCGCCTTTGGTGGGGAGGTAACAGTGTTCCGTGTGCCTTCGGCATTTAGTCATGCTAGCCACATGACCATGTAGACGTCTTCAGATAGCCTGGCTCTTTGGTTTTGAAACGGAGATGAGCACCGCCCCCTAGACTCGGGAGCTACTAGCACATATGTGTAAAGGAAACCTTTACCATTATCTTCTGAGTTCTAGAGGGATTAGAGATTCACTTTCTAAAAATGTATGCTAAAAGAAAATAGAGATTATAACTAAAGTAGATGGGAGTTTATCCACCAGTGCCTCTGAGGATCATATCTTTTGTAGATATTTTGTGATTTTCTAAGAAACAATAAGCATGTTATAGCTGTAGCTACTGAAAGCTGAAAATTGAAATAAGAGTGATTGAACTCAATATTATAGAAGTTTTTAGGATTTAATTCCTAAGACAAAATTTTAAAAATGTTTCAATAGTTTAGCACAAACTATTGAAAATAGTAAACTATTGCAGTCCTCGACTTACAACAGTTCATTTAGTGACTCTTTGAAGTTACAACAGCACTGCAAAAAGTGACCATTTTTCACACTGACCACCATTGTAGCATCCCAGTGATTATATGATCAATATTCAGACACTTGGCAACTGACTCATATTTATGATGGTTGCAGTGTCCTGGGGTCATGTAATCCCCTTTTGCAATGTGGTGGTGGTGGGAGTGGGGGTATAGAAGGAGACAGAGAGAAAGAGAGATGAGAGAGAGAGAAAGAGAAAGAGAGAGACAGAGGGAGACAGAGACAGAGACAGAGAGACAGAGAGAGATATGTGTTTCCCACAGAAAAGAAAACACTGGGAGCAACAAAACCTGGGTAGGCATGGATGGGGGGGGATCATGTGTCTGGGTGGGAGTGAGTGACGTAGAGTTGGAATGTTTTCTTTTCTGTGGGAAACAAGTCCAAATGGCTCTTTGAGTATTTAAGGTTGCAGACCCCTGACCTAAGCCAAGGCATTTTGAATCCAACCAAATGAATTTGCCTTGAGAAATCAAGAAGAAGCCTTGACAGCTATCCAAAACAAATATAACCCCCTCAAGCACATCCTAGATCTGACCAACCACTGCCTAACCAACACATACTTCATCCACAATGGACAAAGATACAAACAGATAGAAGGAGCACCTATGGGATCACTCCTCTCACCCATCATCGCAAATCTATACATGGAACACTTTGAAACCAATGCTTTAGATAAATCTGAACACAAACCCAAACTCTGGCTTAGATATGTAGATGACACTTTCGTAATTTGGCCACATGGAAAAGAAAAACTGGACAACTTCCTCACACATCTCAACAGCCTACACCCTAAAATACAACTTTCTATGGAAATAGAAGCTAACAACCAACTCCCCTTTCTGGACGTCCTAATCTACAAAAAACGCAACAGCTCCCTAGGACACACCATCTACCGGAAAAAAACACACACCAATCACTACTTAAACGCACAATCACATCACCACCCTGCACAGATCAACTCTGTAGCCAAGACTCTCATCTCCAGAACCAAATGCCTAGCTGACAAAGACCAACTGAAAACTGAATTACACACTCTCCCAAATGTATTAATCTAACAGATTCCAAAGAAACACAATTACCAACCTAATCCAAAGGGAGACACCCCCCAAGACACAGAACAGGACAACGACATCGCCCTCCTCCCTTACATCAAAGGCACCAAAGATAAAAACAGCAAAATTCTCCACAAACACAATATCAAGACAACCTTCTGCACTGACCAAAAAATAGCCAACACCTTAAGAAACCCCAATGACAAGATCCAGCTAGAAAACCAAGGAGTCTATGAAATACCATGCAAAATCCGCCCAGCCACATACATTGGACAAACTAATAGGAGAATAAATGCATGCATCGCAGAACACAGGAATGCAATCAGAAAAGAAAAAAAAATTTCCTCCCTTTTCCAGCACCTTAAAACAACAGGACATGAAATTGACTTTGAAGGAACCAAATTAATCTCCAAAACTGAACACTTCAACAAGAGAATAATCATGGAAACCATTGAAATAGAGAAACACCCCCATACCATGAATAAACACGATGATACCTCCCACCTACCGGACATTTGGAAACTAGCCCTAGTCAACAGAAGAGTCCCAGCCACGAAGATTAACACCAGACCCAGGATAACACATGACACCACCACCAATCACCTTCACCAGATTCAAACCCAAACCCATCCCATAGATGAAATACAACCACCATCCAGAAGCCAGACCACGGCAGCATCACCAGCTGCTGCACTCCCCTCCAATCCTCACACAAAGCAAACTGACACATGCCATGAACACATGGCAAGACCTCAAACTCGGAGCCAAACCAAAGCCCGGGATGTGGCATCACAGCCATTTGCTCAGAACATTACATCAAAAAACTCAGGATATCACAACACTAGAACTCAGGATGTTAACACATAGCCCATTACCCGGGTCGTTAAAACACAAAAGACTAATGGGCACACATCAAGGACCTCACCCACGCAGGATGTTATGAAACAGCTGACTAATCTGCAAACATTAACTCCATCAACCAATCAAGATGTAACAACACAGGCAACCAACCCACTCACAGCAACAAAGCCAGCACCCCACACCTCCCCACCAGTATTTATAGAGAGACGGCAGCTCCAAGCACACTTTCATCGCATAAGCACAAAGCCGAAGACACCAGCCTGAAGATGACGAGTGGGACTTCATCGAAACATCGCCAAGATACTCTCAATCTTACACTTACAATCTTACATGGGAAAAGACCCGAATACATCAAAACTTGCATACACAGTGTGTGTGTGTGTGTGTGTGTGTGTGTGTGTGTGTGTGTGTGTAGAGAGAGAGGGGGGGAGGAAATTTTAAAAAAGAGTCAGTGACATCTTTTTTCCTCCAAGCACAGTTTTAATCTATATTAGCTTTTTCCATCCAAATGGTAGATGTTTATCATTTTGCATAAATGGGGAGAGAGGGATCTGCATTAGTTTTCATTCAGCTGCTATTTCTCCAATATTTCTGAGATAAAGCAAATATTGAAAAACAGCATCCCTTTTAAATTGCATTTTGTTTTGGTTTTTGTTGCATAACAAACTATAATACTTGGTATGCTGTTTTTTTCCTTATCACATTTTTTTTTATGTTGGCATAGGTGTGCAAATTATTTGCACGTCTGCCTTATAGTGCTGTTCATAAAAGATCACATCCAGAATAAATTTGGCTTTCAAGCTAAAATATTTTTGCTGGCATTTGGAATAAATGGGGAAGATAATTCGTCTTCCCATTTAATCTAGACCAGTGTTTCCAACTGTGACCACTTTAAGCCAGGAGGCTTCAATTCACAGAATTGACCAGCCAACATCTTAAAGATTGGGAAACACTAGTTGATATCAAAGAGATATAGAAAACTGCCATCTCATGTTTGACCAGACTTTTATCCACAAAATGCTGATGTATGTCACTACAATAAAACAATTTTGTAACCATGTTACCTTTCTTATTCAGCACAATGCATTAAACCAGAATGATTACATAATCTTGCCAAGTGACCCCCCAAATTTGATTACTGTAATAAAGAGCTACTTCCCCAAGAGAGCAATAGCACTTCAAATTATATATCACTTCATAGTGATATATATAACAATTGCGCACAAAGCGCATGCACCAGTAGTGGGTTTCAAAATTTTTTACTACCGGTTCTGTGGGTGTGGCTTTCTGGGTGTGGCATGGCTTTGTGGGCATGGCTTTGTGGACATGGCAGGGGAAGGATACTGTAAAATCTCTTTTCCCACCCAACTCCAGGGGAAGGTTACTGCAATATCTGAATATTGTCAGTTTCTTTCCTTTGTAGGGATTTTTTAATGAAAACTCAAACTAATTTTAGACTCTGCTTATAGATATACAGATTTGTATGTATCTATTAGATCACATTATTTTTTTAAAAAAATCCTCTCTGGCTCTAGACATATTATACACGCACTCACATATATAGAAATACACATACATATATATATATACATATATATACAGTGTATACAGTGTATATCAAAGAGATTATTTGTCTCAACTGGAAATCCAAAATATCAATTCATGGCACAGTTTAATAGACAAAGGTCAACTGGCTCCTCACGATTTGGCATCAGATGCTAATATGAGCAGAAAAGACTTGCTTATACTGTAATTATTCTTAATCAAAAGGAGACAGGAATGAGGTCAATTGCAGTGAAAAGGTTTGGTTGGTAAAGATGATGGAACTTGGAAAGATGGCTAAACTGACTTATTTTATTAGAAGAAGGACATCTAGATTTTTCTGCTGACTTGAAACTCCTTATAAACTTCTTGCATGAAATTGAAAATATGAACTTTTGATTTCTGTATTTAATGATAAACAAACAAAGAAACAAAGAAAGAAATAAGAGAGGCTTTTTATAACCATAGAGCAAGAGATAGTTTTGTAATCATTCTTGCATTAGCTACAAAGGAAATTGAAAGCATTTTCTTTCTATTTCTTTTTGTGGGGAGGAGGACTTTTGTTTTTGTTTTCTTTTCTTCCTCCCTTTTCCTTTCTTCCTTTTGTTTACTTCGAATTGATTTTTTTTAGTTTTTATCCTTTTAAAAAGTCACAGTAAAATTTATACCCCAAAAAAGGATTGGGGTCACTCATCAATTAAAAGATAATTTATTTTTATAGAATCAATCCAGAAAAACCCACAAAACACATCAAAGCACAGATGATAGGAATTAAGATGTTTGTGGGGCCCTTCCTTCTTTCCTGCAGGTTCTCAACAGCATACAATCTTCAGGGAAATAAATCAATAAAATTCCTTTTCTAAATCTAATATAAAATCACTTGTTTTCTAAAGAAGCATTTTTACTTAAGATTCATTAAAATGTTGATTCCCCCATCTGGACAGCTTGCTGTTTCAAGAAATGATTGTTTTGGAGCCTTTATTACAGTTTGTGGCAAACACAAGGAACTACAGCTTTCAGAAATTTACATTGCATCAGGCTTGTTCAGAATACTGTGCAAAGACCTGTGATGCAAACTAAGAAGGTTGGGTGAGGAAATGCTCAGTGAGAAACAAAGTGGAGGCAAGGTTTCCACCAATTCTTCACATTCCATGGGAATCTGGGCATATCCTTTACCTTCACTATCAAAGTATCCCTGATAAATGTTAATAACTGCAATATTTCTACTCCTCCATATAGATTGGTCATTGCTGGTTAAATTCAAGTGCTCACTGTTCTTTTAATGCCTTAGTATTAATTAATACTTTAATACATTAAGTAATGTATTAATATTACTTAATTAATATTAATTAATACTTTGATACATAGGGATACGATGGCTCAGTGGCTAAGGTGCTGAGCTTGTCGATCGGAAGGTCGACAGTTCAGCAGTTCGAATCCCTAGTACCACATAATGGAGTGAGCTCCCGTTACTTGTCCCAGTTTCTGCCAACCTAACAGTTCGAAAGCACATAAAAAATGCAAGTAGAAAAACAGGGACCACCTTTGGCGGGAAGGTAACAGCGTTCCGTGTGCCTTTGGTGTTTAGTCATGCCGGCCACATGACACTGGAGATGTCTTCAGACAGCACTGGCTCTTCGGCTTTAAAATGGAGATGAGCATCGCCCCCTAAGTCAGGAACAACTAGCACATATGTGCGAGGGGAACCTTTACCTTATTAATTTAGCAGTGCAGACAATGAGCATCTACTTCTCTTTGACTTTCCATTTTAGCAAGTATGGAGATTTTAATAGACAGAGGGGATAATAGTTGCCAAGTTAAAAAAAATTACAATGGATAGTTTGTACAAGTGGAGTGTCCAATTATAAGACTCTTGCTTTTCTTTCTTTTTCAGCTAAGAAAAGTTTCTGGATTGAGAAATTGGCCTTGGCACATTATGACTCATTATAGCGCCAAACGTTTTTCCTCCTGCTATTCATGATCATTAAGATGATTGTTAATTTACTTCGATAAGCATCTGAATTCAAATCAAGATTTTGATTTCCAGACAGTGATTATATTCATCCCTTTGCTTCATTGAGAATAGGACCACCTAAAATGATGAAACAATCTATTGTTTTTAATAAAGGGAAATGCTACCAAAAGGCAATTCCATCTTTCAGATAACTTTGGATTTAGCTTTGCTCAGAATTTCTCAGCAATGTTCCCTGAGGTGGTGTTTAATAATTAATCAATCAATAGTAATGCATTTATTTTATTTATTTAAAACATTTATATAGCTGCCCATCCTATTCCAAATTCTGAACAGTTCCCAATCAAGAACTGAAATAGCATCAGTAATAAAAGAATATGAAAATTATATTTAGGTATTTAATTCATACATTTTTAAAACAAAAACAAAGTTAGACGTGCAGTCACCTTACCCAGTCCCAGCACTTGGGGAAAAGCTAGGAGGATAGAATCCTGCCAGGCCTAGGGGGAAGAGTATATCATAGGGCAGGGGCTACCAGGGAAAAGGCATGCTTCCGAGGTCCCATAATGTAGCGATAATTAAGAGAAGGGACCAAGACAGAGGGACTAGGACAGAAGGTTTCAGCAGGTTCTGACCAGTTCTGGAGAACTGGTAGCAGAAATTTTGAGTAGTTCAGAGAACTGGTAGTAAAAATTCTGACTGGCCCTACCCCCATCTATTCTCTGCCTCCCAAGTCCCAGCTGATCGGGAGGAAATGGGGATTTTGCAGTATCCTTTGTCTGGCATGGGGTGGGAATTGAGATTTTACAGTATCCTTTCCCTGCCACGCCCACCAAGCGACACCCACCAAGCCATGCCATGTCCACCAAGCCATATCCACAGAACCAGTAGTAAAAATTTTTGAAAACCACCACTGGACTAGGAGCATGCCCATCCTATCTAATCTGGTAGGATGGGTAGATATAGAGAAAGATGGTCCCGCATATAGGACATATAGGACTTTAAAGGTAATAACCAGCACCTTGAATTGCACCCAGAATGAAAATGGAAGCCAGTGCAGCTTGTGCATCAGAAATGTCACATAAGTTAACCAAGAGACATCCGCTGCTATGTGCTACTGTCACATTCTGAACCAGTTGTATCTTCTGCATGGTCTTCAAGGGCATTGTGGTAAAGTGCATTTACAATTGTGCAACTGAGAGGTAACCAAGGCACGAGTGATTGTAAGCAAAGCATCCTGGTCCCAAAAGAAAATAATTGACATACTAAACTAGGAGTATGAAACTTGCATCGTCAC
Source organism: Masticophis lateralis (assembly GCA_030761175.1). Taxonomy (NCBI): domain Eukaryota; kingdom Metazoa; phylum Chordata; class Lepidosauria; order Squamata; family Colubridae; genus Masticophis; species Masticophis lateralis. The sequence goes on from JAUDYJ010000001.1 coordinate 261,143,753, forward strand.
GGCATCATTACGTGACGTATCATAACTTTTTCCCCTTCGGTAAACTGGGCATGGGCATGGCCAGCACATCAGTGGTGGGTTGCCACCAGTTCACACCAGTTCTATAGAACCTGTAGTAAAACAGGCGGAGGCTCTGCCCACTGACCCCGACATCATCAAAATGCTTCTGCATATGCGCAGAAGAGCACGCATGCATGCAAGAGAAGTGAGAGCGCGTGCACGGCCCCATTGCGAACCGGTAGTAAAGGTAGGTAGAATCCACCCCTGCAGCACGTGACACATCCAGCCCACATGCCACAAGTTTGACTAGACTAGACAAAGCTGTGCAAAGCTTCCCCCAACAGTGACAGCTGTCACCTGCTTCTCAAATAGGAACTGAGCTCAGTCTGGGGGGAGTGCCACCCCATCCAGAATCAAAGATGAAATATCATCAGGGCCTGGGGTCACTCCTTGGTACAGTTGAGTAGAAGTTGATTCCTCCCCATCCAGATCCTTATATGGGATGTCTTTAAATGTAGGGCCATAAATCGTGCACTTTTTTCTTTGTAGGTTGGAATTCAATATTTTGGACCAGGAAATACCTTAATCATACAACATGCCTTTTTTCATAAGGCTATCAGATTTATCATTGCCGCCAATCAAGAGGCATTATTCTGGCTGCCTTCCTTTGAAAGAGTGTAAGGAATAGTAGAGAAATAATACTGTAATAGAATATATAATAAAACAGATGGCTGTTAACTTAAAATAAGAGTATTACTGTTTCTATGTGTAAGTAAACTGCAAGAGTTACCATCCCCAGGAAGAGATATTGGTAGATAGGAGCTATGCATTAGATTCAATGAGCCTGAGATGATTTTGATCAGAGTAAATTCTCAAGCAGAGAGAAACAGAGAGGGTGGGAAACTGTTCAAAGATTACCTCCAGAAAGAGAGGTTAATCAAAAATCAAATAACTTTGCATATTCAAGAAGAAATTTAAAAGAAAGAAATGCAGTCATCCTTACATTTTTTTTGGGGGGGGCCTGGAGCCCAAAGAATTTGTCATTACAAGTAGCTGCTCACATAGTTAAGAACTCTGCATTCAGAATGAATGGATTTTCTTAATGGGAGATGTGCTCAGAGCCTGCTCATTAACCCAGCCAACAAACAGATTTGCTGATTTTAAAATGTAATTTACCAGCATTACGTCCTGTAAATTATTGAACAAACTTCCAATCAGTAGCATAATTATTAGATACATTTCCCAAAGCAATCTGCATATTGACTCCAGCAATTGCCTTCTTTGAGTTTGGAAAACATGCAATTTTGTTGTAGACTCAGAGGTAAATATTAGTATTTGAATAGTACTCAGAAGACATAATTAAGCTCAACATTTAATGTTTCTGGGCTTCATTTATGAAAACTCCACAACTGCAATTTAAACTTGATAATGGAAATGAATATGGAGTCCCTCTTCTCCCATCCTTTATGTCATCACACTGGGATAACACTTATAGTTTAAAAGTGATTCCAAATAATGGGTTGATGTTTCATTGTTTTAGACAGGATCAGCTTTCTCACTTTTTCATGTATAGCCAAGATCCATTATTTTAAATTATTACATTCTGATGAAAATTTGACGAGCCAATTCATCCACTTTTAAATCCCTTCCTGAGAGAGCCCCTATGTTGAGTCATACATGAGAGTTAATATATCAAAGGAACAAAGCACCAGATGTCATCATTATTTAAATCCTGCAATTCATGGCTTAATCAATGTTAGTGGTTCTTAGCCTAGTTTCCGTGGCAAACTGGTTTGATTGGAGTATTACCAGAAACTGAACGATGAGGAAGTGAAGCTGGGATTGCTTTCTACAGTTGGGAAAAAACAACACACTTACCACCGCATTTCCCCAAAGTTCAGCACAACTCATGCTTTTTCCCAAAGGACTAGAAAAGTTGATAGTCCCCAAAACCTGAGACATGGCCTCATTCAATCAGTCACTTTAAGGACCTCAAAATCATTGTTTAAGAACAGAGTCTGGAGCTTGACAGAACCAGAGAGGGAATAATCACACTGAGGCAGCACTTCATCCCAGGGGAGAAATGTATAATTCGTTACTACCGGTTCTGTGGGCATGGCTTGGTGCTTTTCAAAGCATTTTTCTAATGTTTTGAAAAGCATCTGCCGATCAGGCAACTCAGCTGGGATCGTCAGAGAGGCTTTTTAAAAAATTCCTCTCTGATGATCAGACAACTCAGCTGGGATCATCAGAGACTTTTCAAAGCATTTTTTTTACCACCTCTTCGGCCAAGAAGTTGCAGAAAAAAATGCTTTGAAAAGCCTCTGACGATCCCAGCTGAGCCGCACGATCATCAGAGGCTTTTTTTTTTTTTACTTTTAAAAGCATTTTTTTCATTGGAAGAGGTTGTAGAAAAAATAGTTCCACCTTAATGACAACTCATTCAATGACTGTTCAAAGTTTCAGTGGTGTTGAACGATGGGAATTTATGATTGATCCTTGCAATAATGACATCACAGTGCCCTGAGGCTGTGTGATTAACATTTGTGATATTTACTGCTGGCTTCTGACAAGAAAATTCAGTGGGGAAACTGGCAGGAAGTCACAAATGGTGACCACGTAACATTACACTTAATGATGGTGTAAGTTTAGTCAGCCCTCCCAGATAACTCAGACAAGAAACAGAAGTAAATGAATTATTGTAAGGTTACACCAACAGAATCTTGCAAGTCTGAAAAAATAATCTTCCTGCCACCACTTTTTCTACTTGATCCATTAGTACATGTACCATTGAGGATGGACCATTTGCAAAAGGAACCATCACCCAGCCAAGTGTCTCACTTTGATCTTACAGGGAAATATTATTTATAGTCCTGCCCATAATGGTTGATGTATTCCACAAAGCCAGAGCTATTAGTTCACGAAGTGCACTCACTGATATTTTTTTTAAAAAAAATCTCTCTGGGAGAGAGAGCTGAAATAAATAAAAGAGCAATTTAGCTTCTAAACGAATACATTTCTGAAAACTAATCTTCTTATCAGATTGCTCTTCTAGGACATTAGAAAGTTATTGTTACATTTTTCAGCTCAGTGGGAAAATAATGATCTGTTCCTGAAAACTGCAAGAAGCATTATTCCATGTTTATGATTACAGTTCCTTACATTGATGCAAAGTGGGGCATTCCATCAAGCACATTTTAAGAGAATAAATGGATCCTTTGGTAGTATACAATTGCAGGATGTATAATTTGGCTGGCATCAACCTTGGTGATTCCCAATTCAAGCAAATCAGACCATTCGTTTGCTGCTTCAGTTCTTTTTGGTTCTGGGTTTTAACCCTTTATAAACCCCCCAGAAACCCATCATTTTAAACAGCCTTATTTTCTGTTCTTATGAGGAATTTCACAATGTAGTTTTCTCTGAAGCTGCAGTGAAAATAAGAACAGGAGAGACCTGTGCTTTGGGTAGGGATGGATAGAAATAGTTCGGATCCAGGGTCATCTATGGGATGAGGATCTATGTGTGTTTATGTGTGTGTGAAAAGTCAAAATGATGATTATAAATGCACAATCAATGTTGCATTGCACAATAAAAAGGACTGGATCAGCCTTTGGTCATGTAGTCACAAAGGCCATCTTGACTTTTGGGATGCTCTCTGTGGATACCCTTATTTCAAACCATGTCAGTTCAACATCTGAAAAGGATTTTTTTTCATGAACACATTAATTCAATTATTTGTGGCATGTACCACCTACATTTTCATTGTTGAAAACAATCACAAAGCTTGTAGTAAATAAATGAATACAATTTAAAAATTCATAGTTCAGAAAATATATCCTTTTAAACGTATGTGTCCTCAAATATGAACTTCTAAATGCATACTGTTCCCACATTTTAATAAGCAACTTTGTACCTTTGTAGGTTGAATATAGTGTCAATGAATTTGGAAAACAAGAAAATTGAAGAGAAGACTGCATTCTGGTCAACCTGTAGGTTGAGATTTATGGATCTGGTGACTTAATTTTTGATCCATAAATTATACATTTCTTGGGCATTCTAAATTTAAAAAGTTAAATGACCCAAAAGCAATGTTAGAATGGAATGAGTTAAAATGCTATACATATCTCTCATCTCCTGTTTTGGGTTGAAATGCTAGGTGTGAATGAAAGAAGATTTTGCTTTTATGATAGATCTTTACTGTAGGAGAACTTCTACTCTGCATCATTTCTACCTGAATGTCTCCTGATTATTTATTTGAAAGAAACCTGTTCTATTTTTCTTTTAAAATGGTTCAGGATAACTATCAATAGGTTAAAAATCAGAATCATTTAAGCAGAAAAATAGAGATAAAAAGAGAGACATTAGAACCAGTAGATATCCTCCACCGATCTGTAACCTTTCTTGGTTGGAAATTTTCTATTGTAGTAACCTCTAAAATATCCTATTTCATAATAACTTCCTTCAGCCCTCAGTGCAAATAAAGATGTGTAATGTTGCTTTGCATTGTATTATTGCAGTGATGGATTTACAAAATTCAGCTGTGTGGTGTGTAAGATTGATTGATTTCTACAGTTCCGCTAATACAGAAACCCATCACATAGAAAATCAGCTCTGACAAGGTACTACAAGATTGCTGAAAATTACACAATGTGTGTTAGATGATAATGGCCCTAATCACACTTTGGACCTGTGGAAGCAATGGGGACATATTTCTTCCTCTTAAATATGGCTACAGTATCAAATATACTGCTTATAATCTTCTCTACAACCCTTTTTGAAAGGACTTTGATGAATTCATAGTCTTTTCTCATGCTCATAATTTCGATCCATTATTATGTGTGGACAAAAATGCAGCAAGAAAGAGAGAGAAAGAACCAGGCCTCAACATCAAGGGTGAGCTTTAATAAAAATGACAATTTCTTTCACACATTTCAGAATATATTTTTTTTCATAAAAAGACAGCAAAACATAAAATTAAGGTAGTTCTTTCAATGAGTTATACTGTAATAGCCTGACTGTAGAAAATACCTTACAAAATAAGGAACATCATCTGTAATTCAGTCTTGTTGTTTTGGTCCTATTATCCTCCCCCACCTTCCAACTGTCAATCCTAACGTGGTATTTGTACTTGGGTTTTAATATAAAACTAGCTAGAAATAAGAGCAACTTTCAGTGAGCAGCATGTTTTCAGAATCACTGTGGGAGTTCATTCTAATTAGTATAGGATTCATAAATTGAACATACCTGTTAATGCGAGGAATTTGCATCTGATATGAAGGGAAAAGTGTAGAGGGACCCATTACATCATAGCTGGGGGATGGTTAACAGCGCTATCTCCTGCTGAAATTTTCATGTGTTCATTAAATATGACTAAAATATCTGAAAAAAATGTACCCTTTAACTGCTCATTGAGTCCAAGCTGGCCAATGAACTAGACACAAGGCATGGATTTCCCCTCCCCTCCCCATCACCCCCTTCCTGGTTATAATCCATATTCTAAAACACATAAAGGCTATTAAAATTTAGATAAAGAATCCATGTTTTGTATTTTCTTTTCATAAAAATACCATACCAGGAACAATTAATGTAAAACAAAGCTTTTCTGTGCAATCTATTTCTATGTATTTCCATGTGGAATAATGGGCTCACAGCAATGTTGCAAGGGGAAACACAGTATATGATTGTTTTTCAATTTCTTTTTGAAACACAATAGATTAGACACACCCCTAGAGTGCATTTGTTGAAGCTAGGGGGGAGATGTTAAACATGAATTTAGCAAAAGAACAACTTCAGCTTCCCCTGATACTGACTACACAGCAACAAAGAAATACAGTTTTTACTCAAAAGATTAAAGCCCAAATAAATGCACTGTAGAAGCAAAAAAAAAAAGGGGGGGGGGGAATAAACCGATTTTAAAGGGAAGAAGAGATATCATGGCAATGGACAGGTCTTCTTGTTAATAATAAATACTTAACAAATCAAATCAAATCAAACCTATATATATATATATATATATATATATATATATACATATATATATATATATATATATATATATATATATATATATATATATATATATATATATATATATATTAAAAAAACAAACAACAAAACAACAACAGATATGAAAATGGCTTTTTTGGACAATTGCTTACCTAAATGTCATAAGGTTGGCTGTATTCAACTATTATAATAGTCAGATTTATGCTACTTTTGTGAAGGCACGAGTGCAGTATTAAAGGACGGTCTTTCACCCTTGGTTTGTGTTCAGTGCTCTGTGCCAGTGCATTCTTTCTGCAATTGGAAATGGGAGGTGACTTTTATAGATCCCATCCCTGTATCCCTAAGTACAAGGAAATAAGAGGATGCACAGAAAAAGGTCTCAGCTATTGCTCTATAGTGGAGTTCTTGGTGCTCTCTGAGCTTGGATATTTGCTTGCCAACATTTCCTTACCTGACTAGGTAACATCATCAATACAAGTGAGTGTGGGGTTTGTTTCTTGTTTACATATAGTAGCTTGCCATACCAGTGTTAGCGGGGGTATGGCTTTTTCCATGGTACTTCCTGTTTTCTACTTCACTGTTTGCCTGGTGTTAATCCCTACTTACCTAGCTGCTGGAAAGGATATATTCTGGTCTTTTTGTTTCCTTCTAAGCTTTTTTATTGTCTCTTTTGAATGCTGTGTAATTGTGGTTTATTTATACATATCTGTTGATGGCTGACTATCACTCACACTGATGATGTTACCTAGTCTGGTAATGGAACTTATTTAAAAGTTCTTCCTTTCTTTTGATTTAGATATTTGGTTGTGCCCCTCACTATGGAATATATTTAGGTTTAGCAAGTATAAAGATTAATAGATCTGCTCCTGTTGAAGAGATGCCCAACATGCTTCCATGGAGAGGACTAGAAGTTTGCTAAAAAAAAAAAAAAGCAGCTTTCTGGATACATGAGAGAAAACATTTATAATGGCAGCAGAAATTCTGAGAAAGGTGGGAGCTTAATTTACCCTGCTTTAGCTGAGGGCATTTTCTCCTATGTCTTTTTTCAACCTGAAAAAAAAAATAACCTAATGAGAGATAAAGTTCCAACAGCCAGAAACCCTGGAACAATACTATATGATGCTGCAAGTACAGTATGATTGTCACAAACATGACCTAGGAAATGAGCCCAGAAATGTGTTCATACCTCATTGTTCTTCAAAAATACATTTTTAAATTATACCCTACTCTAGCAACTATTCACTGTCTCATCTTATTCTTATAAATCTACTTATTCTTATAAATCTACTTCTTATAAAATTTGCCTATTGTGAGGACTTCCCTGGATACTTCCCCAGACACCTGGCCAGATGCTAGTTCAGAGGAGGATGAGCTGGTCCCAGGCATGTCCGGGGGAGAGGCAGGCAAGGGCTACAAGCCAGAAGTGGAGGGGCCAAGCCCAGGGGAGAGACAAGACAAGAAGCCAGCTGAGCTAGGGACAGGAGAGGCACAGCCGCAGCTGGGAAGCCCAGAGGCTTCGGGTAAGAGAGGGCACACAGCTGTCGCTGATCAGTGGAGATGGAACCCTTTCTTCTCAACCCATGGGACTGAGAGAAGGCAGGCACAATTAAGGTCAGTCAGGCTACGTGCAAGGTGGCAGCCTTGCCCCTCTTGAAGCAGCTATATAGCTCATCAATGGAAGGGAAACAATATTGGGAACAACATATCTGTTTCCTTGCTGTGCATTCTTCAGCCATCATTCTTGCCTTGAAGGGAATTGCTGGGGAATACTAATTGAAACTTGGAAGCCTTAATAAAGACTTCTAGCCCCCTTGGTGGGTGGGTGGGTGAGTGAGTGAGTGGGATAGCACATCTATATCCTCAAATATTTTCCCTTTCATATGAGGAAAATGTTTCCTGTGCAGCTAGAAATCTCCTGTCATTTGAAGAAATGCATCCTTCTATTGAATAGAAAATTCCATTTGTCAGGATTGAAAGTTAGAAAATATCTGTAGTTCAGACAAATACATACTTTTCAAAATGAGATTCTGTTCAGTCTGCTATATTATTTTTCTTGTCCCAGTATTAATAAATATGATTAATATCTTTGTGAGATTTTTTTATTTGATCTTTTTAAAAATAACCACATGGTTTGTGGACCAAGAAGATGAAAATAGAGTTTGCAGTAATAGGGATCATGCCTTGAACATTGCATTAATAATCCCCTACTTTTATCTAAGAGGTTGCCATAAAGAGTCAACCTATTCTCCAAAGCACATGAAGGCAGGACAAGAACCAAAGGATGGAAACTAACCAAGGAGAAAAGCAACCAAGAATTAAGGAGCAATTTCTTGCCAATTAGAACAATTAATCAGTGGAACAACTTTCCTCCAGAAGTTCTGGGTGCTCCATTACTAGAGGTCTTTAAGAAGAGATTAAACAACTATTTGTCTGAAATGGCATAGGGCCGTGATGGCGAACCTATGGCACGGATGCCACAGGTGGCACACCGAGCCATATCTGTGGACACGTGAGCGTTGCCCTACCTCAGCACAGCACACATGTGCGTGCTGACCAGCTGATTTTCGGGCCTTCTGGGCCCACTAGAAGTCAGGAATTGGGCTTTTTCCGGAGGGGCTCTGCGGGAGTGGGGAAGGCCGTTTTCACTTTCCCCAGGCTCCTAGAAAGTCTCTGGAGCCTGGGGAGGGCAAAATATGGGCTTACTGGGCCCACCATGCCATCGCGTGCCAAAAGCCGGGGGGGGGTGATGCGTGCATGCATGGGGGGATGGGGCACATTGAATTATGGGTGTGGGCACATGCGCGCATAATCCCCCCCACTCCCCCCACTTTTGGCATGCAACGGCAAAAAGGTTAGCCATCACAGGCATAGGGTCTCTTGCTTGAGTAGGGGGTTGAACTAGAAAACCTCCAAGACCTTTTCAACTTTGTTATTCTCATATTTGGTTACAACCGTTTTGTACATAAAACATCCTGGCTTGAGAAGTTTCAAAAAATAATGTCTCTAGAAGGATCAGAAAGGAAATTTGCTCTCACAAACATCAGCAACATATAAATTGTCAACTAAGCTCAGAGGGAAGATATAGTGTGGAACACAGAAGCTTTGATATAACAGGGTATCTGTTTGTGATTAATGTGCTAAAAGTCTTTTTTTTTTGTCCAAGTAGATTAGCATAAGTATCACTCTTGATATTTGTCTATTACTCTCTATTTCTACTGAGAATAGGGTGGTACTGATGGGATCCTATTTAGCTTTGCTCCTTATCTAACAATCTTTAAGATATGTGACTTTTCTGTTCTAGGCAAGTGTTTAATTCCATATTCCTGAAGGCAATTAGCAGTTATGATTCTCAGGCAAGATGCTAAGAATTACCTCCGCTTAATCATGGTGGCGAAGATTTTAATAGCCATTACAAATGGCAAATTTGCTCCAGTGGCTGAACCATTCTTTATATCTTGTTAATTTCTTCTTCTTTCATGGAATGATCCTTGGAAGGACCATAGAAACTGGAGAAACATGCTCTTGATTACTGAGGTGTGTGTCACAACTACTAGTCGGTGTTTGGCTTGATGTTGATGGAGATTCTCAATCATTCAGAACTGAAGAAGTTTCTTGGATGAGAAGCAAAACATGTTTATGGAAAAAAAGCAAAGTCCAGTAGCCTTTTGGAAAAAGCACTCTGTGATATGTTGGCTTGATGTTTCTGATATTCAGTTTTTACCACATGGAAGAAGAATTTGAATTTTGGGATTGTAATGGTATGTGAGAATAATCTTGAGGAATAAGGGGGAAAGCTGCTGCCTACGAAACAATCAGGCAAGAGAAGGGAGAGCCTGTAGTTTAATAGGCAGAAGAAAAACCTAGGACGGACCCACACTAATTAATCAGGCAGTTAAAAATGGAGGTGAGAGATTTGTGCTTTGAGTCTTGCAAGAATCTGCTAATATAGCCTTACAATAAAGTAGAATTAGTTCCATTTTATGTTTCCTGTCTGGTTTCCTCCGAGGGCTGGCAGGACTGCATTTATCCCTCTTCTAAAGTCCCTTTCAATTGAAACTAAATAATAATTAGTTTTTGTCCTGGGTTGGATCATTATTATTATTATTATTATTTGGCTCTCAGCATGCCTCTCAAAGTCTAACTATCTCTTGCTCTACAAAAGAGTCTAGGAGTATAAAATCCATAACAAGTTTGAATAATGAAAACAAGTCACTGTGGTTGAACTTGCCATTTCCCCTCTGGCATCTGTTATTGGGAAGGAAAAGTGTCGCTGGTTCTAGATCGTGCAATATAAAATGTTTGCCTGCTCCCATAACCCCTTCCCCCATCCTCTAGCAACTGTTGCTTAAATGCAATTTGTCAGAGTACAGAAGGTGAGCCACTCAACCATTAATCAAAAAGCAGGAGACCTTTGCTTGGGTGCAAAGGGCACAATCTGCCAGTTGGCTTGTTCCAGATTGCTTCATAGAGATAATGGAAGTGATCAAAGAGTTTTGATTTTTTGAATTGATCTGACCTGATCTCTTTCTGTGAGGGCTAATTGTTAATTTAACTGTCCTATACAGGTTGGATGATTTAAAGCATACACCATTAATAATGGAACTCAACACACTTTGCCAACTCCCAAGGAAATGCACAGCAAGAGCTACTGTTTCAGCCTTGCATTTTAAAAAGGGCATGGTTATGCAAAGCTTTTATTTATTTAAAATAATTTTTAAAAAATCACAGGAGTAGAACAAGCATATGGCATGTACCGTTGACAGATATTGTAATTTGGCTTCTCATAGGAGTATTTTATACAGAAACTGGCTACTATGTAGGCTGTCCATAAGAACTAAAGAAAGAGAGGACATTTATGGAAAAGAAAGGAATGTGATGAGTTGCGAATTGTGTGAATATCTCAATCAAATGTTCATAAGTTAGTCTTAGTCAGGTTAAACTTAGGGGACAATTGTTTTAAGCCCCCTTTTCATGTCACTACACCCACAATCAAAGTTTGGAAGTCAAGAGCTATGGAGAGAGGAGGGGGAACAGCTCCTCCCATTCATCAGGGGGGCGGGAATTCCAAGAAAAAAATAATTGGATATATTGGACTGTGATTCTGGTGCCACAAACAGGCAAATAATATTTGTTTAATGCACTTTCATGCCTTGTAATGCCTCAGAAATGTCAAGTAGTCTAGAATGTGAGTACAATGAAGCTTGCTGGGGCTACACATTTAGAACAAGTCATTTCTATTCTTCACAGAGTCCAATTTAAGATGGTGATTAGTTGGTGGCATGACATCAAGCTGGGCTTGACTGCAGAACAAATGCTTTTCTTCTTGATGTTTCTCCAGTAATTCTGTATAGTTCTTTCAAGGTTAATGCTATAATTTTCTTTGATTGCCTGACTCCATTTTATTTGTTGTCTTTATTTCCATCAAAACCTGTCAAATATTATCATTTTTGAAGTCTATCCTAACTTCATACTAATGTCTAAAGAAGGAGAGTTTCTTTGCTTGCTGATCATTACCTCAATGGAGCCATCAGCTTTTATTTGATCCAGGGTTGATTTATTACCGTGTTTTCCCCAAAATAAGGCCCTGTTTTATATTTTTTTGAACCTTGAAATAAGTGCTTGGCCTTATTGCCATGTGCTCAAAAGTCCAATTGGGCTTATTATCAGGGGATAATATTTATTTTGGGGGAAACAGGGTAGTTATTCCTGTAGTCTCTGGTACTTTTAATAACCGTGCCCATGTTTATAAAGCAAAAATCTCTGTCTTCTCTTTTTTACTCTTTCTCAAGTCACATTTGTACAGCCTGTAGAACATCAGTGTAAAGACCCTGGCTATTGTGATCTTTGTTGTCATAGAAATCTCCTTGCCCTAGATTAATCTCTTTGGTAAAAAGCAACAGCAACAACATTATTGACAGGTTTTGCTTCTTTGCTTGTAACTGTAACTTCGCTCATCCTGACTTATCCATATTGTAAAGAATCCGCTCCCGTGAACTCTGATCAGACCTTAAAAGATGTCAAGACCAAGGAGATACTGACTTATATATCGACTACTGTGCTGACTGTATCAAAAGAAAGTCCCGCAACTCACATCCTATCACCCAATCCTTCTCCAGCCAACCCCCACATCATCCAAAACTAGGCACGCATGCCCCTAACTTCCTCTAAAACAACTATTACTGACCTTAAATGCAAGCTACTTAATGCAAGAAGCCTTGTAAATAAAGTACCTGAATTCCTCCTCTTACTAAATACGGCTATATTCAACATTATATTTGTCTGTGAAATCTGGATGAATATATCCCTCCCTGACTCCATTACCACAGTAAGGGACTATTATGTTTTCCTGTCTGATCATGAAATCCGTAGAGGAGGTGGTGTTGCTATCTTCTACAAAAAGTCCCTACATCTAAAAAATATTCAAGCTACATGTGAACTTGCTCTTCCTGAGACCATCGTCTGTGACTTTTCCTTAATTACCACATTTCAATTCTTACTATATTACAGAGCCCCAGATTATGACATCAAACATGTGAACAAGTTAACTTCACTACTAATGTGGTCAGCCTCCTGCCCACACCCTATAATTTTTCTTGGTGACCTTAATTTACCGCTTATTAATTGGACCCTAAATGAATGTACAACTGCACCTATACATGCAACCCTGTACAATACTGTAACTAATCTGGGACTTGATCAACTAGTAACTAACAACACTAGTCTCAACAACTGCCTTGATCTCATCTTCTGCAACAGTTTGAACTCAATTTATGAACTACAAATAAAAGAACCATTCTCCAACAGCGACCACAGCATGATTAACTTTTGTCTCAACTTACGCCCTCACAAAAATCATCATAATAATGGGATTCCCAGTTATAACTATATAAAAAGCCAACTACATTCTCATAGACAATGAATTCTCATCTCTTGATTGGCAAATTCTGTTCACTGGCTGTAATACTGCTGGCAACCATTACAACATTTTCTTGTGTGAAGTCAAAAGAATCATTAAACTTTATGTACCACTAATATCCCCCAAAATCAGAAAAAATAAATTACCAATAACAATAAGTAAACTACAATCCCGAAAAAAATCTCTTTGGCGAAAAAACAAAACTAACTACGTAGTTAACTTCAAAATCTGCTACAAAAACATATGCCAAGAAATAAATTTGTAAACAACAAACATAAAAACTCGAGATCCATCCCACCCCTAATAGGACCAAACAGCAAAGACTGTATTGACGAAACTGTTAAAGCCAATCTCTTTAACATGTTCTTCGGATCAGTCTTTGTAAACAGCAACAACAAATACCCAATATTTCCCAGTCGTACTACAGACAATTACAACAATTACGGTGATCTTATACATATCGATTTTACAGAAGACAATGTTGAAAAGGCACTACGCAATCTAAAACCATCTCTATCTATTGGACCTGATGGACTATGTGCATACTTCTTAAAAAAGCTTTCCACTGTAATTGCAGAACCTCTAAGCATAATTTAAAAAAAATCTTTCAGTACCAGCTCCTTGCCCTACCAATGGTCACAAGCCATGGTCATCCCTATCTTCAAAAAGGGAGACCCTAGCCTAGTTGAAAATTACAGACCAATCTCTTTATCTTGCGTCACCTGCAAAATCATGGAATCAATCATTAATCAATTGATTACCCTCCACCTAGAGACAAACAACCTACTCTCCAACAAACAATTTGGTTTCAGAAAAAATTATCCTGTAATCTACAACCACTACATTGCAAAAACATATGGACAACACATCTCAATCAGGGCAAAGCAATAGATGCAATGTATATGTGCAATGTATTCTGTAAAGCTTTTGATTCAATGGGACATGACAAATTACATCTAAAACTAAAAGCCTATGGCATTTCTGGACTCCTACATAAATGATAGTTGTCTTCCTGTCAAACAGACAACAAATGGTCAAAATAGGAAGCACTGTATCAAATCCTGTACTTGTTAAACACTGCCTTGGGTGTTTCCCAAGGCAGTGTTTTAGATCCAACACTCTTCATAAATGACCTTTGCGATCATATTAAAAGCAACCGTGTTCTCTTCACTGATGATGTTAAACTACTCAACACCACTGACAATGCAACTACTCTTCAAAAAGACCTTGACTATGTGTCATATTGGTCTAACAAGTGGCAACTTCAGATCTCAACCAACAAATGCTCTGTCTTGCACATTGGCAAAATAAATAAATAAATCAAAAATCAAAACTTAAAATACAAATTACATGGACATGACTTTGTAGATGACCCTCTGTCATCACTCTGTCAAGAACCTTGGAGTAATCACTTCTAAAGATCTAAGTGCCAAAGCTCACTATAACAACATTGCCAAAAAGGCATTAAGAATTGTTAACCTAATCTTGTGTAGCTTCTTCTTTGGTAATATTGTACTACTAACTAGAGCAAACAAAACATTTGCTAGACCAATTCTCGAATACAGTTCATCTGTCTGGAACCTGCACTGCATAAATACAATTGAGAGAGTCCAGAGATATTTCACAAGAAGAGTTCTCCATTCCTCTACCCACAATAAAATACCTTATGCCATCAGACTTCAAATTTTGGGCTTAGACAACTTAGAAATACACTGACTTCGGTCTGACCTAAGCATAGTACATAAAATTATCTGCCACAATGTCCTACCTATCAATGACTACCTCAGCTTCAACCACAACAATACATGAGCAAATAATAGATACAAACTCAAGGTAAACTGTTCCAAACTCGATTGCAGAAAATAAGACTTCAGTAACAGAGTGGTCAATGCCTGGAATGCAGTAACTGACTCTGTGGTTTCTTCCCCAAACCCCCAAAACTTTAACCTTAAACTGTCTACTGGTGACCTCACCCCATTCCTAGGAGGTCTGTAAGGGGTGTATGTTAAGGATATTCTTGGCTCATAACCGATGTTGTGGGTTATTGAGCAGAGTACCCTTTGAAAAGGGTAGCATGAAAAGCTACCGGGAGTGGTTGTGAACAATCACAGTTAACATACACACTAAGTTGTTGTAGCCTTTTACTTTTAGAAAAAGTAAAGCAAAATCCAAAAACAATCCAAGTCATATACAGATAAGACAAGAGTTAAAAGATCAACCCAGGGATATTTCAAGTACAAAGTCTTCTTACCAGTTGTAGTCATACACAATAAAACAGTTCTTCTTGAGTTTCAAAACAGGAACAAGTTCAATATCAAAACATCCAACATATAGTAGAAAGCAACATGTAGCTATGATCAAACAGTGATCATGCAGAGAGATCAGGTAGAGAGTTACAGCAAATAAGCAGGTAAAATGGTGTAGTGCCACACAAGCCATGATCCTGACTTCCCTTAAGTAAATTGGCTACAGAGCTTAGCCAATCAGGATACAGGATGATGCAATACAGTCTTAAAGCAATATAATACCTTTCTGACTGCAAACATACATTGTTGGTTTATATATTGCCTGACCAATTAGTTAGACAAATAACCATTTCCCAACAATGTGCATAAGAGCACCAGCATGCCTACCGTCCCTGGGCTAATATTCCTTTTTACTCTTACTCTTTTCATGTATTCAAATGTTTATACTTTTACCTGTTATCTTATATATGCTTGACAAATAAAATAAAATAAATAAATAAATAAACTTTATTAAGTGTGCCAGTTGATACTACCTTCATCTTAATTGTTAACATTTTTTTCACTTTGGGGTTGTTTTTTTTTACTTTCAACCTTAGTTCTCTTAAATCTTCTTTACTATTAGTTAATAGACTGATGTCATCTGCCTGTTCAGATTGCTGGGTTTTTGTCTCTTACAAAAGATTCTAGAAGTCATCTTTTTAATGTGATGGTGTTGACCATTAAAGCAAGATTATTTGAAAAATCAGTTCCAAAGGTTTTGGAGACATATTTGGGATTGATTTCAGTCCTTATTGAACATGCTTCAAAAAGATATGACTATTTCCTCTCAGTTTTTACATATGTACTGAAAATCCTTTTGTTCTCCTCTCCTTTTAGTTAAAAGTATCATATGAATCTTTTTAGCATTACACAGCCTAAGTTACAAGACTCTCCTCCTCCTCCTCCCAAAGCTATTATAGATTCTGCAATACCTTTGATATCTTGTATCAACCTTATTAACTCTGAAGAGAGGTTTTGGCCTCATTTTGTATAACCTGGCACTTTGGGATGCTGCTACTGTTATTATATTGCTATCAGTGGCCATTAAAGAGAAAGAAAGAAAGGAAGGAAGGAAGGAAGGAAGGAAGGAAGGAAGGAAGGAAGGAAGGAAGGAAGGAAGGAAGGAAGGAAGGAAGGAAGGGGAGAGACAGTAAGAGAGAAAGAAAGAGAGAGGAGAGAAAGAGAGAAAGAGAGAGGAGAGAAAGAGAAAGAGAGAAAGAAAGAGAGAGAATAAGAGAGAAAGAGAGAGAGAGAAAGAGAAAGAAAGAGAGAGAGAAAGAAAGAAAGAGGACAGAGATTAAGAGAGAAAGAAAGAGAGAGAAAGAAAGACAGAGGAGAGCGAGTAAGAGAGAAAGAAAGAGAGAGAAGAGAGAGAGAAAGAAAGAAAGAAAGAGGAGAGAGAGTAAGAGAGAGAGAAAGAGAGAAAGAGAGAGAGAAAGAGAGAGAGAGAGAGAAAGAAAAAAAAGAAAGAAAGAAAGAAAGAAAGAAAGAAAGAAAGAAAGAAAGAAAGAAAGAAAGAAAAAATTTAATCTATTATTTCAGTTTATTATAGCTGCCCAATTCCAATGGACTCTGGGTGGCAGAACCTCCCAGATTACTAACACAAATCAAACAAAACAAAACAGTCCCCTAAAAACCAACAATACATTAATCCCAGGCCTGGGATTAAAACCCTGTTTTTAGAGTTTTCCTAGGAGACAAGTCACTATACTTATCTCTTGGGGGTGGGGTGGGAATGGGGGATGGTGTTGGGCAGGTCCCTGGATGCCTATTACAGCTTGTATTACTGATTTTGAATGAGAATTATCCTTTGGATTTCACATGTGTCTGCATTTGTCCTATCAGGGGTTTTTTTTTTTTTTTTTGGTTTATTTTTTAGATTTAGGTCTCAGTTTTCATTCAGAGTCATCCACAGCATGACTTCCCCTTCATTTTCTTTAGGGAGCTTTTATGACTGAGGATGAACTGAATTTGGATCTCCGTATACCAGTCCAATATTTCAATCCCATAGATAAAAAATATCATTAAAATGTAGATTCAATTTGTCTGACTTTAATTTATTTTTTTAAAAAGGATGATACATGTGAAATAGGCCACTTCACCCATTCTTATTACTCTGTGATGCTGTTAATTCAAGACAGAAACAACAATAAAGGTTCCCTTAAAATAAATGCCAGTTCTAAATGAAAATTATAGAGGTGATGAATGCAACAATTGATTGGATGTCACTATGTATGGTATCTTAGTTGAATCTTTAAAGGGGAAGCTAAGGATTCATGAGATAGAATGCATTAATTACAAAATAGCTATTTGGTTCCCTCTAGCAACACAAAGCAGGAATGATGTAACAAAATCTTGCTATTGAATTGTGGAAAATTACTTTCATGAACCTGTTATTTTGTCACCCCTATTCAGATTTTTCCTACACTTTTACACAAAGCAAAATCTGAGAGCAACCTCACTGTGGAGCAAGGGTTAGGGAAACTCTCTTTCCTAAACCAAAGATAATTTAACTAATTGAAACACTGTTCACTACTGCACCAGGGGTGGGTTCTAAAATTTTTAATTACTGGTTCTGAGGGTGTGGTTTATTTTATGGGTGTGACTTGATGGTCATGAGACAATTCTTTAGGATTTAGCAGAGGTACTGATCTATCAGACTTTTAATTGCTTGCAGAGCTGTACCGGTCTACCCATTTATTTTTGCAGGCATCAGTCTACTCATGTAATTTTTGCAAGCACCGGTCTACTCATTTGTTTTTGGAGGCACCGGTCTACCACCAAACTGCCTTTTACCACATTCGGCTGTAGGGCGGCCCTTTGAAGCCCTGCGGCAAGATTTTAAACAGTTTTTTTGCTTATAACCCATCAGCTGGGACTCAGGAGGCAGTGATAGATTGGGGGTGGGGCCAAATAAAAGATAAGAATAACGTGGGGGGGGGAACGTGGGGGCAGGGGGGCAGAACCGGTTCGGTGACATCATATTGTCACCGCTACTGGCTCGGTAGAACCAGGCCGAACCGGGAGGAACCCCCCACTATTCTCACCGTTTTATAGGATTCGAAAATTTTAAACACCTGTATCATGGATGATCTCCAGATCCTGAGGAGCTTTTGACTATGCTTGGTAGGACTGCTGAGAAATTTAGTTTTACAGTATCTTGGGCAGGGCTGTCAAACTCACTGCCTGCAAATTGGATGCATCATGCTCTGGCTACACCCACACCCAGTTTAGCAAAGGGGAAAAAAGTCCTGATATGTCACGTGATGCTGCCATGACAATGCAAGTTTGACACCCCTGATCTCCTGATCTAGAGGGTCATTGGATCATTATCACACACACACATACACAGACAGAGACTTTGAAGAACCTTGGTACAGTAATTTATACCATTATCATTATTAGGTTAGACAACAACAACACACCTACATAGGATGTCATACACACACACACACTCACAAATGTGATATCAGAGTTGCCAGTTCTTTAGCTGGTATTAGCCTTCATATGCATCAAATTCTTCCCAAGAATCTAGGACTGTGATGGCGAACCTATGGCATGAGTGCCACAGGTGGCATGCGGAGCCATATCGGTGGGCACACGAGCTCAGCTCCGGCATGCATGCGTGCGCCAGCCAGCTGATTTTTGGGCCTTCTGGGCCCACCAGAAGTCAGGAAACACACTGTTTCCGGCCTCCGGAGGGCCTCTGGGGGAGGTGGGGAAGGTCATTCTTGCCCTCCCCAGATTCCTAGAAAGGCTCTGGAGCCTGGGGAGAGCAAAAAACGGGCCTAATAGGCCCACCCATGCCATCACGGTGCGGGGGGCACAGGGGGGCACATAGAATTATGGATGTGGGCACGTGTGCATGTGACCCCCACCGTGCCCCCCCCCACTTTTGGCACGCGATGACAAAAAGGTTAGCCATCGCTGATCTAGGATATTGTAATGAATTGGTGCAGTGTATGTCCGAATCCAGACAATGTGGCATTTTGTAATTGACAGATGGAAATAAAAAATGACAGATTTTCTAAGTGCCATCCAAAATTTTTTTGGTATGGCAACCAGGGTGTTGATAACTACTAGAACCACCATGGCTGGTTTGGGCCAAAATCTTTTAATTTTGATTTTCAGATCTTGATACTTTGTGATCTTCTTCAATAGTTTGTGTTCTACTGTTTCTTGGTATTGCTGCATCAATTGTCCACATTTTCTTCTTTTCAACTACAGTTAAATATGGCATATTATGGCAAATATCAGTTTCTATTTTATAATCACACAATATTTTAACATGCTTATTTTGAATTAACTTTTTGAACTAATAAATTTAAGTGAAATTTGCTCCATTTTACAACCTTTTGTGCCACTGTTAAGTTAATCACTGCAATTGTTAAGTTAGTAACACGGTTGTTAAGTGAATTTGACTTTCCCATTGACTTTGCTTGTAAAGAGTTTATAAAATGTGATCACATGACCCCGGGACACTGCAACAGTCATAAATATGAGTCAGTTGCCAAGCATCTGAAGTCTGATCACGTAACAATGGGGATTCCGCAAGGTTGTAAGTGTGAAAAATGATCATAAGTCACTTTTTTCAATGCTGTTGTTACTTTGAATGGTCACTAAATGAACTGTTGTAGGTTGAGGACCCACCTGTTTCCAAATTTCCCCATAATGAGAGTGGCTGGCCTTGGCTGTGGGTAGACTGGAATTTGAGTTTATTCACTGCTAGTGCAACACGACACTACCTATTATACTACTCTGGTACTAATAGTGGCAAATTCAGAAATAGTTTTTTTTTTAAAAAATGTGAAAGCTTCAGGAAGCTTCAGAACAGAAGGACAGCTTTTGAGGGGTGGGGGGGAAGTAGTTCATTAATAGTTTATTAATACAAGTTTTTAACAGGTTATATTACTCAGTTTAGTCCATCCTGCTAAACTGAAACGTGCATTTTTCTTGTTTTAACAGTCCCTTTTTAAGCTGAAAGAGACAATGTATGAACTTCTACTGCATAAGTAATTGGTGGGCCTGTTCCGCCATCTAGTGGATTCCAGTTACTATTTCAGCATGTTCTTTTATTATGTATCACTTAAGAGAAATTTTCCATGCTACCAATACCAACTTTTTCAATATTTCCAGATTTTTTTGTTTAGAGTTGAGGCCATTTCCCTGCTCCTTTTTAAAAAAATATTTTTACACCCATTTCCTAATAAATCAAATTAATAAGATAGCTGTGCCATAGTTTAAATAAAATATAAATATTTTAAATATAAAATAAATTTTAAAATAAATGTCAATACTGTCAAACTATTCACTAAGACTGCATTATTATTACCATTAGTCTTCTCATTGTTCCTATCATCCATCTCCTCCCACTTATGACTGCATGACTAAAACTTTGTTGCTTGTATCCTTATGATTTATATTGATATTGTTTCCTAGTATGATTTGATTGCTTATTGATTCTTGACAAATGTATCTTCTCTTTTTATGTACACTGAGAACATATGCACCAAAGACAAATTCTTTCTGTGCTCATTCACACTTGGCCAATCAAGAATTCTATTCTATTCTATTCTATTCTATTCTATTCTATTCTATTCTATTCTATTCTATTCTATTCTATTCTATTCTATTCTATTCTATTCTATTCGGAGTTCATGGTATCAGGTGAAGCCAAATTCCAAAATGACAAATCAGATTTAAAAATAGAGACACGTGTTCCAAAAATGCAAAAATGCCATTACACATATGGCATCCCCATCTTCATTCAGTTCCAATCAGCATTAAAATTAGAAGATTGAGGTACAAAAGAAACTGGTGAAGGAAATTCCAGAGAAACTTATCACACTGCAACCCATGTGGCACCTATCTCCACAACCTCATTCCTATCTCCATTGATAGCTTAAGTATTCCTGACTTGGACTGCTGTTTAAATAGCATTTCTCTCTAATTCTGATACACATCAAGAGCAGCCTCACGGTATGTTTTGCTACCCATTAGCTCACATTGGCAATACAGCCAAGTGATAACTAGCAGATGCAAACCAATTTGCACTTTTTGAATGCTACAAACTGAGATGGGCATATACCTTTTCTCCTGGTTCCTGCACAGCCCTTTTCTGTTGCCAATTCTCTCTCAAAACTGGATACTTCTGCATGAGAAATGGCAATTCAATTA
This sequence comes from Masticophis lateralis, assembly GCA_030761175.1. Taxonomy (NCBI): domain Eukaryota; kingdom Metazoa; phylum Chordata; class Lepidosauria; order Squamata; family Colubridae; genus Masticophis; species Masticophis lateralis. The sequence goes on from JAUDYJ010000001.1 coordinate 261,165,137, forward strand.
TTTTCCAAGAAAACTGCATGTCTATATGTAGGTGGTCACCAGGAGATACTGTAATATGTGTGACTTGCAGTGGAGTCCATGTCATTTCCCCCCCCCCCCCCCAGTGAAACCTAGAGATGGCCCTGGCAGTGATTCTAAGACTGACAAGTTTGGCCAAATACACATTTTATTCAGGAATTATTCAGAGCTATTTCCTTCTGGAAAAAAACATGTAGCTTCTGATAGTGATGGTGGTTGTGTTGGTTTTGTGCCTAGGCTAACCATTTAGGGGTGTGTGTGTGTAAAGAGTAGCAGAGAATTTGGGTCATCTACCAATGAATGGATGCTGGTTTCCACCCTTTGGGGTCAATCAGATCTGGGCAGATTGTCCAAGTGGCGTTGTTGAGAAGACTTTGCCTCTACTGCCCTTGTCAGTTTTATGACAATAGAACAATATCAAAGTGACAAAGCCAAGAACATCTCTGAGTAAATATTACAAGTGGCTCAGTTTGCTTTATGACTTCCTGCAGAGATGCTGTGGCTGGAAAATATTTTTCTTGCTGCTACAACATATAATAAAGAGGGGAGGCAGCAAAGTCAGAGGACTTAACTAATTATTTTACTCATTGTGTGCTGCACATGGACACACATGTTCCCAAGGCAACTTTGTTCAGAAACAGGAATAGCTTTTTCCAAGCTGGTCTACTTTTCCGCTTACTCCACAATGGGTAGATAACATTTTAAACTCAGTTATTGAAAAGACCCTTTTGAGTGCTCAGTGAAAGATGGAACACGGCAAGCTTCAACTGGTCCAGAATGCGGTGGCATGAGCAATGATGGACATTCCTTGTCAGTTTGCTTCCAGTAGCCATTCAAGGTGTGGGTTGTTAGGTATGAAGCCCTGTATGGCATTGGGCCTTACTTGAAGAGCCACCTGTCTTCCATAGTTTGAAGTAATAGGCCAATGCATTCCAGGTTCCTTCAATTAAACCATGTTATCTAGCATGACTCCTAAAGCATGGTTTCTCTATCACAGCACCTGCCCCCTAGAATGATGTTCCCCCTAAGATGTGAATGGCCTTCACTCTGCTGGTGTTTTGAAGGGCCCTGAGTCATGGTTCTTCACCCAGATCTTTGGTGAAGATGACTGAGACCTCTTTTTAACTTAGATTGCTTTCTTTTGTTTCCACTTTATTGTTATTCTGTGATCTCTATTAGTTATATTGTCTTGTTTTCATGTTTTAAATCATCTGTAAGCTGAGAGTCAGGTGGCATATAAATTTAAATAAAAATACAGCAGAATAGAAGAGAAAGAACTGGGGGGAATAAACCACAAAATACAGAGGTCTGCAAATAGAAACAGATTGACTGTGGCAAAAGAAAGCAAAGACAGTACTGATAATAATAGGCACCTTTGATGCAATTCTAAAACATCTGGAGCATTATTTGAATACCATCGACATTGGCAAAATTCAAGATCAGTTAATTGCAAAAGGCAGCTTTGGTTGGAACTACTTACAGCCCGCACTATACCTTTACAACACTATACCTTTAAGAGTTTCAAGCAACACCTGCCTATCTCAGATCCTTGCGAAACACTTAATAAGTGAACAAAAATGCCAAATCCAACCTAAACATCTGGCTATCTGTGCAATGAATCAAATAATGATAATGCATTGCCACTCTTCAAGTTGACACAGAAAATCCGAGAGCAAGCAGATCTATTGTTTTGAGTTGTAAGGCCAAGGGCCCTAAAAGAATCTGATTCTCCAAGGAAACTATTTATGCTAATTTGACATGCCAACTTCATTAATTAACTAATGAGTGTTAATCTGATGTTTGTTGCCACGTCTGTAGCCTTGGATTATAAATATGGAATTATTCTAAATTCAACCTTCAAGGGCCCAAGAAATATTACTAGGTGAGCACTTTTCATGGTGCTACAAAGCTCTCTGTTATACATTTCTTATAGCAGCCTTTGCAGTTGCTCTGTGAAATCTATGATTGAAACTACAGGTAGTCCTTGTTGAACAACTGATTTGGACAGCAAACATTTGCAGTTATGATGTTGATGAAAGTAATTTTGGATCAGTACCTGCATTTACGACCCTCACAGCTGCTCTTTCTTAATCACATGTTCACCATTACAGTTAGCACACATTGTCCTGTACCTGACCCATTTTTTTTCTCCACCCATCCCTGCCCCAGCAGAGAAATTGCCTCAACAAGCTATCTCTTATTGACCTGTTTTTCTCCAAGGAGCAGCCTGTCCCTAAAAAGTGCTAACTGCAAGTTAAAAACCCAGCTCTGTGACCTTAATTGGTTGATTAGAATTCTCCAGCTGGTAGCTGTTGCCTGAAATTAACCAGACCTTAATCAATTTCACAGTAAAGGCTTTTTATTTTTGCCTCCTAAGCAGTTGGCTAGGCAAATAGTAGGCCCTAGCACATTCCTTTTGATGTGTACTTCCCATTGTGTGCCTACTTATTCTCTTGTAATCCCTTCCTCTCCAAAAACCCTAAAGTATTAATTCTGGGCTGGACCATCTTGTTATATTTTTCGGATGAGCTCAGAGTGGAGACTCTGAGGAATCCAAATCAGCACAGTAGAAATGACAGCAGAGAATATTTTGTCTTTCTTTCTCCACTGATGATGTTACCTAGTTTTGTAATGAAACATCTGCAAGAAAACAACCAAGCTCAGGGAGCACCAAGGACATCCTCATTTCAACCCAGAGCTACAAATATTCTCCATTATGGGTATTTTTCTTCTCGACCAGCATTTTGTTTGTTTGAAGGATATTGTAAATAATTATTTTGATATTTTTTTTTATTTGATTTATATGCCGCCCTTCTCCGGAGACTCAGGGCAGCTTACAATGCATTAAGCAATAGCCTTCATACTTTTGTATATATTTATACAAAGCCAGCTTATTGCCCCCACAAACTGGGTCCTCAATTTACCTACCTTAGAAAGGATGGAAGGCTGAGTCGACCTTGAGCCTGGCTAGGATTGAACTCGCAGAATTACAGGCAGCTGGATGTTAATTGCTGCCTTTAGTAGGAGGCATTAGCCCCTTACACTACTCAGGCTCCTTTTAAGGTCCAAATTAATTCCCTCCCCCCATAATTTAAGGTCCAAATTAATTCCCCCCCCCCCAAGATTAGGGGCAGTGTAGAAGCCTGGGTTTCTGGACCCCAGATTGCTTTTGACCTGCTTGTGTCCTGAGATCTGAGCTTTTATTCAATTGACTGCAATGACTGGAGGTACTAGAAGGGCTCCAGTATAAAATTCCCTGTTTAAGATCAGCATGCACCCTCCAGACTCCATAGCTGAAATCTGCTCTTACTTATGGGTCTTGAAATAACAACGTATTCGATTTCTTCTAGGATAACATTTCACTGCCTTTGTGATGTGTGTCTCTCTGTCAATGTTTATATATTTACAGCCTTTCCTAGCCTTGTACCCATAGATCTATTGGGCTTGGCTGAATGAATTAAGAGAGATGAAGCCCAAGTCTTGGGAAAGCTCAATTTAATTAATCTACTTTTTTATGTTAAAAAAAAGTATGGTAAAGGAGTCCCTGTGGATTTTACTCCTCTAGTCATTGCTGAATATAGGGAGTAGTGCTCATCTCCGTTTCAAGGTCATTGAGCCAGCACTGTACAAAGACATTTCCACAGTTGTGCAGCTAGCTGGACATCATGGAGTGCTCTTACCTTCCCATCAAAGTGGTACCTATTTATCTACTTGCATTTGTATGCTTTTGAACTGCTAGGTTGGCAGGAGGACAGTAGCTCACCCTGTTGCATGGAGCTCAGGTCTCAAACCTAGTGTTCTGCCCCAGCTACGGACCACAAAGAACACAGAACACACAAAGTCCGTACAAATCTTAGTTTACTAATTAAGGACTACTAATGAGCTTTCTTAGTAGTTGTTCAAATACAAGTACAGTTTAAATCCGTCTTTTCTGAACAAGGGCTGTTAATTTAACTTCATTAACAGCCGACAAGAGTCCAAGGAATAATAACTCAATTCTGAGGCACAGTCTTTCAGATAACCATAAGCTTACTGCAGTTGGCAGAATGCCCAGAAGCAATTTGCAGGAAAAATGACAAGAGAGAAGCAAGAGCTGATCAAATGTTTCTGGAGTCAATACGCGAAGGAATATGAATGAAGTTGTTTTCTGCAAATTGCCTCAGTCGTCATTCCTTAAATAGGCTAGGGGAGTGGCCAATTAGCCCCAAGCCTTACTCTTGAGGAGACCTCCTCCTGAGGAGCCATTCCTGCCTTTTGGCAGCTCTGCGCGCCCATGCATTGAGAAGAGGCTCCTCCTCGTCTTCCTCTTCACTTATGGGAGCTTCTGGAGGTTCTGAAGGCCCTGGCTGAATCCCTGCCTCTGATACCAAATCTTCTCCAGCCTCCTCATTGTCTGACCTGGATGCCAGCTACACAGGCTGCTGACGAATCACCACACCAGCCTCTTCACTGTCAGAATCGGCTACCAGCTGCACAGGCCGCTGGCGGGCCACAACATCTAGGATGCCAGCTTTCCAGCCAACAAGCCCAGCGTCTTAACTGCGGAGTCACCGCCCTATCCTTTTTATGGTAACTGTGTGTTAATTGCATGGCTTCCCAATATTTTAGTTTCTACCTGAACTTGTATCCTGAGTGGGCAACTTTGTATGGAAAGGTGAGATGCAAAATAATTACAAATAAATTAGTTTAAGGTGCTTTTGTTTTTCTAGTAAATTCTAACCAAATGAGTGTTGAACTTCTGAAGCATCGTTTATTATTCACCAAACTTACTTAGCCATAACCAGCCTTCAAATCTTGGCAAATTTAAAGAGATTTAATTTGCATACATTCATTCTAGGCAATTATGAAATATGAAAAATAGGCATGTATTTATATGAGCCTATGTTAAGAAATACAATCCTTATATGATGTACAGCAGAAAACATTTTTCATTAAATGTTTCTATAGTATTTGAAATTAAACCCCATAAGAGTTACCACATGAGGCTACAAAATAGAATGGTTATCTGGACTTTTGTGGCCCAGATAGGGCAACCTGAAAGTACAACCCCATGTATTTCAGCAGGCATTCTACCTAATTTTTGGGGTGAGGTATCTGTGTTCCTCTACAAGAAACATATTCCTAGTGTCTTTGGAAGAAGTAAACCAAAGGGCCATGGGTTCTCCAATCTTCAGTAAGTATTACTGTGAGGGAACAGAATGCAAGATGAGCAATTTGAGTCTTAAAAAGTCTTTCTAAGAATGCCGAAAGGCATTTTAATTTTCTTCCGTAGACTTCTGTGGAAGTAAGTACACTCATAACTGTTGTGGACAAGTGGCTCATATTTCAACCATCCCACTGCTATGTCACTTAGCTAAATGGGCAAACTGAAAGTATAATATTGCTGGTGTAGCTGCTATATATATATTAAATGCCTTGTGGCTTTTTTCACCCTAGATATACAGAATATTCCAATACTCTCTACATCCATTTAAAAAGAAATAAGCTTGAGTTGTACCCAAGTCTGAGAAGGGATTTGCAAATAAAGAATGTATATTTGTTTCTCACAGAACCATAGATTTAACAGGGACTACCCTGTTTCCCCTAAAATAAGGCATCCCCTGATAATAAGCCCAGTCGGGATTTTGAGCGCATGCTCTAAAATAACCCCCCTCAAAATAACCCATCGCCGAAAATATTTAAACGTGTGAGCAGCCAGTCCCTGCCATTTCCTCTGGTTAGGGTTAGGGAAACAGAGCTGGAAATCAGGTAAGACAGCAAGAGGAGCCTGGTCTTGCTCCATGTGTCCCAAAATACGGCCAAGTGCTTATTTCGGGGTTAAAAAAAATATAAGACAGGGTCTTATTTTGGGGAAAACACGGTATTTAGGACCAACCTCTGTTTCATGCAGATATTCAAATTAAAGCATTGGTAACAAAGATCTGTCCAGTTTCTGCTTGAAGACACACATTCATAGGAATTATAATGTATTTTCGGACATTTATTCCCTTTAACCAGAATCTGGCTTTAGTTACTTAAGACTTCCTGGGGCAGTGCTGTGCTTGGAAGTGTGAGAGGGGAGGCAACATAGCAAAGTCTTAAAGAGTGTTATTGTCAGGTCTGTCATCACATTGCCTAAGCCCTGCTTTGTTTCAGTGGCATCCAGCCATAAAAAGAGTGAGAGAGGAGAGAGGGGATATAGGGAGGGGGCATGACAGGATGAGAAGAACCAGAAGTGTCAACCTGGAACAGAGCCTGGCAGATCCAAGGACCCAAATGTGGGAATGGAATGTGAACACTCACCAAAGAGTGTTTAGGACTGTTACCAAAGTTTGAACACTATTGGACATTTATGAAAGGACCAAGTAGGGAGGGCCCAGGAGAAGGGAAAAGAACTGGATTTATGTGGGAATATTCAAATCTGTCTTTGCTATGCTGTAACCACTTGGCTTCAGGAAAAGTTATTCCTTTCACTACAAATGCAGTTGAGGGTCTTTCTTTCCTGAACATCTAAGCTGAGACTAGCCTGACAGTTATCATGTCCCCATTAGCCATATTTTCTGAAGACAAAATCTACTTGAGTCCCTTACTTTGCTCATAGGGCTTATTTTGCAGTCCCCCGATAATCCTCCTTTGTATTTGTTTCTGGCGTTTTTAATCTTTATTGGATTCTGGTGCCCAGAATTGGACACAGCATTTTAAAAAGGAGCCTGGTAATGTAGGATAGAGTGGAACTATTATGTCCCTTGAGCTGGAAACAATATATCCTTAATGTAATCTAAAATTCTGTTGGTTATTTTTGAAGCCATATAATACAATTGGTTCCTAGTCAGATTTTGATATTAGGAATTCTAAACTCTGCTTTATTTACTATATTGTTATGTTTTGTGAAATAAAATCTTTATAATTTTGTATCTAATTTTTCTAGTGTTTTTAGTACATTCTTTCTTGTGTATGTAATTAAATTCTGAATAATGTGGATTTCAGAATGCATACCCTTCTTTGTTTAAAGGTTTCAGAAATTTTAAATGGCCAAGCTCATATGAAAATGAAAATTAAATGTATCTGCCATCTATAATAAAAAAGCATGTTGCACAGCTTTCTTTAAAATAATAATTCAGAATTTGTTTTTTTGCTTTAATTTAAGCAGCTGTAAGTAGTTTATTTTCCCATAGCTGAAGAAATGGAGACTGTTGTGTTAGTTATAATCGATATGCAACTGGGAATATTCTTGCTAGTTTCAGTGTTGCATAAAATATTTTAATTGGCTCAGTTTCCCAAAGAGAATTCTAAATCTTAGTGTTGAAAAAGCCTCGTGAGCATGTCCCATGGTGACATTTTGTACTTACTGTGGCTGTTATAATGCATCTCTTCCAGAAATATATACTGCTATTGAATGTTTAAATGGTTACCTTGCAGAGTGGACAGTTTTAGTTCAGGGAAGAACAATAATGGCAGTGTACATGTCTATTTTGCAGAAGATCCCATGTTCAATCCATGATGTCTACAAGAGTATCATGTAGCATATAATACAAAATATCCCTGGCTTGAATTCTCAAAAACGGCTACTGATCTAAATAGAAATATTGGGATGGGTGGAAATGTTCCTATGGATATCAATTTATACTAGTTTAATAATCAGAGCACGTACTCAACGGCACTGTCTCGAAAGTGGGGTTTTTTTTTCCTCACAAGATCCAATCTGGGTCAGTCACTGGGAGCAGAGGTTTTATCTTCTGAGCTTTTGGACTTGTGCTGCAGCCCATCCTGATGAGCTTCCCAGATTCCAGCACAAGACTGAAAGCTCAGAAGGCAAAACCTCTGGCCTCAGTGACTGACTCAGGTTGGATCCTGCAACATTATCCTGGACGCGTATATTTGCCTTCATTTGTGCTTTTCCCCACAAAAGGCAACTGACCTGTTTTTTGTTTGAGGAAGAAGAAAACATTTTGCTTCTTATCCAAGAAGCTTCCTCAGTTCTGATGATGGAAGAATGGAAGGATAGATACCCAGAAGCAGTTTTTAAATGGAAAGAGAAAATTGGGGCAGTGCAGGCAGATGGTAGGGAGTGCCTGTGTGCTGTGGAAGGGCAGTGGGGAGTTTGGGCAGATTGGTGGAGACCACAGGAAGACCAGCAGAGGTTATTAGAGGGTCAGGCACTATTGGAGCATGAATGCTATGGAGTGTGGGCATGTGAGGTTGCTAAGGAGTGTGAGATCTCTTAGTTTCATTTTCTTAGTTTCATTTTCTTAGGCTCAGAAACCGAGCCAATTAAAACATTTTATGCAACACTGAAGCTAGCAAGAATATTCCCAGTTGCATATTGATTATGACTAACAGGACAGTCTCCATTTTTTCAGCTATGGGAAAATAAGCTCTGTAGTGGGCTCCTTGGAAAAAAATGGAAGAAGCAGCTTACTGGGGCAACCTGTAACCTTCACTACCAGCTTTAAGGACTTCGCTTGTGGGAAGTTGGCAGGGAAAATTGCAAATGGCGATCACTGTAACATTGTAATCAAGAGCTGAGCACCTGAGGGACCATTTGCAATCACGGGGATGCTGTGATGGCTGCAACTCTGAGGACTGGTCATAAATCAATTTTTTCAGTGCCACTGTAACTGAATAATTGCTGAATGAATGGAAGTAAGTCAAGGACTATCTGCAAGAAGGCACACCTAGAATAGAATAGAATAATAGAATTAGGAAGAACCTTAGAGGTCTTCTAGTCCAACTCCCTGCTTAGGCAGTAAATCCTATATTATTTCAGACAAATGGTTGTCCAATCTCTTCTTAAAATCTTCCAGTGTTGGAGCATTTACAACTTCTGAAGGCAAGTTGTTCCACTAATTAATTGTTCCAACTGTCAGGAAATTTCTCCTTAGTTCTAAGTTGCTTCTCTCCTTGATTAGTTTCCACCCATTGCTTCTTGTCCTACCCTCAGGTGCTTTGGAGAATAGCTGGACTCCCTCTTCTTTCTGGCAACCCTGAGATATCAAAACAACTGCAATCATGTCTCCCCTAGTCCTCCTTTTCATCAAACTAGATATACCTAATTCCAGCAACTGCTTTTTATATGTTTTAGCCTCCAATCCTGTGATCATCCTTGTTGCTCTTCTCTGCACTCTTTCTAGAATCTCCACATCTTTTTTACATTGTGGCAACCAAAACTGGATGTAGTATTCCAAGTGTGGCCTTACCAAGGCATTATAAAGTGGTATTAACACTTCATGTGATCTTGATTCTATCCCTCTGTTTATGCAGCCAAGAACTGTGTTGGCTTTTTTGGTAGCTGCAGCATACTGCTGGCTCATATATGGCTCATGATTGTCCACTAGGACTCCAAGATCCCACTCACAGTTTATACTATTGAGCCAGATATGACCTATACTGCACCTGTGCATTTTGTTTTTCTTGTCTAAATGTAGAACCTTACTTTTTTCAGCATTGAATTTCATTTTGTTAGAAAGCACCCAATGTTCAAGTCTGTCAAGATCCTATTTAAGATTCATATCTCAATGTTACACAGTGCTAATATATTTCAGGAAAAGTTGGCTGAAACCCCAAGACACGTATTTTCAGAGAGTTTTCGCAATCACTTCTAATCTGATGCTGTGCTATTAAACTAAAGTACATGCATGTTTTTGTTTTCATAGTAAAGATGTCTTTATTCCAAAATAATAATGTGTTAGCCAGACAACTACATACAAAACATCTACACAAGACTTTGGTAGGAAATATATCCATAACAGTTTTCTCAAAAATTTCATTGTGAATCCAAAATAACAAGAAAACTTAAAATAAAAGAGGATCTTTTCTGAATTTTTTTTTAAAAAACCAAGTAGCGTTTATTAAAACCTATTGTACATATAATCCCCCCAGCATTTCTGTTCATTACTTGTAAAGTTTCTACAGATTTTTTTTTAAAAAACAACAACAACAAAGAGGAACAAGAAGATATACCAATGTTAATAAATGGTCAGTGAGGTGTATAAAATTCTTATAGCTACTGTATACCTGCATTTTGGTTCTCAAGTGTGCAAGAGACATGAATTATTGTAAAAAAAAAATCCTCCATATATTTTAGTTGGTTGATGTGGAGCCAACATTATACTACAAGGTTTGTAGCAATTCAAATACATATTCAGAATATGTATTCCATATCACAATGAGTTTGTTTCTTAACAAAGAAATCTTAAGGGTTTCAATTCACTAGATATAATTAAATTCTTCTAAATTCAGGGTATAAGGTAATCTTAATTAAAGTCCATAATTAAAAGAATGGAATAACTTTAATTGGATTAGATTTCTTCTGTATTTCCCCCCTTCATTTTCTTCTGATAGTTTTTATGTATTATTCTGTGAAGAGTCACAAGCTTCAAGACAAAAATCCCTTTGAAACAAATTAGAATATTTTCTTTTTTTTCAGTATGAACTGGGACAACTACTGACTGATATAAGATGGAAATTATATTCATCTGCAAGCTTTGTCATGCTTTCTGATAGCAATCCTTTGAAAAGTTAGCCAACCATTCATAATACTATTAGACATTAAAGAAATTAAAGGCAACTGTGCAACCATCCTGTCAGTCAAGTACTGCCCCCAGTGAAATACCAATTTTGAATTCCTCTGAAATCAGGCACAGTGTTTGTAGTTTAGTTCACTAGAGCCAACACTCTTCTAAGACAGTCACCAATATTTAATACATCACAGCATAAAAGGAACTGTTTGTTGCAGTTAAATTCATGAGAAGTGTACACATTTCATGCATATTTTGATTGGATGGATGACTAATTTATCATCATAAAACAACCTTTAATATCTGAAGACTGTGGATCCCAATACTGATAGCAACTTGGAAAATGTTTGCTGCTTCAAGATGTTTCTGCTCTATACGTGCCCATATGCTGGATCTATAGAACTCCTATGTTCACTCTGTGCCTTGGACTCCAATGTTTTTGGGTGAGTTACATTAAAAATGACTGGCTGTTCAGAATGAAAAAGTACAATAATTGTAATATAATTTATGAGGGAACATTTCTAGCAAGCTAGTTGAGCCATAGCCTTATCTAGATTTAGATGGAGGAACTTTGGAAACTTCATAAAAAGGAAGGTTGTGTGGTCATATGGAAGTGGTAAAAATGAAAGTATATGTACCTGTACATAAATCTTTGGGGGAAAAGAACATTGCTAATCTTTGGAAGCTAAAAACCCTTTCCCATGGCCACCCTTGTGCCCCTAAGGTGCTAAGGATTTCTGCTATCTATAAAAGGCCAAGCCAGTTAATTCTGTAAATATATTGACCCAATTCCTGCTTGACATGATCAGGCTTCATGCTTTTAAGTTAAAATTTTCTGTTTGGGGATCTAATGTGTACTGGCATTTGGCATTTATTAATTTAAGCCAACTTGTTTTTCGTTTGCAAGACATGTCACATAGTTACGTGTTAAATTACAGACAGACAATCTGATTTTTTTTTAATGGGGGTCTTTTTAACCATCTGTGTTGACTAGGGATTATGGAAGCTGAAATCTAAAAGTTCAAGCTATAAGCCTGTAATAATATTTTATAATACAAATACAGGAGCTTTCATCTTCATTCCTAAGATGTCCCCAAGGAACCTGTCAGTGGTACTGGCATTTATCTAATCCTTCAACTTCATGACATTTTTCAAATAGCTATGCTTTTTCCTTTGCTCTTTGTGAGCAGGGGTGTGCATGCTTGGAAATTAGCAACACCATGTTCTCACAAAGCAGCTATTTTCTGCACGTGCTTTGTTCACCACTGAGTTACCGAGTAGAAAAATAAAGCAAAAACATGACGAATGCAGGGACATTTATGTAAGAGGGATAGAAGCCAAATTAAGTTGTGTGACAAAGAAGCAAAATTAAATTCTGAAGCAAACAAAATAAAACGCTCCTTAGTTCTTCCTGGGCTTGGTGGATAGAATAAGATCAGCTACTCTAGGGTTGGATAGATTTACATCTTTTGTGAGTATTTATATTGTTTATTTACACTGGTTAACCCTGTAAAAGTCCACAATTTCCTCTCAAGCTTCTGAAATGTATTTGCCTAGCTATGTTGCATGCTAGGAGAACTTGTTAAGGGAGGATATTTTTCTGTACCTTATCACCTAGCATATAACTGTGAGAGAGCATGGAAGATATTTTTAAATGCAGCTTACTGGCTAATTGACATATGGCTTACAGATGGAAAATTGTTCCTCCTTACTCTTCACTGTCTGGGCAGCTTATGTTTGCTTTCTTTTCTTAATGGAAACAATCATAAGGTGATTTATTTAATAGGAGTCTAAGCAATTGCAGGAAGAAGAAAAGGGATATTGTCAAAGGATTGCTATAAATACCATTTTTTTTACATTGCTGATGGTTAAAGATCAATATGCACCTGTAGTATTATTAAAGTAATTCCTTGGCACAGCTGTATAAACACAGAGGCACTGCTTTGAGTATTTTGAAAATGGTTTCCAAATATTTAAGTTTGCGGTATCATTTTTGCATGCATCCCAAGTATTTACAGGGACTATTTCTATGATTATGGTTTGTCCACACAGATATGTCTATAATTTCAGTGTTATAAGATTTCACAATGACTTCACTAGTTTTATGCGTTAAGGGCTAGCTGGAGCATTAAGGAGCTACTCTCAGCAGATATTTGTAAGGAAGTATTTATAAAATAGATCTCTTGCACCAGCAAGACTAATTAAGCAAACCACACTGCAAAAATGAAGACTAATATACACAATTTATATATTTTCTCTTTTTTTAAAAAAAATCAAACCAAGGTTGATTTTTTTACATTTAGCTCAGGAGTGCATTATTCAAAAGACTTCGCTTTGCTAACAGGGATGAACATTGCAGGCTCTTAATTCCTTCTTGTCTTTGCAGCTAGTGAACTGACTGCTTTTGAAACGCTTCTTGACGGTCATAAACCTCTCCTGGATTCCACCCCCACACAGTTTGGTGCATTCTGACCAAGCAGTCCATGGCTTCATTTTACAACCTAAAATAAAAACAACAAATAAGCAACATAAGAATCACTCTCGTGCTTGAATCTCTTGACATTTCTTTTTTCTTCACAAGTGGTAATTCTATTGCTACTCCTGTTTTGAAAATGGAAAGATAAGATCTATAAACCATGAGATCCTACAGATTACTCCAGAGTTATATCGGGATGACGTTTGTACCTGCTGAAAGTCCTAATTGGTCTGAATCATCTAACATTTCCATATGTGGCTCATAAGTTTGTTTGTGATTATAGTATCTAATAGTCACCTACTGGATCATGTGAATGGATTATTTTGGAATTTAACAGCAGTCTGCCTAAGGATATCAGATGAGCCCTTTGTATTGCAGGTTTTCCTTTCCTTTCCTTTCCTTTCCTTTCCTTTCCTTTCCTTTCCTTTCCTTTCCTTTCCTTTCCTTTCCTTTCCTTTCCTTTCCTTTCCTTTCCTCTCCTCTCCTCTCCTCTCCTCTCCTCTCCTCTCCTCTCCTCTCCTTCCTTGAAGGAAGGAAGGCAGGCTGGCAGGCAGGAAGGAAGGATTTCCTTGATTTGGTTATCTATAGTTGTTCAATGATCTAAACCCAAGAATTTATGGAAAACATTCAGATTCCTGGGAAGTAGTTAAGGATCATTTAAAGAAGCTGAACTAACAAGAATATACATTAATAATGTACTTCTCTGTTGCACAGCTCATTTCCTTAATTTAAGGATTGCTTTGTGAGTTTTACTATACTTACCTGGGAATTGCCCACCATCTACATCTTCTTTCACTTGTTCACTCCTCCTTTTCTCCCGAGATTCTTTCCAGCGCCTTTTCTCAATATTGGGGTTTCTCAAGCATTTTCTTATTCGGCATTTTTTACGTTGTACAGTTTCTGGGCATGGAGCGCCTCCAAACTGAGGTTCCATTTTGATCATTCTTGTCCTGATCATATGGCCTTTCCCACAAGACTTATTGCATTCAGACCACTGAGACCATTCTGTCAGATCACAGTCAATTGCTAGAGAAGCAAGGATGAAAAATAGGATGCTTAGCCTTAACTTATTTAGGCAGAACAATCTGGTTTAGCAGAAGAACAATTTACTTCTTTTTAATCTCACTATGAGAAAAAAAATGAACATTTAGGTTGATGATGACACGGAATTTTATATAAGCTTACCCTGAAAATGCGTTAGCAATACCACCTTCTCACTAAGCTCTGACAGCAGTACATTCACACCACCCTATTAGAAATGATCACCCACCAGAAATTAACTCTTGGAACAGATTTATAGGAAGGATATGGATGAAAAAATGCAGACGACTGGAGAGGAAAAGGACTAGAGATGGGGGGGGGGGGGGGGCAAACCTTGATTCCAATGATTGACGGATGGCACTTTTTATAAAAATTACTGTGAATATATGTGTGAAATATGTTCAATTATTCATCAGGCTTTTACAATCTGGAATGGCACAAATTTAATCATTTTGTATTGCTACTTTAAAATGGATGTTTTTTTATCACAATCCTGAATGTTTTCCATAGAACCGTCATTGAAGGTAAGAAAAAATGTCTATATAAATGTCTATACGTTAATATGGAATAACTCATTTTAGCAATGGCAAGGCTCTTTTGAACACTTTCTTAAAATATAGGTCATTTTTCCCCTTTATATGTATGTACTACCTGAGAAAATATTAGGAATTTGTTTCTGGTGTGCAAATGGTGCTTTACAGTAACAAAGCAATGCATCATGCTTGTTGACGCTCGGCTACTGTATAGGAAGAGCAATATACGTAACACATTTCTGCTTGTCTGTTGTGTGGAATAGAAGAAATAAATAAAACCAACCGTAAAATTAATCTTCATACTCTAGATATCTATACTTACGACACTCTGGCAGCATGCATTTTTCTACTTGTTCTAGTTCTTCATTGCAATCTCCAAGCTCTGCAGCAGATTTTAGCATCCGTTGCCTGGTCCTCATCCCCTTTCCACAAGTGACACTGCAGTCGCTCCATTCAGACCAAGGAGAAAGCAGGCAGGGAATGGTATCTAGTGCAGGTTGGGATGGGAAAGAGGATGAGATCATTCGATTTCAACAGTAAATCTACAAGTGATGGTCAATCTGGCGAACAAGTGATCCATCTACCCACTCATCAAGAGTGGGGGGGGGGGGTATCTAGGGCAACTTGCTACGGACAATTTGCTATGGCCAACTTGCTGTGGCCAACTGTCTAAGGCCAACTTGCCTTAGCCAGCTTGCTATGGCCAACTCACCACTAGACAACTCAGTGTGGCCAACTCGCCAATGGGACAACCCTCTGTGGGACAAGAGCTACATTAATATTGAAGAAATGATGGAATAAAATCATTGAAGAAAGGATGCAAAAGGAGATATAAAGTGAAATGTGAATGACAAAAATTAAAATAAAATTTTAAATTATTTTAAATAATTCAATTGAATTGTTGAATTGTCCTGCAGCAAGTTGTCCCATGGTGAGTTGGTTGTGGCAAACTGGCCGCGGTGAATTAGCAATGGCAAAATGGCCATGACAAGTAGGCAAGCGAATTGGCCACTGTGAATTGGCCACAGGGAATTCTCCCATTCGGCATCAAGGGAAAGGATAGCTATTTGATAATGACTAAAATGAAACTGGATTGAAATGTGTACTGGTCTTCCAGCTTCTAATGATTCCAGTCTGTATTTTGCTGCAGATTGCTGGCAGATCTACTTTAACAACGGAGTTAGACTATCATCCCTCATTTCCAGTATTCATAATTTATTCCTAAAAGAGACTGATCTAAGATATTTTTGTTGCAAATCATTCTATCTCATACAATGCTGGATATCTCTGATTAGATTTCCTGATGTATTCTCCTAGGTTGGATCAGTGGTAAAGGGTTGATATTAATAAAGCTTTTTCTCTGGTTTAAATGGCTCCTGTAGATACTGTTAATTGCTGTTTGGAGTGTGGTGGTAATATTTGTCATCCAAGAAAGATTACACATAAAAATATTTGCACACATGCAACAATCTTTCTCATCTTGTTAATAGAAATGTCACCTCCCTCTGAAACCAGTCCTGAGATTATTTTCTCCCCCATCAAATATGTATACTTATAAATGTATATGAATAAGCATACACATATATTAAAAGGCATACTCCCATGTGTGTGTGTGTGTGTGTGTGTGTGTGTGTGTGTGTGTGTAACTAATGTCTATTGATCAAAATTAATTTCCTGTAGACTAAGATTCTTTGTTTCTAAAATTAATTGATGTCCTACCAGGATATATGCAGAAACCATTCTGTCTCTTACAAATGACTTTCTTGCACATAGTACCCATTCAACCAGAGAAAGTAAACTACAGAAAACTGAGCATAACAAGCGTAAATCTATGTTTCTTCTGTAATAGGTCCTATTGAATTCAATGGCTATTGTTTCTAATTAAATGTGCAGACTACCGATAAGCTGGGCACAGATGTTTTCGATCCCAGTTATTCCCTTTTAAATGATGATGGAACGTAGGAAACAGATCTTTGAAGGATTGAGTTTTCCTTTACTTTTCAGCAAGGAAAGGGTGAATGGAAGCCTTTGTGCTGGGCTACAAGCATAAGGAAACACACAGATGTTTCTGTAGTTTGTCTCACTGTATTGCATGTCTGTTTTCTTATTCAGTTTAATCAGAATGCTCAGCCCAATCCTCCTTCCACTTGCAGATTATGAAGGAGTATTTTTCTCCTTCAATTGTAATTGGCTATAGTACGAATCCTTTCTGTCTAGCTGCTGCACCAAAGACCCTCATTTTTCTGAATCCTCATCCTTCATGGATAGAAGAAACTCTCCAGTTTAAACATTGTGGATGATGAGAGGCAGGCATGGAATTTCACACTTTCCCCTTGAAGTGACGGCAGTGGCATGATGTCTATGGAAATTCTCACTCATCCAGGTCATGGTTGTCCCAAAGGTGCTTTTTCAAGACACAACTGGACTTTCTGGTTTTTCTTTGAAGACATTTCACTTCTCATCCAAGAAGCTTCTTCATCTCTGACTGGATGGTGAGGAATGGAAGGATTTATACTTTTTGCAGACAGCTGGTCATTTGCATTTCTTTTAGTGAATTGCTAAGGCCACCTGGAGGTTTATCTGTGTCATGAGGGTCATCTGAATGATGGACATGGGTGTGGAACCTTCTTGGAACTGTTGAAAGAATTGTGTTGCAGACTGGAGATAGATGGTGTCATATCCCTCCCCTTTTATTAAGAGGGCTGCTCAGTTTTGACATAGAAGCCTCTGTATAACAACTCACTAAAAGAATGCAAATGACCAGCTGTCTGCAACAGGGGTGGGTTTTACTTACCTTTACTACTGGTTCACAACAGGGTCGCACACATGCGCAGAAGCTTCCTGATGACATCAGGGTTGGTGGGCGGAGCCTCCCGCCGGTTTTCCTATCGGTTCTATAGAACCGGTCCAAACCGGGGGGGCAGTCCACCACTGGTCTGCAAGGAGTATAAATCCATTTCCCACCATCTAGTCAGAGCTGAAAAAACTTCTTGGAGGAGAAGTGAAATGTCTTAGAAAGTCCAGTTGCCTCTTGAAGAAACGACCTTTGGGACATGGCAGTGGCTTGTTTACTCCAGCCATTTGCTTTCATTATTTGCACCTCATGCACAGACTCCTGCTTTCACAACGGCATCCACCTCCACCACCAAATTGACCCCAGATTGCAGGCAGTTCATTAGTCAATCCTGAGCCCCATCAGGAGTGAACTCTGGTGATGCAGTAGTTAGAACGCAGTCTTGTAGGCAAACACTGCCCACACTCTGGAGTTCAATCCTGACAGGGCTCAAGCTTGACTCAGCTTTCCATCCTTCCTAGGTAGGTAAAACAATGACCCATATTGTTGGGGGCAATGTGCTGATCTTGTAAATCACCCAGAGAGTGCTATAAAATGCTATGGGGTGGCATATAAGCCTAAATGCTATTGCTATTGCTATAATTTTCTCATCTTCCCTTCAGATAACATTTTCTTCCTTTCTCTGACTAAATACACACTTTTGGAGAAAAGGTTTGTACTGAAGGAGTTCTTGGAATACATAATTTAATCTCCTTCCTTCAGCATGATGATCTTGATGGAGTTCATGGCCCTGATGCTTGTTTTTAAGAAGAGAAAATGATGGTGAGAGAACTGGCATTTACCTCTGACATTATATGTTTTTCCCCCCTCAACAGCAAGTTATATTTACAAGAATAATGTATTAAAATGTTACTTTATGATTTACTCTGCTAAGAAAAGCAAATCAGGTTGCAACCATTTTGTGAGTGTGTATATGTGAATGCATATATGTGTGGTGTAGAGATCAGAAGTGTACAAAATATGTGTACAAAAGCAGCATATTTAAATAAAACTGAAAAAAAAATCCCAGGAAAGCACTTCTCACTTCTTGTCTTAAAAACTGCAAGGCTTATGATTTGCTAGAATGTCCTCACTTCAAATATTTAGACTGACTGCTCCCTCATGTCTTGTGGTCAGTATAATTGTACACTTTTATATATTTTTGGTTTGAAATAGCTACTTTGTCACAGAAAAATTTTAGAAGTCTACATTGTGAAGAAATCTATTAGAAAGTATACACATGATAAATTGTGTTACTTGTTGCACGTGTCCTTTGCATGTACCATTGTTCTTTTTTACATAAATACACAATGTGTACACAAGGCAGTTAACATACCCCTTTTTTACCTAGTTGCCCGGTTGCTCAGAGTTACTTACGGCATTCGGGATTCATGCATTTCTCAGCTTCTGTGGTTTCTGCTTTGCACATGGATCCATCTGCCGGGGTCATCTTGATCATTCTGTGTCTCTTCTTCATTCCCATCCCACAGCTGGCACTGCATTCATCCCACTCTCCCCATTCGGTTACCAGGCAACTGCTAGGAGCTGTCCATAATATATTAGCCAAAGATCAGTCTGGTGGCACTTATTTAACATAGGATTCACATTTTGCTTTTAGGCTGATTAAGTGTGGTAGGGTGCATCAAATACTTACAACATTCTTCATTTACAATGCATTTCTCCGTTTCTTCTGTAGGCACTTTGCACATGGAGCCATCCTCTGGGAACTGCTTCACATAACGCTCTCTTGATCGCATTCCCATGCCACAAGATACACTACAAGGGGACCATGTTATCCACTCAGACATCATGCATGTAGAGCCATCTAAAAAAAGCAACAATGGATAGTTTCCATTTATTCCCAAACCTCACTTACATTTGATCAACAAAATGTTGATTCTCACTTCCTGGAGGATGGCTCCATGTTGATTCTCATGTCCAGGGTCTCCTCACGTACCTTCATCACTGCAGCCTGGGCCCATACAAGGCTGGAAGTCCTGAGTTTCTGGACAAGGCACACTGAGGTCAAGCTGGGCTTTGAGCATTCTCTGCCTCATCCGCTTGCCCTTTTCACATGTGGAAGAGCTACAGGCTGACCAGGGAGACCAATTTGAATAGATGCAGGTTTCAGGAGTATCATCTGGAAACAATGACAAATATATATAGGTCACTATGTATGTGTAAATGTGTGTGTGTGTGTGTGTGTGTGTGATGTAAAGAGCACTACACAGTAGAGATATACATACATCTGTATATGATATGCACAGATATACTGTCCACATATAACAGGCTGAACCACAAATTAGGTTTTGACCTACTGTTCTCCTTGTGCTTACGTTATTTCTCATAACTTTTTTTGTTAATGATGCTGTGTTGCTTACCTAAAATCTTTACTTACACTCTTTGTATGCATATGAACATTTTCAGCTTAAACCCTATTAGGATAATCCTCCCAAACAATTAAACATAGTTTTCTTTTTAAAGATTATTTCTCTGTTCAGTATAATTTAATGGACACACTAAGTACTGTACTGGAGACTTTTTGCCTACAGAAGAGGTACTCTACCTAGCAGCCCAACTAACTGTCTCTACCTTTGCCCTTGCCTAAAACAAGTCCCCCTTTTTATGATCTCTGGTTGACTGCTAGATGTATAAATATACTTCTTAACAAACTAACGTTTGAAAAAAAGATTGGAATGGATAACTAAAAAGATGTGAGAGGGGGAGATGGGATTACAGTGAAGCAGCAGTTTCCAGAAAGAAGGGAGCACATTCCAAGAAGTGGGGGCAAGACAAGAGGCAGCTGGGTAGGAGACAGAGAAAGAGAGTTAGGACAGCCACTCTCTAGAATCTCCCAGGATATATGTGTTGGAATGAAAGCAGTGAGGGTTTAATTTGTCAAGATTCTTTCTATTGAGGGTAGAGATTCATTCTTTGAGCTTGTATGGTTAGTAGGTCTTGTGATGGGAGGGTCACATCAGGTGAGGGTCTTGTGATGGGTCAAGTTGGGTCACATTAGATGAGGCCATTGGGAGGTGACGTGCTGGTTTATTAATCATATTTTATTATTATTAATCATATTTCTATGCCGCCCACTCTCCGAGGACTCTGGGCGGCTTACAACAATCGACAGTATACTAAATAGCATATTGCCCCCAACAATCTGGGTCCTCATTTTACCCACCTCGGAAGGATGGAAGGCTGAGTCAACCTTGAGCCGGTGAGATTTGATCTGCTGATCTGCTGAACTAGCAGTCAGCTGAAACAGCTGCAGTATAGCACTCTAACCACTGCACCACCTCGGCTCTTGATGGTTGGGGGAGGGTTGCCTCATCTGACATTGGGGAGGGGGTGACCCTCACCTGACATGACCTCCCCATCACAAGACCTTCTGACCACCCAAAGCCCTTATAACCAGAAGAACACTGATACTGACATCCCCTAAACTTTGCTGAAGATGTTACTTAGTCTGTAACGCAATGTTTGAAAACCAACCCACAAGCTCAGAGAATGAAACTCCACCCTCATTCTACACCTGAGCTACAGATATTTGCCACTGTTGCATTCTATCTATTGTGTGCAAGCATATAAAGAACTGAACTTTGGTCTGTCTGTCTGTCTGTCTGTCTGTCTATTATCTATCTATCTATCTATCTATCTATCTATCTATCTATCTATCATCTATCTATCTATCTATCTATCTATCTATCTATCTATCTATCATCTATCTATCTATCTATTTAATTTCTATACTGCCCTTCTCCCGAAGGACTCAGGGCGGTGCACAGCCAACAGTAAAACAAATCCAAATACAAAGTTTAAAAACATTTTAAAAGCATATTAAACAATTGGTCTTAATCATTAAGAATAAGCCCCATTTAAAAATCATGTCTAGGCCAGCCCAGCTTGTTGGAATAATAGTGTCTTGAGGGCACAGTGAAAGGTGCATAGGTCAGGGATCCTCCGTATCTCCGGGGGCAATTAGTTCCAGAGGGCAGATGCCCCCACAGAATAGGCTCTCCCCCTGGGGGCCGCCAGTCGACATTGTTTGACCGACGGCACCCTGAGGAGTCCCTCTCTGTGGGAGCGTATTGGCCAGTGGGAGGCTATTGCCAGCAGAAGGCAGTCTCAGGTCCTAAGCCATGGAGCGCTTAGGAGCGCTCGGGTCCTAAGCTATGGAGCGCTTTAAAGATGGTCACCACCACCTTGAATCGCACCCGGAAGACCACCGGGAGCCAGTGTAGCTCGTGCAGGAAGGGTGTTACATGGGTGCGCCGAGTTGCTCCCATAATCACCCACGCGGCTGCATTCTGGACCAGTTGGAGCCTCTGAGGCTCTTCAAGGGGAGCCCCATGTAGAGAGCATTAAAGTAGTCCAGATGGGAAGTGACGAGGGCATGAATGACCGTGGGCAAGGAGTCCTGGTCCAGAAACGGGCGCAACTGGTGAATCAGGTGAACCTGATGAAAAGCCCCCCCTGGCCACAGCCATCACATGCTCTTCTAGCAACAGCCGCGTATCCAGGAGGACACCCAAGTTGCAGGCCCTCTCTGTGGGGGCCAAGGTCTCACCCCCATTAGTCAGTGTTGGAACCATTTGGCTATACTGGGACACTGGGAACCACAGCCACTTAGTCTTGGAGGGATTGAGTCTGAGCCTACTTCTCCCCATCCAGATCCGCACAGCCTCGAGACACCAGGACATCATGTCAAGTGCATCATTGGGATGGTCCGGGGTGGAGATGTACAGCCTAGTGTCATCAGCGTACTGATGAAACTTCACCCGAAACCATGGATGATCTCACCCAGCAGCTTCACATAAATGTTGAACAGAAGGGGTGAGAGGACCGACCCTTGCAGCACCCCGCAAACAAGGCACCTTGAGGTCGACCTCTGGCCCCCTGTCAACACAGACTGAGTACGGTCAGAGAGAAAGGAGAACTACCGCAACACAGTGCCCCCCACACCTAACTCCTCCAACCTGCGCAGCTTGATACCATGGTCGATGGTATCAAAAGCCACTGAGAGGTCCAATAGGACCAGGACAGAGAAGCAGCCCCTGTCCCGGGCCCTCTAAAGATCATCCACCAATGCGACCAATGCTATTTCTGTGCTGTACCCCGGTCTGAAGCCCGACTGGAATGGATCCAAATAGACAGCTTCATCCAGGTACTGGGGAAGTTGTCGTGCCACCAACTCTCAACAACCTTCACCACAAAGTGAAGGTTGGAGACTGGATGATAGTTCGCTAATATATCTGGGTCCAAGGAAGGCTTCTTGAGGAGGGGCCTCACCACCGCCTCTTTCAAGGTGGAAGGGAAGAAGCCCTCACTCAAAGAAGTGTTAATAATCCCCTGGAGCCAGCCTCGTGTGACTGCCTGGGAGGCCAGCACCAACCAGGAGGGACACAGGTCCAATAAATATGTGGCAGTGCTAAGTCTACCCAGAATCCTGTCCACGTCCTTGGGAGCCACAGGGTCAAACTCCTCCCAGATAATGCTCTCAAGACCCACCCCCGTTACCCCATCTGAAACTACCCAGTCGGAGTCCAGGCCTTCCCTAATCTGACTGATTTTGTCATGCAGATATTGCACAAAATCCTCAGCTCTATCCTGCAAGGGGTCCTCCCATGCTCCCAAATGAAGTAGGGAGCAGATCACCCTAAACAGGGCGACTGGGTGGTTCTCTGCAGACGCAATAAGGGCGGAAACATAATTAGATTTTGCCACTCTTATCGCCACTAGGTAGGTCTTAATATGAGACTCACCAGTGTCCAGTCAGATTCAGAATGGCTTGCCCTCCAATCGCTCTCCAGGTGTCTTTTCTGGCGCTTCATCTCCCTTAGCTCTTTGGAAAACCAAGGAGCCAATTGAGTTTGGCATCGGGTCAGAGGCTGCAAAGGCACAACGCGATCTAAAGCCCCAGTGGCCTCCCTATCCCAGGTGGCCACCAGGTCTTCAGTCGAGTCATGAGCCAGAGCCTCAGGGAATGGCCTAAGCTCCGACAGGAACTTATCAGGGTCCATCAGGCACCTGGGATGGAACCACCTGGTCAGTTCCGTCTCCCTGTGGCGGAGGGTAGCGGCTTGAAAGTCTAGTTGAAGAAGTGAGTGATCTGACCATGACAAGGGCTTGATGACTATATCCCCTATTTCTAGATCATTCAGCCACTGACCAAAGACAAAAATCAAGTCCAGAGTGTGTCCCCCGGTGTGAGTAGGGCTGTGAACTAACTGGGTCAGGTCCATGGCCATCATGGAAGCCATGAACTCTCGGGCTGCCTCTGACGTTTCACCAACAAATGGCAGGTTGAAATCCCCCATTACCATAAGTCATGGTTGGATTGTTCAGTGTCATTCTTGGGCTAAGCCCAAGAATAAGTAAGAAAGAGGAGCAGATAGATAAGGAAAATAGTTTAGCTCGATGAAGATCAACCCCATACAAGATAATAAAGTACATGAGATTAGTCTTCTGCTAAATTAGAAAATTCCAAAATTTCTGCCTGCTGACACTATCACTGCGGGTGTTTATTAAGTAATGATGCAGACTCCAACCATAAATGGCTAAGCAAATTGTTTTTTTCCCCCTCCTGTTTTTAATACTGTCCTAATAATAAGGCAAACAGCATGAAATACAGAGGAGCAGCACTGGAGAGTGAAGGAAAATACAAACTCATAAAGGTAGGAGGACATAATTAAAAAGTACCTTCGTCTTCTGGAGCTTCTGCAGCAAGATCTGCAACAATGTCATCGATGCTATCAGGAAGAATATTGCACTGTTCCCCCTGCAAAGAAACATTTGTGAATTGGATTGAATTGGCGGAGGAAATAATATGCCGCTGAGCACTGGGCTGGAAAATCAATTGCCAGAAGTTATTCAAACAGCGTCTACAAGCGTTCAGGCTTATAAAGATTGCAGTAGTCATCAGGCTCATGGAAAACTTAGATCCTAAAGGAAGTCCCATGAAGTTATTGTGTTTCTGATTGGCAGAGGAAGCTGTGTTCCCTTGCAAAACAAGCTAAGAGGCAAACAACATTTTGCTGGAAAAAAAAGTGATGGGAGGACTGGGGAGATGAGGAGGCGATAATCCCATCTAAAAGCTGGATATGCTAGAAAGCAATGTTAAGTGAGCTTGGGGGGCCCACTTATTGTCTATAATGACCAGGGAGCCCTAAAACTCTCCATATATCTAATGAAGGAATATGCTCCAGATTGCTGTAGCAAGAAAGATCTGTCTGTGACACATAGCATCATTATGTTATTAACTTGCTAGAAAGTGTTCTTATTAAGTAATGAGCTTGATCTTGCTTTACAAGGCTTTTTTAAAAAAATGCTATGCTGCAGAATCTTTTCCAGGCTCAGAGCTTTTGATGAAGTACAACCAGGAACTAAATCTAATTTAATTTCACCTATCCTTAAATTTAATTCAAATGAAATAAAATTAATTTGATTAGTCTTGCTTTTCAGAAGTTCACCTTTGCTATCTTGGCAAATTCCAATTTGGTAACAGCTTCTGCAGCTCCGTGGAACTCTCCTCTTATGATTCTGGGGGCCTTAAACCTTTGATGGTGCTTCTTTGCATTCCTTGCAGTGCGAGCAGAAAGGAGAGGAATTCACTCTAAGGCAGGGATCTCCAACCTTGACCACTTTATGACTTGTGGACTTCAACTTCCAGAATTCCTCAGCCAGTACTGATGAAACACTAGGTTGGAGACCCCTGCTCTAAGGAATGAGGTCCTTCACATCTCCATTGACCCAGCATGCACGACTCCCTTTATGAAAACCTGTTGAATGACATTTGTCATTTTATTACCAGATTTCTGTTTTCTTGTTATTTAATCCCATTCCATGCTCAAATATTCCATATCAGTTACTAAGCAAACTTTCATACTAATACCTTTCGCGCAATCCTCTCAATGACAACTCTGGCTACTGATTTAATGGAACCTCCTTCAGGGTCATAAAAAGGACTTTGAGGATGGTCTAGACTTGTGAGTGGTCTTATCTTCTCCTGAGGTACTGTTGGCTTGTTGGATGACTGCAGTCAAAAAAGAAGCATAGGCAGACATAGAAGAAATGCAACAATGAAAAATATAGTATACAAAAAGTGTACAGGTAAACTTCCATGAACTTTGTTGGACCCAGAGTTTAAACAACACCCCACCCATGCACAGACGAGAGAGGGAGGGAGGGAGGGAGGGAGGGAGGGAAAGAGAGAGAGAGAGAGAGAGAGAGAGAGAGAGAGAGAGAGAGAGAGAGAGAGAGAGAGAGAGAGAGAGAGAGAAGCTGGCAAATGGAAAAATGAAATAATTTAAATATGCACAACTAGCATAATGCCCAATGATTTCAGGGGCTTGGATGTAACCTAATGTATATTATGCTGTCATAATTAATGGAATTAGATTGATTAATACATTGGTATTAATTTGCTATAAAGAGAAGGTCAAGAAAAGAGAAGATAGATTTCCATCCTCTCTTATTTTTTATGAGTCAATTCTATGATTTAATTTCTACAGTCAGAATTTGTGAGAATTTTTTCAGCTCAGAAGAATGGCTGTTGTGATGAGTCTCTCTCAACCACTGCAGCCCACTGGCACTGCTATATCCATGTATCCATGCAGACATCCAGATAAGACAGTTTGTAGTCATTGCCAATTAACAGAGCTTAGAATCTCATAACTAAGTTCTCCAAGGAATTCAAGTGGAGTTAGCAATGAAGTTAAATATCATCAGAGAAGATTTTGGGAAGGAGAAACCTGGAAAGAAAGGTAATGACTGGCAGCTAAGATGGCTGAAATACACAGCAACTGGCTTTGAACCTGATTCCAATAAAACCCAATATGGATTGGTAAACTTGATTTGGCTTAGTTTGTGGACAAGTGAAATATTACCAAGAAGAAAGGTTTTGGCACTGTCTGAAGAACTGTGCTGGACATTTTGATTCACTGCAGAAAGCTCTCAATAACAGAAGTTAATAAGCTAATAAGATCAAAGTTATTAAGATCAAAGATCCCCCCCCCCCAAAAAGGCAGCAAACAATGAACCTGCCAATTGGATTAATATAGAAATGCTGGCTGGTCTAACTATGGTTTTTCCCCCCACAGAGATCAGTGTATATAAAGTTTCCCCTTCCATTCAGTTGTGTCTGATTCTAAGAAATTGCTTCTGAGAATTGATTCTCAGAAGTTCCTGCAGTTTTCTTGGCAAGATTTTTTCAGAAGTGATTTGCCATTGCCTCCTTCCTAGGGCTGAGAGAAAGTGACTGGCCTGAGGTCACCCAGCTAGCTTTGTACCTTGGAGGGGACAAAAGCTCACAGTTTCTAGCCTGATGCCTTAACCCAGGGGTCAGCAATCTGCGGCTCTGGACCCACATGCGGCACTTTGGGCCCTCTGCTGTAGCTCCGTATCAGGTGATCCCACCACTGGCTGGCCCCGCCCCTCATCCTCCCCTCCCAGTCACTCCTCACCTGGCCTGAGAAGGTAAGGGCAATGGCGGGGGATGGAAAAGCAGCCAGGGCAGAGACAGAGAGATACAGAGAGAGGGGGAGAGAGTTGAGGGAGAGAGGAAGATAAGGGAGAGAGAGATATGTCAAAAGGATTTTGTGGTTCCTGGTGTTTTTTAACAACTAGTTTTCTGCCTCAATGACTGGCTGGGTAGGCATGGCTAGGGGGTTATGTGACAGGTTGGAAGTGAGTGATATCGAGTTGGCCACGCTCACCCAGGTTTTGTGGCTCCCGGTATTTTCTTTTCTGTGGAAAACGGGTCCAAATGGCTTTTTGAGTATTTAAGGTTGCAGACTCCTGCCTTAACCACTACACCAAGCTGGCTATTTATATGCGTTCAGTGAATGGATAAGTTGAACTTACTGTACATCATAGTATGCATATATTTACAGGCATAGAACTGACTGAATTTGAAAGCTGGACTTTGGAGGGGAAAAAACATTTTTTTTGAAACACTACTTGAAGAGGTAGGGAGGTAGCCATTATAGTAGTGTGGATTTACCAGTTTTGATGGGTGACAAATTTAGAGAGGCCCAAAGCCAGAAAAGTAAAACTGCTTGACCTTTCTGATAAAGCTTGGCTGAAATTGCTTCATGCTGTCTTTTAAGTGAATAAAAGAATTTTTAAAAAACAGTTCTATGTCCCTGCCTTTAAAATCGGATCTCCTGAACCATGTACATATCCTATCACAGCTGTATTCCTGCTTTAGAAGATATCCAAGCTAAAAAAGAAATCTACTTCAAAATTGAAGAGGTTTTTTTTTTTTGAGAGGGTATTTTTTTAATCTAGAGGTAAGTAGAAGTGCATGCCTAATCTTGTTAAGCTTGGATGAGAAATTCCCAAGAAATCCCAGAAAAAGGTAATGGCAAACTTCTACACTATTACTTATAAAATTCCATGGATGTGTCTATGAAGTAACTAAAAGACAAACTAAACTGAGGGGAGACTTTACTTTTAACTTAAAGGTAAATAAAAATTCATGCAACATTCCTAGGCTGTTATACTATCAAATACCTAATAAGCTAAAACAAAACATCTATATTTAAATATGTCTCTCATAATAAAATAATATAAATAAAAAGGAAATGTGTTCAGGTCTAGTGCCCATTTTAGAGGATGACACAGTCGTTAGACATGAGTATTCTTCTCCAGATACCAATTACTTACATACGATGAAAAGACATAGTTAGCCTGTGAATAAATGAAATATATTCATTTTGTTTTCAACTCTACTAACCCTATCCAGGAGGCAATAAAACACAAACACATCATATTACAGAAAACCAACGAACCAACTAGCAAACAAAAGCCCCAATAAAAATAATTCAGTAGCATTTATGTCTGATCAAGAAGAAAAAAGACTCTATATTGGAATGAGCTTGATTGGTCTTACTTTAGAATCACAACAAATTAAGATAAAATAACCAAATTATCTAAAGCCATTGCATCTTTTTCTTCAATTGTGAACAAAAACTGCATCCCTAAGTTCTGAATATGAATACATCCTAAGGAATAAAAAAAAAAAATCCCTACCTATATAGCACGGAGAAAAATACATAAGTGTATTCAAACATTCACTTAATGTATTGATTTCTTATTAATTGCTTTCATACTTATACAAGAAAATAAACATTCATACAAAAACTGATTATCACAAAAGTCTTTGTCTGAAATCATAGCTGCTATCTCTGATTTTTGTATTCATAAGCAATTTCCAACTTAGTCAATCGTTTTAAGTTGAATGATTGAAAGACCAAAAAAAAAAAAAGTTCTCATGCTGTGTATATTTATTACCATTTTGCTTGTTCTAGCTTTCAGTTTGAAAAATAAAGTTCAAATGGAATGGCGGTGGCTTTCATTTGCCAAGCCAACTTCAGCTTCTTCTTCTCTTGGGATTTTGTTTTCCTTCATAGATATGAAGAAGAAGAAAACTTGCTGTGAATGATGGGCAATTTTCAATGTGCTATTACTCTTGTCTCGCACAGAAACCTGCACAAGTATTTACTATATGTCTCAATTTTGTTCAGGGATTCCAGGTATATACATAGTGCTCCATCCTCCTATATTTCTTCACAAGTGTCCTGTATGGGCAATTGGGCTGAAAGTCACCGAAGGAGCTGCTATGGCTATAGATGGAATGGAAACTGGTGCCAGTCAAATACATTAGCCACTTGACCATACTCTTTGCCCATTGTTTCATTTTTCAACTGTCAAGCGGTCTTATAAAAAAGTGTTTCTTCAGTATAACTTACATCAATTCTTTCCCCCCCACCCCCTACACACTAATGCCATAAAGGCAGCAAACAGATGCTGTGAAGGTATCGCCTGCAATTTATCCCTATGGCTAAATGAATGACTAGGGCCATAATGGCAAACCTATGGCATGTGTGTCAGAGGTGGCACGCAGAGCCCTCTCTACTGGCACGTGCACCGCCCCCCCCCAGATCAGATCTCCATGGTGTTCCTTTCATGAGCTTCTGCAAACGATGAAACAGAAGCTCACGAAAGAAAAAGATTTTACCTTTTGTCACGCTGCCGGTGTTGCCTTTTTTTAAAAAAAATTATTTATTTATTTATTTATTTATTTATTTATTTATTTATTTATTTATTTATTTATTTATTTATTTATTTATTTGATTTATATGCCGCCATTCTCCCTGAGGACTCAGGGCGGCTTACAAAAACAATTATGAATACAAATCACAATAAATACATTAAAATACATTAAAATCCATAAAAACAATCTAAAAACTATATAACCCCACGACCATAATATTATTTAAACAGCCATGTCTTTAATCCCCGGCGAAAGGAGAGGAGGTCGGGGGCCGTCCTGAGGTCGGTGGGCAAATTATTCCAGAGAGTCAGGGCTCCGACAGAGAAAGCCCTCCCCCTGGGGGCCGCCAGCCGACATTGCTTGGCTGACGGCACCCGGAGGAGGCCCACTCTATAGGAGCACACTGGACGGTGGGAGGAGGGCAGGAGGTGGTCCTGTAAGTACCCCGGGCCTAAGCCATGTAGGGCTTTATAGGTTAAAACCAGCACCTTGAAACGAACCTGGAGAACAACCGGTAGCCAGTGCAGCCTGCGCAGGAGAGGTGTAACACGGGAGTAACGAGAGGCCCCCGTAACTACCTGCGCGGCTGCATTCTGGACTAACTGAAGTCTCCAGATATGTCCCAAGGGCAGCCCCATGTAGAGGGCATGCTGCCTCCCGCCGGCCAGCTGGTCTTTGGGTCTCTGCCGTGCATGTGACTCATTGGAGTCACATGGACTAGACTCATTGGACTAGTGTATTGGTTTGTTGAAGTGTAGGAACTTTACTTTCAGGTCCAGATCATTTGGCTTTGGAGCAGTTCACTGCCACTGGCTTCTGTATTGTCAGAATTTAATTTCAGCTGCATATCTGTGATGTAGTGAGGAGGTGGATTCCCAGGAGGGAGGGGGATGCATTCCAGAGGACTAAGAGGCAATTCAGCCCAAATATGACTGTGTGAGAGGCAGAGAGTGAAGACAGCTCCTCCCTAATAGTTCACAGAGTATATTGTAATGTAGATGAAGACAGTAGAGTCTTCAGACTGGCAAGTCTTTTTTCTATAGCAGGAGTCGGCAACCTTAAAAACTCAAAGAGCCACAAAGGTCCTAACCGGAAGCCCCCTGTTCAATTATGGAGCTGACTGGAAGTCCGGTTCCCCTACCATAGAGTCTCCTCCTAGTGCGGCGTCCTTTTTCCTCTACTTGTCCTAACCGATAGCCCTATCAATTGTGGAGCTGACTGGTAACAGGGAGCCACAGCAGAGGGATGAAAGAGCCACATATGACTCCAGAGCCACGGGTTGCTGACCCCTGGTCTATAGGTGTGAAACAATAAAGAACTCATCTTGGAATAATTATTATGTGTTATTCTTGGTTTTGGGCCTGACATAGCTGAATGTTTAATGTTCTTCAGTGATTGGTAGCATTTTTATCTGTTTCTTCAATTATTTAAAAAGTGGTTATTGCAAGTGCTTATTTCATTTATAAGCCCCTTTAACACAGACCAATTCTGTTAGTTCACAGGAGACTGCCAAATGCTAATCAATCATAATTAAAAGAAACTAAGAAATATAACCAGTATACTTTTCGTTCTATGGATGCCCTGCTGCAAAGAAACTTATCCCAGAGGATAAGGCCAGGAAACTCAGTCACAGTATCTTCCTTTTAGTGGAAGTTGTCAATGCAAGAAAATCCTTTTCCTCTGATCATAAAGCTTCAGAAGCCACCACATTTGTATAGTGTATGGTATAGTATGGGAAGGAAAGGCAAGAAAAAACTTCTGTTTATTAATTTTTAAGTGAGTTTCTGAATTTATTCATCCTCATTATTTTTGACCAAGATACCATTTTCAAAGCTTAATAAGTGTTATTGTAGTTAACAAGCAGTCTTAATCTCAGTTTCTACTGACGCTTATTACCGACCGAGAGAGAAAGTAAATAATACATTATAGAACCTTAAATTGGGAACTATTACCTAAAGTAAGATGTGACTTGATACTACATAGTAAACCCTGTGATTAAAAAAAAAATGAAGTGGTGAGAGAGGGGGAGAAATCCCTCAAATAACATTCAGGAGAAAGGTAATAACACTCTTGAAAACAATAATTTTGCTAAATAGCAGAAAATGATGGTAGTCAGGAAGTTTGATAAGGTCACACAGTGCAATACAATGACAGAACAGTAAGATATCAACCTTCCTGTTGTGGACCACGGAAATCTCTGCATTGTTCCAAAGAAACTTTGAGTAGAAGATGGCATATCTTGTTATCTCAGCATGAATGTTCATAAATTGGAAGAAATTATTTTCAGTCTATGCTCATCAGATGGCCTTCAGAATGGCTTGCTTTTGCCAACTGAACATGAGAATCGTATTTGTTTGAACATATTCTTCTACACTCTAGCAGATGAAAATAGTTCCTCATTTGGCTAGTTAAGAAAGATAAAGAGGGAAGTAATTATTTTATCATGAGTGGGACACTATAAATGTTATAAAATTTCCCATTCATATCTGGTGTCTGAGGGGAACACTATTTTTGTTTTTAACTATGTTTTTTTAAATAGATTGTTGTGAGCTGCCTAGTAACCTTGCATGACATTATATCAGCGATCTTCCTCCCTCCTTTTGTCCCCCCCACCCAAAAAACCCCCACTGCTTCCTCTGTCTGGACAATACAATAGAGGACAAATTCCAGATATCCTAGCTTGATTTATTTTGCTACAATACAGATAACGTTTTGTTTTCTGAAATTCTCCCAAACAAGGCCAAAGGAGAAGGTACGGTCTTGAGAGTTCAGTTCAGCAAAGCGTAACTCCATTTGCAACACTTTCAAATAAATTTGGTCAATACATACACCGAATTGCTTGAATTTTCAATCTCATTCACCAAACATATCTTTATAAACAAATCACTCTGTACTGTATTGTACATCGAACTATAAATCATAGTTCAATGAACAGATTTATATCTGAAATACACATTCAATTCCCTCAATATGTATGCTTTTTTATGTACTTTCTATATAAAAAGAAATTTTATATTTCTATTCCTAGAAATATACACAGTGACATCAAGGTATTCTAGATGTTAGAAAGTTATTGCCTACTGGTTCTGTAGTCAGCAGATTTTCTGAGTTTCCAGAATTCACACTGCGAATTCCAGAATTCGCAGTGTGAAGTTGGGCCAAAGAACATTTTATTTCTAAAATAAATTACCACAAACATGTTGTGGGCCTCCTGATTGTGCCTATTTATTTGTAGAAAGTTATTGGTTCTATGGGAGCAAATGAAGCTTTTTGTTCTCTAAAGATTAAAAAAATGGGAGAATATTCTCAATTTTTAAAGAACATAGTGAGAAGAAATCAGTTCAGAATTGAGATCCAGGTTTTTCCTTTTCCACACACGATCAGCCCAAAGTTTACCTGCAATTTATTGATCTTTTGCATTCACAAAAATGACTACACATGAGCTGCTCAGGAGATATTTGGCTGTGTAATATTAAGATACTGCTTTTATTAATGGATTACAATTACTTTCCTATCACAAATTCTGCAATGCGTTATAATGGCGATCTTGAGGAACAGAAGGAAGAGTTGCAGCCAAGACAACAGTCAGACAAAAAGAAGAAATGTAATTTGAAAATGTTTCTTAGCCTTGATCTTCCTTAGTTTTTATGAAAATAAAGGAAAGGACTTTCAATATTGATGCCAGCCTCCCCAAGATAAACCAGACCAGAAAACCAAAGTGAATGCTAATGCTACGTTAATTATAAAGTTATATCAATCAAATCTTGCAAATCTGAATATGCTTCCCTCCCTTCCTTTGTCTTCCAGCATATTCAGCACAAATAGAAACAGCAGAATTTCTGGAGGATACACACATTGCCAAAAGGATGGGCACTGAGATGGGTAACTTCCCAGGTAGGTATTATGTCTTCTTATTGGAAGTATGTATCACTTACACTTGTTGCAAATGTCAACCTGTTTCCTTGATGGCATGATGAAAATACTAGAAATCAAACTTTTTTTAAAAAAAAGTCTCATCAGGGAAGGTCAAGGTCTGCTGGTGTTGAGTGGCCTCTAAAGCTAGTAAGATATATTTAGAAAGCTCTTAATGAAGGTCAGCAGAATGAGTTTAGATCCTATATCTAGTTCTGGTTCAATAAATCAGACAAGAAAAAGCTTGAGTGGAAAGGCACCCAGATGACATACGATTTGGAGGCTAAGCCCTATGAGGAAGGGTTAAAAGAGAAGGCAGCAATATGATAACTATATATACTAAAAAGGCTGACTTGTTTATGTTGAAACTAAGAATCAGATTAATTGAATGGGTCTTGACCTACAATTTATGCCATTTTTTAAAACCTAGAGCCTAGGCTATCTATCCTGAAGAATCATTCCACTATTTGATTGTTTGGTGTAGTGTCCCTGAAACTGCTCATGATTTACTTCAGAAAATCCTGCTTCACAGATCCTTCTAGGCAAAACATGGGCATAACTGCATGCAAAAAACTATCACATTCCTCTCATTTTGTGCACCAGGGCTGCAGATAAAAAGATGTTTTTCGATCTAGTCAATAAAATAAACAAGAAATAAGTAGCATAAGGGATTTTATTAGGGATATATGATTCACCCCTGTTCTGTTTCCTATAGAACATCTTCCATGAGTTCAGTCATAAAAGCAGCACAGGAAGTTTAGGAAGAGGTTAAGCATTCCCGATACCTCATAGGTGACTCCACTGTCAGTGCCAGCATCCCAGGGGATCAGGTCCTGAATCACCTTCTGGACCCATCCGCAGTCCTTGGTGCACAGGTCTTCAGCTGAAAGGCCTACATTCCAGTCAGGGCTGGGGCCTAGCATAGTAAGGAAAGACATAAGGTGGCGTGTTCTGTCCACAGAAAATTCAGCAGAGGGAGCTGCTCTCCTAAAAGTAAAGACAAAAAAAAGAAAAGAAGAAGACTAAAGTAAAGATTACAACTTGAGAAATCACAAGCGTGCCTGCAGAATGAAATAAGGACAGGAAAACCCAGACGCAGCTATAAGCTACTGAAGCACTGCTGTGGAGAGAATCAAATCTCAATTAACATAGTGCTTCCTACAGAGTGCATTTAGGAGCTTGGCTTTATAAACAGATTTCATGTAAAAAAAAAATGTTTTTATAGAACACTTTTTTTTTTTACATTGATGAGTTTGTTCAGGCATTAAAAAGAGTCAGGAAAGGTGTCTGAGATATACTCTTGTACCTCCACCTTCCTGTTCTGACAGGTGGCTTTGGAAGAGAAGTAATAATTATACATGGCTTGACTTGGTTACAATACTTCACTCATATTTCTGTTGTTTATTGGAAGAAGGCTCCTGATGACTTAAATCATAGTGTAGGAAGAATATTCTTGCAGATCTTGAAGGGAACTTAGAAATGAAGGGCAGGTCCCGCTCAGTCTTCCATAAATAACTTTTTGTTAAAAAGAAAATGGCTAGAATGTCAAGTATTTGTGTTTAATGAAATCATTTTTACTCCATTGCTGGATTTCTTTTACACTTTTATTCTGACTTTGCTTGCAAAGGAAATATAAGAAATTATTATCTAATGCTTACGGCAAAACACTGCTTTAAAATTCAGGCAATGCTGTTGAAGCATTCTTAAGGTATAGCATCTGGATGAACTTATCTGGGCTTCATCTTAAACACCGAAGCTGGCAGAATAGTCAAAACAACTGTTAGTTGGATTTTAATGCTCAAGCATGTGTGAGATTTATAGCAAAAGGAAAAAAGATGCAGCCAAGCATTGTGCAAATTTCTGCCAAAATAAATTCACGGTGATAAACAGTACGCCCTGATTTTTGGGAACTTGCCAAAGATTGCTTTAGTGGAGGATATGTTGCCATATGAAATCAATGATGTTCTTTCAATAAATCTCCAAACGTCTTCAGTGATTGACAGGCCACTTATCCGAGGATGAAGCATCCGTGCTGTGAGCAAAACTAGTGCTTTAGAAATTTGCTGCCTATGCTAAATTATGCGCAGAGCCTGATGCTACTGAAGCATCCTATTCTTGGCAACCATGTCAGTGACATCTGGCATCTGTTCTACTTTCCAGGAAGCCCAGATGGGTTGTTCCAATCTGACAACAAAAATGAAGGCCAAAAAGATAGGGTTTAAGAATGGACAGCTTTACAAACTGTTGCAACTTTACTATCATATGATGCTGCAAGCAGACATAGCAGGCATCAGTTTGGAATGACAGCCTGGAAAATTTCTCATTATTTGCCAGAAATTGCAGCATCAGAATCCCTGGAAAGTTTGATATCTTCTGTAAATTCTCCTTCCTGAGAAATGAAAATTACCCATCAAGGTCCCTATATGATTGCATGGGCCTTGTAGGTCACAGTAATTTCATAGAATGGAAAGGAACTGCAGGGCGCAGAACAGTTACTCTCACATTCTTTAAAAACAGTACAAGCGTGTTTCTTTATGTGAGAAACAAAAGAGCACACTTGGATCGGAACAAAACCTTGTCAAATCCTCTTTATTTTGCCATTGCAATTCTTGATCTGAGGAAGACACCTTGACTTACCAGTTTTCTGGAGAGATGTGACCTCCTTTTTCATCTTTTATTGAAATAAACTATTCTTTAAACCAGGGTCCCCAAACATGGTAGCTTTAACTTGTGGACTTCAACTCCACAAGTTGAAGCTATGCTGGCTGGAAAATTCTGGGAGTTGAAGTCCACAAGTCTTAAAGCTGCCAAGTTTGAAGACCTCTGGTTTAAACTATTCTTGTTTTAAGGTCTAGTCAATCTTTTCAGTGTTCTACCCTAGTTATGAAGCTAAAGTCATTTTAGATGCCTTTTCCATTTTATTCCCCATCTCAACGTAACCCAAATATTATCCCTAAGGGAGATAATATTTCCCTAGAACTAAAATAGAGCTGGGCCACCTATAGTGATTCTGTGCAGGAGTTTGCCTCAAAAGATATTTCTCTTTTGCCTTTTTTTGTACACAAGCTTTTTTTGTACACAAGCTGAATTCATCCTTAGTATATCTTTCCTGATCTTCTTAAAACCCTTGTTCTGGAGAGCAACAAAAGAGACAAAAGGGGGTAGGATGATATGAACTTTTCTAAAATGTGAAAGGAAAGGAATGTGGGTACAAATGTGTATCAAATAACTTGGTAGATGAAGATCCAGATAGTGAATCCTATTATTCTTCTGTATCTGATGGCTTACAATTAAATGCCACCAAATCTGAAAACTACTTCTTCCAGTTGTAATGCTGCATTTGGCTAGCTTGAGGATTTATATATTTATAAATAATATAGATGAGTCATCCTACAGCTAGTCATTCTCAGGGTGATATATGGTAAAATACGTATATCAAATAAGCATAGTTGTTTCTCCCCCGCTTGAGTGGGTTGGTCAAATATTAGAACCTTTAAAAGAAAAAACCTCACATTCTATCTTTGTTAAGCCTACCAATATCAGTTTTGTCTTGTGTTTTCATCTGAGGCTTCCTAGGTGAAAATTTGTTAACACTGTGAACCCACGCTTGCAAGATGGATAGGGCATCATAAATGCTGCCGATGAAAAGACTTCTTCTGTCATCTCATCTATCACCTGGCCCCCAATGATAAGATTGCTCTTTGCTTTGTAGTCTAATTCTAATATCTTAAGGCATTAGTGTTCATTTCTATGCTTTCCTTGAACAAACATTT
The DNA here is from genome assembly GCA_030761175.1 of Masticophis lateralis. Lineage (NCBI taxonomy): Eukaryota > Metazoa > Chordata > Lepidosauria > Squamata > Colubridae > Masticophis > Masticophis lateralis. Next base: position 261,202,277 of record JAUDYJ010000001.1, read on the forward strand.
TGCTCCATGAAGAATATCTTGACAGATTGAAGAACACCAAGCGAACTAAATGCTAAAGCTTTCAGCATTTAGCAGGCTCGGGGTGTCGACTGCAGAGATCAATTTTAGGAAGGCTACAAAGGAGCAAACTCCAACTGAAATCAATCATGTTTGCTATAGAGTCATCACATCTCCACAATATCCGCAATATTTCTGGAATATGTTTCTGAAGCTAATAGACATTTTTCAGGTGCAATGTGGAAGGGATTACAACCATTAAGGGTTGGCTTCAGAGCAGTGGTGGGATTCAAATAATTTAACAACTGGTTCTCTGCCCTAATGATTGGCTGGGTGGGCATGGCTATGGTGGGCATGGCCAGGGGTGTGTGACAGGCAGCACTCGGCCTTCTGCAGATTCCTGAGAGTGAAAATGGGCTGTGGGGGGGGGGCTACACTGCACCACTCCGCACCCTGTTTTGGGCCTAATAGCCCCCCCTGCAGCTCCTGGGAGCAAAAATGAGCCATGGGGGGCCACGCCGCACTCTCCATGTCCCGTTTTGGGCCTAGTAGGCCTCTCTGCACTTATTTGGGAGCCAAAATGGGGTGCATGGGGATTCCTGGAAGGGGCGGGGCAGCCAGAAATTTAACTACTGGTTTGCTCAAACTGACCCATACTGGCTGAATCCCACAACTGCATCAGAGTATGATCTGATTTATTGATCCCTCTCTATATTTAATAGAATGGTCACTTGAAGCCTGTGTCTTTTTTGTGGCTTTTAGAATCTCTCAAATTTTTACCGCCAAATTCAAGAATTAACAGCAGCAACAACAACAACAACAACAAATAACAATGATGCACATTTTCACTGATTTGCAGCTCCACTAGTGACTTAATTATGTTATTGCTCTGCCCATTGCAAGTCTCAAGTGTCAAAAAATAAAGTTCAGCCCCTTGTATCACGACTTAGAGGGCACTCAAAAGAATGAAGATAAATCTACAGGAGAAACTGTCACCAGTAAATGCTCAGAACCAAAGTCTAATATCGGCAGGAAGAAAAGAATAAGAATTGCTCCAGTCAATTGGAGCACTTCTTATTCTTTGAATCCCTTGTGCCAAAGAGTTTTGGCTGGAGAATTCAGGAGAGGAGACTGTGCTGGCCTCACCCCTTTGTAATATTCTCCTGCCAGAGGTGAGGTTGGCCCCTATACTCCAGGCCTTCCTGAAGAGCCTGAAACCTGGATCTGCTAGGTAGCATGGGGCCCTGATAGGGATACTTTATTTTGGGGGGTGATTAATGTGGTAGAAAGAAGATCCCCTCCTCATCTATTCTTTCCTCTTAGTTTTTAGTCTTTATTTAATCTTTCTAATTTAAATTGTTTTGTATTATCTTTCTAAAAACCATTTTAGCATTTTATAAGCCACCTAGCATCACTGCAACAGTGAAGTGGGCAGCATATAAATTCAATTAATAAATAGCCTTTTGTAAGTGTAAGGCCTCCAGTGTAAGATCCTTTTAATCAAACTTTAACCCCACACGACATCAGCATTGCCAAGTGAATAATGAAGACGGATGAGAGGCATAACATTTGCACATCTACAACAAAGACATCCTTAGAAATAAAATTCTGTTCAGGAATCATTATTGCTTTTGAGTAGATATTGCTTCTGAGTAGACTTGAAAAACTTTTCATTGGTAACTTGGATCATGGAAGAATGTCTTCACTGTAAATTGTTGTACTTTGCTTCTTGATCATATCCTCTACCCAAATTCTTGGGTATAAAGCCAGCTTGGATAATTGGAACTTTAATTTTACTGATTCTTGGGCTATTTTCTACCTCAGTTCTCTGTTCCATCTCTGGCTGCTTTTTATTTAGTGGAAGGAAATATTTAAGGTTAGGAAATCTCATCTGTTGCTATCGATCCAGGTTCCTCAGAATACCTAGTATGTGAAATATTGCATAGCCATCTTCCTATTTATTACTTTTCAGTTTGAATTTTTGCTCCCCCCCCACCCCCATCGTTTCTCAGTCACAAGACGTAGGAAGCAAAAGGAACCAATCATGCCACATAGCAATTATGGATATGCTGCCATTTTCTCCCTTGATCATTCATCTCTGTGCCACTATTAAATTAAGGGACATAAGGTTTCATTTAAAAATTGCAGGAGTATAAAAACCTGTACTACCATACCTTCTTCTTGTAATTTGCAACGTGCCCTTGGAAAAAGAAGGATATTGACACCATTATTTCTATGAATGCCTACAGGGCTGATAAATAAATCCTACCAAATTTAATGAAGGATATTCATAGCTAGTGTAAATAAGATTGCAGAATTAAAGCAAAGAAGGCAAAGAAGAAATATCATTTTCTGGAAACAAACAAACAAACCCCTACCTATTTTTGTTAAAAAATGCCATTCAAAGTAGAAGAAGTGATTTCCATGGACACAAAATGCAACAAGCACTTTAAGAAGTGATTTTTAATGGTGATATATTAAAAGCAATTAAATAATATTGAAGTATAGTGTGTATTTTAGTGAGAATGGGGCAAGCCTCTGACATGATTTCTAGTGACAATAAGCTAAAAAATAGACTTATGGACAACTTAACTACATCAGCTTCTTCTCCCAGGTTGGCACATTGTATTAGGGCCAAGTGATAAAATCATAATCATCTTTCTTTCTAAATGAAGTAATTTACTAAAGTTATAAATACAGTTGAATGCATATTGTCATTTTTTGAAATATATAGAATCAGGAGATAATCACTTCATATTGTCTAGTTTTTTGTCATTGCATTTCATGAGTTATATTTATATATTTATTTACTATTTATTTCTTGGATTTTTTTATTTTGAAAGGTGGAAAATAAAAACTTTAGGACAAGATCTTATTCTGTCCTATCTGTATAATCTAAGTGTACCATTCACAGTAAGAAATAATCAAGATTTCATAAATTAACACTTTAAAAAAGGCATCCATTAATTATATATTCTGAAAGTGGCTGAGGAAACAACATGGGGGCAGAATTATACTTTTCAACTCAATGTGGGTTTTGCTTAATAAAAATAAACGAGTTGTTTCAGGAGAAGATCTTCCAATTGCTCGAACCCCCTTTATGGATGCCTTTCTTGTTATTCGAGGTGTGAGGGTTGAAGAACTCTTCTTATTCTTTTGGGTTTGCTTAACCATTTATAAACCTCATATAAATAGTTTAAGGCTCTATGGTATTGGAAGAGGATAGGATATGGGAAAGATACAGGGTAGGATAAACACTTGGTTAACGTGGGATTAAAGGAACAAATGGATTTGTATTAAACTAGTGAAAAGTGGGTTTTAAAACAGTTCTCCTTATTTCTATACTTTCGAAACCCCACCCATACTAGCCTATGTGACCCTAAATCACCCGTTACCTTGTCTCCCTTAGAAGGTGTTTCAAAGTTTGGGTTCTAAGCCTCCCTTAGTCTTGTCCTTCCACATTATCTTTCCTAATTCCCTCCGCTAGCTGAAACATAACTTGGGAGGGTGTGCCATCGTTTGTTTAGCAGTTTCATCCTCTAATCATCACAAACCTCTAGTAGGAACTCACTTTCATGAAATGTATGTATTATACGCACCATTTATACAGCAACTATAGACCTTATTGGAAAAGCTTTGAAATGTGGCAAAGTAATAGGTTAAAAATCTAAATAGCTCTGTTCCTCAAGGACAGAAAGAGAAAAAAATTAAAAAGATATTCACAGGATCAGAGGATTATATGTTTGAATGTCCAGTTGACCAACAACTGTGGTATAAATTATTACATTAAGATTGATTAATGAACCGTGGTGGCACAATGGTTAGAATGCAGTACTCCAGGCTAACTCATTGCTCATTCCAGGAGTTTGATTCTGAATGGCTCAAGGTTGACTCACCCTTCAAAGGTTAGTAAAATGAGGACCCAGATTGTTGGGGACAATATGCTGACTCTGTAAACTACTGATAGAGGGCTGTAAAGCACTATGAAGCAGTATATAAGTCTAAGTGCTATTGCTATCGCTGTTAAGTTGAGACCTCAAGGTTCATGTGATTTTAAAATCCCATTTTTGGCCCATCTTTGCCAAAAATTGGTGGAAGTTTCTTTAGCTTGGAAAAATACAAAACTGTATTGTAATTTAGCATTATTTTAAAACATTTCCAAAGACTCAAACTTCTGTCTCTAGCCACTTTGCACTACCACCACACTTACCATAATCAGCATCTACAAATCGTTAAGTGCAAGCCACTCTTAAATAAATAAATAAAATACTTAAAATAAAATAAATAAAAATAAATAAAAATACTTTATATTTTAAAAGAGTCACTTCGGACAGCAAGATGGGTGGCACATAAATTTAATAAATAAATATGTAATATGTAATAAATAAATAAATAAATAAATAAATAAATAAATAAATATGTTGCTCTAGCATAATAGAGACATAGATACCAAAGAATAAATCCCAACAAACTCAACAATTTTACCTGGTCAACTGGATGACTATATGCGGAAGTACCTAAATGAGTGCAGTAGGTTTGTTTCCTGCTTTGATAGCCTAATTATTCCCTAAAATAATTTAGGTGTTGTAAAATAGATGGTAGACATTCTGTTCTTTACCATGTTTACTGTGGCAAGAGAACTAAGAACAGCCCTTTCCATCTGGTGCACATCAGATAAATATGGACTCCATCTTGCAAAAGTTCAAATCAAGGAAAGCACAGAGAACACAATATTACATGTGAATCCGTGCCATTTATTATCTTATCAATGTAGAGCCTTTCCATTTCTTTTTTAATGAAACGTAGGCAGGAGTTTTTCTCTATGATTTCCCATTGTTTCCATATAGTTTGAGATAAAAGAAACATCTGCACACGAATGATTTCAGATTGTTCATGCTGGGGACAAGAAATAGCAAAGTCTGTGACAGGACAAAGCTTCTCAGGTCAGCGATGTTGACAGAGCACTGGTGAAAAAAAGCAGGAGGAAAATGGTGGTGTGCTAAAAGGATAATACTGAGTGCAAAGAGGGGTGTTGAAAGAAATTCTTCAGGGTACAGTAGTAAATCTGGGAGCAAAAGGTTTCTCCATGCAGATAGGCATGTATACGAATAGGGACACATACATAAATAGCCATTGTTCGGTTTGCATTTGACAGGAATGTAGCAAAAGAAAAGAAAAGTAAGCTTAAGAATGATTGAATATGATGAAAAGAGAGGATTTATAGTTTGCCTCAAGAGTAATATTACTGAATGCCAGCAGTATATTTAGATGCCTTCCATCCTCATACTCATTCCACACAAATATAGTGCCTTTTAACTGAAGCTCTCTGTAGAGATAACTTAGGTGAGTTTTGTTGAGATAATCCTTGGGATATACAGTATGGAAAGTCTATTAGACTTTCTCCTGACCTTCTGTGCTTTTCTGGCAACAGAAATATAATATCCAGGAACTGTGGCAAGAAATGATTTTGTTCTTCTATTTTTCTTTTCTTTGTGCAAAACAGAGGTCAAGGAAATAGTTAAAGTGCTGGAATTCTTTTGCCAAAGAGAGCAGATTTCACTCCCCACATCATTTACAGTTTACAAAAGAAAATTCAGTGTTTTTCCAGTCAGGCTCAGCCAGATTCATGGGCAATAGAGAGGAGGAGAACATTTCACTAAGACCTGTAGAACTACTTTGAAATATGGTCAAGGCTAAAGGGCAAAAATAAGAGTATTTTGTTGTGTTTATTGTAAAAATAGTTTGTAACAGCCCAGGGGGAAAAAATGAGAGCTAGTTCTTAGATTGTTTTTTTTTTAAATGATTTTTCTAAAAAGTTCATGATTTTGTTCTGTCCCCAACCCCACGCACACACACCAACAGACGTTCGAGAGTTAAAGACCAAACCAGCCGGCAAAATCCTTTTCCTTAAGATAATGGAACTTGGCAACAACCTAGTGGCTGCCTGCCAAGAGTTTATTATTTACAAAGAGGAGAGATAACTTCTCCCCACTTCTGATACATCAAAAGAAACAGCTCAATAATTACGGAGTCAGTCAAGTCCAGAGATAATCCAGCAAAGTCTATAGCCAAAAGTCCGACAATGCAGAATGGCGTGGAAGCTTTCAGCTTTGTTCGTCACAAGGTTTGATTGGCCACCACGGTCCCTTTTATATCCTGTGGGGTGTGGTTCAGTGACTCAGCTAATCTCTGGCATGCCTTCCCCTCTGCTGTGCACGCTTCTCCCTGTGCCGCTGCCGAGGATCCAGCCAGCACTTATCTCCTTCGTCACTGTCTACCTGTGGTTGCGGGGACGTACTTGGCTCTGGGCCTATCTCTTGCCCTTCGGTGTCCTCCAGAGTCATTGCCAGAGAGGAGGGTCCTGGAGAGGGAGGCCTAGCTAATTCCTCCCCCTCACTCTCAGAGTCTGTATCTGCCGAAGACACAGGCTCAGGCAACAGAGCCACAACAGATTTTTCTAAAAAGTTCAACAGGTGCAATCTATGTTTCCTTCACAAAAGAAACTTGTCCCCCTCTTGCTTAAAAAGAAAAATCGGAATCGGAACCTTTACACCCAAATTTACCTATATATAGATTTCTTATTTGAAAGTAGAACTCTTGCCAAATTATGTTGCTACTTCTTACTGGTCAGACCTCTAAGAGAGTTGTTCCTTGGACTACTTCTTGTTCAGGTTGCTACAAGAGAATTAATTGTGTTAATTGTGTTCTTTCAGGGACCACTGTATTCTCCCAGGAATCATCCAGATATCGACTTGAGGATCAAAAATATTCCCCCTTCCAGGCAGAAATCATCTTTTTTTAAAAAAGAATGTTATTTGGTTGGCAGAACTTTCTGTTATGAAGTCAATATGCCTAGGCAAAATGTAGCTATTTTTTAATCTTAATTAATGAATGTTTAGATAAGCAATTTGCTTTACTTTGATTACAACTAGGTATAAAATCTTTAAGACATAAGGAACTGCTTTGGGTGCTATTGTTGACTATCTGTATTATACTGATACATGTCTGCATATGGAACAAATATCTAAGGAGGAAATAATGAAATTAAACTGTGTTGCCACCCCCACCAGTGTTGGGGGAGAGCTTTACATTGTGATTCTCTGAATCACACTTCTACAAACCTCTGTTGTGAACCTGAAAGACATTGTGGGTACATTCCTTGAAACATTTGTTTACATAACTCTTCTGCATGTCTCAAAATGACATTGGTCATTGGGTCAAAATGTGGAATGGTAATCCTCCATAGCCGTGTACTTCTTATCTTCCTTCTTGTTTTCTCTTACCCATTCCTCCAGAGAGTCAGAAAGAGTGCACACATTGGTGATGTTAGAAATGCTTCTCTGGAAACCTAGTGCTATTCTCCAAATACCCAAGATGCCTTAAAGCAAGAGACAAATCTTTCCAAAGTTCTTGAGTCATATCTTGCTTCCTAAAACAGCTGGATATTACAAAAAGGAGTCCAGGCCATTATTCCGACTTAAATTTTAAATTTTTTAAAAATGTGCATGGAAACTCTCTGAGAAACAAACTATATCTGTGCCCATTTCTACTCTGAAAAATCTTCAATTTCCCCCCTCCTCCCAACAAAATGACTGCAATTGTGGCACCAAATGGGGCAGACAAATGCAGATCTTAAAAGCAAGCTTTTCAGGTGTGTGTGTGTGTGTGTGTAGTGTAATGTCAATTTCAATCTTTATTATTTTTAACAAAACAAAATTCATGCCATCAAATGCTAGCAAGAAAATATTGGGGCTACCAAAAGAGAGATGGTTCTACATGTGGTTTGGGATCGAAGCTGCTCCTGCTTTAAAGGGCAAAACTGTATTATTTTATCATAAGCCCTTTTACTTTCAGCAATCATAAACTGTTATACTTATACCCAAGTCTGTTATTCACCCTGGGGAACAACTGAATCTAAGCTACTGATGCAAGATAGGCATTTTCTTTGAGTTACCTTGAGTATCTTAATTTTGTGTACTGTAACATGTAGTGTAATGGAAACAGAAGTACTCTTTTCATTGTAGCCTTAACGTACCCGATTGAATAACAAAACTGGCATAAAATATCTCAGGAGAAAAAGACCAAACTATAGGTATGTAATTGAACTCAAAACTATGACAAAGTAGAGTTTACTATTGTAAACTAAACAAAGCAAATTAAGGAAAAGAATTTAGAAAGGCATTCAAAATAAAGGCAACAGAGATAAAGGCACAATACACTATATCCACAAGATTTACATTGTTTATGATTATTACAATCAATAGAGACAGAGAAAAGTACTTAGCTGTGGCCATAATCACTAAATCAATATATAGTAGGAGACTTATGAAACATATTTGAAGAAGAAAGCAAGGAATAGTGCAATTGTCTCAAGACCCTGAAATGTCTCAATATAATGACTTACTGGTTGTTGGAAAGGCAAATGATTGAACTTTAAAGAGAGTGAAGCCTTCATTGCTTCACTCTCTACATGTTGCCACCAAGCTCCACAGCTCTATTAATGGGACAAAACAAAGATCATTTCCTACACTCCAAATGATAGGAAAGTGGGCTTTTCATGTTGATGATAGGTATTACTTTACTAAATTGGACACATAAGGAATAATCTATCTTGGATGAATGAATTGCAATGCAAGAAAATGTGGGATGGATTGTGGGATTGTGACTGAGAGATTATCCAGGATGGATCTGCAATGATAACATATGGTACTTAGGAACTTCTGAGATGAATATGAGGTTCATATTTTCCATTAGGGTTTTAAGTCAGCTAATTTATTGTTGCCCTCATCTTTGTCTAAAAATGTATGGAAGACATCTCTATTTATTTGGAATAAAGTTCAATTTATTTAATGCTTATATACAATTAAGATAAGTAACATCCTGTTCATGTGTAGCAAACTATTTCAAGATTCATGTGTATTGATTGTTATGAGACTAGTGGTCATGAAGTCCTTTTTAGAGAAAGATACATTAGTTCATCCAGGAAATGCCAAAACAGAGATACATATTAATTCTACAGGTGTACACCCATGCCATCATGGCTCAGAAGAAGGAATATTATTCTGCCAGTGTTTATTGTTCAGAAGAGTTTCAATCTGAACCCTTAAGTGACTTTTAGAATACCTATTGAGACTTATACGTTGAGAATTTTGTGAATAAAATAGCTCACATTGAAATTGATTAAGTTGGCTGAACAAATTCAACTGTTCATGCAAGTAATGTGTTATAAAATCCAAAGCAAAGTCCTGCTAGATCAGCCCTAGGCCGATCTAGACCAGGGTTCTCCAAACTTGGCAACTTTAAAACTTGTGGATTTCAACTCCCAGAATTCCTCAAACAGCTTTACTGGCTGAGGAATTCTGGGAGTCGAAGTCCACAAGACCATCCCTGGTCTACACCAATATGGTCTCACAGGACCCAACTAGATTTTTGTAAAGACACATCCATGTCCTACTACTACTACTTGGACCTGGTTTTTAGAGCCGTGTTCCCACAAAAGGGGAAGTAATACTGAGTCTTGGCCTTCACAGCTTGTAATAGATTGCACAAGTTAATTATGCCCAAAAGAAGTCCTTTCCTTTTTTTCTCTCCTGTCATCTATTATTTTGCCAGTCTGATTTTTATATATTTGTCAAGGCCTCCATTAATAACTAACTGTAGGAGTGTATCTGAGGGAGTGTGATCTATAACACATTTATTAATCTTTTTTCTCCATCTCCATTCTAAGATCGTGGGGATCAGAATGACTAGCTGGGTACAGGAAATGATTAATGGCTCCTTGATGGATTAGTCCTGATTGTCTTGAAGACAGTCATGGAATTGGTTCAGAAGCCCTTTTTGAATTTGGATGATTATACTAATTATATATTTTCCCCCTTTAGAGACAAGATACTTGAATAGATGATGACCATGCAACTGTAAACATTCCTAGATAAACATGATGAGTTTTTCCTGTGTTTTGTGCTGTAACAGATTTTGGACACTATTGATGACCTGCCCCAATATTCTTCAGAAGGTGTTGTCTGGCTAAAGGTAAATTGGGAAAAATGAGCAGGAAACAAGTCTTTTCTGTTATTGCTATGACAGGTAACTTGGCACCACTGTATTTGTCTTTTCTGCAGTAAGGAAAACCTTATTTTAGCCAGTTAGACCTTTCAGGGTTTTTTTATTAGGACCTTGTATTACAGAACCTAAAGACGGGATGTTATTTTCTATGTATAATTTACATTAAATAGCAATTGCACTTATACACTGCTTCACAGTGCTTTACAGCACTTTCGAAGAGGTTTACAAAATCAGCATATTGCCCCCAACAATCTGGGTCCTCATTTTACCCACCTCGGAAGGGTGGAAGGTTGAGTCAACCTTGACTGGGTGAGAATCGAACTGCCGAACGGCTGGCAGCGGCAGTCAGCAGAAGTAACCTGTAGAACTGCATTCTAACCACTGCACCACCATGTCACTTAAACAAGAATGCAGCCTCACCATTTAATGAATACTCTCTAATAATGAATACCTTCTTGTCCTCATTCATCATTACATTTAACAGAGCATCCATGAATGTGTAGAACCTCATACCGTAAGTTCCTGAAATTAGCAGTGAAAAATGTGTGACTCTTTGTCCCTTAAAATATGGAAATTCATCACTCAGCACCCAAAATCAGACAGCCAATTTCTAGGACAATTATGTCAAGGTGTAGATATAATAATTAGCTACAAGGGAATACCATGCCGAAAGAATGTTCTCTTTCTCACAGGCAGCTTGCATTGTCACTAGCGATGGAAGTGAAGACTGATAAAAGGGAATTGGGCCACAAATCTGGATTTCACAGATAACGAACATTGAAATGGTCTGCCTGGTCAACAAGTGCACAGAATGTTATTTTCTGACTGTTATACTATTTGCTATAATATAAAAAAAGGTGAGAGATAATAGAAGTAATCCCTGAAGCATTTCTTAGAGCTTTCAAGCAGCTTTCAATCTAAAGTGCAATATATTTTATAAACAGCAACAAGCCTACAATTGTATTTGCAGTCTTGTGTAAAATCTCGAAAGTTGCCAGACATCAGAGTGCTTCCTTAAAAAACCTAAAACACATCACTTCCTTTAATAATTGTTTAAAATACCCATGAATACTTCTAATATGCAACTTTTAAAGTTGAATGGAGGCCTAGTTGCATTTGATGAGATTAATTTAAATCTTAACAGGGTGCCTTATATTTTGCAGAACTGGCACTGCAAGTGTCTACAAAAAAATATTGACTGGTAATTACAGGTAGTCCCCAATTTAGGACTTGTTGCTTATTTCAAAGTTACAATGGACCTATTTTGGGGGGCTACTTATAACCCAGAGTCAAAGTTCTAATGGTCAGGGCTTTTCCGCAATCAAACTTTGGCATTTTATTAGGCTGGAAACACACACACACACACACACACACACACACACACACACAAAACCTAAACCCAAAGGAAAGACCTTTTACACTTCATGCAGCATTTGTGATCAAATGTACAGAAAAGTAAAAAATAATGCAACAGAATCGCCTTTTTTAACAATTATAAACTGCACATACACAGTGATCTTTACAAAGTTCAGAAATCTAGGATGAATGAATTGATGACTGTGTCTTTCCACTTTAGATAATGGAAAATCACAAACTATGAGGAGAAAAGAGAGAATGGTATAAACTTTTCTTATTTTGAAGAATTGTAAATCTCTCTCTCTCTCTCTCTCTCTCTCTCTCTCTCTCTCTCTCTCTCTCTCTCTCTCTCTCTCTCTCTCTCTCTCTCTCTCTCTCCCCCTCTCCCTCTCCCTCTCCCTCTCCCTCTCCCTCTCCCTCTTCTTCCCTCCCTCCCTCCCTCCCCCACCCTCTCTTTGGCTTTGCCCCCCAAACAGTAATAACTTTGTTGTTATATAGTTGTTTGACATGTCAAGACAAGGCAGAATCAGCATAATGCTAAAGTTCTTAGCAAGAACAATCAATTCAGTGACTTCTTTTTTTGGTCTATGTTCTCCTGTAGAAGAATGGTTAAACAATGAGATGGCTAAGCTTATCAATTGTCATGATAGGTCTGTACAGATAGTTGTACAAATAGAGCTGCCCAGAACTGTTTCAAGATGGGCAGTTGTACAACTCTTTTAAAGAAACAAATAAAAGTACATATAAGTACAGTCAAAACTACAAAATATTCTGTAGAATATTTAAAACACTTTTATTATGGTATTTTATTTCTAAGGTTCATATCCTGGCTTTCCTTTAAGGATATCAGATTTAAGACACATGCTTTAAAATGTCACAAGACACTTCAGTGTATTTCCTGCCACAATCTAACATTAGTTAAATCTTCAAAACTGTCACAAATGGACAGAAGACCAGATGGCCAAAATATATTGAAACCACACAAATCATAGGAAGTTCTTCTTGACCATCAAGTCAGTGTTGGCATTGCATGAATATCACTGGACTGAGATGAGCAGGATCAACTTCCCCATCTGGTCCATGCAATAATTCAGCCAAGATAGCACTTTTTATCAACAATCAATCATTGCAAACAAAAGCAAGTTAGTTTCACAGATGCCAAATTGGAAATTAATTAGAATTTCTTTACTCAAGCTGGTAGACAGCTAAAGAATGATGACACAGAGTTGAGGAAAACAATATAATTCATATTTGTCCCTCTTAGCCAAACTAAAAAAAAAAAAGCTTCAGTAAATTGTCTTTTTGCACTCATACAGTAGATAATTTTGTTCTCACTCTCCTTTCATGCTTGAGACGTGCCTTTTGTTATGTATCACTGTTTCACACTCTATTGTTGATCACATTAAAAGAATCTTTCCATGCTAGACGTATCCCAGTTATCTTTAGAATGATGTTAAAAGGGGTGGAAACAGCTGAGCATGGCACACCATACTGTTACCATAGAGACAAGAAACTGTCTTATCTTCCTCTTTCTCTTCTATAATTCCCAAACTGCAAATTTTTGTTTAATGCAACACCATACAATTTATAAAAGGTTAGCCTACTCAAACCTATCTGGCAGCCCTGATTTCCTAATAAAGTTAGCTATAATAACCAATGTAAAAGTCTGGTGGCAGGGGGCAGAGAGCACAGATAGTAAAATGAAAATATTCGCTAACTGTTTTACTTTGAAAGTCTTAAAAATATATTGTATCATCTTGGGTTACTATCAGTGATGAGATTCAGCCAGTTCGCACCACTTCGGGAGAACCGGTTGTTAACTTTCTGAGCAGTTTAGCAAACTGGTTGTTGGAAGAAATCATTAGGATAGAGAACCGGTTGTTAAATTACTTGAATCTCACCACTGGTTACTATGCTATTCAGGGCAAGATGCTATTATCGTTTATTAGTTTTCATATGGCTTTTATGTTTTATGTTACTTTAATTTTTGATTGGAGCCCTCCAGAGTTTTTGATAAGATGGGTGGCTATATTAATGTTATAAATAAGTTAATAAATCAAAGATCTATAAAACCTGTAACATGACAATTTTAAATAGCAGTTAACTCATTTAAAAATGATTAAACTCTAGTAAAAGTCAATGTAGGCAATATTTATAAGACATAACAGTAACAATGATACTAGAAGTCTAGAAAAAAACCAGCTTTCTCAAACCACAGACCAGAATCAACCAACTTGCTGTTTAAACCATCATGTCAGCCATAAATGAACCAGAATTTTGTACAGCAATTAATTGAATGGTCCAGGACAGTGCTATGAGTTAATGATGATCACATTCTCATCCAGTATAACACCCCACCCCTACCCCTAGCTGTTATTAGCATTGGGAAAGACATTCCCACTGACACTTTTTAGAGTTTACCACTCAAACCCTAAAGGCAATTGTAGGAGAAAGGGCAAAGAAAGTCCTCCTTCTGGTTTGGTCTTCCAGAAACTTTTGAAATTGAAATTATACTGGAGCCCTTATGGTGACTAAACTGCCTGATTAATTTACTTATGGTTTTATGCACCAAATTTTATTTATTTTATGTTTAATCATATCATAAATGCTTCTTTCTATCATTATTGTAACCTACTGAGAGTGGCAGCGGGTATATATTTGATAAATCAATAGCTTGTGGTAGGATCTCATCTCTTCTCCAGTATCATGCTCCAGAACCAGTCTGCATATCACAGCAGCATTTCATTTATTTCAAAAGAGCTACATTTGTGTAATTGCTGGCCTCATTATAAAAAGAGGTCTATAAAGCACAGCAGTTCTCTGGTTGTGTCTTACTGCTGCCTATGACGCAATCATACATCTGAGAAACTCATTGGGATGATTACTGCAGAGTTCATTTGAAGATGTGGATGGCTTGGATTGCTTTCCAGATCATTTATCCCAATTCTTCTATCACCAAAATACATGGCCAGGGAAATTATAGCCATCACATAAAAAGAGACCAGGAAATACATCCTTGCTCAGCCATGAACTACTGACCTTTTTGGACTACAGGTAATCCTTGGCTTACCACCATTTGTTTATCAATTGTTCAAAGTTACAATGGCACTGAAAAAAGTGATGTACAACTGGTCCTTGCACTTAGAACAGTTGCAGCATCCCCATGAACAAGTGATACACATTTGTGACTTCTTGGCTTTCGACAAGCAAAGACAATGGGGGAAGACAGATTCGTTTAACAACTCACATGATTCACTGCAATTGACTCCCTGCAGTTCTCTTGGCAAGATTTCAGAAGTGGTTTGTCACTGCCTTTTTCACTGAGCTGAGAGTAACTGGCCCAAGTTCACCCAGCTGGCTTTGTGTATAAAATAAGAGTAGAACTACTGGTTTCTAGCCTGGCACTTAAACCACTGCAAAAATCTGGCTTTCTGTTACACTAGACTAGCCATGTTTACATGCCACAATTATATCAAATTGATGACATGTGCACCATGATGTTCTCATACAAACAATGCAAGAATCACTTGTTTGTGAGATGGAAGGCTTTTATATATTAGATAAATAAAATTAATTTAAATGAATAAAATAAGTAAGAGTCCTGATGCCTAACACATGTGCAAGTTGCATAATTTACACCATGATATCATGACCCACATGCCATCTGATGCCTGAAGATATTGATTCTTTAGTTATTAAGTCAGAATATGCCTTCTAATTTCCACAGAATATTCTTTTTCTTGGGAAAAAAAGAATAATGCATTAATTTTGAAAAGCTGTTCATTGCTTCTTCTTCTGTATTGGCCAGTTTCCCTATCTCATAGACCACATCCACATAGTTGCTTTCGAGTGCTCTCCTCCCTTCCAGAGCTGTGCCTCTTGAAACTACGGCTTTCTGGTTGACAGTTATGTGTAACCACTGAGTAAGTGCTGCTAAATTTCTGAAGGCTGAGAAAGGGGTTTAGCAATGGGGATTGGTAAGGAAGTTGTCAACTACCTAAGAAACCCAAGCACGTTACATCAGGAGAGGAAGTGAACCCCTGCGATTAGCAGCCACTGTGCTGTCTAGGGAATTCTGGCAGTTGAAGTCCCCACATCTTAAGTGAAAAGCAGTGCTAGATCTAATAACAAAATAAAAAGTGGCTGCAGAAAGATGGCCTTTGATCTGTTTCACAACCAAAGGAACCTTTGTAGGAAGGAAGACAACTCAGGGATTTTTATGGAGTGGAGCAATGCCCCAGGAGATCATCTTGAACCAATCTGCACCATAAATTTGCCAACAAAGACACCTCTTCTTGAGTGTCCTTCTCCATGAGCATCAGGGCTGTGGAGTTGGAGCCGGAGTCAGAGTTGAGGAGCCGGAGGAAATTTTGGGTACCTGGAGTCAGAGTCGGAGTCGGCAAACAATGCACCGACTCCGACTCCTACTAAATTTAGATTGGAATTAAAAAAAAAGCAAGTTTAAATGTCCCAATTCTCCCAACTCCACAGCCCTGATAAGCATCAATGCTGAATACATTGCCTATATGCAATTTGGAGCAGGGGTGGGTTTCACTTACCTTTGCTACCGGTTGCTACTTCTGTGCATGCGCAGAACCGGGGCGAACCGGTAGCAACCCACCACTGATCCAGAGGTGGAATAAAAGCAAAAACACACTTCCAAAGTAAAGAACTTTCTCCCCCTCAGCAGTGGGGAGAAAATGAAGCCTGCTCAGTGACACACAGATATGACTACTGAAAAATAGATGTCCTCATGCCAGGCAAACAGACTGTGTGGATTCACACAGAGTTGCGTAGGCTAAAGTGAATCTACTTAGAAGCCTAATCTCTAGATACTTTTCCCCATTCCTGACTTCAAAGAGATAACCTAAAGACTAGGAAGCTCTGTGGGACATCTGTTTTAGGATGCGTCAGTGGAGTTATCAATTATCAACTACAGATCTTCCAATTAATATTTTGTTTAAAAATCTACATGTTGCTGTAACTCTTGGCTGATGCCTAGTGACTATAGGTAAAAGTATGCATGCCTGATTTCACTTTCATATTATGAAAGAGAATATTTTTTCCGAAGAAGTGAGTATAATAAAATGCTAATGTTATACAACAGCTGTTTTATTAAAAGTCTATGACATCCATTTTCCTTTCCACTTTAAAGAAAATAAAATAAAAAAACCCCTCAGAATATGAACATAATTGTTAGTTAATTCAAGCTCAGAATAAAGGTGCATTTACCATTCAAAATTGAGAGCAAACATTCTGAAGATTTCAGCTTTCTATATTCAAATACATTTTTTTCCTTAATTGTTCTTCTCGGCTGGATAAATGAAGGACGTGCTTAACTGAACAAAACAACAATTGTGCTGCCAATTTGTTCAATCTTGATATACACATTTAGAAGTTGGTATTGTGAAGATATTGAAGGCAGAACATGAGATCTTTACTAATGGACTGCACTGGATTTTAGAAGAAAAGGTGGTGAGCAAGCAAACAAAACTATTAATTCTAAATAGAGTCAGTGTCTTGTTAGATTCCAATAGTTATAGTTAAACTGAAAGTATTTTTATGTTTCAAGAGGAAGTACTTTCATATTTCTGAAACATTAATAATAATAAATGAATTACTGTGCTAGCAGAGAAAGAAAATGGAAACATAATTATGTTATATATTGTAAATACTCTGTGTTTCACACTGTATGTATTAGGAATAATAATGTATTATAAGAAAATATCTTAATGCATTTTCATTATGGATTTTTTTTCCAAAGACACTTTGATAACAACATCTTACATATATTGCTAGACCTCTAGGATCAGTGCTACAGGGAGGTCATTAATATTTACCTTAAGACTCATTTTTCAAAACTGAAATGCTAATTGATTTGAATCATCTTGTAAATGCAGATTAACACATGCTTGGTATAGATTTAGTAGAAACTCTCATCCAGGTAACAAACTATAATGAATACATGATTGTTTATGCCAATGTTATTTGACTTTGGCAACTTTAAGATTCATGGACATCAACTCCCAGAATTCCCCATGCTGCCAAGGTTGAGAGACACAGGTTTAAATGTTTATTAACTCTATATACTCTAGTAGGGATTTAGAGTAACATGAAAGTTTAATTGCATTGCCTAATGTTAACTTAATATATTCTCTAATTGATTTTCTATTTTATAGTTAAAGTAGATTTAAGTCAATAATAGGAAAAGAAAAACTATGCTCAATATTCTAATTTTTAAATTCATCTTTAAATATGAAAGATAATGATTGTTCATTAGCATGATAAAGATAATAGGAAGAGCTGTGGGTGCATGTGTCTTCCAAACGTCCTTTGGATTTTGGAGGTAAATCCTCCACAAAGGGGTAGTGAATAGATCATGAACATCATAAAAAATTAGCAATTTTTAAGAAATTGCTAATCGGAGGTAATTCGTTTTGTCTTTTTTTTCTCCAGACACAGATCTTCAAGCTTTCTAGGATGCAGTTAGCTAGGATGCTAATCTACCATGTTTTTGATCCCCAAATCCAGCTGTGCTGCCTCATTTTGTCAGAGGGTGATGCTCCTGGGCGAAATGAGGAAAGAATATACAGACTATGTGCCAAGAGAACATATTCCCAGCAGAGTCTAATGGCAACAGGTAGAATCAGCTTTAACCAGGTTTAAAATTGACAATGAAGATATTGATGGTGGTGGATAGGTCCTACCCTTTAATATCAATCATCAATAGTAAAGGATCGAGCAGTCATGTAATGCTGTACATTAGCACCCTTCTCTAAAACGTTAAAAAAAAAATCATTTGTCTCATTAGCCACCAGATCACAAATTAAAATTAGGTTAAACGTGTGTTTAGTCACTATCTTTTTCAACTCAATGCTAGCAGGATTTTGTTTCCTAACTTGCTTCTTTAGCAATACAAATAAAAATTTCACCCTCTCAAATATTTAATAGACCTTGCAAGTTATTATAAACTCCACCAACTGAGAATTGAAGTTACAACATCAATTGTTGTGAAGGGAATGTTAAAATTACATGAGGTGGGGATGTTATTTCTAGACCAATAGTTCACCACGTCAATGACAACCCAGCAGAAATAATCCACTGAGAGGCAATCCCTTTATTTCAAAATGGTTCATTTATTTTGTTAGCTCTATATTTCCCATAGATCCCAGTAGATTAAAAAAAGGGGAAAAAAAAAAGACCAGGATTATTTTCATGCAACTCAAATTGAAGAAACAAGAGGAGGAGGAAAGAAGAAGGAAGAAATGGCAGACTGAAGACAGCTCTGTAAAAATCAGAGCCAATTAGAATGGTTCTTCCTAATTACTCTTTGGACAAGGAGAAAACTTCAGATTGCCCTCAAATCAGTGGTGGGTTGCCTCCGGTTCGGATCAAGAACCGGTAGTAAAACTGGTGGGAAGCTCCGCCCACTGACCTGGATGACATCATAGGTGATCTGCACATGCGCAGAAAAGCATGGGTGCGCACAAGCAAAGCAAGCACGCATGTGCAGGTGCAATGCGAACCAGTGGTAAAGATAAGTAGAACCCACCCCTGCCTACTGTTGCTCCTTGCAACAGTCTGTAGCACATTACAGTTCTGGAATGCAAACTCCTCCAACTTTGACCATTATAGAGGTAATCACATGTGCTGATGATCAATTGATCAAGGGCACTTTATTAGCAGCACCTTGCTGCTACTTAGCCTCTTCCTACCTATGGAAGTGGTAAGGGTGTACTTATTTTTTCACACATGACCTCCATTTTAGAGAAAAACTCAATTTTCACACATCTTGGCTTTCTTTTTGTAAAATAAATGATGACATGGTGTAATACACCATGTGTTGTTCATCTGAGGTTGTATTTACCTACTTTTAAGGACTGGGTGATTTTTTACTATGTCCTGATAATGTAAAACCATAGAACTCAAAGAGGGCATACTTACTTTTTTATATGACTGTTCATTTGAATCTCTTACTCTGAGGAACCCTATAATTCCAGCTCTTCATTATCTCAGAAGACTTTCCGTCTAATGGACTTTGATTCCACACATATTCTGCCACATGTAATTGTCTTTATAACAACACCAATGCAAAATAATTGCTAGTTTAGCTAATGGGAGGAAACATTCATTTGAGACCTTATTAAACCTATGTACATGCTGAGAGTCTTTAACTGTTGATAGTATGTCAGCTCCCATCATCTTGATCATCATGTAAACAATAAGAAAATTCAAGCCAAAGTGAAGGAAGGAAGAAAAGTACAATCCTCTGAGTGGCATGATATGATGGTACAAATATGTCCCAAATAGGCTCTACACTCTGTAGAGAAGAAATGATTTAGTGACCTCACTGGAGAGGCTAGACCTAAAAGCTTTAGCCATTTGGGGTGAAGGTCTTTTACTTATTTTTGGGTAGGGGAAGGTTTGGAGTCAATGGATCTTTAAAAAAAGAAAATAGACCTGTTTGAACCTAATGATAAACATATCATTTTGCTCTTAAAAATATAAAAAAACACTCTAAAAATTACTGTTGTGCGTACAACATAGAGTTTGTATATGTATATCCTGTTATTGTTCTCTAACCTGTATTGAGCTTCCAGTTTAAAAACAGTTACTGTTTTTGAGCCAGGTCTCTTCTAACCTCTACTTATACTTTTGATTTTTCCTGCCTAAATGTAAAACTTCGCTTTTCTCCACATTAAAACTCATTTTGTTGGATAGGGCCCATTGTTAAAATTTGTCAAGATCATTTGGATCCTCAGCTTGCCTTCAGGGGTGTTGGTCTAAAGACCAACAGAAGACACTAAACTGGTCCTGGAAGACCAGTCTTCATCAACTGGTCTTGATGAGTTCCTCTTCTATTCCCTCATCTAAATCATTTACGAAGGTATTTAAGAGTACTGGGCCTAAGACGGAGCCTTGTGGTACCCCACTGCTTACTTCTCTTCATGTGGATGGACTATTCATTGATGGTACATAGTATCGCTGTTGAGACTTGGATTTTATCTGTATTTGCTAATTGTTATGCTCACCAGAAACTGAACACTGTTTATTTTGTATTTGGGTTCTTACTGCATGTACTGTATTTCTATTCCCCCCCCCCAATTTTACACCTGTTCCTTTAATAAAATGTCAAGACCTATGTACACAGTTTGGTTTATTGAAGGATAGTTGGGTTTAACTGCATGTCAAGCTGCACACAGGGTAACATGTAGTGAGGACAAAACAGTCACAATGCCAAATATTGAATTGCCACTGAATCTGGTCAATTGAATTGAGCAACTCAATTTTCAGTTACAAAAAAGGCAGCAGATGCCAAAAGTTGCTTCCCCATCCTAGACAGATGTTATCCAAAAAAAGACAACCGAATCAGAAATATAGTAATAAATTTAGCTATCATAAGTAGCTCTTGATTTGTAGCTTCATTTGGGAAACCTGCCCCTGGATTTCAGATGGTAACATTCTAAACCAAAATTAAATTTGGCAAGTAAAGTTTCCTGCTGAGTGTAAGTGTGAGATGTAACGGGAACAGCATGGAGGGTACTGTTAATTGCCTCAGCTGGACATGTGTTGATTAATTAAAGCTTCTTTTGGAAATGCTCTTCATTTTTCTGCTGAGGCTGTCAAGCTGCTCAGTTATTAAACCTCAGTGCCTCCCTCATGGTATCCCTTAGGAATAGCCAGAGATGTTTGCATAGTTTGGAATACAAAAACAGGTGTCTAAAATTGGGGTTATTGTTATTAATTGAAATGAACAGGGAATTGCAGATTATTTTAGTCAGATTTTTTTTTTCATACATCTT
Source organism: Masticophis lateralis (assembly GCA_030761175.1). NCBI lineage: Eukaryota > Metazoa > Chordata > Lepidosauria > Squamata > Colubridae > Masticophis > Masticophis lateralis. Next base: position 261,223,498 of record JAUDYJ010000001.1, read on the forward strand.
GAGTGGCAAGCCAAAAAACTGGAAAACTTAAATAGCACTGGTGCTTCTCACAAGAGCTCAGATGTTCTTTGTGTGTCTCTCTGTGCATTGCAGATTATTTTTGAAACAGATGGGACAATTTTCACCAATTTAATTTTGACTATCAAAACCATATTTATAAATTTCTGCTCCCGCCCCCAATTAACAAGCTAAAAAAACCAAGATCAGAAAATATGTAATAATTGTAAAAACATCAGAAAATAACAAATTATGTTGTTGTTTTTCTTCTTGATCATACAGAAGAAGAACTGGATGGGTATCATCAAAGTAAAACAGATTTGACATAAACAAGTGTGTGTTTAATTAAACATTTTAAATGTCATTTTAATTAAGTGATTTAAATCTTGACTTTAATGTTTATTATGTGGAAATAAAGGCCCTTTTCCGAATACAATGATATATTTTCTTTTTCTCCCCCAAAAGAAAAAGGTTGCATTATGCATTATAATTTAAAATTCTGTCTCGATTTTCACCTTCCACTCATGGTTGGTCAGAAGGCCAGACACTATTAATGTGCAAATGTGCTTATTTTATGTGCAAAAAAAAGTCGTCATCAGTTTTGCCTAAAGCAAACCTGAAAGTTCAAGGGAAGTTACTTTCATCTACTATGGGAAAACTGCTCATAGAGAACTTTAAATGTTTTACTATAGAATAGAATAACAGAGTTGGAAGGGACCTTGGAGATCTTCTAGTCCAACCCCCTGCCCAGGCAGGAAACCCTACATCACTTCAGACAAATGGTTATCCAACATCTTCTTAAAAATTTCCAGTGTTGGAGCATTCACAACTTCTGCAGTTGTGTTCAAGTGTGGCATGCAGAATTGTGCCATATCATGTGCACATATATGCTAGGATCTCTATGTGTGCATGCCTGCCTACCGGTACTAGCCTATAATTATGAGAGGCATGCATGATGTATTTTGTCATTTCAGAACAGCTTGCATGGAAAAAGTAAAATCATTTGTGCTCCTCCTTAGCAGAATAATTGCTAATAGGATTGTAACTTTACCACAAGTTGAAGAAGAAAAAAAAAATATTACGAATGGCAGGATTAACAGTTTTGTCAGTTGGATGACAAGTCTAATAACAGTCAATGCTTAATCTTTTAAACAACACATAAAACACAACCATTTCAGGCACCAATGTCGTATTTTCATTTTCAGAAAATATTGAAATTTCAAAAATAATAACTAGAATAATTATTATTTGGAGTTGAAATAATATTTCCTTTTTCCTTATAGTGGTATCCTTAAAACTAAAAGATTAGGATATAAAACTTTTATAACAACTATGATCTAATTTCATGATGACTGGGGGTTATAACTGAAGATGAAACTATGACATGTATCACAATCTACTATGTGTATGCACAGATACACAGACACACATACTCATGCGCGCGCACACACACATTTATGTTTTATGCAATATAGTTTTAGCAAATCAGTTTCCTGGTGCACGTTAGGAGATTATGTCTAGGAATTTATCCACCATCATTAGTCAATAGAATTAGCAAATTATCCTTGCCACAACTAGGCTGCTACATTATGCATAATAATGTGCTAATTTTGTTTTATCCCAAGGCAATATTGTAATCATTGATAAATCATAGTTTAATTAACTAAGGGAAAATGGAGAACTTAAATAGAAAAATAGCACCAGTTTATAAAAATTCTTTTTCTTAGATATTGAGACATCATCTGCTGAAATACATTACCCTGACTGATTTCAATTCTGTAGAACCTAGATTTCAAGAGGTAGGTTGATCTATTGCACTTGGGGCATAAATCCTTACAACATGCAACATTGTGAAGGGACGTTTTATTTCAACGAGGCTTTGAAGCAAAGCAATCTTTTAAAGTTGAGTCACAAAATGACACGATCATCCTGCTTCTAAAAAGCAGGGCAAAAAAGAAACATGCTGTTTCTCTTTTGTTTCTGAAGCTTCTTCCGCACTTGGCAGTTCCTTAATGGCCCCAGGTCATGGTGACTATTATATTAGCACATCATGACCTCAATTAAACCAACTGCATCTTTACAAGGGAACAAACAGTGACGACTCTATAGTGCAAAATGCCTGGTAAGCAGGGCTGCCTTGAATGGGCCTAGTGTGGAGGGAGAAGGCGTTGCATCTAAAAAGAGGATGATAAATGTGTAACTCCATGCCCTGTCATGAAGCAGCAGCAAGCAACTTTCAAGGCCTATCTTTGAGGCCTTGAGAGATCTTTGAGTGTCAAATTGCACTCAAATCAGGGGTTGGTTCTACTTACCTTTACTATCAGTTTGCAATGGGATCACACATGTGCAGATCGTCAATGACAACATCTGGGGCAGTGGGCAGGGCCTCCTACTGTTTTTACTACCAGTTCTTGCAAACCGGTCCAAACCGGGGGCAACCTACCACTGACTCAAATGATATAGAAATGGGCCTAGAAAAAATGACCGAAGCTTCATTATTATATAGAGAAGATTACTGTCCTATTCTGAATTTGTCAACTCCCTCTTCTTGTCACATTAAGAGTTCTCTGAGGGCATTCCCAAGCCTTCATGGAACACCTACTGTTATGGTTTTCCCTCACACTTTAAATAGACCTTTAGCAGAATGTATACAAGCATAATGTATTACACCAGGATTAAGCCAATGACTATTTAAGAAAAGAGCTCAGAAATATTTTATAAAAATCTCTTGACAAGGGTGAACCAATAAGCACTCCCACTCCTTATTTTGGAGATTCTGCTCTTTCAGACTTTTTTGGGGGCTGGGGTATGGGAAAGGTGGGGTGGGGGTTCATTCTCACAAAGTCCTGGGAAACATGGGTTAAACATGGGTTTTTAAATTTTCTGGGCCAAAAATTGTTTAATTCTTTTTACAAATTTTAAATTTTGTATTGAAGTGTTTTTTATTCCTGGCTGTGCACTGCCCTGAGTCCACTAGGAGAAGGGCAGTATACAAATTTAATAAACTAACTAACTAACTAACTAACTAACTAACTAACTAACTAACTAACTAACTAACTAACAATTGTCCTGAATGGATATTTCTAGAGAGATATCAGCAGCTGCTAGCAGGGCACATTTACAGTTTTCTCCCATTTACAATCCCATCTGTGTCTATAGTCACTTGTGTATTACTGTGAACAAATGACTTGATAAGAGTTTATTCAAATTTTGCTATGATACTCCAGGGGCAAAACCAGAAAGCAAGTTTTGTTTGAGCAGATTGAGCCTGTTTTGGATATACAACTGTGGTTATGAAATTAGTTGCAAATGAAAACTCCAGGGAACTGAAATTTTTATAAGCAAATCCAGTTCTTAAAAAACAGTATACAGATGTGCCCTGACAGTAGTCTGAAAGCTGAATAACTGAATATTGGATCTTTTATTGTCTTCAATTAGATGAAATATAATTTAACAACACTTCTACAAACATCATGGGCATTTGAGAAGCAACAAATTAACTTGCTTAATTATTATTAATTGTATTGAAGTGCATAATGTTTTTTGAGGAGTACATATGTATTGTTTTTAAAGACTCACTGATGAAACAACCTGGTAAACAAGGTCAGAGAAAGTGAACGTGAAAAATGTGAATGAGTTTTCAAAATTCTATTTTACAAAGCTGTAGGAATGACACCCTTGAAAAAGACAATTTCCACATAGGCACGGTATGGGCAAAACAATTTACAAAAAAATGCTGTGTAGTATAAGCAAAACCATGAGACAGCGTGAAATGCCAAAGAACATACACTGTATGCTTGACCAAATCACACATTGCCTTGAAATATTGAAAGTGTTGACAAAAATATGTTATAAATGCCTATTTTGAAAAGAAGTTTGAACAAAAGACTCAGTCAAGCAACTCTAGAGAGAAGAAAGGAAAAATGTGCGGCACAGTATAAAGCAATACACATTATGATAAAAGTAGCAGATAAAAAGGCAGTGCAAAAAATTTCAACCAAGCAGACATTATAGGCTAGAGATAAATTTATTGGAAATCCTCAAATAAATCTTGGTGTATCCTATATAGACAAATACTATAGAAAGTTTGCATATTATTATTTTTATTTAAAAGAAAACTTTTATAGAAAGTGATGCTTAGAGAAAAACATAAGAGTTCCAAAATAAGACAAGTGACTGAAATGTTTAATTTACCAAACCTAAATTATGGATCTCGGGTTCTCCTGGAGGGAGCTTCAATTTATAAGGTTCTAAAGCTCCAGAAGTGATGGAGCAGACATGAAATGTAGAGAACAAATAAGAACTTTGAAAGATACAGCCAGTAATGAATTCAATTGAGTCTAGGGCAATAATTCTTTGAAGTTATGAGGAAAGAGTAATATTGTTCTTTTGTTGTTATAAGAAATTGTCATATTTTAACAACCTGCTTTCCTTTCTTAAATGGAATGTGCCATGTCATACATTAATATAAGGAACTGTAGCTTTTTAAGGAATGGGAGACTCCTATTTTGGTGGAGTCCTTGATGCTTTCTGATCTTGGTTGTTTGCTTGCAGGTAGTACATTTCCTTCTTAGCTTTTTACTGTCTCTTTTGAATGGTGTGTAAATATAGTTTATTTCTATGTGTCTGTTGATGGCTGATTTATCTAAATTCCAAGCTTCCAGGAATTTCCAGTTTTGAATTAGAAGTAAACAAAAAAGATTAGAACACACCTAATCCAGGAACTACTAAAGAGAAAACCACCACACTTGACACCTACCAAGTCAAGATGGGGGCAGCCACACCCTCACTTTCACTGATGATGCTTTCTTGTTAGAAAATGAAACATCTGGAAACAAACAGCCAAGTTTAGAGAGCATCAAGGACCTCACAGTTCAACTCTGAGCTACTTCTATCCTCTTCCATTGGAGTCTATTTCTACTCATAACTGGAGTTTCCAAGGCAGTCCTGATTCAAACTAGCTTAATTTTTCATTTTCCATCAAATTAAATTTGGGTTACTTGTAAGCAAGCAGGAACCATATTATCTATTAGACATATCCTTGGTCCTCAAGAAAAGATCAAGACAATGGGAAATATATATCTAGATTTATTACTGCTTTATTAACACCTAACCCAGTACTCTCTCATACCCTCCCCACAAATATTGTTAGACAGAGTTATGGATTGGAAGATTCATTTATCAACATATTTTTATCGGAGAAAGAGAGAAACTTTTGTGGATGGCATAATGTTTAAAGCAATCAGTCTGAGGACAATGATCAAAAAGTATTTTGGGAGGTTGTCTCCCTTCCCTACTTACACGTTTAGTGGTTGCCAGGCAGGCCACTGTGCTTTTGCTTTGATGACAGTCAAAACCTCATCACTCTGTAAAAGAAAAGCAATGCACATCAATAAAGAAAATTATGTTTGAACAGTATTATGGTGAATAACATTCTGCAGTGATTTATAATCAGCAGAAAAGGCACTTGATTTCAAATGTCTCCTCAATAATTTCCGTGAAGAGAGATACAGCTCTTGCTTTTTCTTTTTCAGGAAGTGAACTTATGCGACGCCCAGAGTCACCTTAGGGGAAAATGGGTGGTTACATAAATTATATCAATCAATCAATCAATCAATCTTCCTGTTTGTCCTAACAGCAAGCAACACTTCTGACATAAGGTTTCTTAGTTGACAAGTCATGTTTTGAATTAGTCTTGCGAAATGCAAGCGCACATCAGGAGGTAACATTGGAATTGACTTCCTACGGTAATTTCCGCAAGGATTATTTCACAGTGAGGAGAATATGAATCTCCCACTGAGAAAATGTTTACTGTGACAATGAAACACATAGCAACGTATTTGCAATCTGTAAACGTATTTTGTGAAACTGTATTTTAGGAGAAAGCAATGAAACTTTTGGAGTCGACACACTGTACACTCTGCTCTGAAGGTAGCAATTTTTTCAGGTGTCAGGCATTCTTGCATTTTAAGGTTGCATTTTGGCACAGGGGTTGTTTTTTTCAACTAAAAATGGAAAAAATATGGACATCTCATATCTGACAGCTCCTCTCCCTAACCCATTATGACAATATTGATCTGCTCTCCCCAAATCTCTTCAGAGCAGTTGAACTTAGTTATTTTAAGTTAAACACGTTAACATAAATTGTATTTAATTTGTGGGATTGGCAAAAAACCGCTACTGGTATTATAGGACTTTGGAGCCCATTGGTGTCATATTGTTGACTGCAAATTAGCCCACAACTTTCAAAAGTTAGCCAAGGAAAGACATAAAATATAATCTATGCAGCATATGAAGGCAATAGTACCTCATAAATATAGGAGTTTCCTACTGCCTAGTCCCCGTGCCTTCAACACGGATGCACAACAATTGTGAAAACATGGACAATAGGTTTGTTCTGGGAATCTCTTTAAGGCTGGAATAAAATTGACAGTTATATATAATTGTAATATTGTCAAGATGCTTTCCTCCCCCTAAATAACATTGTTTTCCCTTATAAAATATCATATTCTTGGTGCCTCTCTAAAGGTCTCCATTGTGCTTATTTGCATAGTATTTTAAAAAAAAATATTTTTAACTTTTCTAGAGATGGGGATAAACAAGTTTAGCTTGAAGTTTCACATGACTTTTTACCAGTACATATTGTTAACTAAGGCAGAACCAAAGCCCAGTCATACTTCCAAACCTATGTTTGCAATGCACAAAAATGCATGTGTTAGCGTGTGTACTCGCGCGCACACACACACACACACACACACACTCATACTCATACTGATGAAAAACATTACTCAGAAAAAAGTTGTATTAAGGGAGATTGCCTCTAAAAATGTATACATCAGGGAAAAATGCATCCCAAAATGAACATATTAGGAAAAAAAATTCACATCAAAATCCACAAGTTTCTGCTTATATTAAAAACAAACCCAACATAATTCACAAACTGATGCATAACTGGTTGAAACCATATTGGTATTGATAAGAAGGGAAACTGAATATTTGAAATAAATAAGTTAATCTATTTGCCGAATTCATTTTTTTTCTAAATAATTTGGGTTGCCACTTAAAGAGGCAACTGAGAAGCATTCTAGGAAAGATACAATAGTTAGCGAAAAAGCTGCCCTAGTTAAGTATTAACTGCCTGAACTCCTTGTTCACCGATTCACCATAAAAGCAACATTATGAAAGCAGTGGAGGAGAGGGAGGGTCATTTGACACAGATTGATTTGATATGCTCTTCATGTGGGCAGTGTGATATATATTTATTTATTAAATTAGAACCAGCACAGGACTTCCTGATGTACCAGTATAGAAACAAGGACAGAGTTCTGTTGTTTCTTGCATAACACACAGATCTGAACACATAAGAATATTTGGAGATTAAATGCTGTGTTCAATCTATTGCGCATCCATGAGAAAAAGATAAATATTTTTTTTTCCGGTGGACAAGCTCCAACAGATTCTATACCCACCACATATTTTTGGTGCTTAGCTGCCATTGGAATGTTAGCACATACCAAATTATAAGCACAACATTTTTATAATATGCAGAGACTAGTTTCTCCTGTATCTCTGCATAGGGGATGTGTCAGGGACACTGTGTAATTATGAGAGGGCTGTTCTTTTGTTTATTTTATTATTTTATTCTATTTAAGAAAATTTATAGGGTTGCCCAATCCATTTACAGTGAATCCAGGTGACTTACAAAGATAAAAACTATATCTATCTATATCTATCTATAAAAAGGTAAAGGTAAAGGTTCCCCTCACACATATGTGCTAGTCATTCCCAATTCTAGGGGGTGGTGCTCATCTCCGTTTCAAAGCTGAAGAGCCAGTGCTGAAGAGCAAGATGTCTCCGTGGTCATGTGGCCAGCATGACTAAATGGCATGACTAAATGCACGGAATGCTGTTACCTTCCCAACAAAGGTGGTCCCTATTTTTCTACTTGCATTTTTTACATGCTTTCGAACTGCTAGGTTGGCAGAAGCTGGGACAAGTAACGGGAGCTCACCCTGTTATACGGCAGTAGGGATTCGAACCCCTGAACTTCTGACCTTTCAATCAACAAGCTCAGCATCTTAGCCACTGATTCATCGCGTTCCTCTATATATGTCTATGTCTATGTCTATGTCTAATATATAAAAGCAACAACCCCCATCCTTCATTCAAGGTTGACTCAGCCTTCCATCCTTCCAAGGTGGGTAAAACAAGGACCCAAATTGTTGGGGGCAATATGCTGACTCTGTAAACTGCTTAGAGAGAGCTGTAAAGCACTGTAAAGCAGTATATAAGTCGAAGTGCTATTGCTATTGCTATCGTCCTGGTGAGAACAACCAGTCAATCAAATAAGTTATTTTGTTCTCTTTTTTTGAGCGTATATATCCTCAAAAAGGGAGAAAAGCAAAAACTCTAGAAAGCTTCCTTGTAAGGATTTATGGAACCAATCAAATATGTGCCAACACTAATACTGATATTTTTGCCAGTAGAACTAAGAGCGGTATGAAAGATTCTGGTTATTTACAAGAAACCATTGTTAAGAAAGCATAATAAATAATAGACATATAGCTTTTTCTCTTAACTGTAAAAATAGAGAGCAATTTTATCTCTGCTCCTTCCCAAAACCCTGTATTAGCAGTTCTGAAGTTATATGTAATGTAATGAAGCTCAAACAAAGACACCAGACCATTTTTAAAGCAAAATTCCAATGAACTGAAACATATATCAAATATTTCTTAGAGTTTTTTTCTTCTCTCCCCAAGGATTCTTTCTGAGTAAATTGTTGAGGAGGATATGTTATTCACAACCTACTCCCATATACTCCCAAGATTTCTGCTACTTTAAAACAAAACAAAACTTCTCTCTGATTAGATGAATACCCAGACCATTCATTACATGTAACTGGCAGCTCCAGCTGAGCTGCTCTTTCAAGTGAGTCATATTCTTGACTATAATGATTCTGATGCAGATCTAATTCACATATGCTCCAGTTTAAAGAAATCCATTTCTACAAGAGGCTGCTTTGGTTTTCTCCTTATTTCTTTCACCAAACAAAGTTCTCGAAGACGTGGATAAGAAAGTATAATGTGCAGCACTGGTGACTCAGGAAGCTTATTTAGTTCTTCCTGGTATTCAGATTTATTCTATATTTTCTGAGTTATCAACAAATAATTAATCTTAATAAAATTGAAGTGCCCATCCTTTGAAGAATACTATTTGAATCACATCAGTTTCTGCTGCTAGGCATTATAAGTAGAGAGGAAGAGGAAGGCAAAGTAAGCTCTTATACTGACAAGTTAGAAATGGCAGAAAAACCTGCCTGCTCCTGCTTGGAATCAAACTGCAGAAAGTATTGTGTAGTGGGCTGCAGTAGGTAAGAAACAGACATCTACAACAGCATTTATTGACTCAAAACTGGAACTGAGGAACAGCAGGCAAATGCCTGTAATTTATACTCTAGGCCCATAGGGCCTTAACCAATCATAATCCTTGAAAAAGCCCACCCAAATATGTTCTAAGTTTTTCCCCAAAACAGTTAGGGTCATCTAAAGGTTAGTTTCACTTTAGCAGGGTTAACACCAGTGGTGGGTTGCTCCTGGTTTGCACCGGTTCGCAAGAACTGGTAGTAAAAATTTGTAGTAGTTCGGAGAACTGGTAATAACATTGGCTGGCCATGCCCCCGAACTGGTCTCTGGCCTGGTCACCACTCGCTACCCCGCCCACCTCATCAGAGGCTTTTTTTTCTTTACTTTTAAAAGCATTTTTTCTACAACCTCTTCGGCCGAAAAAATCCTTTTAAAATTAAAAAAAATGCCTCTGATGATCGTGCGGCTCAGCTGAGATCGTCCGAGGCTTTTAAAAGCATTTTTTTCTGCAACCTCTTCGGCTGAAGAGGTTATAGAAAAAATGTTTTTAAAAGGAAAAAAAGCCTCTGCCGATTAGGCAAGTCAGCTGGGATCATTAGAGGCTTTAAAAGCATTTTTTAAACAACCTCTTCAGCCAAAGAGGTTGTAGAAAAAATGGTTTTAAAAGTAAAAAAAAAAAAGTTGGCCACGCCCACTCAATCATATTACCACCACCACCACCAAGCCATGCCCACAGAACCAGTAGTAACAAATTTTATATTTCACCACTGCATTGCAGGAGTTAAGAGACCTCCAGTTCTCATAGATGAATGGCTTTGGATGTGGCAACATTATGTATCAATATGGTGGTGAGACAGATGAGAATCCAAAGAATAAACACTTTATTCCATGGTGGCACAGTGGTTAGCGTGCAGTACTACAGGCTACTTCTGCTGACTGCCAGCTGCCTGCAATTTGGCAGTTCAAATCTCACCAGGCTCAAATCTCACCAGGCTCTAGATTGATTCAGCCTTTCATCCTTCCGAGGTGGGTAAAATGAGGACCCAAATTGTCGGGGGCAATATGCTGACTCTGTAAACCACTTAGAGAGGGCTGTAATCTCTCTAATCTAACTGCTACTGCTATTCTCACCATTTGGATTGCCATATCTGTCCCTTCTGTTTTGCCAGACACAATTATAAGGAATCAGGAATGGAATAGGAAGGGGGAACAAATTACTGTCATAAATTTAAATGGTTTCCTGACGCTCAGAATAAGACAATTATTTCAGATGTATTTAGAAATTATTTAGACTATGGCTGAATTTGGCATTAGAAAGAACAAGCTTATTATTTCCAGTGAATAGCTACTTTAGTGGAATACTCACACACATGTATGTGTACATGTATACAGATATTACTATATACATAAAACATGCTCAATAATTTGTATACAAGGCAAATGCAATCTCTTGATGTCTCCTAGGAGATATCAGAAGTTTAGTCATCTAAGGAAGATCCTATTAATGATTACTTTTAGTTCCACTCCCATTTTTAAAATATAAATAAATATATAAATCACATTTTCACTTTGGGTACTACTTTAATTTATGTCTCTCTACCAGTATAAGAAAAAGGTCCTCCTGGATTCATAGCTTCAGGCAGGTGAGTTGAAGGATTGTGCCCAGATTTGGCTGTTATACCAGTTGTAGTCTTGCTTGGAATGCAAGGACGTTGTGACTGCAGTTCATGTTCTTATTGTCACCCACTTGGACTATGAAGCTTCAGTATGGTTTACACTGGCATGAGCATTTAATATTTCTACTCCAGACTCTGCCCTGGCCCCCTATTTGCTTCCAAGTGCAATTCAAAGCAATAGATTCAGCCTTTAAAACTCTACCTGTGGTCTCCAGCTGGTCTTAACCTATCCAATAAATCTGCTGGTGGCCTCTCACTTTCTGAAGTGAGAGAGTAGAGACTGTTGGGAACTTTTTTGCCATTGATGTACGCAGAGTTTGGAACAGTTTTCCCTCAGGAAGTTGATCTGCCCAAATGTTGTTGCCTTTCCATTAGCTATTAAAAATTAAGCTTTTCTGGAAAGCTTTCGAGTTATGAGATGACAGTTTGTCCAAGTTAGCACTGATTTATTATGTTCTATTTGTTTTTAAGGTAGACATTTTATTATTTTATCCAATAAATAAACAAACAAATAAAATAAATAAAATGCAAGAAAGTGAAAGAACCTATCCACAAGAGGGGGTAAATAGAAAATGTGCATTTTACTCTACTTGTACCTGTATTAAATCATATATTTGCGATTTAAGAATATCTGGCTACTACTATGATATGGTCATCAATACTAGGTAGTAACCTCTCCTCCCTAAACACAAAAACAACACTTGATAAATAATAACATACAAATGTTTCAAGGGCATCACTTGGGAAAAAGTAAGGTACTTGTTGCAATTCTTGTGTTATAATCTTTAATCTTTCTTCCAGTACACACCACTGTTCAAGAACATAGCCAATGTTCTTGAGTTCTCATTCTTGGATTAACACATTCCATCCAGACCAACTCCTAAGGATGCTAAAGTAGCCTTGTAAGTTGCAATAAACATTTTTGAAGAAGTCCTAGCAAATCACTTCCATACTGATGAGAAGAAAATGGCAGGGATATGTCCAAGTACTGTTGTTACCGATAGTAAAGATTATTTGTGATTTAAGATTGAACTGTGGGATCCTTAGAGCTCTCTAAGATTGGCGGTTTTCTTGCAGACGTTTCATTGCCAAACTAGGTAACATCATCAGTGCTAGAAGGGGGTATGGTATGCTTTTATTTTTATATACTGGTGGCTTGCCTTGTCAGAGTTGGTGGAAGTGGTCTTGGTAGTTCCTTATTTAGGCTGTTTACTGTTAGCTTGTTTGCCAACTTTGACAGTTTCAAAATTGCAAAATTGCCATGATCTTGGCTGTGCTTGCTGGGGCTGAGGAGATTTGAAGTAGTTGTGGGTACCTTGCTCCTTAAATTCTTGACCTGTTGCTCTGCTAGTTCACTTTTATTTCTGAACTAGATGAATCCAAGATCCACCACTTCATTCTGAAAGTTCAGTTGCAGCTGAAAACTCTTGTATTTGTTGCATGGCTTTACTGTGCTAGACAGTCAGGATGAATGTGGATGTTTGAAAGTCCAAAGTTCAAGAAGGAGACCCCTGTAAGATATCCTCCACACATTCTCCAGATGTTTGAAAGTGTTTTATTTTGCTCTGGTGTGGTAGAGATCAAGTTATTTGCATCTCTAATGGTACATTAAAACAGAGATACATTGTCCAAGTCTTCTGCCTGCTTTGTTTTAACTTTCATAAGGTGTAATATAAGTAGATTTTACTTCTATACGTGTGTCACATACTTACCTTGACAAAGGTAAAAAAGCAAAATCTCCTTCATATAGTACTCCATTTTTGTTGACCATAAAGACATGTTCAACTTATTTCCTTGCCCTCTTTTAGGTTTCTTTTTACTTCTTACTTTAGTCTACTAACCTGAAGTTAGTATTTGATGGTATCTCAACCTACTCTGACACTGTTTAGCTTTGAGCCTGACAAAGTTAGACAGGTGCTACTGCCTGCAGTGAGTGGGAGAGCAACAGATTATTTCAAATTAATGTGTGTGTCAGCTCCTTACCATTTGCAAAACAATCACATGTTCCCTGCACAACTTTATTTATATAACAATGATTTTCTCAGACAGGTTAGAGATGCTTTTATAACCTGACATTTTGAAAATAATGGCACTTGAGAAAACCATCCTTCATCATAACTGGTGATTATAGATCTGTTTGGGCAGAAATCAATATTTATACAGTGATATATATTTTTTCAGGAACTGAACTACTCTTATGGCAACTCAATCATTCAGAATACACACTTTTTGCATTTTAAAAAATCCTGGTAAATAAGGAACTTTTTTTCTCTCTCTCATTAGATACCACTTACATTAATTTTTCATCTTATCAAGGTCCACATTCTGACTTTTATCAAAAATGCAAAAACTTTGTTAGGCAAAGTAGAAAACATTCAAGAGAGTTTAAAAATAAACATATAACAAGCACACGAGGCATCTTTAAGTGACTTTGATTGAGTCTGTCCTTAGGAAGAATTATTTTAAGACAAGATTTTGGTTCCAAGCTGTAGACGATAAGCAACAGGTCTGTTGACAACATTAATCCATAATCTAGATATAGATGAATGATCAAAGATGGTTAGTATTACTGATATATTTGGCTTACTGAGGATCTCCAAGAGAAGGAATGAGTGGAGCACTGTTCAAGAAAGACAAAAAGCTGACTGATCAATGTCTTGTAGTGTCTGGCCATTCTCTCAGCTTGTGAATGCTAATGTACTAAACAGGCTGCTTCTAATATGACTTTTGCCATTGCTGGATTAGATCTTTGCCTCTCTTGTCTTTTTTAGATTATCAGAGGGGATATGATTAGCTGAATTTGGGACAGGGTTGATGCTTTGAAGAAGGAAGTAATGCCAGAAGTGGTGGTACACTCCATCAACAAGAGGCTTTCCCTGGACTACTGTATATGGTCTTATTTAAATATTGTTTTCTTCTTTTGCCTAATTTACAACACTTATAGAGATGTACATGACAAAAATTAAAGCATAATACATTAAAACAATAGTATAGAGTTTAGAGTTTACAACTATTTCTGGTGTAAAATAGACTCCTTAGAGAGGCTGATCTATTATCATATTACCTTAGTATTAGTATTAGCTTAGTATCAGACAAATATGTTTTTACTTCCCAAAGTCTTATAAGAAATATGGTAAAGTCTAGGGCAGAACAAAACATTTGAAATTTGAAATGTTCAGGGCATGAAACCCCCATTTCAAATTCAAATATTTTAAATGGGTAGTTCAGTTCTTATTGAAAGTGTTCCAAAACTTGTCATGTTCAAAATATTTCTATTTCAAGCTTAGGACAGAGATATTGTGGTCAAAATTGCCCGCTTTGAGTTCAGAATACCTCAGCAAGATATGGAAAGCTGTTTGTGCTTTGAATTCAGAATGGGGTGTGTCAAGCACTTCAAATATGAAACATTATGCATACAAGTAATAAAATCCCGTGCTTGTCTGTTCTGATTTGTAAGTCTCCTTGAATACATTTGATGAAATGTATTCTCAGATAATCAAGTACAAGAATACAGTTATATATGCTAGGCCTTTCTGTTCAAAAATGTGTAAAACAATCTGAAGAACTGCATTTGGATCAATAAATTAATCCAGTTAATGTAAAAAAAATGATAGATGAATTCCTTGAGTGCTCAGGCAATACACATTCGTGGTCAACTGGTAATATAATAGCTCAACTAGAACTGGAGGAGGCGGCATGATATCTTAGCTTTCAAATATAATTTATCAGCAGAAATGCCAAGAAAATGCCTGGTATGCTGGGTTTTCTTTCTCTGTCTTTGTGGAAGACAGGGAAAGTTTTGGTACCAGGAAGTATAAAATCAATGGAGTCCTTCTACTTATTGAATGGAGAAGAGGCAAACTTTGCCAATTCCCTCCGTCCCCCCCCCCCCCGTAATCTCTTATCTTCTCTGAAAAATGTGTTACAAATAATTTGTAAAACCTCCAAAATAACTATTCCTAACCGAGGAACTTTCAACTCCCAGATTTTACAGACGGAGCCATGCTGCTTGGGAATTCTAGCAGTTCAGTTCCACACACTGGGAACTGATGTCTGGATTGGGAGAGAAGATACTTGGAGTTGTAAAGAGAAAGTATGAAAAGCATCTTGCCCATCTTAATCTCGATAAGATTCATTCTTTTTGTGACATTATCCTATGCATGTTTGTTAACAGTGGTGGGTTTCAAATTTTTTTTACTACCGATTTTGTGGGTGTGGCTTGGTGGCCGAGGCTTGGTGAGTGTGGCAGGGGAAGGATACTGTAAAATCTCCATTTCCTCCTCAATCCAGGAGAAGGTTACTGCAAAATCCCCATTTCCTCCCAATCATCTGGGACTTGGGAGGCAGAGAATAGATGGGGGTGGGGCCAGTCAGAATTTTTACTACCGGTTCTCTGAACTACTCAAAATTTCTGCTACTGGGTCTCCAGAACTGGTCAGAACCTGCTGAAACCCACCTCTGTTTGTTATACACAGTAAAAAATACCCAGAGTTGTTGCTTGCTGTATGTCTGTTTTGCATAAATATCCTTATAGATCCCAGATTGGGAGAGAGCACCATGCAGGGGAGAGCAATATCTCTATTTAAAGACAGCAACTTTAATTAAGCTTACTTTACAGCTGTACGTTTTGTGATCAGTTGGCCATTTTCCAAGTTTTCATTGCTTTTGTGACAAATCAGCTTAATAGCGTTATTTTCAAGCCAGAATTTATAGCAGAAATATTCTAAACGGGCATCAGCAGCTGTGTGGAGGTGATTGCTACTCGTGCAGTTTTCCAAACCATAAAAATCATGCTTAAAATTGTCTTCCAGGGAAAATTACTTGGAACAACCATTTACAAAAATTAAGAACTGTATAAAAACATTCTCAACAATTAAATATGTTTTATAAGGAATATGGTTACCTCGCACATAAGTAAGTAAGTAAGAAAGTTATTCAACAATTATAGAGTAACTAACTGGGAATTTGTTAAAAATATCCACCCCATAACTTTAAAATTTCATGAGTCATGATTTTATATACATTTAAAACCAGTGGAAAAGAGGAATTTCTTAACACATGCACTCTTGGGCTAGCTCATTCAGTCACCAATTCTCTTACTGAATACCACAGATTCATATAAAATGTGTTGAATGATCCAGAATAGTAATGCTTTGGCAAATGAATTTTTTAAAATGGTTTATCAGGAAAACAAAATCTATAGACTAGCCAATAAACTTGACAGAAATCTCTAACTTTTAAAGGGCTTCTCTTATTTTAGGACATATGTATTAGTCTGAAGATTTAATAAAGTATTCTATTCTAAACAATACATCTCAATTAATTAATAAATCCTCAGGTCTCTGCTACATAAAATATGTAGCATGTAGCTGCTTTTGTATAGTTATAGTTAGCTTTTTTTAAAGAGAATATTAAATCTTTCTCTATATAATGTATAGTGTTTATATCTAGCAATAACTTAAAGCACATTCATGAACAAATCACAAACCAGTTTGGACAGTCAGTTTGGAGTTACACTTATGGCAGCAGGCTAGACGCCTAGGAGACAATGAGCTCTACTCTACTTCCACCTTTGGCACAAAGTCAGCTGGGTCATTCTCTTAGTCCTAGGATGAAGGCAAGGGCAAATCATATCTAAAATCCTGCTGATAAAATTGAAGGGATTTATCCAGACAGTCATCAGGAATCAACAATGCCTCAAACAAAGACAGACAGATACACATACACACACACACACGGCTACCAAAAAAAATCTGAACAAGGGACTGTTGATAGTGTCCTCCTTCTTGAAAT
This sequence comes from Masticophis lateralis, assembly GCA_030761175.1. Taxonomy (NCBI): domain Eukaryota; kingdom Metazoa; phylum Chordata; class Lepidosauria; order Squamata; family Colubridae; genus Masticophis; species Masticophis lateralis. The sequence continues at coordinate 261,240,326 of JAUDYJ010000001.1, forward strand.
CACACTCCAATTGCTCTAACACAAAAACTGGATCTTGTATGGGCCCATCTATATAAAGTGGGTCAAATGCCAACTAGGATAAAGACCATGGATAGAGGCCATGAATGCTTGGGTTTCTCCAGGTTATGTGAATTTGTAACTTCTGTTTTTATTACATTCAGTATTAAGTCCCTAATTTACACAGTGAACTACTTGCTGTGGCCTATTTAAAAACATCAGGGTAATACTGCAATTATAACCATGCCAGAACAAAGATTTTTCTGCCCCCACACAATAGGAACAGATAGGTGGGGAGGAGATGCTTGTTCAAAGTAAGCATTTAAAAGAGAGGAAAACAAAATTGGGCACCTGGTATCTCTAATCACAGTAAAACTACTTTTAAAATGTAAGATATTCATTGGAAAACTAAGCTAATGTCTTCGACAACCAAGTAAATTTACCATTGATGAATGTTAGGGTAGGTATATAGGCAGGCAGATAAGCATTTAAATGATAAAGAAGAAAGTAAACCATACTAAAGGTATGAGTACCATTTCTACATTGTCTGAAGCAAGTCTCAACTATTCTGCAACAAACCATTCAAATTTACCCCCTCTCTCATGTTCAGGCAAATGTTAGGATTAAATCCCATGTTAATCAGGAATATATATATATATATATTTTACAAGGGATCTCTTTCAGCATATAAATAATTGAACTCCATCATTGCCAAAAGATGAAGAAAAGATTTGTGACAGCCTCAACACATTTCAGGTCTTAATAACTGTCAGGACCTGAAAAGGCCTTTTATCATGTCATAACATCATTGAACTTATCATTTACTTTTTCTCTTAAAACGTGTGTTCCTTGCTTTTCTGTGCTGCTTCACCCCCTCATAACCTAAACACCTTCCTGAAAGACAATTGGGGAGAGAATGGGAGTGGGATAACGGCTAAGCACAGCATTAATATTATCATTTTATCAAGCTCTAATTTTTGTTATATTTTTTTATTAAAAAATTTTTTTTTAAAAAAGAAAATACTGTAAGAGCTCAAGCTAATATAAAATTAGAAAAAGAAAGAAATCAGGGCTACATTGACAAGAAAGGAAAAAAGTAAAAGTAAATTAGAAAAGAAAGAAAAGAAGTAACTTCTGATGTTCTTTACAGCAGTTATAAATAGAATTATGAAGCTCTAAATGAAAGGGATGCACAGAGAAGTTTATATTATAAAGGAAATGATTTATGTTTATTAGATTTATATACTGGCCTTCTCCCAAGGGACTCAGGGTGGTGCACAGCCATAATAAAACAATGAACCCTATAACATTTAAAAACCCATTTAAAACAGAATTAAACAAATTTGGCCTTCTTAGTTAAAAACCCATAATTTAAAATACCCAATGCCATAATTTATGGCATTGATATGAGCCCACCACTACTTTTCATTTTCAGAAAACATTGAGAAAAACATTATTATATGCTCTGCACAAGAAACAATATGTACAGTACTTTATTTTTAAATTGTGAAATGATATAATAGCAGCCACTTAACAAGAACATGTGAAATATGATTTTTTGATTTTTGCTGTGCGAAAACAGTCCAGTTGAATGGCATTATCATCTGCTGTTTCTAAGTATTAAATTTTTCAAGTGCATGCACAACCTTTTAGTCTGCTTCTGTAACGTAACAGTTTGATCAATACCTTTAATGACAGTGCATTAAAAAAAAAGCCGTTAAGTAAACCAGTTGTGAAGGTTGCTACTTCTTTTCAAGCAGACAGTGGCTGAAGGCAGAGATACTCCCAACGCTATCCAAGGTTTCCATGATCCCTGAGCTAAAATATCCCAGTCATTATGCTATTACAGCCTATAAATGTTTGATCACTCAACCTGCAATTTTTGCATGGAAAAAAAATGTACCAAGATAAAGAGATTGATCAGTTTTGTAGTGAGCAAACTGTGGTCTGTGCTGGACAGTCTCTATTCTATGAATCAGGTTACAATTTATAAAACCAAGAAATGGGGAAAGGGTTCTCTCTCTATATATATTTAGATTTTTTTAAAAAAATCCTGTCCTTTTTTTAATATACAACTCAAGGCAGCAAACATACAGTCATGTAAAAAAGTAAGTACATCCTCTTTGAATTCTATAGTTTTACACAATAGGATGTAGTAAAAATGTCCATAGCAGCTCTTAAAAGTAGGTAAATTCAACCTCAGATGAACAACAACATATTATATATTACACCATGACATCATTTATTTATTCAATTTTTGTAAAGGCCAAAATGGAGAAGACATGTGTGAAGAAGTAAGTACAATCTTCCTGCTTCCATAGGCAGGAAGAGGCTAAGTAGTAGCTACCGGTAGGTACTGCTAACCAAGTGCCCTTGATCAATTGATGATCAGCAAGTGTGGACAATCTCTATAATGGCTGAAATTTTAGGAGTTTGCTGGTCTCCAGCATTGAGATGTGTGTTACCACAGTGCCAAAGAATAATTTATCATCAATGATCTTAGAGAAGCAATTGTTGCTGCCCATCAATCTTGCAAGGGTTATAAGGCCATTTCCAAACAATTTAAAGACCATCATTCTACAGCGAGGAAGATTATTCACAAGTGGAAAACATTCAAGACAATTGTCAGTCTTCCCAGGAGTGGACATCCCAGCAAATTCACCCGAAGCTCAAACCATGCAATCTCAGAGAAATTGCAAAAAAGCCAAGAGTTACATCTCAGACTCTTACAGGCTTCAGTTAGCATGTTAAATGTTAAAGTTAATGACAGTACAATTAGGTCTTTGGCAGCGTGTCAAGGGAGATAAAGGTGGGTGCTTATTAGCCTTATCCCGAAGGACTGTGGCAGACTTCTGTCAGACTCTTTACAAACTATTTGTGACTCATTACGGGCTGTGAATGAACACAATTCACAGCTGTTGAAATAAAAAATAGAGGTTTTGGGACTAATCATGTGCTTTTTACTGTCTCAGGAAGCCTAGGTCAAAACACCCTCATGACAAATCACTTTTATCAGCCTCCCATTTTAGATTATTCAGTAACTCTTGTTTTTGCAGAAACTTCAGGCACAAGATGATGGCACGAATAAAATGATGGCACAAACTGGTACTTTTGTGAGACTGAATATCATACTAAAGTTCACCCAGGAAGTTGCTCATGCAACTAATAAAGTGATTAGCATTTTTCTACCATGCTATTCTTCAACCTTAGAAACCCTAAGACTTGGTTTCTATTACCCTTTTCTCTTCAATCTTTGATGCTATCAAAACTCTTCTGGAATGAAGATGTTCCACCTCCACCCCATTTCCTTAATCCATGCAGTATTCTGCTTTGGTCACGGTTCCTTTGTTTAGTTTTACACATGCTGGTCTTTAGGCTTTTGTTCCTTTATACTTGTTCTATTGTGGGGAATGTCAATTTTTCTGTAATGATCTACTTAATAATACAACAATATAAGATCATGAAAACATTGCACTGAGATGTCAAATTAGAAGGAATGCCTACAGAATAATTTCTGCTACTACAACATTATTTTGAGCATTTTTGCCTTAGAAGGTTGACATTCTATTTGTGAGACTCCTATTTCAGGGCAATGCGGAAATTGCAAAATAATTTTATCACTAGAATCTATGGAAGATGACATATTCTTGGATTTCTGTTTTATTTGCACTCACACACTTTAATAACATATGTTATCCTGGTCTCAACATTTCAACTCTCATTTATTTGCCAATGTTGTTGACTTCCTGCTTTTCATAATACAATCATCCTCTTTGAAAGCAAATCAAAATGGAAATGATTGGTTGGAATTTAAAGGTTGAGTGATCAAAGCTCAAGGATTGGAGTCACAACATCAACAGGTTCATATGCAACATTTTGATCTGCTATTGATGTCACCTTTCCCCCCTTCTGGAATCAGAGTACTTCTGGATTGGACTGCTTGCTAATCCATAGAGCCATCTCATATTAATTCCTGGGAAAATACACTAGAACTGAGATGGCGAAACTATAGCATGCGAGCCGTCTTTGTGGGCACGTGAGCCGTCACCCTAGGTCAGCTCGACTGCACATACGCATGCGCCTCCCATCAGCCAGTTGATTTTTGGGTCTCTGCAGAGATGCACATACTTGTGTGGTAGGGTGGGAGGGGTCATGCACACATGCGAAGGGGGTGTGGGGGGATCATCCATGCATGTGCAGAGGGTGAGGGTGCAACACAACCCCCCATGCCCCATTTGGGGCCTAGCAGGCCTCCTTGAAGCTTCCTGGGACCAAAAATGGGCCTCAGGGGGGTGCTGCTCCGTGGCCCATTTTTGGTCTCAGAAGGCTTCAGGGAGGCCTGCTAGGCCCAAAATGGAGCATGGGGGGACGCATGTGCATGTGCAGGGGAGTGTGTATGCATGCGTGAGGTGCAGGGGGCACGCATGTATGAACGGGGGTGGAGGGAGCTTCGGAGGGTCATGTATGCATATGCAGGGGGCAGGGGACCATGGGGGGTCATGTGTGCATGTGCAGGGTGCACGGAGGGCATTGCGTTATGGGTGTGGGCACAGACGTGTGCGCTGTTGCACAGTGTGCACACTTTTGGCACCCGAGGAAAAAAAGGTTAGCCATCACTGCACTAGAAATTACTAAAGTAGAAGAAAGGTTCCTGGTTTCTAGTTATAGCAGAATAATATTGCAATTTTACCTAAACTTACCTAAACTTATGTTTCCAGTGAAATCAACAAACTTTTGTGCCATATACGAAAGCAACAAAACATTAACTGAAGATCTACCCATTCCACATATTTGCTTCTTCCTTTCTCCCCTTATATTTTAAGAACAACAGCAGGTGCATGCAGATGACCTGACCCTTTTTCCTTCATTATCTTCTTACACCAAAAACAAAAGAATAAATATGAAGCTCCGACAGCCGCAGCCAGTAATATGGTTGTCACTTGGCTTCCTTACCAACTGATTATATCAAACTGATTATATCAGCCTTCCATCCTTTCAAGGTAGGTAAAATGAGGACCCGGATTGTGGGGACAATAAACTGACTTTGTATAAAAAAGAACACCGCTTAGAGGGGGTCCGAAAGCCCTACTAAGCAGGTATATACAAAACTATGAAGGCTATTGCTTAATGCATTGTAAGCTGCCCTGAGTCTCCGGAGAAAGGCGGCATATAAATCGAATGAATGAATGAATGAATGAATGAATGAATGAATGAATGAATGAATGAATGAATGAATAAATAAATAAATGGCACCATCAGCTGAGGAAAGAAACTGAAGCTATGGATCAGATTCAGGCTTTATTTCTTGCAATGAAGAAAGCTACAAGTGGCCTTTCCAAACAAGAGAAAAGGTTAGAAGATTGGACTTGAGTCTTTTGATAACTCTGGGATGGACAGTATCCAGATATCATCCAACTGCCAATATATTTTTTACAAAACACTTAAAGATCTAAATGAAGCCTACATTAAACTTCATGCTAGTTAGGTTAGTTTATCAACAGTTTCTTGGCTTTGAGGACTTCGTTGAAGCCCTTTCCCCCTTTTTCTCTTTCTCTATAAACAGATATATATGGTATTTCTTCTTTCCCTTGAAACACAGATTTATTGTAAGAAACTGAGGCTATCTTGTTGGCACTATTCAGAGACTCCACCAAACTTATGCACTTTGCTAAATTAAACCTGCCAGGATAATACCTTTCTATAGGACTCCATTGAAGTTGGGAATTAATTCCTGCATTTTAAAATTTCAAAGGACTATTATAAAATAATATCATCAAATATTATTAGTTTTATTTTATTTGAAACTGAGTGGTCTATTATTTTGCTAATGACCAATTCAAAGGCAGTTTTCCAATAAATGAAATTTCAACACTTGAGCAAAACAAAGTCTCATTTCCAGTTCATTGGCAATTTCTAAGAGTCTCTTGTTCAATCTGTCTTCAAATCTGTTCCAAAAGGAAGAATAAGACTACATTTTAGTTCAGCTAAACTGCATATATTCTATATTCTCTCTAAGTGAAACCTTAAAGAGAAAGATGAAAGGTATGATTGTGTAGAGCAGGGCGGTCAAACTCTTGGATGGCTATGGCCATGCCTGGTTTAACAAAGAGGAAAAAAGTCAAGATACGTCACGTAACAATGCTGTGATGATGCAGGTTGACACCCCTGATGTAGAGCAATCAAGGTTTTCTTCAGAAAAGTTTGATGCCATATTGGATGATCTTAGCTTAAAGTCCATTCATGAACCTAACAAAAAATTGACTTGGAAACTGAAATATCTAAATATTTAATGGTAGATTATTTGTTGAAGAAGCCTGGCATTTCATAACATTTTTGGTGGCTTTGATTGAACCCATTGGATGGAGCCTAGTCCATGTATGGAGTCAAGGCAATTATTCATTTACCCCTTCTCACCCAACATATCCCATCAAATGAGCTGTGTCTGCATATTCAATATCAGTATTCCCCATGAGCCTAAAGTTATTTCCTTATGGCCTGAGGGAATGAAGGCAGGCATGGGAGGTTGTATATTTGGCCCAATTCCTTCCTAACATGTCTATTAAATTATATTTCAAAGAAACAATGAGAAAAATAAAAGATAGCTTTACCAAAGCCCCCAAGCTATCGAAATTGAAATATATTATTTTTTTAAAAAAAATCAGTGCTCTTTTACAAGGCATGCCAGACAGAACAACAAAATTCACGCTGAATTGCTCTAGAAAAGAGAAACAGAACTGTAATCATTGAAAACCATATTATCCATGCAGGGTTTTGATTTTAAAATTAAGTTTGAAATATAACTAATTCTCTCATTCCATTTATGAATCCCACTTAAGAGTACTCAGTTCTGATTTAAGATTCCAGAAATGTCCTGACCCCAAAGGGAGTCTTATTCAATTAAATGCATCTTTTCCAATTAATATATTTTATTAAAAACCATAAGCTTCCCTAAGCTGCTGGAGTGAGTAAACTGAAGCAGTTTTAATATTTTCTTTGATTATTTTCTTTTTTTCCAGAGGAATGAAATGAACATTTCAGGCAAATTAAAGCCAGATTTCATTGAAACTTCTTTTCTTCAAAATATGTCAAATACCTGTTGTTTTTGGATATGATGGGATGAAATTTACTACAATACACTTTCTGGTGGCAAGCACCTATGCCACAATTCACAAATCCATTGAAGGTTGCTTATTATTGATTTATTTATTCAGTTTGTATGGCCGCTCATCTCAAACAAGTGACTTTTATTTCTACAAAGGGGATTCTATGTCTATGGAGATTCTCTGTCCTTTGGGGAAATGAAACAACCACTTCATGAATGCATGATACAACATAGGAAAACAAACACATCACATCAGAACTAGATTCAGCAATCCATCTGCATTTAAATGACAGAGGCCACTCCTTTGAAGACAATGAAGTCCATATTTTGGACAGAGAAGATCACTGGTTTGAAAGAGTGGTTAAAAAGGCCATATGTGACAACATTGAACAGCCCTCTCTCAACAAAGAGGGGGAGAGATATGACATCACCTATCTCCAGTCTATAACACAGTCCTTTCAACAGTTCTAAGAAGGCTCCACACTTACTTCCGCTACTCAGGTGACCCTCATGACAGATAAACCTCCAGTTGACCTTAACGACCCACTAAAAGAATGCAAATGACCAGCTGTCTACAAGGAGTATAAATTCTTCCATTCCCCACCATCCAGTCAGAGCTGAAGAAGCTTCTTAGATGAGAAGTGAAATGTCTCCAAACAAAAACCAGAAAGTCCAGTTGCCTCTTGAAAAAAAACATCTTTGGTACAAAGGGGAAGGGAATTCAATGGTTGGCTAATCTAGTTCAGATAATCCAGACTGCTACTTAACTGCTCAGAACAAAGTTAGTTGGTCAATGACCTGATGCCATACAACAAATGGTTTTTAAAAAAATCGTGAAGAAAATCTGTCTATATATCTCAATGGGTAAGCAGATGCAACCCTGAGAGAAGCTGTCATAAAGTTGTTAGCAAGTGATGCAAAAGCCATGCTCACAGAAGTTTCAATTAAATCTGGCTTTAATCTGTCTTAAATTTTCATTTCATTCCCCTGGAAAAAAAGAGAAAAGACTTAAAGAAAATATTAAAAACTGCATCGCTTTAACCACTCTATGCCTCTGATAAAATGAGCTGCAGCTCAGGAAAGCTTATGCTTTTTAATAAAATATGTTAATTGGAAAAGATACATTTAATTAAAACTGACTTCCTTTGGGCTAGTATATATGCAATTATACTGTCATTTTGATATACAAGTAGTCCTTGTTTAGTGACTGCCTTTTTGAAATAAACGTTCACAGTTAAAATGATGACGAAAAGGTAACTTTGCAACTGATCTTCACATTTACCACTTTCTTCCCAGGTCTGTAAAGCAAAGGAAAGCTGAAGTAAGAACATTAGCATAGACGCAGTTTTACTTAGGAATTGCTTTGCTTAAGGACTGAATTGCTGGAGCCAATTGTGGTCGCTACATAAGGGCTATCTATATATGATATTGCCGCGGTGGTTCATGAGGTCAGACGCTGAGCTGGCACTCCACTGTGGTTGGCAGCTTGGCAGTTCGATTTCTGTGAGCGAATAAACCGCATAGGGACAGGAAAGGAAGTCCCCCCCCCATTGCCTATTGGTATTCAGGCGTCCCACAGGTAAGATAAAACCACCCAAAAAAATTTCCTTTCATAGAGGCAGCCAGCCGCTTCGGTGATCCCTGGCTAACACGTGCCATATGCTAAATAAATAATAAATTGCCCAGTTGAAGTTTGTGTTTAAATGCAGTCACTTTAGAGTTAAACAATAGTGACAGAATCCATCAGATGTTGTCTAAGATAAATGAAAAAAAATGCATTGTTATTACAGAGCAGGGTTATCCAACTATTAGGCCTGCCCAAATCATCCAGTGAAATGCCCTTGTGGATTTGTTCCTTGAAGCTACAAAGCAGCTGCAGCCACTTGAAATTATGGTCCAGGGACCATATCAAACACTCCTAATAAACTCCACAAAAATCTGCTGAACTATCTCCAAGGCTAAGAAGCAATGTCCTTAATAAAGAAAAGGGTTTTGTGATTAATGATATTTTATCAGCCTATTCCAACATTCCCCAGTGTTTTTTTGACATTTATTAGCTAAACAGATGGCAAGCAATAAAATGTATCAGAGGAGAACAAATATTATAAATAAATAAGTGAATAAAATAGCGAATGAGTGAATCAATCCCCAGGCAAGGAACTTTTGACAGTTGGGACATTTGTACTGATAGAATCAGAAATCTAGATATAATGTATAGAAGGTTGGCTTGAAGTTGAAGATGCTGACACATTATTCAACCTCGAGATTGTAGTGATGGTAATCTAGAAAAGCAAAATCCAGCAGTCTGAGGAACAAGGTTAAAATTCCACTGAGAATTCTAGAACTAGTTGGCACTAGCCAACACTCAAAACTAAGCAGGCATATTTTAAATGTAAATGCCGTAGTGTAGTAATTATAAAACACATGTACATATATGGTAATAACCATTACAGCCCTACATGGCATGGGATGAGAATATTTGAGGGACCACCTCTTCCTGGTTACATCAACCTCTTCCATCCAATCAAGCAGGAGAGGTATTTTATGGGTCCCTCCCAGGGGTGAAATGTTACTGGTTTGCTCTGGTTCAGGTGAACCGGTAGTAAAAAAAAAAAGCTTTAAAAAGTAAAAAAAAAAAAAAAAAGGTTCCGATGATCACAGCTATGCTGCACGAGCACGGGGACTTTTTTTTTTAAAAAACTTTTTTAAATTATTGGTTCAGGTGAATAGGTAGTTTAAAAAATTCTTTAAAAAAGTAAAAAAGATTCTGACGTGGCACAGCTGTGATCATTGGAACCTTTTTAAAAAAATTTTAAAGCATTTTTTTACTACCAGTTCGGGCGATTAGGTAATAAAAATGCTTAAAAATTAAAAAAAAAAGTTGGCCATCCCCATCCAGTCACATGATCCCCCACCAAGCCTCGCCCACATAACTAGCAGCAAAAGTTTTTACATTTAACCACTGGTCCCTCCACTAAAGAATGTATTATGACAAGACCCAGGAAGAGAGACTTTTCTGCAACCACCCTATGGAAGATCCTCCTCCTCAGAACTTAGACTGGCCCCAACACTGATGGCCTTTAGGAAGGATTTGAAAGCATTGAAAGTATCTTTGTGCCTGGAGGTCTGGTAGTAAAGTTGAGTCTTTTCAGTGTTTGTACCGAGTGTGGTTGCATTCACCTGCTAACTCTGATTAAGTTTGTGTTTAACTGAGCTTTTAATTGTTGTTTCAGTATAGTTGTATGTTTGTTGCAGTTATTTATAATTTTATTATCACTGTTATTTTCAATTATTGTGGGCAACCCAGAGTCACATATATGAGCTAGATGGCTATTCAAATCTAATAAATGAATACATGCATTAATAAATAAGTATACATGCTTACATGTTATTCTGAACCAACTGAAAATTCTGGATGGTCTTCAAGAACAACTCCATCAAAGGAATGTTGCAGAAGTCCAAGTGGGAAGTGACCATGACATAAGTGAGGATGACTATGAGTGGTACATTTGGTGGACAAGAAGAACTTGTCCAAAGGCCCTCTGACCATAGCTGCCACCTGTTCTTCCTCCCCAAGTCCGTCTGAGGGAATGTTACACTTCACAAGAATTGAAGAAGGTAACTTCCTCAGGCTGAGTTTACTTTCTAATTGAGTTCAGTTCAAAAAAACTTTACCTTTGTGTGCTAAAATCATAATCAACACCTACATCTTTATTTTTTTTCCTAAATCTAGATTTGGAGTCTAATAAAGGAGAAAGTCTCTCTGAACCTTACCCTTTAATCTATGCTTTAATCAATGCAGTTCTCAATTTAAAAAATCAGTGAAAGAACATGCACTAAAATATTACAGGAAAAAACGTTGATAAAAGCAAATGTGAAAATACTGAGAAAAATACATATATAAATGAGTTTGTTTATTTATGGGCTTTAAAATAAATTAAACTGTAAATACATTTTTATTTATTTAAAGATTTTAAATAAATAAAATTTAAATAAATTTATGCTGATTTTTCCAGCAGTACTTTTAGCTTCATGTGTTTCTACATCTATTTTTGTAGATATAGAAATGCATCAAGCTAAATGTACTGCTGGAAAAAAGAAAAATTAAGTGGAACCAAAACTGACAGATTTGCCTATTCCTGATCACAGCATAGCACATGTTCAGAATAATCTTTGATGGCATTATTTTATAGTCGTAAGATGCATATTTGTCTGAAATAATTTCATACTGCTATGTAACTAGTCATTCCAATTTTTCAGTTCCCTGAATAATTCTTTTTCTTGGTTGCCATCAAGGCAATGTAATTTTTTTGAAATCAAACATTTCCAGGGTAATCATTTTATACAAAACAAATCTTAAATGCTTTTGATGCTTCGTGATGAGCAAAACCTAAATATATCATTCCTCCCTCCTGCCCCCATTTCAACTGAGAGTTCAGGTAAACTAAATCTTCTTATTCACAAATTGCACAGGTTCACTTTCACAAAATATAGTGAGCTGAATGTACAGAGTAAGTGTGATGTCTCTAATCATGTAGGAAATCAACTGCAATTTCATTGGTAGCTTTTATTATTTATTAATATTAGAAACTATTTGTCTGTGAACTACCTGTCAATCAGAAGAGAGGGCATCTACATCTATGCTGAGTTGATTAATTGCTCATCTTGAAGAGTGGGTCACTTTGAGAATACAGATAAAGCCAGATGGAAGACAATTGCTTCTTGGTGTCACTTGACTAGGCCCAGCTCCATTATGTCATCTTCTGGCCATCTGCAGCCTAGGGAGAACTACCTCTGTGTAATGCAGCATAAAACATTTGGAATTCCATTGCCATTTGCTCCCGCTTGAAAGTCTGGTTCCATTGTGTTCTCTCATAGACTTTGGACTACTGCTTATCTCCCATTTAAAAGAGGAATTCTAAGCTATTTGTCAACTGCATAATATCTCAGGCTGATACCATGATCCTTTTGGAATTCTTTTTCTCATGGCAAGTTGCAATACATTGGATATGCAGAATCACATCATAAACTTTAGCACCAGGAGGAAACAAGGTATTGACCTCATAAGATACACTCCAAGAAACATGAACAATGACACATTAATTTTTTCTGGCATTTGAGATTTTAAAAAAAATATATATATAGTGTAACCCTCTTCTAAATTGCCAGATAAATCTGCTTAGGACAGCAGCTCTGCAATATTAATATAGATAATGTTATCAACATATTTTTCCTATTAAGGGACTGTATCAATAAACTAGTCATTGGGTTGAGAAAGGGAACTGCGTGAAAGCAACATATTTTGAATTTATTGAGGTTTTGAGGCCTTCCATTCATCTTAAACTTTAAACAAAGTCGAATTAGTTGTGCTCATGTGTATAATAGCTTATCAACTGACTTAATTAAACACCTCAAAGTGTAATTGCTCATGTTGAGACATCAATACAAACAACTGTTTCAAGCAGGAATCCAAAGGGAGTAATTATTAGCCCTATTCTTATTTAGCATTTCTATAATCAGTGCCTGCTGATAAAATAAATCTTATTAATAAGATTTAAGGGTAACCGAAATTGTATATAAATCATGAAAATGGATTGCAGTTGCCTTGGGAATAACTCCATGGGAAAAATATCCAACAACAGCAACAAGAGCAAAAACTATTTTAATTGAATCCAATGCAAGGAATTCTATTGGAATAATTACATCTTTCGCAGGACTTCTGGATGTTTTTCCTGATTGTTGAGCATGTCTGTCAGAAACAAAATGCAGAATCTTGGCCTGATCCAGGATGACTATTCTTGTATTTTTAATGTAGGTTGGTATGATTTTGGAGTCCAACAATTTTGGAATTATTTGATAAGACTTTACTATGCTATACAATGATGCTTCTAGATGCACAGCTTGTGGAATTTCCTATCAATCTAAGGACACTGATTTACTGTTCTATTTTTCTGTTTTTATTGGTGCTGTCTGGATCCCTCTTCCATAGAGATCCATGAATGAAATAACGCCACAATACAATAAAAACCTCATTTGAAAATGCTTCCTACCTGAAATAGTTTCTAGGTGTTGAACAACTCATCTTGTTGTTCATGGCATTTTTAAACGAAAGCACTAAATAATTTTTTGGAAATATATTCATTACTCCTCTTTCACCAATTCTTTTAACTCTGTATTTCCCATCTTTGACATCTACTGAAATAAAGATGTTGATGATCTATAAAAGCTCCCATGTTCAGATGATGGATGGTCTTGACATCCATTTGAGAGAATGGATGAATTTGGTTGGTAGAAAAGAAGATGAGAAAGTGAAGACAGGAACATGATGGCATTCTTCAGTTATTTAAATATAATTACATGAAGAGGGATGTGAACAGTTCAAGATAACTGCTGATCACATGATTTAAAAAATCTGCTGTTGCAGCTATATAAAAACTCTGTAATAACTAAATAGAAAATGCTACTGTATAAACATTTCTCTTACATCACATGGCTGCCAGAATCTCGGTGATCCCACTCCTCAAGAGATTAATGTGGCTCCCACTTTTGTTATGTTTAGAAAACTGCTAAAAACTTGGTGGTTATCCTGAGGTTTGCAATTGGAGAGGGGGTGTCATTAACTTTGGTATGTCTGTCTGGTTTTGTTTTGTATGTCAGTGTTTATGTCCAGTGTAACATCTTTTTTTTTTCAATATCATTCTTGTAGCCTATTTGTAAATCCACTTTGAACTCAGTCACGAACTTTTCAGGAAAAAATTGGTTCCTCTTCCATAATATTTTTACACACTCTTTCCAGAGATACAAATGTCAGTGTTGATTCTATTAATATTACCTTCTGAGTTCATTGATCAAAAATACCTTTCAATGTTTCCAGTGTTAGAGTATTTTGCTTTATCCTGCAACTGTAAATTGAGTTTATATGCTCTTCTCCAGTGGTGGAATTCAAGTCATTTAACAACCAGTTCTCTGCTCTAATGATTTCTTCCAAAAACGAGTTTGCCAAACTGCTCAGAAAATTAACAACCGGTTCTCCTGAAGTGGTGCGAACTGGCTGAATCCCACCACTGCTCTTCTCCTTTAATTGTAATCTTTAGTGCACTGTAGTATTTAATTAAAAAAAAATACATTATTTTTTTTATTCAAAATGAAACCTTTTTTCTACAAAAAAGGATCTTTATAATTAATTACAGAATCTTATTATAAATTTATTAGAATTCTATTTATATGTTTCTGAAAATAAAAGTATTAATCAGCTTTTTGCTGCTTATTCAAAAAAAAGATTTTTTTTAAATCTTAAACTTTTAATTAATTCCCCCCCCCCCCCCAAAGTGTTGAAGGAAATTAACCTGCTGGTGTAAAGCTTGTCTATCCAAAGATTTGTAATAGCTGAAAAGCAGTTGACAACAAATTTCCAAAAGTGATTAGAAAAGGAAATATGCAAACTTAAGTGTCCTTTCAAAAGTGGTAAATACAATTCGAACAAGATGGCTATTTCCTCATCTCCCAATGCTCTAAATCCACTGGAGACCTCTGTATTGGAGTTTCCTCAAGAGAAGAAAATGTATAGAGAACTTGTGAGTGACCTGAAGTCCTCTTCTTATCCAGAAAAGTTTTGAAGAGTCGCTCTACTCATTGTTCTTTCATTCAGCTGTGGTCACTGACTCCACTTTTCATGGAGCCATTTTAGCACAACATTTCTTCCTCCAGAATTCCAGGTAATCCTTGTTTAGTGACCACCTGACAGCTCGTTAAACAAAATGGTTGCCAAGTAAAACTACAATTGTGCTAACTATCTTAATACAGTTTTCCTTTGCTTTAGAGAGCTATGAAAGTTGTAAATATGAGGATTGGCCATAAATATTTAATGAGTGACCCCTCACATCCTGGACATAAACTGTTTCAACTCCTACCCTTAAAACGACACTATAGAGCACTGCACACCAGAACAACTAGACAAAAGAACAGTTTTTTGCTGAATACCATCACTCTGCTAAACAAATAATTCCCTCAACACTGTCTAACTAGTTACTAAATCTGCATTACTATTAATCTTCTCATCATTCCTATCATCCATCTCGTCCCACTTATGACTGTATGACTGTAACCTTGTTGCTGATATCGTTAAGATTTATATTGACTGTTTCCCTAAGACTATCATTAACTGTTGTACATTATGATTCTTGACGAATGTATCTTTTCTTTTATGTACCCTGAGAGCGTAAGCACCAAGACAAATTCCTTGTGTGTCCAATCACACTTGGCCAATAAAGAATTCTATTCTATTCTATTCTATTCTATTCTATTCTATTCTATTCTATTCTATTCTATTCTATTCTATTCTATTCTATTCCATTCCATTCCATTCCATTCCATTCCATTCCATTCCGAATAGATAAATAATAAAGTTACTTTTTCATTACTATTACAGCTACAAATGATCGCTCACTGAGAACTACCTATATTGCTTTTCTTTGTTCGACAGTGATGCAAAATATAAAATAGGCATACATGTATATAGGTCCATACTGTTGATATATTGATATGTAATCAAAAGCAATTAATTTGTTCTCAATTTACTTACAGTTTAATGATTTATGAGCTGCTGCCTCAAAAATACCGACTGCCAGCAGATTTGGGCTGAATTCCAATAATCACTCAACCTTAAGCATATCCATTTTTGGAGTAAAATGCTTAAGTAATAATCTCATCAAGAGTAAATTACTCTGGTAGTTATGCAAAACTAAATTGGCCCATAGACTTTAAATTTGCAAAATTTAACCAACCAAATAATAAAAATAACCTGCAGTTGTTAATGTTTTAGTACAAATAAGCTTTCTATATAACCTTGATTGAAACTGCAGTTAGCCAACTGAAATTTGTTCTGATCATAAGATTTGATACACTACTATTTGAATGCAATTTCTAGCACAAATGTACATCAAGGATGCAAAATGGTATTTTCTACATGTATGGTTGACAGCTGACAAGTGTCAGCAGCTGGTAGTTAGGAACGCAAGAGATTCTTTCAGGTTGCATCTTTTGCTGTCATTAAACTCTCATTGATTCCTATGAAACCATTATAAAGTATAAAGCAAGACACTTTGTAGATGCATGCTTAAATATTCTTTTGACTCTGCAAAACACTTATTGATTTCTATGAACTATGTGACCAGAATCCCACACCCAATAATCTTTCATTTGACGAACATCTTTTTTCTATGTAGGGCAGGTCTTCCTGTTGTTTCCTGTAAACCTTTAAATCATTTTTTTTTCATTCTCTGATCAAACTTAAAACTTTTCTTGTTTTCAGATGTGTTTTCTCTATAAAGGATGTGGTTATTAACTCTTCCATTATATGTCAGGCTGGGAATTAGATTTATCAAATAGTGATGTAATGAATCATACAAAACAGCTTGTACTTATGGGCTAACGTTAGCATCTGGGAGAGAATTTTAAAAAAGAAAAAATGTCCTTGAAAACAGGGGAAAAGTTGCTAATTAAGCAGTGGATTCTGAATTGAATTGGAATAGTAAAACTAAATATCCTATATAATAATCAAATTATTGCCCAAGACCAGAGGTCAGCAACCTGTGGCGCATGTGGCTCTTTCACTCCTCTGCTGCGACTCCCTGTCATTCAAAATATGCATCACAACCGCCAATGTGTGACACCCGCCGGCACATGATTTATTGAGCTTTTCAACCCCTGGTAGGCCAATGATGGATAAGTTCAAGAAAAGAAAAGTTTCAGAAGAAAAAATAACATTTAATTCAACTACATACATTAGTTTTGTAGCCACTCAAGAAATAGTCACGCACGGGAAGCGTTTTGTGGCTCCTGGTGTTTTGTTTTTTTTTCCTGTGGGAAACAGGTCCAAATGGCTCTTTGAGTGTTTAAGGTTGCAGACCCCTGCCCAAGACAAAACTGCTCTTGAAGGTTTCTAGTACTGCATCAAGAGCCATGGTCCCTTCATCTGCTTCAGGAATCAAACTTCATCTGCTTCAACAAATGGACTCTATTTGGTTCCCCAAGTTTTGTTACAAAGAATATAGACTGCCCTGAACCTTTAGCTAGTTGGAGACTTTACCAAAAGGCTACACAGAGCTGGCCATGATCATAACCTTGTAATTGGTTGCTGATCCCAGATTATTTCTGTCTCTTCAGTTCTTGTCCAATTCCAGGGTTATTTTATTTTAAAGACAAAAAACATAAATTTAAATATGATACTGATAAGGAAAGGCTGCTTTCTCATACCATTCCTTAATTTTAGCTGCCCTTCTAGTAAGAATAATTTGATATGGATTGTGCTTTTATAGCTTTGTTCACTCCACGCTCCCATGTCATTTGGGGGAAAATGACTTTCGTGTACTCTTTTCTGAAGCCTTGTTATTTTCATTTTAATTCCTCAAGGGATATATTAAGAATGTTCAAAAAAGGAGAGAGCTCAGCAGTTTTTGCCATGAAATTATCCACTATTCTGATTTAGGTTTGTAAATGAATCTCAGGAAAAATAGGATCATGTATGTTGCAATTTTTTAGTGGCTTTTTGTATAGCCACTAACGTAAATGCCAATAGGGAATTTTATCTAAGACAAGGTCAGCACAAGATTGAAAGAGTTGCCAGCTGCCCAAATAGCTTGAACCAAACTCACAATATCATTACTTAAACCATTAGACATTTTATCTCTGTAACTGGAGTGCCTCATTTTTAACCATTTGTCCACACAACTGTTCTGCTTAGATGTATGGCCGATATCATTCCTAAAAACAGTCATCATTTTTCTTCTATAAGATCCTCACTTACAGGGCATCTTATAGTTTAGTTTCTCTCCTATAATTGTGGCCTCACAACCAGTGGTGGTTAAACAGTGGTGGAGGAGCCTGGATAGTTCAGCAGACTAATGCATTGTGCATTGTGATTAACTCCAGCTGTCTTCAATTACTGTAAGTTTGAATCTCACCAGGCTCAAGGTTGACTCAGCCTTCCATCCTTTTTAAGGTAGATAAATTGAGGACCCAGTTTGTGGGGGCAATAAGCTGACTTTGTATAAAATATACAAAAGTATGAAGGCTATTGCTTAATGCATTGTAAGCCGCCCTGAGTCTCCGGAGAAGGGCAGCATATAAATCAAATTAAA
This sequence comes from Masticophis lateralis, assembly GCA_030761175.1. Taxonomy (NCBI): domain Eukaryota; kingdom Metazoa; phylum Chordata; class Lepidosauria; order Squamata; family Colubridae; genus Masticophis; species Masticophis lateralis. The sequence continues at coordinate 261,258,563 of JAUDYJ010000001.1, forward strand.
AAAATAAAGGTTTGTGAATCCTTTTGAATTTTCAATATTTCTCCATAAATATGATCTAAACCTGACCTGTTCTCCACACAAGTCCTAACACTAGATAATGAGATACCCAGTTAAACAAATGAGTCAAACACATTATATTTGTTCATTCATTTATTGAGGGAAATAATCTACATATTTGTGTGTGGCAAAATAAGTGAACCTGTGCTTCCAGTACCTGGTGTGCACACTCTGGGACAGCAAAAATATCTGTTCGAACTGTTCTGTCTATTGGCTTGGCCTTGTTCCTTACAGAACAGCTCCAACTCAGAGATATTGGTGGACTTCCTCACATGAAAACTGCCTGGTTCAGGTCCTTTCACAACATTTCTGTAGGACTAAGGTCATAACTTTGACTTGGTCATTCTGAAGTATTACTTCTTTTTTCTGCTTTAACCATCATGTAGTCATGTGTGTTTTGGGTCTTGCAGAATGACCTTTTTCTTGAGCTTCAGTTCACAGAGAGATACTGTACTGGGACATTTTCCTGTAGAATTTGCTGGTACAATTCAGAATTCTTAATTCCATTAATGATGGCAAACAGACCTGGTCCAGAGGGAGCAAAGTAAGCACTGATCATGTTTGGTGTTTGGCTCTGGACCAGCTGTGCTGCTCTAGAAGCAGCAAAGCAAATTCAGACCATGCCACCACATGTTTCACAGATGGGATAAGGGTCTTATTTTGGAATGAAGCGTTTGCATTTCACAAAACAAAATGATTTTAATTCAAGCCAATAAGTTTTATTTTGGTCTCCTCCATCCACAGAACTTCCTTTCAATAACCTTGGTGAGCACAGAGCACAACATATGGTTCATCCATAATGCACTTCTTAAGATCTGTCATTTGGACCCTTTAGCATTTTGCACAAAGACTCAGTAATAGAAATATACAGTTGGTCAATAATGCAAAGGGATACTGGGGATTCTGGAGAAACCCATTCCTGGGTCTTGGTTCTAAAAGAACGGGCATTCAGAATTCATGTATTTGTTGAAGATGCATACTGATTTTTAAACTGTGATACATTTGGGGTGTGAGACAGTGTCCATTGCTCCATTTATGCAGATTGTTCTGCTTAAGAAGTCCTATAAATCTTTGTGATGAGTTACAAAAGAAGTTCAAAGAATTAAAGCAGAAACTCTATCCATCAGTTCATTACAGACACTAATATCTCTTTCATTGCAAGTAACAACGCTATTGCAGAAATGAAAATCAAGGACCACAATAAAACAACTGTCACTAAGGCTAAATATGCACACCAAATTAATGACAGCAGCTACTGAATTGCTATGAAAATGTTGAAATCATAAATAGCTTCTGACTCTTAGGATTGATTATCAATACTAAAGGACTCAGCAGTCAAAAAATATGATCGTAAGATAGCAGTGAAAGCCTTGGAAAAGATATCAGGTGCTGTGGCGTTCGTATACTTACAAAGATCAGAATCATGGAGGTAATATATATTTTTTTTCTATGACATTCTGTGAAAGTAAAAGTTTGACTTAGAAGAAGCAAGATAGAAAGCTTATTGATGCTTTTGAACACTGATATTGGAGAAGATTCTGAGAATGCTACAGATAAAAAAAAATCAAACAAGTAGATCACAGAATAAATTAATTCAGAGTTCTCCAGCTGAGATACCATGACCAAACTAAAACTATCATGTTTTGGACACATTAGGCAAAGATCTTGCTCTCAAAAGTCTATAAGTGTCTTAATAGCACATAACCAACCCCACTTTTAATTAGGAAAAAAGAATCCTGAAAATGATTATTTTAATTCATCCTAGGATCAGAATTATACTTACATCTTTTACAGTGCTTCTTACATGCGCAGCAGGGTTGGGTTCTATTTACCTTTACTACCGGTTTGCAGCAGGGTTGCGTGTGTGTGCTCGCTTTGCTTGTGTGCGCACAGGCTCTTCTGCACAAGCACAGAAGCTTCTGGTCATGCACAGAAGCATTTTGATGACGTCGGGATCGGTGGGTGGAGCCTCCCGCCGGTTTTACTACTGGTTCTATAGAACCGGTGTGAACCGGGGGCAATCCACCACTGATGCACAGAGATGATTTATTAAACAGGGTTATGTCTGCGGCAAATGAAGGAGGGGACAGCAGAGAATTAGATGGCTGGATGGAGTCACTGAAGCAGTCGGCGTAAGTTTAAATGGTTTCCAGGGGATGGTACAGGACAGGAAGGCCTGAAGAAAAATTGTCCATGAGGTCATGATGGGTCAGACATGATTTTGTGTGTGGAAGTAAACAGTATTCCTCCCCCATACACACATCAGCTGTATTCAGTACAAAATCTATGGGATGTCCCATTCTCTGCCCTGGGACGCCCTCTCTGCCCCATGAGGTAAAGAACACTTATAGCAAGCTGAATTGACACTGAGTGGTCAGGGAGAAGTATCAGTCCGGAATCAGTAGCCCAGTAAACCATCTTGTTTCTATTCACTCACCATATTGCAATGATACTACAGCTAGCCCTGCTGATTTAGTGGAAAAAGAGAAATACAGGGGTGAAATCCAGCAGGTTCTGACAGTTCTGGAGAACTGGTAGCGGAAATTTTGAGTAGTTTGGAGAACTGGCAAATACCACCTCTGGCTGGCTCCAGAGTGGGGTGGGAATGGAGATTTTGCAATATCCTTCCCCTAGGAGTGGGGAGGGAATGGGGATTTTGCAGTATCCTTCCCCTGGAGTGGGGTGGGAATGGAGATTTTGCAGTATCCTTCCCCTGCCATGCCCACCAAGCTACGCCTACCAAACCACACCATGCCCACTAAGCCATGCCCACAGAACCGGTAATAAAAAAATTTGGATTTCACCACTGGAGCAATATTAATAAGGCCACAGAGATGGGTTTCTTTAAAGTATTCCATTAGGCTGTGTCTGTTTTTTTCTTTGCCTTATCATAGCCACGTTACAGGCCAATATTATAGTTGTAAACTTATGGCCACAATGGAGGCCAACATTTCTGTTGTTAAGCAAGGCATTTGTTAAGTGAGTTTTGCCCCATTTTACGACCTTCCTTGCCACAGTTGTGAAGTGAGTCACTACAGCTGTGTTAATAGCACAGTTGGTAAGAGAATCTGGCTTCCCATTTGACTTTGCTTGTCAGAAAGTCGCAAAAGCTGATCACATGACTTCAGGATGCTTCAACTGTCATAAATATATGCCAGTTGCCCAGCATTTGAATTTTAATCAGGTGGCCATGGGGATTGTGCAATGGTCATGAGTGTGAAAAACGGTCATAAGGCACTTTTTTCAGTGCTGCAGTAATTTTGAACAGATCACTAGATAAACGGTTATAAATCGAGGACTACCTATATAAGCTCTGATTTGATCAAGGACGCATAGCAAAGTGCCAAAACGTTCCTGGGAACCCAGCATTTTACTGTGTTATTGTTTGCATGCAAATAAAATTAAGATATATCTTCAAACTAATTTGGTTGTTTTAGGCGAGCCAGGGTTTGGTCACAATACATGTTATTTTTTTTTTTATTTCCAATTTTTTCCTTATCTTTAAAGGGGCAGCCTCTGCGAGTGGAAGGTCAGCTTTTTCCAAATGAATTTGAGTATTGATCCACTGGTTGCAACAGGGAATTGATCAACCAGCTAGTCACCCAAGCCTGACATCATAGGCTGAGAAGAGTGACTGGCCCAAGACACCCAGCTGGCTTTTGTGCCTAAATGCTGGTCAATATCTTGTTCAGTTTTGTATTGTCCTATCACTACCTTAATTTTCTTAAACCAATAATGTCTAGTACAACATTTTCTCCAGTATACCTATAAAGGTAAAGGTTCCCCTCGCACATATGTGCTAGTCGTGCCTGACTCTACGGGGCGGTGCTCATCTCCATTTCAAAGCTGAAGAGCCAGCGCTGTCTGAAGACGTCTCATGGTCATGTGGCCAGCATGACTAAATGCCAAAGGCACACAGAACGCTGTTACCTTCCCATCAAAGGTGGTCCCTATTTTTCTACTTGCATTTTTTATGTGCTTTTGAACTGCTAGGTTGGGAGAAGCTGGGGCAAGTAAAGGGAGCTCAATCCGTTATGTGGCACTAGGAATTTGAACCGCTGAGCTGCCGACCTTTCAATCGACAAGCTCAGCATCTTAGCCACTGGGCCACCGTGTCCCTAGTCTGTCTCTCTCTCTCTCTCTCTCTCTCTCTCTCTCTCTCTCTCTCTCTCTATCTATCTATCTATCTATCTTTAAAGGGGCAGCCTTTTAGCCTATGGCTGTTTCTGAAAAAATAAGTTCCTTCATTAGCTACATCAAAGACCAACATTTCTCAGGGGAAAGAATAAACTTTTTTTTCTTTTTTTAATCAAAGGTATCACTCCTGAACTCCCGTAATTGCATGCTATCTTCTGAGTTTAGCAACTAAATCACTTTATTTTCAACTCAGCTGCATTGTATTTGAAAGGGCAGTAAAGTTCCTTGAAGCATGGAAGGCTGTGGGGCTTGTGGATGTTCCCCAAGCCCTTAAATTATCACATTTCCCAATTGTCACCCTAGCAGGTCTTTCAAGCAGAAATGTGGCTTGCTGGCTTTTTCACCTCCTCCTCATAGAAATTGCCTATATTTTGTTGCATGCACAAGCAGAGTAAGTAATGCCTCTATAAGAATACAGAAGGGAGACTGTACACAAGCAATTTATTTTCCTTCTCTCTGTGTGTGAAAGAAGGGGTGAAGGGGTTTTATTATATACCAGGATTTGTGGTAGCCTGGGGTCGAGAGTAATTTCATTATGGTATTTGCTTGCTGTTTTTAGCATTCCAGGGTCAATGGAAATGGAAGCAAATGCCCCACCACCACCGCATGGTATCAATACTTCTAGGGAACGATGTCCTTTTAAAAACTGTTTTTTAACTTTTGTTCTTTATGGTGGTTGTACCTCCCCAGATGACTTCATGAAAAGGTTCAGGAAAAATGAGACTGAAAAAGTGCAAATACATATAGGTTCCACATCATCATCCCATTACAGGCAGTCCTTGACTTACAACCATTCATTTAGTGACCATTCAAAGTTACAATGGCACTGAAAGAAGTGAGCTATGACCGTTTTTCACCTTTACGACCATAACAGCATCCCCATGGTCAATCAGGATCAAGTGAGGTACTAATACCACTCTATAAAGCCCTAGTAAGACCTCACCTAGAATACTGCATCCAGTTTTGGTCATCACACTATAAAAAAGATGTTGAGACTCTAGAAAAAGTGCAGAGGAGAGCAATGAGGATGATTAGGGGATTGGAGACTAAAATATATGAAGAACAGTTGCAGGAACTGGGCACGGCTAGTCTAGTGAAGAGAAGGACCAGGGGAGACATGATAGCAGTGTTTCAATACTTGAGGGGCTGCCACAGAGAGGAGGGGGTCAAGCTGTTTTCCAATGCACCTGAAGGCCAGACAAGGAATAATGGATGGAAACTGACAAAGGAGAGATTCAACCTAGAAATGAGGAGGAACTTTCTGACAGTGAGAACAGTCAACCAACTCCCTTCGGAAGTTGTGGTAGCTTCATCACTGGAAGCTTTCAAGAAGAGATTGGACTGCCATTTGTCAGAAATGGTATAGGGTCTCCTGCTTGGGTGGGGGTTGGACTAGATGACCTATAAAGTCCCTTCCAACTCTGTTAATCTGTTTAATCTGTTACCTTATCTATATTCGGAGGCCTGGCAATTGGCATGTATTTATGGTGGTTGCAATACCCCGGGGCCCATTGATCACCTTTTGCGACCTTCTGACAAGTAAAGTGAATGGGGAAGCCAGACTCACTTAACAACTGTGTTACTCACTTAATAACAACAATGATTTGCTTAACAACAATGCCAAGAAATGGGGCAAAACTCATTTAATAACTGTCATGCTTAAGCAAAGGAAATTTTGGGCTCAATTGGAGTCATAAGTTGAGGACACTTTTGTCTGTATAATTCTCATGATATTACTAAAATAATGTGAAAACAAATTTAGATTGAGTCCCCCCCCCTCCCCCGAGATAGAATTATCTTTATCTCTTTGTTGCCATCTAGTGGTCATCCAGATCTTTTGCAGCCCGGATCTAATAGCATTAACTTCATGAAGTTATAAAGCCTGTAAAAAGAAAAGTGCCAGCAATTAGGACTCCAAAAATGAGCAGTAACTCCCACTCCCCCCAGCATTTGCTTCCCTGTTGGACATTCAATTCAGAAAAAAACAAAAACCCCTTCTTTCCTTGTGCACATAAAAAGACCAAAACAAAAGAAAAGCAAGCCTGTGCTTAGATTAAGGGAATGGATAGAGACCAACAGCAATAGAAGGCAGTGAACTGGTGAGATAACTTAACATTTTAAGGGAAAGAAAAATCTGCAGCCTGGAAAACATAAAGAAAATAGAGCAAGTATTGTAGACCAGTAGTGTCTCCAGACAACCAGGGAGGCAAAAGGGATGCAGGACTTATGCCAAGCGTTTTGGCAGAAAGTCAAAGGTTGTCAAAACAATATCAATAAAACCCAAACTTTCAAACACTGTTAGTCACTCTGTATGTGCTATAAAATTGGGAGGACAGAAAACACTAATGGAAGATGGAAAGCAAATCCTAACTATTGATATGACAGTATGTCAATTTTAAGAATCTCTTGATATAGCTTAAAAAGAAAGACATATGACAAAGAGCCCCAAATATATATATGTATGTATGTATGTATGTATGTATGTATGTATGTATGTATGTATGTATGTTTTCTGAGGTTTTTGCAGGTGTTTGTATGTAGGTCTTTGGTTATTCGGGTCTTCTCCCATGTAAAATTGGAAGGATCTTGGCGACGTTTCGATGAAGTCTCATTCGTCATCTTCAGGCTGGAGTTCTTGGCTTCGTGCTTCCGAGAACACCAGCCTGAAGATGACGAATGAGACTTCGTCGAAACGTCGCCAAGATCCTTCCAATTTTACATGGGAGAAGACCCGAATAACCAAAGACAGACAGACAGACAGACATTCATATATGTGTGTGTGTGTGTGTGTGTGTGTGTATGTATGTATATTGCACTTTAGGAAATGTTGTGAGGAAATGCTACTGAGAGAGAGATTCAGGCTTAATTTTTATTTATGGCCAATCCACTATCTTTCTTTATAGTTTTCTCATCACCATGGGATTTACCTTGGAACCACATATTTCAAACCAAAAAGATTACGAACATACTTCCAGGACAGAAAGTAAAGAACAACTTAACCAAGCTAAAAGGAGAAAGCTCACAGAACTGTGATGGCGAATCTATGGTACTCATGCCAGAGGTGGCACACAGCGCTCTCTCTGATGGCATGCGAGCCATCGCCCCAGTTCAGGTCCACTGCACATGCATGTGTACCTCCCACAGACCAGCTGGTTTTCAGGTCTCTGCCATGCACGCATGGTGGGTGGGGTGTTTGCCGGGGGGCCGTGTGGGGCGGGTGCAGGGGGGGTCACAAACCCATGTGCAGGGGATGGGGGTAGGTGCGGGAGGGCATGTGCATGTGCAGGGGTGGGGCGCTTGCAGGGGCCATGTGTGCATGCATGGGAGGGGGCACGTGTGGGGGGCCATGCACGCATTGCATTTTGGGGGTTTGGACACACATATGCTTTGGGCACTCGGTCCGGAAAAGGTTAGCCATGACTGTCACAGTACATTTGAAAATGTTTCTCAACTTTGGCAACTGTCAGGATCCCCGTTCGAATTCAGGAGAAATTTACAGACATTTAATACAGTAAGACACAATAAACATCTATTGCATGTTAGGATGAAAACAATAGAGTGTCTTTTGTAAACACGAGGGTATAAATCTGGCATATCTTCTTTCTGTTTATCATCTTAATAAATTGTTTTGCCTTATGTATTTCACTCCTAGAGCTAGGCAACTCTTAGTTACTGACTTAACTAACCTTTGCCCTGAGAAACTCTGGCTTCCCAAGAAAGTCCCAGATTAATTGTCAAATACATAGACTTGACATTCTTGAATTTTCAGCAATTTTCATGCTGGCTAGGTAATGTTAGGGGTTAAAATTTACATATCTAGAAGTTACAAGGCTGGGAAACGTTACTATCTTTCTAAGGAACTTCACCCAGGATAGAATATATACATATAAACCGAAGACATAAAGCTCTCTCATGCATATTTATCAACTGTGGAAAACAATTTCAATGATTTCAATGCTGTTTAAGTTTCTGTCTTGGCTGGGGGAAAAAAAATCTCTGCCATATGTATATTCTTATTTAGCAACCTATCTATAGTGAGTTGGCAGAAGGGTCCAAAGAAGGCTTCTATAAAGCCAATTATAATTTCTGGTATGTCATCAGGATTGCAAATGAGTTGAGTGACTTCCAAATTTTGTGGATTATGTCCTGCTTCTACTAAATAGTTGCAAGACATTATGCTGATGTGAATAGAGCAGCAAATTTTGATCTCTCTGGACTCCATTACTTGCTGGATAACATGTTTAGAATCAAAGGAGACTCTCCCGGCCTTTCAGATTTTTCTGTTTTGAAATCCAAATAACTCCTTTATAGCAATAGCACTTAGACTTACAGTATATACCACTTCACAGTGCTTTACAGACCACTCTAAGTGGTTTTACAGAGTCCACATATTGCCCCCAACAATCTGAGTCCTCATATTTCCGACCTCGGAACGATGGAAGAAAAAGTTAACCTCGAGCTGGTGACATTCAAACTGCTGAACTGCAGGCGGCCAGCAGTCAGCAGAAGTAGCCTGCAGTACTGCATTCTAACCACTGCGCCATTACAGCTCATGGTGGCACAGATAATGGAACCTGAAACCCACAGATCTACACAGTTTTGATTTAACTCACCAATAAACAAATCAGTGAGATTCCCCTCATCTTTTAATTTTTTTATTTGTTCATTTGATTTATAGTCTTAAGGATAATATTCCCTCCTCCAATGTTTCCTTCATCAACAATATAGAATCTGCTGGGCTGAGAGAAAGTGACCAAACAAAGTCATCAAGTGAACTTCAGTGGCTGAAGATGGACTTGAACATGGACTTGAACATAGACTTTATAGTCCTAGCCTTAGTCACTATACCACACTTTTATCAAGTCTACCAATACCAGCAGAGCAGACTCTGCTTCTTAAGGATACCATTCAGTGACACTTAATTCTATCTAAGCTAACTTTACAATATTGAAACTGAAACCAGTAGCCCGTAGCAGCAGAGTATCTATAAGGGATGGAACTAAACAGGAAATCCTAGATCTTAAGTGCTTCTAATGTACCTCTGCCAGAACAAGAAGCTCCTTGATTGGCCTAATGGCTTACAATCAAAAACAACTTCTAGTGCTAAAAAAAGCAAAACTAAAAACACCTGATTTTCTTTACTTTCTCACATACAAATATCAGCTGGGGTAATTCTTCTGCCTTGCATATTTTAAAAGCAGCATGCATTTTGAATTGAACATCTGCCATGAACTCTCGATGGACATTTTTGATGGATAATTTACCAGGCGGAATGTCTTGTACAATGCATTCTCTAGATAAGAACAGCTTGCCATATGCTGATTATTATCCTTTATGTGGGTCCTCTGCACCTACTTATATCCCCCTCCATACCCATGCACACTAGAAGAGCATCTCAATTGGAAATAGATTCTTTTCAATAGAACAAGTATCTTCTTCTGAGATGACACAGCTGTGTGAATGTTATGCGCTTGAGAAGATGCAACTCCATGAAAGCTGCTGGCAAATCTGTGTATTCTGTGTTTCTTGGCCAAAAGTAAACTATTACTTAATTATCCTGTCATCATGTCAGTTAGGTAATATTAGTATGTAAATATCTCAATTAATTTTCCAGACTGAACATACTGACAAATGCCTTCAGATTTTGATGGTAAGTGTGAATTGAATGGATTCTTCTCTGTGTGTGATTTAGTATAGGAACGTCTGTGCAGTGTACAGCCTAGATTTTCCCAAATCCAGATGAGAGATTTTACAGAAGGTTGTGGAGAATGAAAGAGCTTAGAACCTGTGGGACTTCCAGATTCAGACAGACAGATACTAGCCAACAATGAAGCATCGTGATAGTAGATACGGATCAGAAGATAATGATAGTGATTGATGTAACAATGCCAAGCGACAGACACTTATACAATAGTATAATAGAAAGAAGGAATATGAGAAGCTGGAGAAGTATTGGGGCCTAAAGGAGGAACCAGAAAGGATGTGGAAACTAAAGTCAATGTGGTCCCAGTGATGGTAGGAACATTCAACCGGCACCCTACAAATTGTTCTCTACTTCTTCTTATCCCCCAGACAGCAACCTTGTGAGATTGGTTGGGCTGAGAGAAAGTGACCGGTCCATAGTCAGTAGTTGATGATAGAGTAGAACATGGCTCTCCCTGCCCCCGCTCCAACATCTTAATCAGTATAACATCCAGATGCAGTGATTTTTTCTCCTAAAGGTTGAGAAAAGTGTGCCTTCTTCCAATAAGTGCACCAAAGAATTAATGCTAAAATATGAAGCAATTTTAATTCTTCATTTAAACAGCTCTTGCTGCTAACAGGTAATGAATCCAATTTAAGGCACTAGTTAGCTCAGAGAAATCTTTTCCCTTTTAGAGCTAAAACTAATCTATATTATTGGTGTGAAATTTCAATATTTAGCATCCCCATAATGGAAAAGTAGTAAGCTTTATTATTGCTATTAATATCAAAATCTTTGGAGCTAATATTTCTGAATGACTTTCAACTAAAAGCTAGAACTGCTAGGGACTGATAACAAAAGATTAATAAAATTTTGACCTTTGAATGTAGAGGAAAAAAGTTTTTCCTCTACATTCATTAAAAAAAAAAGATCTCCCAGGCATAAATATTTTGGACCAGTATGTAGGGGATTTTCATATCTTTGTTTTTAAAAAGTTTGCAGTTGAATTTACTTTTAATGAAGAACTCAATGAGTTGCATATTATAATCAATAGTTTACACAATGCATCTATATGAAATTCATGCCGTAAACAACTGCAAGATAAATAACAGATGGAAAATTGGGAGTGGGAAGATAAGACAACGACATGTAGTTAAAGAATATACTTCTATTATGTATATAATAGGATATCATAACATCTCTGGGCCAGTATATGAACCCTCCCTGTTGATTTATAGGATAGCTTCAAACTTTAGTAACCCTTCCCTTCCCTATAATATTTGTAGACAAATCTAATCAGCATCAGCAAGCTCAGATTAATTGATTGAGAAAAAGAGAATGCCTTTTTAAGCAGAGATTCCTGCATTCAACATGGCATGGTTACGTTGAGGCCATTTTTTTTCATCCTTTTATTCACCAGCCAATCATGTTGCTTGATCTATTTGGGCTTTTCCAAATAGACCATGTAATGTCATTGCCTGCCTAGTGGGCAGAGACTTACAAATGTACATGTTGTGGCTACCAAATTCAGTAAGGAAGAATAATAAGAGGAAGAGTACACATGCATGTAGCAAAGCAGGTTTTATAAGAGAAAACAGCTTTATTTACTGGGATAGACAAAGCCTAATATTAGTATCTACATCCTACCTGAAGACTCAAAACTGACATCCTCTTGTGTACCTTGGAAGAAAGGCAGAAGGAAGCGATCTCAGTTTAGCAATTTTATAGAACCGTGATGGCGAACCTATGACACACGTGCCACAGGTGGCATGCAGAGCCCTCTCTGCGGGCATGTGAGCTGTCACCCCAGCTCAGCTCCATTGTGCATGCCCATGTGCCTCCTGCCGGCCAGCTGATTTTCGGGTCTCTGCCCTGCATGTGCAGGAGGTGGGGTGCATGCGAGAGATGCACACGCATGTGCAGGGGGTGGAGCATGTGGGGGTTCCATGTGTGTGTGGGGGGGCACATGCACAGGGTCACCCATGCATACACAGGAGGGTTACGGGGTCACACGTGCATGCGTGGGGGGTGCGGGTCACATGGGGGGCAGGTAGAGTAACAACAAATAAGAAACATAATGCAAATCCTCAATTCTCAATGTATACTCTTCTGTTCCCTTGTGTCAATAGACCATCAAGCACTGAGGTATCAGTGACATTAGATTTGGACTTCCAAAAATGAGCCATGCTCATACTGCTTCAGTTTGGTGATCCTTTCCCACCCTCACATAAGTTTGAGAAGAACATTAGGCTGTGGAAACAAGCTGTTTGTTCCCTCTAGTCTACTTCCAGACCATTCCTAAGTCAATTAAACAACTCCACAGTTCACATGTTTTGGGAGTGAATTTTTGCGAGGCCTATGATTTGAAAAAACCTATCCTAAACAACTTTAAATGAAAACAAATGAAATAAATGTTTGAACAAAGCATTTATACTGCTCGGTCTTAAATATGCTTAGTTCGATTTGGACTACCAGGTTTGAGCTTTGCAAATCCAGAGAACTGTACAGGCCAGACATGCTTGCTTCATCTGTGCCAGGGGTGGGTTCTACTTACCTTTACTACTGGTTCTCATCGCGCCAGCGATGCGCATGCACAGATCACCTATGATGACGTCTAGGTCAGTAGGCGGAGCCTCCCACCAGTTTTACTACCAGTTCTTGTGAATCGGTCCAAACTGGGGGCAACCCACAAATCCAAACTTATGGAAGGACCCACCTTTGTTCAGTTGAATACAGGGGTATCTTTAAGAGATAACCTGGACTCTGTCTCTTGCCACACCTGATCTCTGCCTGACACTTTCTTTCTTCCTTCCTTTCTCTCCCCCTACTTAATTCTCTACATGGAATAAAGTAATGAACAATTCTCCATCCAGAGTGGAGAGTTATTGCTTTCCACATATCCCTCTGAGAACTCAGAATGACAGAAATTATGTGTCATCTTGGTTTGATTTCTGATTTTATTTACTCAAGTGTAAGCATATCCATATGGGGCTGATCTTTATATTAGGTACGGAACGAGAAGTCTAGTCATTCTTCCAATCTCCTCTCTATTTTTCTTTTAAATCATCTTTGGTACTGAGGGGTACAAAAATATTCTATTTGAGGAGATATCAATTGGTTAGGAACAATTCAAATTCTCACACTTCCACTCTAATGATCTCAATTCAAACTGGGCCATCCTGAGTTTACAATCAAGGGAAGAAAAATTGAGATGGAAGCAGTATAGTGCTGATATAGTGCTTTTTTTTTTATCAGCTTGGTTTAGCTCTGAGTAAATATTAAAGTTTCCAGGAACTTGAATCACTAGATTTTCTATTTGTTTTTAAATGTCTCAGGAATACAATATAATTGTAGCAGAATGAAACTATCTATAATATTGGATCAGGGACTATAGATCCTAGTTGGGGTTTCAAGAAATTCTCCACAGAGCTGGATTTCTACTTAATAAAAATGAAGTAAAACTTAAAATCTTATTAGACATAACCACTTCCAACAGCAGCCAACATTTATGTGATTTATTCCAAGCTTTGGTCACCAGTAGAGTACTGTATATTCTGCAGGCTTCGCCATAGATACACTAAATTCAGACGTGGGTTTCAGCAGGTTCTGACCAGTTCTGGAGAACCAGTAGCAGAAAGTTTGAGTAGTTCGGAGAACTGGTAGTAAACATTCTGACTGGCCCCGCCCCCATCTATTCTCTGCCTCCCAAGTCCCAGCTGATCAGGAGGAAATGGAGATTTTGCAGAATCCTTCCCCTGGATTGGGGAGGGAATGGAGATTTTACAGTATCCTTCCCTTGCCATGCCCACCAAGCCACACCCACCAAGCCATATCATGCCCACCAAGCCACACCCATAGAACCAGTAGTAAAATTTTTTGAAACCCACCACTGACTAAATCTCAAGAACTAATTCAGCTTTTTATCATATTATAGAACACATTTGAAGGAAAGTCCCTTCTTGTTACAAGAAGCGAAAAACTATTTTTGTATCCAAAAACCTTAAATTTTTAGTGCTTAATTATTATATTTGTAAGAGGTCTATGTGTTTGTTTATGTCTGTTTGTTTTTACTGATCTTTTTTTGGCTGTATTTCTAAAAGCTGCCTATAAGAGAAGTGTCCTGGTCTCCCAAAAACTCCTGAAAGCCAAGTGAAAACTATGGCGAATAAAATAAAGAAATCTCAAACCCTTTGCTGCCATTCAGAAATTGCCTGGAATTTTGCAGCCCAGTTATGGCATGCATATAGACAAAGATCATACAGTCACAAGTTTCTTTATTGGTATAAAAACCTTGCCTGAGAGTGCTGTCTTATTATGCATTATGCCTTGTCTGTGCTTTCAAGTCCTGTTTTGATTACTGGTGCTTCCCTAGACCAGGGGTGTCAAACTCAAGGCCTGGGGGCTGGATCCGGCCCACCAGGTGCTTAGATCTGGCCCGTGGGGCTGCTCTCAAAACAATGAAGGACTAGCCCGCGGTGCCTCTGCCAACAAAAATGGAGCTTGGGAGGGCCACATGTGGCCCTCCTGAACTCAGTTTTCGCTGGCAGAGGGTTGCAGGAGGCCATCACAGCTGAAAATGGAGCCCATAAGAACTGCGCGCAGCCTTCCTGAGCTCTGTTTTCACTGGCAGAGGGCTGCAGGAGCCATCATAGCCAAAAAAACAAAGCCCATGACGGCCATGCGCAGCCCTCCTGAGTTCCATTTTCAGTGGCAGAGGGCTGCAGGAGGCCATCAAGAGCCCAAAAATGGAGCTCGGAAGCCTGTTTCACTGGCAGAGTACTTGGGCCACCACAGGTGCTCCTGACACAAGTGATGTCGAGATTGCCACACCCAACCTGACCACATCCATCCCAGGCTCCCAAGGTCAAACACAGCCCTGATGCAGCCCTCAGTGAAATTGAGTTTGACACCCCTGTCCTAGTCAAGTCCCTGCAGTTTTCTTGGCAGCATTTTTAGAATTGGTTTGTCATTGTCTTATTTCTGTGGGTGGAGGAGAGAGAGACAGAGAGAGAAAGAGAGAGAGAGAGAGATGATAGACAGACAGACAGATAGATATTGGCCCAAGATCTCTGTGCCTAAGATGGGGCTAGAACTCATGGTTTTCCAATTTCTACCCTGATGCCTTAAACTCTACACCAAACTGGTTCTCTCATTATAGAAAGGAGACTAATGGTTTTGTTGTTGTTGTTGTTGTCCCATCTTCAAAATCCCTTGCTTCTCTAACATTTAAATTGTGAGTAAAAAATATGGGAAGTATTTTTGTTTTGTTTTTTATTAGCCAAACAGAGTGAGTCCCAGATTAGTGACTCTCTGTTCAAAATTTTATATTTTTGTTAAGGGTTCAACTGAAACTCCGTATATGTTTTGCTAATTTCTCAGCTTCATGCTGGCTTAGATTTCAAGCTACTTGAGTAGTTTCTTTTTTTCCCTTTTATGTCACTGACATAGACATATGTCTTGGAACTTCAATACAACCAGAGTATTATGCTACACTTCATAAAATGGGATGTCATATACTGCCTTTATGGGTACAAATGTTCATCAACAGTAATGTTCTCATAAAACCAGAAGCATGCAGGAGAGATTTGTGATTGGAGTCAAAGTGATCTCAAATCAAAATTAATAACTACTGCTGGGCATAATCCCTACAAATAGCTATGATAAAAGAAGTATGAAAAAAGCAGGTTTGTAATGGGATTTGATAAACCTGTTGGATACAATTGACCCCCAAAACTGTTTGTAATGCTATTAAGTGAGTAATTTGCTTTTGATGAAAATAAATCCTCTTTCCCCTTCTCCACGCACACACACACATTGCCTGCTTTCCATGCAGACTTTATATTTTTTCTTAGAAAAGTATAAACTAATTTATGAAAACAAAGATCAACTAAGTACGGTCCTTTTACTGAGACATTCTGATCCTTTGTATTAATTCATTCCAATCTAACAGCTGCTCTGCCAGGCCTAACTTGGACAAACACTATTGTTCTCACATAAAAGAAATGAGAATGAAAAAGGAATCCCCATATAACATCTGGCAGGATTTATAGGCAATAATATCTGGAGAAGTACAATTGATTCCCTAAAGCTGCAAGAATAAAATAACTACTCACTAGATTATAATTAGAAGATTCATAAACTGTGTCAACTCATGACAAGTCTGATCTTATCATCACTGATTGAGAATTTGAACACGGAGCTATGATAATCTTACATTAAAAAGGAAATTCCAGCTATTGGTTTCCAGTATATTTGTGTGCACATGAGTGTAAACAAATGAGTGTTTTTGCATATCATGAGCAAAAAATATATGAATGAATACTCATGGATGGAAGGTGTGTTCCATTCTCAACGCTGTCATGGTTCATAAACTAGACAGATGGTCAGCTCAATCTCAGAAATGAGTGAATTGTGGGTAGAATGAGACATTATAGTGCAAATATAAGAATGTTTGAGTTGTTGGAGAAACCTTTTCCTCTTCTACTACTTTTCATTAGCTGTCACCTTGTTATACTTCACAGAGTAGCTGTGATGATAAAACAGGAGGTTGACCCCATACTGTACTATGTTGACAAGGTTGCTAGAGATGAACTGTCTTGATCATAATGGAAAAGAATGTGCTTTTTTAACACATCACCTGAATAAAAAAATGTGCCTAAATAGAATTTTCACCAAAGAAGAAAGTATGGATTTGCTTAGTTATGTTGTGTTGGATTCATCATCCCTACCGCCAAACTGTTTCTTCATAGTGCACAACAGGGAAGGCATCCTACTTTTTTTTTTTTTTGCAAAATTTATATATATATATTTCCAAACATAAACATAAAATATATCTTTCAAGAACACAGTCTTGATCCAGTCATAGGTAGGTAATCTCACTTACATTTCATTAAAAAATTTTCACCATTACATCTTTTAGTTCCAAATAAAAACAAATATTTATAACATAAATTCTAGCATCTTAATTAAACCATTCTATCATATCAAAAATCAGCCCAGTTATTTCCAAATTGCCAGAGGTTGCATGCAGCACCCTCTCTGTGGGGACACAAGCTGTCATGCCAGTTCAGCTCGGCCACACATGCACATACCCCTCCTGCCAGCCAGCTGGTCTTTGGGTCTCTGCGGAGGGTACATGTGGGGGGGGGGCGTGCACATATGCAGGGTGCACATGTGAAGCTGTGCATGCATGCACAGAGTTGCACATGCATGCATGGGGCACATTGCATTTTGGGGGTTCAGAAGCACACATATGCTTTGGGCACTCGGTCTGGAAAAGGTTAGCTATTACTGATCTGCAATATTATTCCCAGTGACTTTGGAAAAGTCTGTGATTTTTAAGAGAGATATTGATAATATCAATTCTTGCCTCCAAGTCAAAGATCATCATGCAGAAAATCTATATTTATGTTCTTTAGGAGTCAAAAATGATTTGATGCTAGAACATTAATCAATCAAAATTCTTGCCTTACGTACATGCCATTTTTCATTTATTTTTTAACTCTTTCTTATCCAGTTTTTGCCTGATAACTGTTTTACTGCTTACTAATTAAACATCAAGCTAGAGAGGTTTGTTTTGTTTTGCTAGTTGTGTTGAGTGTTATGTATGCTTGCTTTGATCTGGGAATATGGATGAATTTGGAGTATGCTGGTTGCAAACCAAAGTGGAAATCATTCAAAGTCATTTTCCAACATAATGGTTAAACAACTTAGACATATCTCACACTGCCTCATTAGTTCTCTTAGTGGAATTAGTCATTCAATACAGTATCATTTTTCTTTAGGAAAAAACCCAATTCTTTGTGAAGTATGAAATAGAGTTTCAGAGAAGGACTGCTACTGGGTTTATTGCTTTGGGCTTTTTCTCCCTTTCATGATGGGATATTAAAGTACCCCATGTGTCTAGTATTTTCAGATGTAATGGCATGTCACTACTATTCATTTTTACTGTGATTATTCTCAAATGGTAGAGACAGGGAGACAAATAAGGAATCTGCTTCCACTGAGTGGCAATAAGAAGATCTAATCCTGCAGTCCAGCATGTGTGTAAATCTTTGATCTATTCCAACTTGAGCATAACAACTATTTAATTTTAGGTACCGTGTTTCCCCCAAAATAAGACCTGTCTTATATATTTTTTTTGAACCCTGAAATACTGTAAGCGCTTGGCCTTATTGCCATGCGCTCAAAAGCCCAATTGGGTTTATTATCAGGGGATGTCTTATTTTGGGGGAAACAGGGTAGAATTTGTGGCAAAAGTTAAAGACGAGTAACTTTTACTGTTGTGGTGAGGTTTTACTAATAGTTCAGATTTAATGGGTCTCTCAGACAGAAATACAGTTGAAAGTTATGTGCTATTTCCTATTTATCATAAAAGGGCTTTTAGAAAATAAACATGTAAATAAAATGGAGAAATAATCCCAGAAACACATATTGTAACTTTCTAATAATCCAACACATCTTCCAAACTGATGTAAAACTTCTATCTTATGGATATCATCAGTACATTGTTTGATAAATAATACATATTATTTTAAAATTACTACAACTGTGTTTTACTGAAAATAAGCTCAACTGGAAAATAAGCCCTAGCATGGTTTTTCAGGATGCTTGTAATATAAACCCTAACCTCCAAAATAAGCCCACTTAAGATCGGCAGCCAGATGGATGCATTTAGTACTGTATTTCCCTGAAAATAAGACCTAAACAGAAAATAAGCACTAATGCATGTTTTGGAGCAAAAAATAATATACGACCCAGTCTTATTTTCGGGATAACATGGTATTTGTTTGTGTGTATGTATGACCAGATGGCATAACAGAAATCAAATTGACTATATTGTTAGTACAAAGAGGTGGAACAGTTCAATAATAAATGGTGCTGACTGTGGAAGAGATCATGGACGGGTCTTGCGCAAGTAAACAAGAAAAAAAATTCAGAAAATCAGTGAACACAGAAGGAAGTTCCAACCTTGAATTGGTATCCTAAAGCAGTGATCTCCAACCTTTTTTGGTACCAGGAACTGGTTTGGTGGAAGACAATTTTTCCATGGACCATGGGAAAAAAGCCCACACATTTGCCTATTTAATCCAATCCAATGCATATTTAATCCAATGAAAAACCAGGCTCTCTCACAGAAAAGCAATTAAAGTACAAGAATGTTATATCTCACTATAGCAATAGCATTTAGACTTATATACCACTTCACAGTGCTTTATAGCCCTCTCTAAGTGATTTACAGAATCAGGATATTGCCTCCAACAATCTGGGTCCTCATTTTACCAACTTTGGAAGGATGGAAAGGCTGAGTCAACCTTGAGCCAGTGAGAATCGAACTGCCAAACTGCAGGCAGTCAGCAGTCAGCAGAAGTAGCCTGCAGTACTGCATTCTAACCACTGCGCCACCACCACAGCTCATATAAAGCTGTGGTGGTGCATATGCAATAGCAGCTGCTAACATATGCACTTGTGCTTTGAAACTGTTCTTTTAGTTTCAGTTGTCTCTAAACAATATGTAGTTATGGAAAAATCTCAGCATCCTAAACTTATATTACAGTCTGAATTCTTTTCCAAACTAAAAGCTAACAAGCAAGGATACATCTCACCACCATCCTGTTCTGTTTTTGGAAAGAAGGAAGGGAGAGAGCTGAAAGCTGTTTAGTTTTTCTAAAGACTGGAAAGAAACCTGCTAGATATAGTATATATAAAAGAAACTCAAACTTCGCCTCTCTGATAAAAAATCAGAATGATGCATACATTTGTATATTCAAATTTAGAATCGTGTATTTCATTTTCTTAATGGAAAGAATAAGTGAGCCACTTTCCCTAATGTACAAAAAAAAAAAAAACAATTGCATTTTGTTTTTATCCATTTTGGATTAACAATTCCTGCATTTAAAAAAAAGTATGAGCAAACAAAAAATGGAATGCTTCTAAAACTCTTTTCTTAGATTACTGAGGTTTGATTTATCTGATCTTCATAAGGAAATCTATGCATTTGGCATTGTCAATCGACTAAGCAAATATAATATGCAACAGATAGTGGGAAACATCTTAGCAGTAGACAATCTTTCGAATCTCCTCTTCTGAGGAGGATGTCCAATCACTAGTTATAAGATCTGGGCTTCCATTGTTGATATTCAGAAGACTTGGATTTTAAAAAAAATCAATTTGGAGACTCAGGAATGATTTATCTAGGATGAATGACCTGTTATCATTATGTGCCTGATGAATTTATGACAGCAGGATTTGTTAGTAGTGTATGCCATGTACTATAGATTTGCAGTATTTTCATGATGTGTCCTTTGCTCAAAAGCTGCTTAAGGATTGAGGTGACATATAAACCACTGGTAATAAATAAGTTATGGTTTTCAGTGCACCTGTATCTTTTTATATGCATATCCTCCCATTCCTGATACACTTATGTGCATTGGTAAAAAATCTACTAAGAAAGATGATTTAGGAGATAAAATTCACGATTCCACTCTAATCATAGTTCTTTTGGAATTGGGTATTACTAATGTGCTTCACACTATTAAAGATATTAGTTATAATTAAATTAGAAATGTACAAGGTACGCATGCCATCTCAGCAATAAACAAAATCTCTAGCCTGTTGCCCTTCAGACATGTTAGAGCCATAGCTCAATCATTGGCACAGCACGATGTTTTCAACTTATACCATGAATATTCTACCAACTTTCTAAAATTGTTATCAGGTTGGCATTTTATTCTTTCCTACTGCCTAATGGTATTTGTAGAATCAGGAACACCAGAAGCTTGTTCCTCTATTCCCTAATATTTGCCTCAATATTTATGGAATAGCAACACTTTCTCAGCATGGACAGAAGGCATATAAATTGAGAATAAACCATTAAAGAAAGTAGTCCTTCATTTCCCATCTTAATGGCATAAAGAGAACTTCTTTTTCCTTTTCTGGCATTCAGAAAGGGCTAATCCATTTCTTTTGTCCTGATCTTCCAAAATCATACATATTTCTTTTACTCTTACTACCTTTGGTATATTTTGCAAAAATCCATCAAAATGAATGGACTCCAAAGCCGTAAAAGCTAAAGGATATACAGTAGGAGGCAACATCAGATCTGTGTACAATGCAACCTAGTAAGACTTAGAATAACTTTATTGACACTTTGAAAGTACATGAATCGGCATACATTAAAATGAAATTTTGTTGCATACAGCTCTCAAAGGGTAGTCACTACCCTTTTTGCTAGTCGTTCCCATCTCTAGGGGGCGGTTCTCATCTCTGTTTCAAAGCCGAAGAGCCAGTGCTGTCCGAAGACGTCTCCGTGGTCATGTGGCAGGCATGACTAAACGCCAAAGGTGCATGGAACACTGTTACCTTCCCAACAAAGGTGGTCCCTATTTTTCTACTTGCATTTTGAGCTGCTAGGTTGGCAGAAGCTGAGACAAGTAACAGGAGCTCACCCCATTATACAGCACTAGGAATTCGAACCACTGAACTGCCGACTTTTTGATCAACAATCTCAGCATCTTAGCCACTGAGCCACCACATCCCTATACACTACATAAACATAACTAAATAAATAAATAAATAATAAATATAAAATTATGCATATGCCAAAATATATTATATGACACAGAGAAATAACAGTCTAGTTCAGATAGTAAAGACAGGCAGAAAAACTATGATTATGCTGGCAAAGAAAAATGGGAGCTATAGTTTTTTTCTCATTTTACTTTATAAAGTCTTTTGTATGACTCTTCGTACTTAATTATTTTATTAAGGGGTCCTTCCTTATAGCCTAATTTTCTTTTTTCTCTGAAGACCCTTCAAAATGTTCAGTCTTCTTTAATCTATTTAATAGACATTTCTTTCTAGCTGACCTTGATTCTCTTCCTCATTTTTCGGTATGTCACTATTGCTTAGTCTTGTCGTAACTACCAAATTCTCTCCCCTTGCTGTCAATTTAATCATTTCCATTTGAAGTGCAAATTAAGAACCTTTTCTCCATTAATTTTGATCAAGGACCCACATTTTAGGATTACCAATCTTGAATTACCAATTATCAATGTATGAAGATGGTTCAATATTTCCTCATTCTATGACTTATGCTTAACTTTGTCCACTAAGAAGTATCCTGTTTGGGATAGCCAGATGATATCAAATATTTTCCAGAAGTGATCTATGAATAAACAAATCTCTGCTAAATGATCCAACATCAAATTATGAACTCTTTCTAAAAGATCCTTTGGAATATTACTTTTCTCAATGAACCTCAGTGGTGTTGTATCTTGTCCATCATCTTAATTTATGTTTTATTACTAGAGAAAACTATAGCAGTCTGTGACCATTTCTGCTACAAATCATGTTTATTTGGATCCATGACAGAAATTCCATGACAAGTTTGATAAAACTAAATTATCTGCTACAATGTCCTATCTGTCTATGTCTACTTCAGCTTCAACCACAAAAATACATGAGTACACCAGTGGTGGGTTCGCACCATTTTGCCAGAACTGATAGTAAAAATTTGTAATAGTTCAGAAAACTGGTAATAACATTGGCTGGCCAGCCCAGTCGCCGCTCGCTTACTCCGCCCATCTCATCAGAGGCTTTTTTTTTACTTTAGAAAAAATGCTTTTAAAAGTTAAAAAAAAAAATTGGCATGGCCACCCAGTCACATTACCTCCTACCAAGCCACGCCCACAAAATAAGCCTTGCCCACAGAACCGGTAGTAAAAAAATTTAGAACCCATCCCTGGAGTACACCATAGATAAAACTCAAGGTAAAGTGCTCCAAACTCAATTGCAGAAAATACGATTTCAGCAACAGAGTGGTCAATGCCTGGAATGCACTACCTGACTCTGTGGTTTCGTCCCTAAACCCCCAAAACTTTAACCTTAGACTGTCTACTGTTGACCTCACCTGATTCCTAAGAGGTCTGTAAGGGGCGTGCATAAGCACCCCAACGTGCTACCGTCTCTGTCCTACTGTCCCCTTTTATTCATATCCATTTCATGTATTCATAATCATATTTATACTTATATCTGTTATACATGCTTGACAAAATAAAATAAATAAATAAATAAAGTTTTTCAACTGAATTTTTGAGCAGCTCTATGCCTCACTCTTTGTCACGGTTTCTAGTTTGCCAAATCTGATTGTAGTAACCCAGACTTTTTTCTGTTCTTGCATAATTAGAGCCATCATTATAGTTAAATAACCAGTAATGCTAAAATAAATAGATTGTGTTTACTTCACTCCATCTCCTTCAAAAGGTTGCTCTTCTGTTCTAAGTGTCTGCATTTATTTTTCTTGGAAAGGTCAGAAAAGATCTGGGTTATTAGCATAGTCAACATTTATTTATTGAGCATAGACAAAATGTCACACTCACAAAAGGAGAAGCTTTTTTTCCCCCTCCCTAGAAAGACAAACAAATTTGTATCTAAAGTAGATCTTAATCTCCTGATTTTGAGCACGGAATACAGGTAGCCATCATATTCCCAGTTTGTAGTATTGGAGTTGTCTTGAGGAAGTACCACCAAACGTTTAACAGCACAATTGTCCCTGAAATTGCTTTTTAAAAGAATTTTTTTACTCCTAAATTCAATTTCTAATTCAATCTTGTTGAGTAACTTATTTTGGTTTATTTTTAATTGATGCAAAACTTTTAACATGGGAGTTTTAAATGCTTTGATATTTTTATATGTAGAGCAAAGGCAGCATGTAGTTACTGCTATAATTTTTTTTGTTATTGCTACTTTTATTATTATTACTAGTGCTGTATTCTTATTGCTGTTAATACCAATAATAGCCATATGTCTTTAAACTTTGCAACATCTCCCTAATGAGCTCCACTGGAAAATTCAACAGGGAAAGTTTATTTTAAGCAACCTGGATTACTGTAATAAGTGTCAGAACATAGTTGCCTTTTAAATATGCACTTCTTCAAATACTGTGATGAAAAGCATGACTCAAAATATTTTTACATCATTACAAAGAGCTGAGGCAATAGAAATAGTTTTGAAGAAAGGGAGACAAACAAATTTGAAAAATAAAATATGTGTTTCTAAAAACTGGGTGTTAAAGTAATGACAAATTGGTGTGTGATATTTTGATTTTAGAAAACTACACACCAAATACATGTGAATCTGTGACTTGTTTATCTGTTCTTATTTACAGGTAAACATATATGTTAGTTGCATAAATATAAACTTACATATGCCTTGATTGTACATACTGTATAAAAACCTAAATGTCTTAGCAATTTTATTGCTATTTCCATGTTTCCATGGAACATCTGAATATTTATCTTTTGAAAATGCTGCACCGATGATGTTATTTAGTTTGGTAATGAAATGTCTGCAGGAAAATAACCAAGCTCAGAGAGCACCAAGGACCCCATAGATTGAGCTGAGAGAGGAAAAAGTAGTTATCAAGAGAACTTCTGTGGCTGCAATTAGGCTAGAAATTATGTTTTCCCTGTCCCCATCCAACACCTGAATTACTAAATCACACTACCACTTACGCTAGTCCCAGACACCTACATTTAGCTAAAGTGCTCCTGCAAATCAACACCGTTGTGAATATCTATGTTGTGGTATCAAAAACCAGTGATTAGAAAAGTGACCCCTGCAGAACTAGATGTTAAACATATTATTCTTTTGCTTGTTCTGCCTTTACACCTATAAACACAATTAACATGCCTAGTCTCTCCAAAATTGAATTAAAATTCAAACAACGCTGTCAAAAGCTTGAACGTGAGACAAGAAAGCAATTTCAGATGACTGAACTATCTTACACAAATACCCTAATGGGACTATTAGAAAACATGATATCACATCAAGGTAAAAGCACTTTTAACTTTAGTTGCTTTTAAAAGTGAATAATAAAGTTGCAGTACACTTTAACTCATAATTCTCAAAATCAAAAGAATGCTAATAATATTTAAATGGATATCTTGAAGATTTATTATGGGTAAGAATGAAGTTCTATAAAGCGATAAGTATCCAGAATACTATCCTCAATTCATTTTTTTTTTTTGCATTTTCATACAAATTGTTACATTTTTAATGAATTCCAGAAAAGCACATATAATATTTTAGGGCAAAAAGAAAAACAAATCCTCAAACTTTCACTGTTTAAAAAAGATTGTGTTCTGGTTAAATAAAAGGAAGGAAAAGAGTTTCTGAAAAAATACCAAGCAATCTTAGGCCCATTTTTAGTCATTTCTTTTTTTCACCACAGAAAACCGCTGCAATTTGCCATAGTTAGAAATTGTTAAGACTCTCTGAAACAAGAAGTGTCATCAATGTTCATTACACGCTTAAAGTGATATGTCTTTCACTAAATATGCCATGGCCACAATAGAGAAAAAAAGACATGGCCAAACAAGCTGCTATTTCATTTAGAATCCTCAGCTTAAGCACAAGACACATGATCATCCTGCAGGTTTTCTGGCACTTTAAAAATCCTCTGTTTTGAGCATGTTAAGCCAATGCTGATCAGATGAAAGAGGTTTATTTCTTTCCAGGAGAGAGAGGGAGGGAGGGAGGGAGAGAGAGAGGAAGACTGAGAAATAGTCTCATCACAGGCAGCATTTGTTCAAAGGTGACTTTCTTGACAATGTAATACAAGAATCTGAATTTGAATATCAATGTCTAAAACGAAGCTTCAAGACCCTGTCTTAAACAAAAAGAGGGATATCTCTTTTAGGACTTCCAGGATATCTCTTTTAGGACTTTTGACTTGGTAAACTTGGTCTACTAGTACAGCAGTTCCCAACCGTTGCAGCTTGGCAGCCCAGCTGGGGGGAAGAAGAGAACCAGGCTACATGAGCAGCAGGCCGGTGTACATGTATATCAATGGTGGTATTTAGCCGGTTCTATCTGGTTGGGGTTAACCGGTAGGGACAACTGTGGGATGCCCAGTCCACCTGCGCTGACATCATGACATCCTATTTTTCCACATTTTTGAGGTGCTGCGCATGTGCTGAGGGCCTTGTGTATGCACGGAAGATGTGCACGCACACACATTTGCAAACTGGTAGGGAAGGTAAGTGAATACCACCCCTGGTGTCAATCTGCATGCAGTTCGACTAGTGCAAGTTGAGCTGTGTGCGCCAGCCTGCTGCTGTGTGGCCCGGTTCTGAACAGGCTGCAGCCCAGGGTTTGGGGCCCTGTATTAGTATGAAGAAACTTGCTCTACTAGTATGGAGAACTGGTAAACTGGTACAGAGTTTGTAACTGAAGTTTTGCAACGTATCTCTGACCAGGAATCAGAATTTTTAATAATTCTAGAGAGAGATAAAAAGGAAGATTTCCCAAGTATATAAGAAAATATAGGAAAGAATGGAATTTTACAGTGCAGAAACACTGTAACAAGAAACAAAACAGCAAAATATAGGGACCCTCTGCATTATCAGATAGATAAAATTGTTTGTAGAAGTGTTTTCAAACTGTATGTTCTTTTGTGGCAGGGGGTATCAATAGCTTGCTTATGACTGAATATTGATAAAGTAATTTTTATTGATAAATGATAGAACATACAGTAAGTACATTGTAATGTAACAATGCAAATCCCTGCTTCTCATACTTGCATCTTGATATTGGATTCGGTCATGGGATTGACATGATGTATCATGAAGCAAGTGTTGTCACTTCTCCCACTTGATCTTTCCCTCCTCCCTGTTGACAACTCTGGCTTCATGCAATATTGTTCCAAATGAACCTTATACAATTGGCTTCTGTGCAAGTACACAGCTGTCTAAGCCAGCCACGTTGGCTGGGGAATTCTGGGAATTGAAGTCCACAGATCTTAAACTTGTAAAGGTTGGACACACCTGATCTAAGCTCTGGAAGTAAAGGTATATGCATCAACTTCTCACCACACATAAAAAAAACACGAATTTATACATCATTACACAAGTAATCTAAAAGATTATAGCCCATGGGTAATGTTCAGTCATTGAACAGCATGCATTTTCAGTAGCTATTTATTTCATCTGAAGAAAACACACTTACCTTAGTAATTTTCTCATCAAATTAGACATGTCATTTGGAAGACAACATAACTTCATATTAAAGAATTATATACACATCTCTACAAGCTACTAGCAAGAAAATCTCCTTCAAATTAAGTCTGAATTTTCCATGAACTTCCCCAACCAAGTATTGATCAAGTCAAAACCTGCTTAGATTGCCACCCCAAATAAGGTCAGCCAGGTGCATCCATCTGCAGAGACATGTTGTCTCTCCTATTTTTTACTCTAGCTATATAGACTTGATGGTACATAATCAATGAAACAAACAATCAAGGAAGAAGACACATTACTTTTTACAATGATTTATATATGACCTATTCATGAGTTTCAGACTTTTATTCTCAAGCTTTTGCAAACCATTTGTACACTTCATTTACTATCTCCAGTTACATAAAAAGAAAATGGATGCACTGAGCAATTTATTGTTCTAGTAAGAGATTTAGGTTGGAGGACAGGGAGGATTGGCTGTGTTATATTTTGGAAAAAAATAACTCTTTAAACGCTTTGCTGATTAATCTCCTTTAAATCAAAACAACTATATCCTCAGACAATGGACTGTTAGAGTCACCCCAAAGATCTGTCTTTTATTTTGATTAAAACTCTTTGTATTGCTAATGTATTAACTCAAATGCATACAGATGCACAGATTGTTACTGGACCTCAAATAAATATCCAAATAATACTGGCAGTGGGAAACCTATGGGGCCTCTTTCTTCTTCTGAAGCAAATTGAATACCTGCCTTAGTATTGTATATCACAGTCTGATATACAATACTAAGGCAGCAATTTTCTTCAGCTAAAAGCAAATTTCATTTGAATTCAATTTGGCTTATCTTTATGTAGATATGAATAAGACTAATAATTTTATAATGAACAGGACAGCAACATGATTTTTTTAAAAAAAACTCCTCGTAGTATTTTAAGTCCTCCATGACAAGTGTTCTCAATTGTGAATAATGCATTTCCCACACAAGATAAATGTAACAGGGAGCAAAGTTGACTGATTGGAACACAGTGAAAGAACAAATCTATTACATGTAGCTCTACTATTTTCTTCCTAAATGCAGTTGCAAAACTGGTGAATGTCCACACTGGCTTAAAAATTTTCAAATTGGAGCTATTGCTTTGCCTGAGAACCAAGTTCCTTCAGGTCATTTTCACCTTTTCTTCTCTTTCAATTATCTATACAGATGATGATACTGATAAACACTGGAGAAAATAAACTTGCACTGCTCTGTTATATTTCTGTTCGTCAGTTGTCCTCTGTTCACTTTACCCTACTAGATATGTATGTTATTTTAGATAGGTTGCCTTGACTGTCTTTGTACTTGCACTTGAAAGTTGATATACTGTTTTTCAGACAGCACAGTGAAGAATATAAGTTTGCAACTTAATATGCTCTCAATACTGTTACTAATATAGCTTTCTATATCACACCTGGATTTATCAGTCATACTGTAGATGTTGGGGAATATTTCTCTAGATTTCTAAATGTTTATTAACCATCCCCACTCCCATAGTGCATAAAGAGACTATATACACTAATAGAAAACATATTTCTGAGCACAGAAAATATCACTAATACAGTGAAATCTTATACTGTAGAGTTAATTCTTTTTAAATTTTTTATCAATATTCAAGAGAATATTCAATAAATAACAATAGCAATAGCACTTAGACTTATATACCACTTCACAATGCTTTACAGATCTCTCTAAGGGCTGTAAAGCATTATGGAGTGGTACACTGAGCTTACACAGTTTACACAGTGATCATATTGCCCCAAACAATCTGGGTCCTCATATTACTGACCTCGGAAGGATGGAAGGTTGAGTTAACCTTGAGCTGGTGAGATTCAAACTGCCGAACTGCTGGCAGCCAGCAGTCAGCAAATGTAGCCTTCAGTACTGCATACTAACCACTGTGCCACCATGGTTCTTAAAATGGAAAAATTACCTAATTCACATCTTATCCAATTCAGGATACTTTATGAGAAATCTTTTGTTATGGAGAGTTCAAAAATATTCATTAGAAAACATAGGTATGTACACATAGACAAATGTACACATACAAAATCAGTGTTGTGGTCTGCTGGCGGCTTGCAGAACTGGCAGCAGAGTCGGACAGTGAGGAGGTTGGGAGGAACATGGGCCAGTCCTGGAGTCTGGGGAAGGCTCGGATGAGGGCTCTGCATCAGAGGCACAGAGGGGGGGCCAGGGTCATCTGGTAGTTATGTGCTGCCTCTGGAGCCTCAGAGTTGGACATCAACAAGGCAGAAGAACAGTGTGAGCCTGTTCCCAGCACGTGCAAGCGCAGAGCTTCCAGAAGGTAAGAACAATTAAGAAAAAAAAGGGTGACTCGGGAGTAAGGCTTGGAGTTGATTCGCCCCTCCCATAAGACATAAAGGAGGAGCAAACAGACGTGAGCCTTTGCAGGAAGCAATTAGTTCAGATAGTCAGTTCCAGCTCTGAGAAGTCCTGTTTGACTCTGTGCTACATTTGGCCTTGCAAAACTAATTGGCAGTTAGGTCTCTGGCAGTGTTTCAAGGGAGGTAAAGGTGGGTGCTTATCAGGGGTGAGTTCTACTCACCTTTACTACCGGTTTGCAACAGGGCCGATTGTAACTTTGAATGTTCTCTAAATGTATGGTTGTTAAATCGAGCTCTCCCTGTAGCCAGTCATCTGGGATTCCAGAGACCCCTTAAGACTTCACTCTCTTCCTAGATCTGAGGATACTGTGCCAGTGGAGTCCCTATTGTGTTTTATATCTTGTTTTTAATAGCATAGTTATTTTTAATCTGGGCTGCTATGTCTGGTTACATTTTTTTTAAAAAAACATCACACAGCTGTTTTAATTGTATATTTGGTTACTCCAGGGTCTTCTGGAGTGGGAAGCCATAGTAAATGTAACTTAAAAAAAATAAAATAAAAACCCTGTGGGGAAAAAAGATTACAAATATGCAAAGTTTACATTTGGTTGAGCTGCATAGCAGCCCTAGAATGAATTTACACTGAGCAGTATTCAAGCAAGGAAAATAGATATTGTGTCATACCTTGAGCCCCAAATCCTATCATTCCAGACAGTCACATAAACGTTCTGTCTACCCAGGCTACTTCAAGCTACAGGTGAATGCCTGGGCTGAAAACACACATCTCAAGTTGTACGTTTGATTATGTGAAGTTGTTTTCTTACAGGGAAGGGAAAGGTGAATGCTTGTACTACATCTTCATGGCACGAAAGAATTTCTTTGAAACGAGATGGGTGGCAAACTAATTTAATAAATAAAATAATTTTGCAGAGTGCCCTCCATATATTTGCATAAAAAGGATAAGGACAGAGCCACGCTCAAATTGTGAAAATAATCCCAATCACCCACTCTTCTCAAACATTTAATTAAGGAAGAAGGGTGCGTTGAGGAGAGAGTTTCAATTTCATCTTCCTTTGATATTACTGTTTGTCTGTAATTCAGATTCAGTCTGCAAAGTGGCCGATACTAGGTTTCTATGCTTTCCCTCCTATTTAGATTTTATCAAGGTTTCCTAACAGCAAAGTTTGGCAGTAAAAAAAAAAAAAAACTGATGAGAAATTGGGTCAATGCTGTTCAGCCAACTAATTCTTACATAGCCTGAGCAAATTTGTTTTCCCAGAACTGCTTTTTTTTGGCGGGGGGGGGGGAGAATGGGGGGGGGGGTAAGGCTGGTTCTGTTACAAAGCAGAAAGCAAAAGGTAGGTAGGCTCCAAACATCTTGCATTTTTCATCAGCCTCCTGAGAGTAAGTGGTTTCAATTAGGAGTAAACAAGTCACTCCAGCTGAACAATTTTCTCCTTTTCCTGCCAAACTTTGAGTTTTCTTTTGGTTTAGGATAAATATTTTTATCAATCCCTCTGGAATATCTGACCTTAATAGGACAAGACTGAAAATATACAGTATTACCCCTTTTTATTTATTAATTAAATTTTAAACAGCCTTTCTTCCCAGAGGTGGGTTTCAACAGTTCTGGAGAACCGGTAGTGGAAATTTTGAGTAGTTCAGAGAACCGGTAGTAAAAATTCTGACTGGCCCTGCCCCCATCTATTCCCTGCCTCCCAAGTCCCAGCTGATCGGGAGGAAATGGGGAATTTGCAGTAACCTTCCCCTGCCACGCCTACCAAGCCACACCATGCCCACAGAACCGGTAGTAAAACTTTTTGAACCCCATCACTGATTCCTCCCTTTAAAATGTCTCTGGGAGGCTCCTCTGCATAACGCAGCCAACATTTAGCATTGTGAGTCATATTTTGTCTTACACCTAAACCAGCGAAACTTTGGGTAGATATCCATAAAACCTTAATTAGATTTATATCAAAGCCGGAATATATTTAATGGGAGCTAAGTGCTCTTTCAGAGCAGCTCCTCCCTCATGCAATTATCGCACTGATTCCTAGTTCAGTTATGCAAGCCTCTCTTCTCTGTACCATTTTTTTTTTTTTTTTTTGCAGCATCATGCTTCTGCCATTTAAATGATGCTTGGAATAGTATCTCTCCGGAAGAAAAAAAACAGGAGGGGTGAATAAGTTGGTTCCTTCCTCTCGAACTAGGCTTGCAGCTTGGAAACTTTTTCAAAAATCATTGCTGGGATGAATTTGACAGCAGTGCCATTCTGAAAAGAGGTGGGTTTTTTATTTTTTATTTTTGTAAAGAACCAAATAAAATGAGACATTAAAGGGAGAAGTAGAGGAAAGAATGGAAAAGGCTTTTCATCTGTTCTGAAGGTGCTGAAGAGTTTCACAAATGTGCTTGCTTATCAAGATATTGTAGTTTAAAGCTGAGCCTCCCTCTGACTCAAGCGGTTTCCCTCACAGTAGGCTCAAGTTTCAAATATTTATAATGGATGCATGTTCCCTTTCTGTATAATGGCATGAGAAAGGAGGCCAAATCCTGCTGGGTTGGTACAAAAAGCTGCATTCATCTTTGGCGTGAGAAAATATCCTGCTGGTGCAGTTACAGGTAACACTCAGAGAGGAGTACATGAAGCCAGAGACAAGCACAAAAGCATGTGCCCATTTCAAAGACTTATACGGCAGGCGAGCTGTGGTTTGAACGCCACAATTATAGCTAATGCATTGTGAAGTCATTGTGCCGAATCAATGGGGTTACTTATTTCCACTTTGTAGAACCATGTCCCTGGCTTGGCTTTTATTATTTTATAGTGTTAGCTTTTGCTGTTGTTTTTTTTAAAAAAACAACAGACAAAAAGAAAGCCCTATCAAACAGAGCTGTGATTTTCTTTGCATTTGGCACACTTACATTTGATTTCTTAAGAACCTGTCTGTTTATTCTGTTTAAGGCACTAATGTACCTCTTATTTTAATGACGTTGAAAAAAGCAGGGATTTTTTTTCTTTTTTAAAAAAATCCAAGCTCTGTGTACTTTTTTTCTTCATTGTTCCTCCAAAGCAAATCCCTTCCATTGTTAAACCTTTACAGTCTAGAGTGTGTCATTCAATCGTATGCATTGTGGACTGAGACGCAAAACCAAGTCAATGGGGCTCATTTTCAGGTAAACTTGAAAAGAATGGCAGTGTCAGCCCTGTCAAAAAAGCACAACTCATTTGGGGAAAAGGTAATGGGGAGCCTTTAGCCATCTAGTTAGATACATCATATCTCTGATGAGGCTGAGCCTCTTTGTAAACCAAGAATGTATTATATAGGTTAACATTTTCCACTGCTGTAGAAGCTGCCCAAACTTTTGTGAGTCAAACTTCCAGGGATTTGGATGGGATTGGTGTAGAATAGAGGTGTCATACTCAGGGGTGCTTAAATCTGGCCCGCGGGGCCGGCTTGGAAATAGCAAAGGTCCAGCCTGTGGTGCCTCTGGCAGCCAAAATGGGGCACTGTGTCCCATTTTGGCTGGCACGGTACTGTCCCATCTCTGCCCCAGCTGGCCCGGGGAGAACTACAATGCTGATCTGGCCCTGGAAGAAAACCAGTTTGACACCCCTGGTGTAAAGGGAGAAGAGAACAGATTATTCCATCCTTCATCCAATATATTATCCTCCAGATCCCTTTCTTTAAATCATGGGATAAACCTCTGGTTTGTCTTGTGTGATCCACATTTGGCATCATTTGTTAAACAAGAACAGTTTCATGGGTGGAATTCAAAGTTGGATGAACTACTAATATAACATCTTTATTTTCTTCCACATCCCAGTGATGGCTCTTCCTAGACCTGTTCCTGGGAATTTCAAAACACCAAGTTTGAGAAACCCAAGTTTCCAAACCCTAATCACATGGGGATGGAACTCTGCAAGGAAAGGGATATTTCCCTTGCAAATAATAACTATTTCATTGGCAGATGGATACAACTGGCTGCAATTTTATGAGTCTTCATCCTGGAGTTTTGGTTTCTTTCTAAAGAAAAACAGACATTAGTGAGCATTGATTCATCCATTTCCTTCTGTTCAAAATAATCTTTCAATCTGCTTTGTTTCTGGAGGTGTGATGGAGAGAGGACAAAATTATAGAAGGCCTTTTATGTCACTTTGAATAATTTCTTGAGTTATGAAAAAGTAAATTTGCCTGGCATCCCTGTAGAACTCTCTCAATTCAAACATTATTTTTTAATAGTTAATAGATATTAAATTTTGAAAAAGAAAGTGAGAGTAATTCATTGTATTAGAATTCATTCTATTC
The DNA here is from genome assembly GCA_030761175.1 of Masticophis lateralis. Classification (NCBI taxonomy): domain Eukaryota; kingdom Metazoa; phylum Chordata; class Lepidosauria; order Squamata; family Colubridae; genus Masticophis; species Masticophis lateralis. The sequence goes on from JAUDYJ010000001.1 coordinate 261,292,199, forward strand.
CTTTGACTTCAAGAAACAAATGACATTTACTTCATTTGGATGAATCTATGACTTCACATCATTATGCAGATGAAAAAAATTGTTACTAATCTAATGAGAGTGGATTATTTTTGTTATGCTTTGCAAATTTTAATGATCCAAAAAGTAAAATGGGCCATAATACTAGATTCCCTTGTGCATATTCTTGCTATTTTTTTCCATACATCTAACGGCTATTATTGTTTTTTCATTACATTCTTCATTATGCATACAGCTATTCAATTGAATATGGAAATAAATAAAATGAGCTCCTTAGTCATTTCAGCTGCAGGCCTAAATATATTAATTTTACATTGCTATAATTAATATAACACAGCATCTACTTCATACACAACGACAAGAACCATTCCAATCACTTTCCAATGGAAAATTCTGTTTTGGTAAAGACAAGGTCTATTTTACATGTACAAAACTTAATCAATACAAGTTTGTTTATAGTATGGGGGGGGGAATCAATGCTTACATTCCCCACACATCACATTCAATAAACTTGCATTGATTCCTTGCATACTGCTTAGCAATGCTATCAAAGGTAGGGCACCTCATGGCTAGGGATATATGTAATTGAATTTTATATAGCAATTTCATTTATGTTCTAAGATCATGTCAGCTTAATATAATATGACAATAACAGGTTGGGTCATTTACCACTATAAATGAAACACTTAAAAATCATGAGTTGGTCATAAATAAATATGTTTAGTTGGATCCAAATATCCTCCTGAACAAGCAGAAGATATTTAATTCCATGTAGATTCTTACTCCCTACCTCCAAACTGCAGCCTACTATTACCCTGAAAATATGGGATGTGAGAATTGGTTCTTAATCAAAAATAATTCAAACTTCATCAAATGTTCCCATGGGAGGTTTCAAGTACTTGGACAGAAGACTTTTAAAATAATAACAAGATAAAGGTAAAGGTTCCCCTCGCACATATGTGCTAGTTGTTCCTCACTCTAGGGGGCGGTGCTCACCTCAGTTTCAAAGCCAAAGAACCAGCGCTGTCCGAAGTCGTCTCCATGGTCATGTGGTCAGCAAGACTAAATGCCAAAAGCATTAGTTGCCCCAACAATAATTTGAGGCAATTTCCTTTCACTTTTTTTAAAAAAATTGATTTATATGCTGCCCTTCTCCGGAGACTCAGGGTGGCTTACAATGAGTTAAGCAATAGCCTTCATACTTTTGTATAGTTATACAAAGTCAGCTTATTGCCCCCACAAACTGGGTCCTCAATTTACCTACCTTAGAAAGGATGGAAGGGTGAGTCAACCTTCAGCCTGGTGAGATTCAAATTTACAATAATTGCAGACAGCTGGTGTTAATCACAATGCTTTTAGTCTGCTGAGCTACGAGGCTCCTTCACTGGCCTATTCTTCTCTGTCTATCAGCAAGATCAATACATTGTTGCAAGAGGAGAGGGTTAAACAAGTCATCTCATTATCAGTCATCTGATAATAAGCTTATCATGACAATCAGGTTCCCTTTTATGACCAATCATGCTGTTGCTTACAACTTTTCCCTTTTCTCCATTTCAGAGTAAAATGGAGAAAATGCCTAGGATACCTACTGATTATCTAAATTTGATAGTCAAAGCACAAAAAGTTTGGGTTTTGAAATCCACTAAACATTCAAAACTGGCTTAAGGAAAGAAAAGACAGGGGAAAAAAAGCTGACAGAAATGAACAATGTACTACTTCTTCCATTAAGGCTTCATTTCAAGTCCCAAAGGTGCTATATTTTTAAAGAGGCAACCGGACTTCCTGGTTTTTCTTTGAAGATGTTTCGCTTCTCATCCAAGAAGCTTCTTCAGCTCTGAGCTCAGAGCTGAAGAAGCTTCTTGGATGAGAAGCGAAACATCTTCAAAGAAAAACCAGGAAGTCCAGTTGCCTCTTGGAAAAAAAGCACCTTTGGGATAACCATGACTTGGATGACTGAGAATCTCCATAGATATGCTTCATTTCAATGCAGCAAGAGCTCCACCTCAGGTAAATTCTTCAGGACAAAAGTCTGAGCTGTCATTACATACTTTACACAGGCATCTGTGGAATGGTAGTGAGAAGATGTAAACTCATATGGGATATATTTTCATGTATTGTTGCAAAACATACACAAAAGAATGGAGTTTGTGCTGTGCCATTAACAATTCACGAATCATCATTTTGATACTAAGCAAAGATGCCTATGGTCCTTGATTTTCTTTTCATCTAGAGCAAATATGTTTTCCATTAAACTACAAAAATTCACACCTATATGTGAGTGAATTTTACACTGAACAGTATTCGCTGTCAATTAGTATTTTTTATTGATATTCTGCAATGGCTAGAATTTCTACTTGCTCTTTACAACATGTTTTCTCACCTTTTTCCAGCTTTGAATTGTATCACCTATTTATAACCATGCCTTAATAAACTGATCTGGAGATATTTTGTGCAACAAATTATAGGAAAATGAATTGGCAGCGTGGGATGCTCAAAATCATATGGCATTCCAAACTGTCTTTCTTATAGTTTAATTTCTTACTGGAATTTCAATAATACTTCACTGATAAAAGACAGTATTTCATTGCTAATATTTTCTTTAGTTTTGTGTTTAAAAGGTTGAAATCAATTCCTATTTGGACCTGCAACTATTTTCCAAAAAATAGCCCATGGTTATATGTGACCTTGAAAATGAAGGTTTCTGAAGGTGATTCCAGCACCGTGTGATAGCTCATCACATTTTCCACTTTATAATGCCTCAGTGATTTCATTTCTCTTTCATTAATGTTTTATTCGTCTTTCGTTTTATTGCTGTTTGTTTCTATTTTAATTATAATGGAATTTTGTCTCACTTCTGACACTTATAACTTTGGTTGCAGATTTTTTTTCCATTCAAACTGTTTATTATAGTAGATCTTTCAAGCCACTTGGACAAAGTGCTTCAGTTAGAAAGGTCTTCCAAACTTCCCATTGTTACACATTTCATACTGGACATTTCCCATGTCTTCTCTTTTCTAGAACCCTTCCGTATCATCCTTGCTAAATGAATGCACTTTGACTGTCAATAAATATCAGGTCAGGGTGGAATAATTATTGTAATTCTTAAAGAAAAACATTTTCATTAGTGTCTCCCATTTATCTCTATTTCTTTGTTTGTCACAGTCATGCATTGGTAATACAAACATTCAGCTTTTAATTCTCTTTAGAAATGATTGCATGTCACTAGCATTCCCACAGCTGCATGGTAAAGGTTTCTATCCTAAAAGGAGGAGACCTCTTTGAGAAAGGTCCTATGTATGAGATGATCTTGAGATATTAATATTTATGTAATAAATAATAAATCACCCACAAATATTGCCCCTTGCAGCTGTATGATAGGGAATAATGAGTTGGAACATAATAATGTGGTTTCAAACCAAATCCTCACGGGGCTACCATGTACCTTTAAATACCAATTAAGAGCTGTTCCATGCAAGCCACAGCACAAGAAAAAGAACTGAAGGTGATGAGAACACAATAGATTGAAACACAGTTATTCAAAGAAATGTCAGGGTTGAAATAAAGGATCTGCTACCCAAGCTTTGCAAGAGCAGACTTGGACTACAATCTCCTGTTTCTTCAAAAGCAATTATAGACAATCACTTGATGACCTTTTTGAATCCTTGATCATAAGCTTCTCAAAGTGGATTCCATCTAGAAGTAAACTAACATTTTATGCTACTTAACATTACAAGAGAGAGAAAGAGAGAAGAGAGATCTGCACAAATTCTTACAGATGCCATACAGTATGTATTTTCTTATATCAATCATACTGGAGGGGACCACATGACTTTATTCTAAGAAATAAGCTTTTACAAAAGAAGTCATTGAGCACATGTTATCAAGCTGCATTCTAAAGGCATGATTATTTTTAGTATACGAATATGAAAAGAATGAAAAAGATGAAAACAAGCTTGCTGTCAGGGTTCCAATTAACATCCCCAATGAAAGAAGACTCCAAGGCTTGATGTTCCTCAAAGTTCCATTTTATTAGAGATGTCATATTGGCACATCTGGGAAAATCCAAATCTGAAAGCTTCCAGGTTTTCCCCACCCAACAGAAAGTCCAAGTCCTTGCCCAGCACTGACAAGTCCATCACATGGTCCAATCAAAACTTCATTCCAACTGGAGAGACCTCCCAGTTCCAACCCTCCAGGTGCAGGGCAAGATGTCTTTGGCTCTCTGAGAAAAGAATGTTATTATGACTATATATCACCTATACTCCATACAATCCCCCCTCCCAGTTTCCCATAGTAGGAAATGTGGCAGGCCTGAAGGCCCAATGCAAAAGATGGCTTCCAGGCCTGACACTTGCTTGTTTTTTTGTTTTTGTTTTTTAACAGATTTTACAGATTTAGACATTTACTTTAAAGTATCTGCCTCATTTTCAAAAGCTATATTGTCATGGTTCCGAGTCCCAATCAATTCAGGATTCTAGGCTGTAGCTTTGCTCAAAAATCCATTTTATTTGGTACATCATATTTGTACGTTCTTATGTTAATCCAACTCTAAATATTTCCCACATTTCCAGTATAATTAAAGAAATAGATATCACCCACCTCCTAGTGTCACTGGTCACATTGACCAACCAGGTAGATGGCAGGCTACTCAGCTACCCCCTCCGACTGTTACAAGCTCCCTTGAGATGACCTTGACTCCCACAGGCCTTATCACTGTTATGTCTGGCACCTGGGAGGAGATTATCCCACACCCCACAGCTCCCCCTCCCCCCATATGTATGGCAACTAAGAAATGAAGTAAAATGGCTTCAGCTAAAGTCATTTTGAGAGTTGACATATATGCAATTGACTTAGATAGAAGTTATTACATAGGATTGCAACTATAAAGTATTTATATAAAATCTAATGATGCCAGTATTCACTTGAATCAACACCTCTAGTCATATCCCAAAAATATGATTGTTAAAAGCTAGTAAATGCTTAATATTTAAAACTGGTAAAATTACCTCATAATCAATTCCAAGTTTGTTTCCCCTATTTTCTGTAGCTTCTCATATTATTAAATCCCCCATCATTTGAACCTTTTTAGGCTTCACAATTCTCCAAAATTGTAACCCTTCAATGGCATACTTTTCTTTTTTCAATTCCATGAATTATGCAAAAATAGTTCTGGATGAAATAATGAGAAACACAACATAATAGATAAACATTAACTGTGATTAGGCATTACCAGAAAACAGAGAGATGCATAAAAGATTTCAATAGTTGTTCTTCACTTTAGTGTGACATATTGCATTTCTACACAAGACATATAAGACTTTTAAAAACAGATGGGACTCTGTTTAAAGTGATCTCTTGCACTTACACATGATGCACATAATAACTGTTGCAGCATCCATTTTAAAGACTTTACTGATTTTTAGAAAATATATTTCTTCCATATATCACAAGCTATCAACAATTCTGCCTTATCTCTGATGATCCAATTCACAGAGCACGGATTCTATCTATTATGAATAGATTGAAAACACAAAAGTGATGGAATTACTGGAGTGAGGAAAGAGAAAGGAATTCTCATGAATGAATTCTACACGATCCTATTACTTATTACACTCATAGTAGTCTACCTAGTCACTGAAATGTTACCAATGAACAAAAATAAAATAAAATAAAATTGTAATTAATAATGATCAAATTTAGCCAAACTGTGTAAATTATAGCTTTCTATGCACAGCACTTCACTCAGACCACACTATTAAATCTACTGTACATAGCCACGTCAGAGATGCTCAACTAAGCATGTAGGAGATTGAACTACCCACCCTACAAGATCAATAGACAAATTAATAGAGCAGGATCAAAATAGGAAGGACCTATTTTAAAAAACAGACAACAAAATGCTGATGATTGTCACCTACAGCTCATAGCTCAAACTACTCAAACACATTATTAAAAACCTACAGTCCATGCTGGACAATCACACTGGTTGCATACAACCAACCACAGGAGTTGGAACAGAAGATGAAGAGCTCATGTACATCAAGAGAAACACTGTGTTTTTAACCAATTACAATTGTTAATTTATAAGGTGTAATTACTTGTAATTATTCTTTCATGTAACCTGAATCTTTATAAGCAACCTGTCTGCCTCTCCTTCCTTCTCATTGCCTCACTTCAATTTAAATCTATGTTAATCTATCCACAACACACACAACTGATGAAGTGAGCTGCAACTCATGGAAATGTTTTCCTTTTAATAAAATGTATTAGTCAGAAAAGGTACTACCTAGTTCCATTTTGCCACCATAGCCTAACATGCTTCTTCTACATCATTCCTGGAAAGCTGGGAATATCTGCCAGGAAGTACATTGACGTTAGGCAATTGAGGAGCCACTGGAAAACAAGGGTCCTACTCAGGGGTGGGTTCTAAAATTTTTTACTACCGATTCTGTGGGCATGGCTTATTTTGTGGGCGTGGTTTGATGGTCATGTAACAAGCAATTATTTAGGATTTAGCAGAGGTACTGGTCTACCAGGCTTTTAACTGCTTGCAGAGCGATACCGGTCTACCAATTTGTTTTTGGAGAGCACTGGTCTACTACCACACTGCCTTTTACCACTGATCAGCTGTAGGGCAGCCCTTTGAAGCACCACGGCAAGAGTTTAAACAGTTTTTTGCAGCTCTGCCACCACTGAGAGCAGCGGAAACCGCTTTCAGGCAGCTTAGCCTCAACTGCCAATCTACCACCACCGAGCAGTTTACAAGGAGCAGATCGATTCTAGCCGATCAGTTGGGAGGCTTCTTGGCTTCTCAATTTAAAGCTAAGGTGTCTTCTTCTTTTTTTTCCCCTCTTCTTTGTCAAGTGAGCCCTGATTTTTTCCTTCTAGCTGATCAGCTGGGACTCGGGAGGCAGCAAATAGATTGGAGGCGGGGCCAGGCAGAGGTGGTATTTACCAGTTCTCCAAACTACTCAAAATTTCCACTACCGGTTCGCAAAAACTCACCACTGGTCGTACTAAAAGCACAACTTTTATTTGCTTTCTCTACAAGAAAGGTTTAGAAACACAGCCCAAGAGTTTTGATAGAAGAAAAGGGAGGTATGGTGTAAATAACTTTTTGCATTGACAGATGATCCAAGGACAGAATAGTGTCATATAGAGCATGCCACACAGAAAAAAACTTAAGAGAATGACCCAATCAGCCCAATCTATCAGTTGTTAAGCAGTAGTGATAGCTTGCTGGTAAAGCTCTTTTCTTCCACACCCTCAATTTCCACTTGCTTCCATTCACCCATAACCTGTACTTGTCACTCTCTCTATTTGCAGCTACATTCCTTTAAATCAGTCCTGCAATAGAAGATCAATTAAAGGGTAACCTAAGCATCTCTAAGAAGCCTTACATAATATAAAGATGGTTAAGGATTGATTTATAGTGCTAGTGGTTGAACAGAATATAGTGGTAACAAATGAAACAGGAAAAAGGTTGCAATCCAATGATTGTTAGATGGGAATAAGCCTGAACGGACATAGGAGAGGTGACTCCTACTTAAACACACATTTGTATTACTGATATGGCTCTTTCCCTCTTGCCTATTTGATACTGAACCATTACCTCTATGTAATTCAAAATGGATGGATGCGACGTAAAGTGGGATGCTACATTTCCTCTACGTGGCTTATGGCATGAGTCCAAGCTTTAGTTCCAACACACAAATGTTTTCTGTAATATCAGCTGCTTGGAGATAAACACTGGGACAGGCACAGCACGGGAACAAGCAAAAACAAAAATATTCCGATAATAATTAAACATTTTGTAAATATGTTTTTCCTTGGCTACATGCTGTTGAAAAAAAGAAAGAAATGGAGAGAGAGACAGAGAGCGCAATTACATTGGGACTGAACAGAAATGGAGACAGATGATTGATAAAGATTTTGGCAGTGTTCTGTTGGCTCTGAATTATGACATATAAAATCTAACAAGATAATGGCATAAGTGAGTAAAAAAACAGCTGCAAGAAATATCAACAAAATTATTTAAGCTGATCTTTATTTGAGGCATTAAAAAAACATGGAGGGTTGTTTTAAATTGTGGGTGGTGACAGGGAGTTTGCAGCTGAGAATAGATGGCTGAGAAATTTCAGTAATTAAGCAAACTTATGGTGACCATCTGGGCTGAAAGAGATAAAACGTGATTGCTGCTGGTGATCTTATGATTTTTATGAAAGTTAGCCTTTGATATTGACACCAATGTTAGGGAAGGCTGCAACTAAAACATCACCATTTACTCCATATGATATTTTTCTTTGCGGAAATGGATAACACACATGGGAGAAAGACCAAGACAGATACACTCGTGACAGATTAAGATAGAGGGAATGAGGGCAAATATTGATCTGTCTATGGTGCTACAAAGAGTAAGACAAGCTGCAATATCCACAAAACTACAGAACCGTACAATTCAATTTAAAATGTGTTTTATATTTTCACATGAAATCATGCAAGATTTATGAAGTATGTGCACAGCAAGAAAGAAAGAGGGAGAAAGTACAGGTGGAACAGCAGCTGTTTCCTCTTCTAGTATAAACAGTGACGTATTATAAATAAAATGGATTTAAATATCTTAAGCCCATCATATAAGCTGCGTAAAGCCTCTGCTTATATTGCTACTGGTAGGATAAATTAGATTGGTGAGCATGAGAGACTGGGCCCTGCTAACATGGTCTGATAATTATGAAACTCTTTGAAGTGTGGTTCTTCTGGTGCAGGGGTGTCAAACTCGATTTCATTGAGGGCTGCATCAGGTTGTGTTTGACCTTGACCAGGGTGGGTGTGGCCAGCTCCTTGTCACTCCTGTCAAGGGTACCTGTGGTGGCCCGAGCATTCTGCCAGCGAAAATGGGCTCCCGAGCTTTGTTTTTGGCTACCACGGCCTCCTGCAACCCTCTGCCAATGAAAACAGAGCTTGGCTGAGCTCCGTTTTCACTGGCAGAGGGTTGCAGGAGACCGTAGCAGCCGAAAATGGAGCTCGGGAGTCCGTTCTCGCTGGCAGAAGCACTGCGGGCCAGTCCTTCCAGGGAGGCCACATGGTCCAGATCTAAATACCTCGTGGGCCAGATTTGGGCCCTGGACCTTGAGTTTGTTCTAGTGCAAGAGTTCAAATACAGCTTCATGGTTTATCTACTTAGGTTGCTTTTCCTCTAACAGTATTTTTGATGCTGTTATTGGAAATACTAACTCTTTCAATGTGTCATCTGGAATTTCATAATAGTACAGTTTAATCCAAACTTTTGTTTGAGGCTGAAGTTGCTATCATTTTTCAGTGTTTGATCTCTTTTTAGTCAAAGTTGCATTTTCAACAAAGTAGGGCCTTTAGAGTCTGGGGTATTTCAGTTATTATCTGAAATATCTGAAGATATATGTTCAAATGCACTATATAAAAGAAAAAAAAATCTGATGTCTATTTCTGTCTACTATACACCCAGCCTCTTTTTCCAATCCTCCAATTCAATTCACTGTAGGATAAAGTCTTTGAGAAAAATAGGTACTGGAAAAAAATCATAGTGTTGCAATGAGGAATAAAAAAAATTCTTTAGCATTAGTTCTTCTGTAAGTCTCTTATCAAACAGGTTTATTATGATCCTCATACTTTGATGAAGGACCTATTCCAATTCTGGATTTTGTTCTTTTGACTATTGGAAAGAATACATTTGTCTGATGATAATTGTTTCTCTTTAGGAAAAAGAAAATCTTCCTTGCAAAAACTTTTATAAGATTGATACTCATCTCCATCAACATTTCAACTGCTCTCGTATTGTCTACATTTTTGTTTTGAGAAGGGGGCAACTACAGTACATTTCAGATGTTCATGAAAATTATGGAGAACAAAAGAATTATGGCAGCTTTTGCATAAGAGCAACTCTTTCAGGATAGATAAGCTTTTTTCTAATAATTATTTCTGGAAGCTCATATATGCCAAACCAGTTCTTAATTGAGTTGAGAATAATTCACCCATTACTAATCATACATTCAGTAAGTAGCATCCATTTTAGTGTTAGTTTTATCACCAATTTTGAAAGCTGTTTTTAATGCTTTTTATGTCTTTTCTTAAGCTTTACGTCTGCTTCTTATTAAGTTTTTAAGCATAAAAACACTTGACTGCGACACAAAGGAATGTTAACAGTGTGTCAGAAACTAATTTTATTCTGTGACATTAAAATATGGAAAGAACCTCGGTCTTTACCAAAGAAAATATTCTAAGTTCATAAAAAAAACAGCCTTACTGTTATTCTGGGATAAATTTAGTCATTTGATTTTTGAGGAACATTTAATTTGAGGCAGTGGTGGGATTCAAATAATTTAACAAATGGTTCTCTGCCCTAATGACCGGCTGGGTGGGCATGGCCATAGTGGGTGTGGCCATGGGGTGTGACAGGCAGCATTTGGCTGGGAGCTTTGAGGGCTCCCTGAGAGCAAAAATAGGCCACAGGGGGATGTACTCCCCCCTCCATGCCCCATTTTGGGCCTAGGAGGCCTCCCTGCACTTTCCTTGGAGCCAAAATGGGGTGTGTGAGGATTCCGGGAAGGGAAGGGAAGGGAAGGGAAGGGAAGGGAAGGGAAGGGAAGGGAAAGGGAGGGTGGAGCCAGTCAGCAATTTAACTACCGGTTCACCCGAACCAACCTGAACTGACTGAATCCCATCACTGGTTTGAGGGTGTAAAATTAGTACACTCTATAGTACATTATTTTTTTTTATGGCTACTACTGTAACAAGAAATCCAAAATGATACATTCGCTGATCCATAATCAGGTAAATGCCATAATTACATACTTATATCCCAGCATCTGATACAAATGTATAAGTAATGACACTTGCATGCTAACACAATCTTATCTATTAAATCATTTGCTCCTTCTCTCCATGGGTGCTCATGTGCAACCTCTGCCATTCCCACAATAAACCAATGGTCAATTACTCCAGAGACTCTTCAGATCTGGGGTGAAAACGTGATCAAAAATCCTTTGCACTGTTGCCTTTTCTCCACCTGCATGTGCCTAAAAGCTTTGGAGGAAGGCTAATCCTTCTCCAAGAATCCCACACCACATTTTCAAAGCATTGTCTTCTCAAGTTCCCACTGGATAGAAAAAAAGAAACAAGGAGAAATTGCCTCTTCCTGAATAGGAAGAAGGAATAAAGGAGACTTTACATTACAAATATTGCTCAGGAGGCAAGCAGTTAAAATGAACATAAGCAGGCAGGGAGAAGGAAACCATGCCAAGAAAGGCTAATTAAAGAGGCCACCCATTCTCATCCAGATGGAGTTTAATGAGATTGCAATGAAGACATGGCACTTTATTTGATATAATGTCACAGTTGTACTTCTGTTCCTGGCTTATTGTACAAAATCAACATCTCAACAGACTCAAAGGTTCTAGCCTAGCAGAATCCACTCATCTTTTCCCATCCTCTAAGCTCAGCACAAAAAAACAATGGGATAAATATAAATAATTTCTTATTGTATGATGAAATGTGAGATGGAGTTATTATACTGCAAGCACTACACTTGTTGTGGGGTTTCCTTTCCACTTTAAAGTCCATGTTTGAGGAGCATTTAAGCAGGTAAATATGTGGGATTTTTTTGTTTTAAAAAAGAAAACAATGGGTGTTCCCTTCTGAATTCTCAAAACGTTGCTTTTTTTAATTATAAAAGGCATGAGGTCTTGGGTAGAAACACTATGTACTACATTTTTTACTTATAGTGAACCATAACGACAATGTTTATAACCTTTGGAAAATAAAGTTTAATGATAGAAAAGTTGCCTGAATTTAATTCTAGCCACACCAGGAAAGCAAGCTGTAATGATGTAAGCAGTTGGAAAAATGCTTTGGAAGGAAGTCAGAATTATTTCCCTAAAGTCTTCATGGCATTTAATGTTTAGTCCATAAGCATTTCTAGATCCAATGTAATTTGCAGTAGTGGGTTAGTAGCTTAAACACCATTAAGTGCAAACCCAAGGGAAAAATCTCAATTCCCAAGTGCCTATTTTTACTGTCACCTTGCAAATGGATTTTGTAATGACTCTAGATACGTAGCAGATTTTGTTCCCATGGAATCAATGTATCCTGAACAACTTGTCCTATTGATTTCAACAAAACTCAAGAACTCTCTTAACTTGAATCTGAAAAAGTAGGACAGCTATTTGTAAAATGTGAGAAGTACATATGCACTTACTTGCACAAGTAGTTTGTCTGGGCAGGGGGTCAGAGATCCTCCTTGAGGCCCCTCATTTGTGGGGAGCCTCAGGGTTCGGTTCTCTCCCCCTTGCTCTTCAACATCTATATGAAACCACTGGGTGAGATCATTCGCAGTTTAGGGGTGAGTTATCATCAGTATGCTGATGATACTCAGCTTTACATCTCTACCCTGGACCAACCCAGGGATGCCCTTTCTGTGATTTCTAAGTGCCTGGAGGAGGTGTGGATCTGGATGGGTAGGAAAAGGCTCAAACACAACCCGTCCAAAGATGGAGTGGTTGTGGGTGCCGGCATCCCTGATCTAGTGGCCCCATCGTTTTTGATGGCAGGGGAGTTACTTACTCTCTCTGAAAGGGTTTGCAAACTTGGCGTCTTCCTGGATTCGTGACTATCCTTAGTTGACCATCTGATGGCCGTGATCAGGGGGGCTTTTGCACAGGTTTGCCTAGTGCACCAGTTGCGATTTTTCCTAGATAGGGATGCCCTCCAGTCACTCATGCTCTCATTATTTCTCGTCTGAACTACTGCAATGCCCTCTACATGGGACTGCCCTTGGGTTTTACCCAGAGGCTGCAACTGGTCCAGAATGCAGCCGCATGGGTTGTTACGGGAGCTTCCCGTTACTCCCGTGTTACACCTCTCCTGCGTGAGTTGCACTGGCTTCCGGTGGTCCTCCGGATCTGCTTCAAGGTGATGGTGCTTACCTATAAAGCCCTTCAGGGCATGGGCCCAGGGTACTTGCAGGGCCACCTGCTACTGGCCTCCCATCGCCCAGTGCACTCACATAGGACTGCCCTCCTCCAGGTGCCATCAGCCAGACAATGTCGGCTGCGGGTGCCCAGGATGAGGGCATTCTCTGTGGCCACACTGACCCTCTGGAACGAGTTACCCACTGGGCTCCAGATGGCCCCTGACCTCCGCTTTTTCCACAGTGACCTGAAGACATGGCTTTTTCAGCAAATCTTCCGATCTGTTTGGGAGCTATAGTTTTAATTTGGGGATTTTAATTGGCTTTTTAGTATTATTTATTGTTTGGTTTTATTGCTGTGAACTGCCCCGAGTCCTTTGGGAGAAGGGCGGCTTATAAATATTATCCCCCCCAAAAAAGTAATATGCAACTCATCTGAAGTTACTCTGTATTGAAACATCTCTAGTTGATATCATTTCTTCTACTAAAATGTATGAAACAGAATCAGAAAAAAATAGTAGCATAGGTATCTTCCACTTGATAGTACAGATTCAGCTAATCTTTTTTTTCTAAATCTAATTGTAGGGATGACTCTGCGCATCACCAAAGCTATACAGATTTGTACAAAACAATCAATTCATATGATGAGCTGTTTACATGTTTGGTTTTCCAGATATCCATCATTTAAAGTGTTGCTCAAAAAACAACCATACACTTGAAAAAGCTTGTTGCAATTGTAGAAATCTTGTAAATTAGCTGTAAACATAAGCAGGAATCAAGTCAGTTACAACCCTTTTTGGTTTGTTCAAAAGCTCATATCTTTATCTTCTGCAATTATTTTCCTTATACTTAATTACAAACCATCTTCAAACAGTCAATAATATTTCTGCGAGTTATTGTTGCTTTTGGAACTATAAAGTGAAAGAATAGTTGATGGTTTGCTCTTTGATGCTTGCATAGTAAATAAGCCTTTTTTGATATCCTTTTGCATATTGAAATATTTTATCAAATTGGAAACACCAGTAATTGCATTGTTATCATTTCCATCATATCTTGTATACTGATATTCATCATCTTTTATTAAGACTACAACTATATAGGCATCATTTAGGAAAAAGTCCCCAATGAATTTAGTGTTTCTTATGATTACATATATTGTATACATTTGAACTACACTGATGTTTCTCTGTGCCATATATGTGTGAGGATGTGGGTATATGCATAATGGATATCTTTTGAGAACTGAATGTAACATTTCATTTTAAAGTATGCTGATTACTGTACATTTAAAGTAACAATAAGATTCTAGTCTAGTCTAGTCTAGTCTAGTCATGTCATGTTCATATTTGCAACCCACTATGATAAGAACATAAAGTGAATATGATATAAATGTTAAATTGTTGTGCTAGGAGTGGGGAGACCCAGATTCTAACCCTCTCTTAATCATGGAAGCCAACTTGATTCACTATCAGCCCTAAACTGAGAAATTGAATACCATCTATCTAAACCACACTGGCCCAGCACTTTAGTTTATGTTCCACGATCTTCAATAAAAAGTCCATCATCTACAGTGGATTGAATTAAGCTGATAATAATAATGGTATGATGTATTGAGTAAGAAAGGTAATTACATGAATATATCATAGAGATATGTACCAATACTGGTTAATTGATTTCTTTAATAAATTAGACATTAAGGAGGAGCGGGAAAGTGCAACATATTTGAAAGCAAGCAAAATAGAGAAAAAAAGACTGAAATTCTTAAAGTATCAATACTTAATTTTTCCCGTTGTTTTAATGATGGTGACACCAAAATTGCAGAAAGGCATCCATCAATGTTTTTTCCTCCGTTTGTCTACTTCTTGATATGCCCTCAGATCTGCTCCAGAGAACTGGGGGTTCTCCAAGACAGCATGAGCAGAGAAAAATGAGAAGACGGGGAAGAAAGACATAAAATTATAACCTATTTCTGTCACTTTCCCATCCTTAAAAACTATTGATTCTTCTTCCTCCTTCCAGTTTCCAAACTGAAATGTAAACTATCTACCTATATATTTTCTGAGTTCACCGTGGTCCTGAAGTTTTCTGAAAATTTCAAACTTAATTCAAAACAAACTTCAGAGCTCACACTTGTCTCTCATGACAATTTCTTTAAAGTTTTCTTGTGTGAGTGAAAACATTAATATATCTTTAGATGCAATTGCCCTTGTGCAGAGGGTGATAACATATGACAATTATTTTCCAGTTGCCAGGAGTACAGGATATACGTATCTTGTATTATATATGATACATTATATATGTAGATTTTACAACTACAAGCACATTCATTAGTGTCACAGAAAAAAAAATTACAAGCAGGAGGAGAAGCACAAAAATGAATTAGTTGATGGCCAAAAAAATTATATATTTCAATGTATTTCTTTTTCAATACAACTGAATTTGCTATTGATATTGATTCAGAACAAACACCTTAATGCATAAATAGGTTTCAACAAACTAATTTGGTTCCAAGGAACTATCAAGCCTATTAAATGTTTCCACGCTATTGTCAAGATATTGGATTTGAAATCAGCATCTTTTTCATAATTCTAGACCCAAAGAAATTAAACTATTTAAAGTTCATTAAAATACTATCAAAAGCCTAATTTCCCACAAAGAGCAACAAATATAAGGATAAATATGACTTAGAATAAGCAAGTAGATTTAGACTGAATTCTACTTTTTTTTTTTATAGTTGAACAGCTTATATTTGGAGTTGCAGCCATGAGCAAAATTGAGCTTCACACTGTCTAACCTGGATGTATGTCCAATATCACTGCCTTCATTTTGCTATGTGAAAACTCTGACCCACTTAGAAAGCAGAAGACAGTTCAGTGGTCATTGTCAAGTTTGTTTGAAGAAGGACTTATTCCAATTACAGATGTTGATAAGACTTTGTTGATCAAGGCTCAGAAGTAATGCCAGAAATATTGGACAAAGAACTATCCCATAACATCTCAGAATTCAACTTATTAGTAAACAATGTTTAATATGGGATAATGGAAAGAAGGGAAGGGAAGGGAAAATCCCCCTGTTGTCTCCATTGCTAGAAAGTTCAAATATATTCACTCTCTTGTTAGTCCATAATCATGTTTTCTATTTTTGTTGACATTATGGGAATATTTTAATTGCAGTATTCAGTTTGCAGAAACACTAAGGCATTCTTCCCTATCTCCACCTTTATTTTCTGATTGCTTTGTAATGATTTTAGTCATAGTATATTGACCTATGTGCTAGAGGGAACTTAAACAAATCATAATGGGTTTTTTTCTTATTTGGGAGTATGCATATATTTATGCATGCATGTATAATAATGTATGGAAATTAAAGATTAAGTATGCCTGCTTTAATAACCAATGAAGTCTGTAATTCCTGATTGGGATGCTTATTTGAACTATTCTGCATATTTTAGAGTAGCTCTTTCCCATTAAAATGCAACATATCAATTAATTGTGTTGTGTACATATCATAAGGAAACCCATCTCTTTGTTCTGGCATCTGTTTGGACATTTATACAGATGCCATATTATGCAAGGGCTGTCCCTGACTGAATATATCTCAGAGGAAGAGGCATGGGGGATTTATATATAAATGCTATATTTTGATGATGCTCAAGCAAATTGCTTTCTTAAAACACACTCTTCCCTGTTTCACAAACCTGGTGTTAAACAGCTGCAATTCTTCACTCACCTTTGATTCAAAGTGCTGGAAGAGGCCAATAGAGTGAGGGAAACTTGTCTATGGGGCAAGTCATGAAACTGCAAAGATCCAGCTAGGCACATAAAATCACTTATGTAATTAAAAGCTCCTTGTCAAAGAGAAATGTGGCCACTGTGGGCAGACATAGTTCATATATCTATGAGAAATTTGGAAGTACTGTGCATTGTTCCTGCCAGCAACAAAAGGGATGGTGACAAGCATGTAACATTTTCTAAACTCTTGGGTTTGCAGAAATTCTGAAGGTGCATGTTTATTCAAAACAGGTTTAAATGCTCACATCCATTTCTTGTGCATGCACATTTCAAACCTGTTCATCAAAAGTCCGACGTCATTAGTGGCAGTCCTAGATTATAAAAATCTTGTCCTCCTCAAATATAGGTAAACCATCCCACTTTTTTTTCTTTTAGGTGTATGCCCCATGCTTCTCCCTCCAAGAGATATATAGTCAGGGATGACTTGATTTATAATAGTGAAGATGAATCTACCTCAGATTTTAAACCTGGCCATTTTGGTCTGCCCACATATCCAGAGCTTGAAACTGCTAAGAGATTTCACACAAGAAAGTAGTGACAATGGATGAAAGATGACTATAAGGCTTTGTAGAGTACTACAGCTCAGTGTGCAATAATGCAATGTCAACATGGGAAATCAAAATCCTTTTATATTGTATGAGTCTTGCTAGTTTGGAATTGGCAAGGGCAATCGGGCTGAAAATCCCAGCCATTTGAGGCTCAAAGAAAAAGAAATGTGGATTGTTTCTGCTGCTTTAATTTAAAGATGAGAATGACAGCAGAAAAAATATTCAGCATGACCTGAAGTAGATCAACTGCATTTTGGAATAACTTGGGTGATCAAACTGCTGTTGAGTTGCCCTTCCCTTTTATGACATTCATTTTGTATCGTTTTCTCTATTGGATTGGTCACATGGTCCTGAAGAAAGGAAAAATGACAAAGAGAAAGAATACTGCTGGCAAAGAAAGAAAAATGATTTTCCATTAACTTTGGGAAAGCTAATATCCCAAAAGAACATGATCTATTGTAATTCAAAAGACTTGTTTGGGGAACACCCATCTATAAAAACAAACATAAGTTGGAGGGGGGAGTTAAATAAATTGTTGGGCATGTCAACTTGCTTTTTCCAACTAAATCCCTGCAGCAAGTAGCTGCAAGGACCAGAGTCCACCATCCATTTTAAAACACAGAATTCATTTATTCTCTTCCTTGGTTTCTCCCCTGCCCCCAACCCCTCTTATGTATAAATGACTGCCTCCCTGGAAAGCCTTAGGTTATCATATATATTTAGCGTATTTGTAATTCAGCATTCTGTAAGATTTCTCAAAATTGGCTACCAGCACAAGAGACAGTCAAAGAAGCTGACAAAAACCCAGCAGGCTTTGCCTGAAAGATGATGTGAACTGAAATCCAGCACTCTTGCAAGACAATACAGCAATAAAAATAAACTCTATGTAAAAAGAATAATCTGAAGCTTTATTACAATGAATTGAATGACTGGGGAAATAAAGAGACAATCACTTTTATGGAAGGCTTATCCAAGAAGGGGCATTAAAAAGGCCTGTTATGGAGGCATTTAAAAAGACCTGTGGTGAGGCTACTGTAGCTACAAAATTCAGACTGCTCTTGACAATAATAAGTCAGTAGGACACAACTGAACTGTTAACTTTCAGCTTCATATACAAGATGACATCCTTTTAAAGTCTGCTAGTCATTTTTTGAATAAAGTACTTACTGGATTGGAATCCCCTATTGAGTCTTTGCTATAATGATAGCTTGTTAAACATACCAGAATGCTTGGCTACTTAAATATATGATGTTTCTTTCTTTTGCTTATTAAATGTATATGCCACCCATCTCACTATCAAGTGACTCTATGTTAAGTCGTCCAGTATAATTTTCAAGTCAAAATGTTGAAATCAAACTTTGTGGGATGTCAAAACCAGGACAACAATGTTACAGCTTTGAGTAATGTATGAACAATTTTAATATCTTTGAGTTTGTTGCTCTCTTTCTGTTATCTTTTTAATATTATTTTGTTGATACATAGACAGGATATATCAAACATCTCTTTTCAGTGAAGTATACCTTTTCAGAAAGATCATTGTACTTTCAAGTAGGTGTGTATGGAAAGCAGTGATTCTCAAGGCTTTGTGCATACTGTATTTGAGTAGATTAAGTGTAATTATGTTATTGCACTCAAACATTAGTTATAAAAAGGAGGATATCACATATTAAAATAGTACTACTGAATTTTTCACAGTATTAGACAATATTATAGATATCTGTAATGTGATGAAAAATAGCTTTGGAAGAACTTCTTGACTATTCTGTCATTACATAAAGATTGATTTGCACTAACGTACGATTTATTATGTTGGGCACAAGATCCAACACACCTCAAAAATAACAATACACTATGCTGACTACAAATGATGGATTCAGGCAAAACAATTAATAACAACTTAATTTATATCAAATCTGAAGTATCTACCCAATACAATAGAAGCCAATTTACTTTTTTCCCCCAGGCATATGACAGAGATTTAATTAAGTCAATATATTTCTTTTCAAAGCTAACTTTTATTTTATTTGTCATCTTGATATACTCTTCCTGACCATTATTGCACTTCATATTTTATTTCAAATAAATGTCAACATTTGTAACAGACCCATATAATTAATGAGGTGATTATGTCAAAGAGTTTTTATTATATCCTTTAACTAGAAACTTGTGAAATATAATATTCATTCAACTCTAGACATGCTAAATATGTTATTTTTTCCAACTATTACAGCAAATAAAAACCTATTTAAAAAACAGGAGCAGGTGACAAAAACTAATGTAAGAGTAATTAAAGAAAGCCCTAAGGCTGCTGAGATATCTGATTTGAGATTATTTTACATTGACCAATATTAAGAGTGTAGTAGGCTACTTACTTACTTACTTACTTTACTTACTTATTTATTTATTGCAATGTACTAGTACTTAAAGCATCCATTTTGGTCCATAAACACCCTCCAAATATGATAAGGGGGATTGTTCCATGTTGGGGGATTGGGCACAGAGATAATTTTCAACTATCTACAAAGCTATTGTACAATTGCACTGAACAATTTGAAATTTCAAAATCCTGCAAAAATATAAAACAAGATCTGGAAGTTTGGGCCATACCTACAGTACTCTTGAGAGCATATCTGGAATGCAAACATACTTGTAAACTGCCGACTCCTGAATGTGGTACATGAAAGCACAAGACTCTCAGTGTCTTTTACATCATGTTAATATACTTTTGGATTAATGTTTACAGAGCTTCCATCCTAAACTTCTCTATCTTTTTTTCCTCCTGCTCTTCCTCCTTTTCACCATGATTCACTTAAACTTGCTAAACCTGTCATCAATGCTGCACAAAACCCTCAGAATTATGGTTTCTTCTTTCCTACCCTTCCCTATGTCTCTCTTTTTTCTTACAGAACTCCACCAGGACTAATAAGACCTAATTTTAGTTATCTCTGATTAAGCAAGAATGACATTGCTTCCATTCATAGGGTTCCCTGCTTTTCAGATGCATACTCCAACTGTCGAGGACAGTGAGGACTAGCACTGATGATGTTACCTAATTTAGGTAATAAAATCTCTGCAGGAAAACAACCAAGCTCAGAGAGCATCAAGGACCCCTCATTGCAACCCTGAGCTACAAGTATTCTCCTTTATCGGTAGTTTTACTTACTTTAGCTTTGCATAGTTTTAAGCATTATTCAAGCACATTCTCCTTGCCTCCGTCTCTAAGTTAGAGTCTGTATCTTCAGAAGATCTCAATTCCAGGACACCATTTCAGAAACTTGTAGCAAGGAGAAATTGGATTTATATTTTGATGAAAATTCTTCCAGTGAAGACATGACAGTGCTTGTTTTCCTCCTACATGCTACCTGCTTGAATTTAGTTATTTTCCTCGTTATCTGTTTCTGTCCCCCAGTTTCAATTTACTACACAATTTCTGCCCAATCTACTGTGTTGTTACTCCTGATCCTTTTATTTGCTATTCATTACAGTAGTTAGAAAGCTGATCCAACTAACACTTTGCGAGACACGCTTCTCATATCATAACTTCAAATGCTGTTCCTCTTCAAATTCTATGTCAACCTATAGAACAAATGTATATAATGGAATATGCGATACATGAATATGTGAAGAAATGTTTTATCATAAAATTTTATTGTATTAATTTTCAGAATCATGTGGACATTTGCCACAGCACATGTATATGACTAAGTGCAAATGCAAAACAGAATATGATGGATTTTTGCATTAATGTTAGTTTGTTTGTTATAAGAATGTGTATGCTACCTAATCCATGGAAAGCAAAAAGGTTACAGTGATAAAGTAAATGATGATAATATGATAAAAGAACATAAAATATAGTGAGCTTCACACTGGTAGTTCACCAATGAACCCAGATTGCCTTGTAGAAAAGTCTTTATTTATTTTTTTTAAAAAAATGTCTATCCCAAAATCATGACAGCCCAGATTGTTTATTCAAATTTTTTAATTTTTTTAAAATTTTATTTATTTTGTCAAGCATATATAAGCTATCTATCTATCTGTAAATAGAAGTATAAACTTGATTATGAATACATGAAATGGATACGAATAAATGGAGACTTTAGGACAGAGACAGTAGGCATGTTGGTGCGCTTATGCACAGCCCTTACAGACCTCTTAGGAATGGGGTGAGGTCAACAGTAGACAGTCTAAGGTTAAAGTTGGGGTTTGGAGAAGGAACCACAGAGTCAGGTAGTGCATTCCAGGCATTGACCACTCTGTTGCTGAAGTCGTATTTCCTGCAATCAAGTTTGGAGCAGTTTACCTTAAGTTTGTATCTATTGTGTGCTTGTGTATTGTTGTGGTTGAAGCTGAAGTAGTCACTGACTGGTAGGACATTGTAGTAGATAACTTTATGTACTAAGATGATAATGTAATAATTATAATATAATTATAAATGTAAGATAATTTAATATACAATTATATATATATATATATATATATATATATATATATATATATATATATATATATATATATATATTTGTTTTATATATATATATATATATATATTATATATAATTATATATATATATATATATATATATATATATATATATATATATATATATATATATATATATATATATTTGTTTTCTGAGGTTTTCGTGGGTGTTTGTATGTAGGTCTTTGGTTATTCGGGTCTTCTCCCACGTAAAATTGGAGAAGACCCGAATAATCAAAGATATATATATATATCTTTGTATGTACATATATATCTATATGTATATATCTATATGTATATATATATATCTATATGTTTTCTGAGGTTTTCGTGGGTGTTTGTATGTAGGTCTTTGGTTATTCGGGTCTTCTCCCGCGTAGAATTGGAAGTATCTTGGCAACGTTTCGACGAAGTCTCATTCGTCATCTTCAGGCTGGTGTTCTCAGCTTCGTTCTTCCAGGAGCAAATACTCGTCAAAACGTCGCCAAGATACTTCCAATTTTACGCGGGAGAAGACCCGAATAACCAAAGACCTACATATATCTATATCTATCTATCTATCTATCTATCTATCTATCTATCTATCTATCTATCTATCTATCTATCTATCTATCTATCTATCCACATACATAATATATATGTATATTATCTTATCATATATATATATAAGATAATATACAATAATAAAATATAAAATTATGTAATAAGATAATATGTACTAAGATAATAAGATAATTTTATGTACACAAAATTTTATGTAAAATCTTCCTTAAGAACAGCTCCTTCCGATATGTATCTTTTATCGAAATAAATCATAAATGAAAACTACAACATTCATAATAAACCACAACATATGAAAGTGTTTTAAGTAAAGCCAAGCACTATTCATTGCAAACAGACTAAAATACAAAGGTCTTTAAGGACTAGTTAAAAGCCCCTCCTTCAGTGAGGCAGATGTTAAATTGTTCATATTCAAATGGCCTATAGACACAGACATATAAAATACTTTGTCAGTATAGTTTGTAAAGTATATCATAGAATAATCCAGGCAAGCAGATTCCTAATGATGTGAACTTATGTTATCTTTCAGCTGATAGAGGCTCTACTGCTGGGATTTATTTCAATATATTCAATTAGATTATATGAACAATCCCCAGAGAAACATGATCATATTGCAATAGGTGGAGGCAGAAAGTTGCACAGTACCATAGAAGGAACAGATCTAAATTGTAATACATAGATAGATAGATAGATAGATAGATAGATAGATAGATAGATAGATAGATAGATAGATAGAGATATCACTGTAGTAGAAATTCAGATGTTTCATCTCTACTACTTCATTTTTCTTTTACCATTTCTTTGTTATGTATCTAAGTAATGTACCCACCTATAATGGGAGACCTTCTGTTGGATTTCCTCATACTGTTTTCACATTGTTTCAATTCTGTAGGATCTTCATTACCAACATTTCTTCTCTGACTTCTGCCTTATGTAAATCTATCAATTCTGAACCTATGCTCTCTTTCCTGGTTGGATAACATTTTTTGAAGATTGTTATGCCACCATTTTTCTGGAAAATACAATATCTCTACCACACATGCTGCTAAACGTAGTATAATGTGAAACAGTAATTGCATTAGTACATATGTAATAGCAATATTACATCCAGTTAAAAAAGGAGCTATATGTTTTATTGAAAATAAATTGGCTATCTGATTGCAATCACAGAATTAATTCCCATGCTACAGCATACCTTTAATTTAAAAGAGGCACAATATTTTTATCTCCAACGCAGATAAATCGCTGCTATTAAAATGCTGATATTATCAACATGTGGTGGACTTATCTTACCATGTAAGGTGAGGAAAACAAAATTAGCCATTCTATTTTCCCATTGCCATCTATTTTTCCTCACAGACCCAGAGAAATAAAAAGTATTATCACTTTCATCAGGTGTTTTGAGCTGACAAAAACATTTCTCCTGCCAAAGTCCTTGAAAACTAAACTAGATAAATCATTCAGCTTGATTCTGTGGAAGTTTTTTTCAAAAAAGTTCTGTTTAAGGTTTGGAGTGTTAGTGCAATGGGTTTTCTGAATTTGAAACACAATTCAGAAAGCCAGGTTACTTTTTCAATCATTATCCAATTCTGAACTAGTTCTCCCTCTAATGTCAGTGAAGTTGGGAACATGAACACTTTCCAAATTGTTATTATTAAATTTGTCATGGAAAAAAAAATCTGTATTCTGGTTGGCATACTGTGGAAAAAAGCAAAACTAAGAGGATATTATGAACTTGTCCCTTAGAACAGGAACCTAAAACAAAAATATACTGCAAACTGCAGGAATATTAGAACAAGGCTCTCACATGGAGCCAGGATCAATTAATTGTCACCCTTTTGTGCTTGTGATCTTTAATTGGGATTCTGGAAGTGGCATTTTATTTACTCCAAATGAAAAATAGACACAGTGGAGGAAAATCATGCATTCAGTCTGCCATCATTCAATCAATCTGTATACCTGTTGTGGCCCGTCAGCGGCCTGTGCAGTTAGTAGCTGATTCTGACAACAAGGAGACTGGTCTGGTGCTGCATCAGCAGCCTGTGCAGCTAGTGCTCGAGTCGGACAGTGAGGAGGCTGGAGAAGATGTGATGCCACAGGCAGGGATTCAGCCAGGGCCTTCAGAACCTCCAAAAGCTCCTTTAAGTGAAGAGGACCAAGAGGAGGAACCTCTTCTCAATGAACGGGTATGCAGAGCTGCCAAAAGGCAGGAGTGGCTCCTCAGGAGTAAGGTTTGGGGCTATTTGGCCACTCCTCTAGCCTATTTAAGGAAGGATGATGACTGATACAATTTGCAGGAAACAACTGTTCATATTCCTTCGCGTCTTAATTCCAGAAACGTTTGATTTGGCTCTTATTTCTCTTGTCAGTTTTCCTGCAGATTGCTTCTAGGCATTCTGCCAACCACAGTAAGATTATGGTTATCTGAAATACTATGCCTCAGAATTGAGTTATTATTCTTTGGATTCTTGTCGGCTGTTAATGAAGTTAAATTAACAGCCTTTGTTCAGAAAAGACTGATTTAAACTGTACTTGTGTTCGAACAACTGCTAAGAAAGCTCATTAGTAATCCTTAATTAGTAAACTAAGGTTTGTATAGACCTTGTATTGTTCTGCCTCCATAGCTGAGGCAGAACAATACCAGTATTCTTCAAACTTGGCAAGTTTAAGATCTGTGAACCTCAACTCCCAGATTTCCTCAGTCAGCATGCAAATTGAAATCCACAAGTTTTAAATTTGCTAAATTTGAAAAATACATATTAGACAAATGGTTCATGGACAATAACAATGACAGCTGTTATATCTGAGAGCTGTATCATTAAATGGCAGGCATGATAAACCCAGCGAGTCTTCCTACGAAGTTGAAGACCAAAAAAAGGAAAAAAAAGAAGGCATTATTAGAGATGCTTTGTCAGGGATCCAGAGTAGAATAAGGAAAGTTTCCACACATACACACACACTATTTTTAAAAAGCTGCATTCCTTCTTCAGTGCTGCCATGGAACATTCCAAGTAGTAGATTAAAACAGCCCTGTTATCGTTACAATTATATAACCCATCATCTCTTTAGGATGAACCTCAAGGTATTTCAAATATTCTATTGAAAAGACAAAACAAAGCTTTTATAACTCAAGGTTATATCCCCTAAGGGATATCTGAAATGGGAAACAATTAAACTGTTCTTACCTATATCATTTCTTTTTCTTTTTAAAAGAGGTTGGGATGGCAGAAAAGAGAAACAATTTTGTCCATGTTTTCAGAGATGAGATAAATTAAGAAAGAGTGTCTGTGTGTGCGCGCAGGGGAAATGATAAAGAAACTTATTTAGCAACATTGTAAAATGTTCTTCTAGCAGACTTTGGCATGTCTGATAAAAAATGATTAGAAATGCTGCAACAGAGTTCTTTGCTCTGTGAATATAAACGTGAAACAAAATGGGTAAATTAATGTTACAATGTTTTAATTATAATCATTCGAAAATATAAATTATAAATGGGCACAATTTAGTTTTGTGAAAACCCATTACAGATTTTGAGATTAGCTTATATATTAGTAGGACACCTGTTTTCTTTACAGCACACAGTATAAACAATTACTGCACTATCAAGTATGAATGGCAAGTTTATGTCAGCCTCATGTCAAATCAGTCTTCCATCTTTCCAAACCAAGAGCTTCTATTTGGGAAATATGGTAGACATGGTGAATAGAACTTTCTGGTAAATGCTATGGTGTTTCAGGCAACACTAATAAATGGGAGAAAGAAACATTATTCCAACCCTTCCACATGCATACAGCTGCAATGTGATGAAACACACATTATTTTCTGTTTACTTATCATGTATCCAGTTTCTGTTTGACATGACTAAACATTAGTGCCTTGGTGAATATTTCTCTTGGAATAATCTCTCCTTTGACTCTTATTCAACTTAAAAAGATTTATATAGGCAACCATCTTATGTATCATATCTCTTGTTTATATCAAAATACCATCCACAGGGTTTCTTAAAGACTTCCTTGGGGGCGTAGTCTTAATGCAAATAAGTTTGTAATTGTGAGAGTATGCATAATTGAGCTAAGCTAATTCAAGATGGGGGTAAGGTTGGTTACAATCAAAATTACGGGTAAGAATATTCTGCTGAATTTCTTCTGTGCTCAGAACCTTCTCAGGTTTTTTATCCTTATGTGAATCTAGACAGGCACGGTGGAAGGCTCTGCAACAATAGTAAAGGTTCCCCTCACACATATGTGCTAGTCGTTCCCGACTCTAGGGGGCAGTGCTCATCTCTGTTACAAAACCGAAGAGCCAGCCCTGTCTGAAGACATCATATGTCCGGCATGACTAAATGCCAAAGGTATATGGAATGCTGTTACCTTCCCACCAAAGATGGTCCCTATTTTTCCACTTGCATTTTTATGTGCTTTCGAACTGCTAGGTTGGCAGAAGCTGGGACAAATAACGGGAGCTCACCCAGTTATGCGACACTAGGGATTCGAACTGCTGAACTGCTGACCATTTGATTGACCAGTTCAACATCTTAGTCACTGAGGCACCGCTTCCCACAACCGCAACACCGCAACAATGGTAATATCTCGAAATTCCCACTTTAAGGAAGCCTACTTGGTCCCTACACTAACATAGCTTCAGGATGAAGTAAACTATTTGTCCCAGATAATATCTAGCTGCTATTATTATATACGATGCTATTTCAACAGCAATTACTGTTTATTACTTTTATCATATACTATTTTAGCCTGTATAATCTACCTACAGAACTTTTATTACAGGATTTATTATAAATATAATTTTAAAAATTAACCATGCAAATAATGAATAAATATTCTTTTGCTAAAAGCACAATCTCTTAGGGTTCCCATATGATTTTCTAACAAAAAAAAAGACATGCTCTGTTTTGCATGTTGCACCGCTTCGACATTAGATTTAAAAGACCACTCAATTCTTACCTGAAGGCAAAGTTGATTTGTATACTTGACAGATAAGAGCTACACATTTTTGTAGTGAGTTGAGAAATAATTTTTAAAGGAATATAATTACATTCTGTTTAATCTTAATGGATAAAAGCTGAAAGTATTTCACAAAAATGCTGTGGAGAAATGAGGCTACATGATTTACTGAAAGCAAGAAAAGTATTTAAAAATATCAGCAATCTACTCTATACAACGAGTTCAATAGGCACCTGATCGCCAAAGGGAAAGTTTAAAAGAGATCTGTTTCCTTTTTGAAAAAGGTCATCATATTTAGAGGCTCTTCAATTGCATTTTCTCATTCCATCTACAAAGTAATATAGCAATCACTTCATTAACTTTTCAAAGGAAAGCATTTAAAACTGATGCACAGCTATGCAACATAATAGATACAATTTCTTTCAGATACTTTTCATACCTAATTGCAATAGTGTCAAGACTGAAAATTATTGTTTTCAAAAGGACTGCATGTAGACATTTTCCAGTTCCACTGTTGCTGTCTTTTTTTTTTTTTTTTTTTTCAGGGAGAGATATAAAAGATGACACTGGGAGCAGAAATAATTCTTGTCAAACGCAGACCACCCTCTCTGTAGCTGGGCAGCTCTAATTCTTATTTTGCCCACAATCTTCTGAATGTAGTTAGCATTGGGGAGAACAATGTGATGGTAAAAGATAACAGAGAGGCAATTTACATTATTATCCCATTTTGGTTTGCACAAGTCTGGCAGCAGTGGGAAAAGCTGATTATTTCTGCATTATGTCTGCTTTACCTGGGAGGGCTGACATTTACTCTGCAAAACTTCCTTCCATCCATCACTTGACATCTTTATGTCAGGACCCTCTCCATGGTCCAGCGTCTTTGGTCAGCCCACTTACTTTGCAATCCTTTTTTTTTTTTTAAATTTTTATTTATACAAAACAATACAATCAGAAACATTTTCGGTTCCATGGTGCATAAATAAATACATAAACTTTTATCTTGTCCTACATATACATATACTATTACTTCTTATAGGTAGATATATGAACATAGTAGTGCTAGATTTTATCTTAATGATTATTACACATAATAATACACAGTAATTATATATACTATCTCGTTTTTTTCCTTCTCTCCAACCACTCGTACCACAGACCCCACACCCCATAATACTCCGAATCCGTTCTGTCATTGATTTCTAAGGACAATTTATTCATTTCTGCACATTCCAATATTTTCTTTATAACAAGTTCTTCTGGGGGTAGCTGTTTTTCCTTCCAGTACTGGGCAAAGGAAATCCTTGCGGCAGTCACTATGTGGATAATTAGATACTTTTTCTCTTTAACATACTCTGTTTTTAGGATTCCCAGGAGAAATGCTTTGGGGTCGAGTTCGAAATCTTCTCCTATAATTTCCATAATCCACTTTGATAATATCTTCCAATATTTTTGTGCATAATTACATGTCCACCAACAGTGGTAAAAGGTGCCCTGTTGATGGTCACATTTCCAACAATTTGCTTTCAAATTAGGGTATATCTTCGCTATCCTTGCAGGGGCCATGTGCCACCTATAAAACATCTTATAATGATTTTCTTTATAAGTCACTGCTCTAGTCATTTTAAAGTTTTTTTTCCAAATCGTATCCCATTCATCCAGATTTATATTTTTACCAATATTTTTAGCCCAGGCCAACATCGGCTCCTTATCCACCTCCTCTACAGTGTCGTATTCCAATAAATAATTGTATAGTTTAGCTAGAATTTTCTCCTCTGAGCCCATCCAAATCTTATCGAATCCATTTATCCCTATCTCTATGCCGAATTCCTCCTTATCCTTTTTGTATCTTGAAGTAATTTGAGCATATGGCCACCAATCTATAATGATGCCTTGCTCCCTCAATTCTTCCCTAGTTTTAAGGTTCCCTCCCCCATCCAATATCTCTTTATATCTGAACATCTTCCCTATTTCCAGAACATTTGGGTATATTAATGCCTCCATGGTGGAGAGCCATCTCGGGATTTTTATGTATTGCCTCTGTCTTATCTCTCCCCATGTTTGTATGAGGGTCTCCCTTATTTTATGTCTATGAAAGTATGTTTTGGTTCTTTTACCAGGATCCCAAAGATATGCATGCCAGCCCTTCTGGAGGTCATGTCCTTCCAGAGTTAGGAGTCTTTTATTTTGTAAAGTAGCCCAATCTTTCAGCCATACTAGATCTGCAGCTTTTTGATATGTCTCCCATTTTGGTAATCCGAATCCCCCTCTCTCCTTATCCTGTAAATATCTAATTGCTATCCTTGGTTTTTTTCCTTCCCAAATGAATTTCCTAATTATTGCATTGAGTTCTAAGAAGAGTTTTTTGTCCAGTTTGACAGGTACAGTTTGGAATAAGTATAATAATTTAGGTAAAATACTCATTTTTATTGCTGCAATTCTACCTAAAAATGATATTTGCAATCTTCCCCATTTTTCCAAATCCTGTTTTATGTTCCTGATTAATGGCACATAATTATCCTCCTTGAGGGCCGAGCACTTTGCTGAAATCCAAACCCCGAGATATTTTACCTTCTTAACAATTTGTATCTCCATTACTTCTTCCAACATCTTCTTTCGTGCCTCTGTCATATTTTTGGTTACTAATTTAGTTTTGGATTTATTTAATTTAAAACCTGCTACCTTTCCATAATCGCCTAATTCTTCCAGAATTCTAATGCCTGATTCTAATGGTTCTTCCATAATTAACGCCACATCATCAGCAAATACCTGGGCTTTATACAACTCTTTTCTAATACTCAATCCCTTAATTTCATTATTATTCCTTATCCTCCTCAAAAGGACTTCTAAGGCTAAGATAAATAGAAGGGGGGACAGAGGGCACCCTTGTCTAACGCCTTTTCTAATTTGAAATGTTTCTGATAGTCCTCCATTCATTAAGATATTGGCACATTGTTTCTTGTATATTGTAAATATAGTGTTGGTAAAATTTGGTCCGAATTCCATTTGGATGATTTGTTGTTTCATAAATTGCCAATTCAGGTTGTCAAACGCCTTTTGGGCATCAACAAAGACCAGTGCCATTTCTTTATTCGGGTGTTCCTCATAATACTCCAATACATCTATTATCATCCTTGTATTATTCCTTATATGTCTCTTAGGGAGGAATCCATTTTGATCACTATGTATTAGGTTGTTCAGAATTTTCTTTAGTCTTTCTGCTATGATGCTCATGTAAATTTTATAGTCCGTATTGAGCAAGGAGATCGGTCTATAGTTTTTTATTAAATTTGGATCTTCTCCATCTTTTTGGAGGAGCGTAATGTATGCCTCTCTCCATGATTCTGGTATTTTGGATTCTATTAAGGCCTCATTGTAAATTTCCAATAGTTTTGGTAATAGGATTTCTTCCAGATCTACATTTTTGTACAATTCTCCTGGGAATCCATCCGGTCCTGGGGACTTATTCTTTTTAATCTTAGATATTGCAATTTTCAGCTCTGCCATAGTTATTTCTTTATTTAGCATTTCTTTCTCTTCTTCCCCTATCTTTGGGAGGTTTTCCTTTGCCAAGTACTGGGTCACCTTCTCTGTAGGGACTTGTTCTTCTGCATACAGGGAGGCATAGTATTCCTGAGCAAGCTTTAATTTGTCTTTTTCCTTATT
This sequence comes from Masticophis lateralis, assembly GCA_030761175.1. Lineage (NCBI taxonomy): Eukaryota > Metazoa > Chordata > Lepidosauria > Squamata > Colubridae > Masticophis > Masticophis lateralis. The sequence goes on from JAUDYJ010000001.1 coordinate 261,323,161, forward strand.
AATAATCCGACCCTCCAAATCTTCCAATTGATATATAATCCCTTTCTCTTTTTCTTTTTTTAATCTATAAGATAGCCATCTACTCGGCTTATTTGCGTTTTCAAAATAAAATTGTTTAGTTCTTTTCATTTTGTATGCCAGCTCCTCCTGATCAATAATATTTAGTTTATGTCGTACAACCATCCAATTTTCTTTGGCTTGTTTATTGTCTGGGTTTTGTTGCAGCCCACTTACTTTGCAATCCTAAATGGCATCTGCCACTGAAAGAGATCTTAGAACAGAGCCAATTGAAAACTGAGTGTGAGGCAACAATGTGATGTGATTGCTAAGAAAGCAAATAGAATTTTAGGTGGCATCAAAAGAAGTAAAATTTACACATCACAGGATGTAATTATTCTGTTCTATTCTGCTTAGGTCAAATTCCAGTTCTGGGCATTGCACTTTCAGAAAGATTCATAAAAACTGGAACAGGTTCTGAGCAGAACAATAAAAATTATTACAGGACAAGAACCTAAATCCTCTAAAGAGAGATTGAAGGAGTTGGATTTGTTTGGCCTTCAGGCAGATGAGAGAATGGGAATATAAACTCTTCAAATTCCTGAAAGATGTCAGTTAGATAGGCCAAAACCTGTTCTCTCTTTCTAATTCCAGAGTGCAAGACACTGAATAATGGATTTAAGTTACATAAACATAGCCTGATTCAATATTATGAGAGGTGGGGGAAAATTCCCAAGAAGTAACAGCATTCCTGTAGTGGAATCAGTTCCTCAAAGAAATAAATGGCTCCATATCAGGATGGGCTTATAGCGAGACTAGGGAGCCAATTTGGATTCCCACCCTAAGTAGGGTATTGGATTCAATGTCTAAATGTCAGTGTGTGTCTGTGTAGTAAGTAAGTAGTAGTAAGACAAGAGTTGATCCATAAAATCTCAGGAAAAAATGATGTGCAGGAAATGTTAGTATAGAAAAGACAATACAATGGGACAAAATTGCTCTAAGATAGTACATTTGAACATACCACACATATTTTTTCCTGATTTTTTCTGCTGGGGATGCTACAGCAGCAACATTGTTCCAGTCATACCCCAGTATTGATGCAGAGAGTGTATTATTCTAAAATCCACAAAAATGGGATTCTGTGGAATGTTCTCCATGCATATGTTCATTCCACTTGGATCCAATGGATGGAATTTGATGTTGTGGAAGCAAAGGTCTATATGGGGAAAAAACATTTGCCATTTTCTCCTTTTTTCTGGAATTCTTACATCCTTGCTACATTAAACCTGGGTATTTGCGGGACCGCCTTCTGCCGCCGATAGCCTCCCATCGGCCAGTACTCTCGCACAGAGAGGGCCTCCTCTGGGTGCCATCGGCCAGACAGTGTCGGCTAGCGACCCCCAGGGGAAGAGCCTTCTCTGTGGCAGCGCCCGCCCTCTGGAATGACCTACCCCCGGAGATGCGCAGGATACCAGACCTCCGGACCTTTCGTCTGGCCCTTAAAACCCATTTGTTCCATCTAGCTGGGCTGGCTTGATCCCATCTTCTGTTTTAAATTGAAACTGATTTTAAATTGGATTGTTTTAATTGTCAGCCAAAAATACTTAATAATTTTTAATTGCTTTTAATTTTTGTATACCATGTTTTATTCTGGCTGTTCACCGCCCTGAGTCCGCAAGGAGAAGGGCGGTTTATAAATTGAAACAAATAAATAAATAAAAAATAAATAAAAAGCCACTCAATTTTCTGAAAGAGATCCTTTGAGTACTCAGGATGGTGCAAGAGGAGTGGAAAGGACCTCTCCCCATTGCATGGACAGAATCCACTGCATTAAATTTGAGTTTTACATTTTGCATTGCAATTCTCATTTCTATCAGCTTACAGATAGTCCTTGTACACTGACTGCCTTGGACAGTGACCATTCACAGTGATATAAACTTGCATTTACAACTTTCACAGTTCTGTAAAGCAAAGGAAAGTCTCAAGTAAGATCATAAGCATAGTTGTGATTTCACTTAGAGACTGCTTTACTTAGTATCCAAGCTGCTGGTCCCAATTAAAATTGCTAGATGAGTAGATGAGCTAGATGAGTACCTGTATAAAAAACTAAGATCAATATGTTCTGTTTGTTTGCTTCTTTTGTTTGAAGGTCTAATGCTTTCCCATTGTATTTATTTCTGTTGCATTACTTTTGTCATATACAGCCTTAACTAGCATTTAAATTCTGATCCAAAGTATCTGTATTACAGTGTTAACAACAATAGAAGTATTTCATTGTGACACCAAAGTCATATTAATATACCATGTTGGCACAAGCTGAAGACCAAGCTAGCCAGCATGGTATATTAATATGACTTTGATATACAGTGCAATGTAATTTTCTAAGTCAAAGTTTTTAGACTAAAAGATACTAAGGATTCATTGCTGATGATTATTCATCCAATTTCACTGTTTCTTAGGACAAGTTTCATGTAAGATCTTAATACTATCATGAATAAACTATTTATGCTTCATGCAAGAGGCAGCCAGATAGTTAATCAGCAAATATTCTGCTAGCAGCAATTTTACTTATCCATTGTATATATATCTAGCTGGTATTCAAGTTTTTTTTTAAGTGAAAACAATAATAAGAAAAAACAAATAATTTACAGAATCTAATTTCACAAGAATATATGAATACACACACACACACACACACACACACACACACACACAGATCCATAACAGTTGCTACAAGAGGAAATGCTCAAAATAGACCTTGACTAACTTTATTTTTGTGACAAGGAATAATTATTTCAAAATCATGTATTGTAAAATAATAAGCAACAAGTGGTAAGTGAAATGAGAGAAATCTATCTTAGATATGAAACATCCAGCCATGAAAAGAATCAGAGTCTAATTAACAAGCAAGAACAAGTTATTGTACAATGTTAAAATTGACTCACTGATTGTTCTTGTCTCTCATTTCTCTTTAAAAGTGAATTGATGTTAAATCAATAGTTTTTAAATTCCTCTCATAAAAGAATGCTTGTATCATAGGAGCAGAGTACGAGAGCAATAAAACCACATACAGTTTGATGCTGATGACAAAAATCAATATATTTTGTTCATTGCACCTCACAAAGTTTGTTATGGTATATAAACCAATCCAGCAGGCTGATACTCCAATTCATGGTACATGTGGAGATAATTATAGAAGTGATAGGAATGTTGAGTGTATCATACCACAAACCAGTGGTGAAATCTAAAATTTGTTACTATCAGTTCTGTGGACATGACTTGGTGGGGGGGTAATGTGGCCATTTGGGTGCGCGTGGCCATTTTTTTTAATTTTTAAAACTATTTTTTCTATAACCTCTTCAGCAAAGAGGTTGTAAAAAAATGCTTTCAAAAGGCTCTGATGATCCCAGCTGAGTTGCCTGATTGGCATAGACTTTTTTTCTTTTAAATGCCTCTGATGATCAGGCAACTCAGCTTGGATCGTCAGAGGCATTTAAAAGAAAAAAAGGGGTTTTTTTTCTTTTAAAAGCCTTTGATGATCCCAGCTGAGCCACGTGATCATCAGAGGCTTTTTTTTTACTTTTAAAAGCATTTTTCTACAACCTCTTCAGCCGAAAAAATGCTTTTAAAAGTTTTAAAAAAAGCCTCTGATGATTGTGTGGCTCAGCTGGGCATGGGGGTGGCGGGGCGGGGGGAGGGCAGGGATTTTTGCTACCGGTTCTCCAAACCACCTGCCTCCATCGCTACCGGATCGGGTGATCCGGTCCGAACCGGGAGCATTTCACCCCTGCCACAAACCAGTGGAAGATAATCTTCCATAGTTTTTCTAGGACCAAAGAATGATGGAGAGACATTTTCTCTCAAACATCTATGACAACATTACAACTAGAAACCTGATGTCATCCAATTTGGAAGACCCAAAATCTGGGGGGGGGGTGTCCATTAAATTAATAGTGTTAGTTGTTTCCCTTTCCCTCTTCTTTCTTCCTATGAAAAAGACCCATTGAAACTCAGAAGAGAAGACAATAAGCATATCTAAGGTATCTTGGGGGCACTTTTCATTCATTTATATTACAGATTGTTTGAAACATAGAGCTGTTATTGAAGATTTTATTTAACACACACACACGCGCACGCACACACACACTGCATTCTGTTCCCTCCAGAATATAGGATTGATATACAGTATATTGCAAACCACTAAAGCAGAAGAAAAGAAAATTGTGAACAAGTATAGTGGCTTAAAAAAATCTGAAAGCTTTTGTATCATGATGTATGTTTTCTGTTCAGCCCTTTTCAACTCCCAGAACAAGGTAACATAGGCATAATAAAAATTTACCTGCCAGCATGCTACATGGGCTGGTGAAATGTGTCTCAGGTTATTTACAACTATACTTTCTAACCGTGCTAGGTCTAATTTCATGCCTAAAACAAGAGTTGAGCCCTGATGTAAGAAACATTTGTTTGTTTGTTTAATATTTTTCTTTTACTATATGCTTCCATCATTCAGGAATGCAAAGCAACTCCTTTTCCCTTCTTTCCTTCCTGTCTTCCTCCTTCTCTCTCTTTCTTCACCACGACAAACACACAATAACAATTACACTTCCTTCAGCTCTTAATAAATTCTAAACAATGCCAGTTCAGCTACAGACAGTCCAAAATGCATTGTGTTTACAGAATACCAATTATTTGTTTTTTACTATTCTTTATACCCTTTTCTTCAGCAGACTGCATGGCACCTCAACTTTATAATAAAACTGTTAAATGCACACATTAAAATGAAACAAAAATACATAAAAACACACCATGAAGAAGCAGCAGTAAAGCAATCCACATGATTAAAACTAACAGCAAAGTCCCATGTGAGCCTTTGTCAAAAAGCATTTTATAGGCCCTATTTGCTCCCTTCTTTCCTTAACAAAAATAACCTTTGACCATAAACAGATTATTCCAAGCAAGCATCCCTTATTCAAAGCATTAAAAACCAAAGTCCCTGTTTTGAATTGAACCTGAACACAGACAAGATACTGTTGGCAAAACAGGAGCTTACTATGATCTGTTAGGGTGACATAACTCTCAGGAGACAATGTCTATCTTTGTCAGGCTTTCTCCAGCTTTGTTGGAAACTAGAAATGGTAATCCTACAAGAATTAACTCCTGGCTTGTAGGAAAGATCTTGTGTTTTCACACCATGGATGGGTTGACTTAACCTTAGTCATACCACATTTATCTCAGAGAGCTATGAAAAATCTCAGCTCCAGTCAATGGTGGGCATTATGATTGTGGAAATGATAATCATGATATACCACAAACCACAAAGATAGTGATGTTGGAGAGACAGAGAGAGCAAGAAAAATAGAATATCTAGGTTTGCTTCTTAACTCCCTTGGCAGGAAAGAGACTTGAGAAAAGTATTTTGTTTTGTTTTCATAAATTGAAGCATATGAAGGCATATTATGGAGATAGTTGCAATGCTTCCACAAAATAGAATATAATCCTAAATAATTTCAAGCAGTTGCTGTCAATGGGAGCATCTTCTCCTCAAAATCCTCTCCCTTATTTAGAGCACTAGAATTTAACACAGACTCAGCCAGCATAATGTCTGCTTATCTAAAACTTGGCTATTTTAGCAACTTGGAACTGCATTGCCAATAAAAATATGTACTTAGCTATAAAACATGTTGAAATACCTGGATACTTGGTTTAAAAATGTACATTTTTGGTATATATTATCCTTTATCTCTTTTGACAAGATTTGAAATTAATTCTCTTTCTCTCTGAAACGTTTGTGCAAATTAATATTTTCTAGTCAGCACTGATCAATCTGTTCAAATAAATGAGATGGGATTGTTCCTGATTTCCTGACATACCAATGGAAGAATTTTCAGGAAATCCCAAATGATCATTTTTTAACAATAGGATTAATTAATGCTACAATGACTTTTTATGAAATTCCATTTTTGCCCCAAACTTTCCATTTAGAAGAGTATCAAAGTATCAAACCTCCACCCAAGTTTCTGTTGCTTTTTTAAATGTCAAGTGATCATGTATTCAATACACATGAATGGGCTAATCTTTTTATTTCAAAGGCATTCCAATCTGACATGTTTTTCTCCATAATTGTGTTCCATTTTGTTTCTCCAGCAATCTTCAGTTTGAAAGGAAAAAAATCCCCAAAGAATGCTAATTTAAACATTTAATTTAAAGAATATAAAATATGTACTTTTGTATTTAAATTATTATTTTTCTTTCAAACTTACAAATATTGATATGCTTAGACTTTCAACAATATACCAATAAAATTATTGCAACATTCAGAGAGATGAGAAATCTGGCATGGAGATAAATCCTGATTGGCACATTACTCCAAGATCAGACCATTTGTAATTTGCATAATATTCTTCAACACACACACACAGGTAGAGATAACATTATTCAGACCGCAGGCCTGTACTCTTGAGATTAGAAAGCAACTACAATTCTACCTCACAATTCAACCCACCTTTAAATAGTACTTCTTGGAAAACTTTCATCATACAAATACAATGTCCTTCCTGTCAATGACTTCTTCAGCTTCAACCACAACAATACACGAGCAAACAATAGCTACAAACTCAAGGTAAACAGGTCCAAACTCGACTGCAGAAAATATGTCTTCAGCAACAGAGTGGTCAATGCCAGGAATGCACTACCTGACTCTGTGGTTTCTTCCTCAAATCCCCAAAACTTTAACCTTAAACTGACTACTGCTGATTTCACCCCATTCCTAAGAGGTCTGTAAAGGGCGTGCATAAGAGCACCAAAGTGCCTACCGTCCCTGTCCTAATATCCCTTTTTACTCGTAACCTTTTCACGTATTCAAAATCATGTTTATACTTTTATCTGTTATTTAATATATGCTTGACAAATGAAATAAAGAAAAATAAATAAATAAAAAGAATCTGTTTGGGAGGCGGAAAAGTTGCTTTGAATGTTTTTATTGTGGTTGGGGGCGGAGGCAACTACATGGTAGATCAAAGCAGGAAAGATGAATTCAAAGTGCAATTGAAACCCTTAACCTTTATAAAGTATGTGTGTGAAATGTATAAAATCCAAATGGAGCTCAGACAGTCCCACCATGATTGCCTTCTTACCTTTTTAAAAATCTCCCTTTCCCCAAAGAAATGTCACGTAGAGGTTTATGATTTAATCTAGGTGTGCTGCATGTTATTACATTATATTTCTTTTAAAAACTTCTATTAAGTTTTTGCTTTGTTTTATAGTTCTCCTAGTGCACTCCAAGGCAACTTTCCTTTGGGATGGAGAATATTGCAGAGGGGAGGGAAGGACGATGCCTCCAATAGACAGCAAGATAAAGAGATTAAATTTTTGAATTCAAATATTATCCCTTGACTATTTTATTTTTTTATTTTTTCTTGTCTTCATAAACTCACTGGGAAACTATTTGGGCAGGTAACTGGGTTCAGCTCTAATTTTGTTGTTGTTTGTTGCAAAGTCATGCCAGACCCATTGCAACCCCATGGACAACAATTCTCCAGCTCTAATAAAAATTGTAATTAATGAAGTGTGGTTGTACAAACACTTTCTGCATTGCGTTACAAGCAATTGGATAAAACTGCTCTCAGTGAATGAAAAATCCAAGAGCCCTATCATTTCTTACTACATTTCAGCAATCATAGGCATCCAAAATGGTCTGATCCTGAAATCTAGCATTAAATCAATTGTGGGGAAGAACATCATTTCCCTGCTTCTGATTTGTGATTTATCTGCTTCTCGAAGCAATACATGATTTGCATAGTTCAAAAAAACCTCCAACAACCCTACTGAATATCTAACAACTGTCTCAGGACTGCCGGGACAATAATGTGATCGAAGGCAGAGGGAATCATACACAGGTAGTCCTCCACTTGGATTAACAACCATTTGAAGTTATGACAGCCTCCCCAGAGCTACTTACAATGCATTTTTGGAGTTAGGATGGCTTCATACACCCTTGCAGTCACATGATTACATTTAGAATGTTTGACAACTGGCTCAGCTTTATAGCTGTTTGCAGCATCCCACAATCACATGACTATGATTTGTAAAAAAAAATAATAATAATAATTCAGCATTTACTTCTGGCTTCCATCAAAAAACACCCATTGGGGGAAATGGATTTGCTTAAGGACCTTGGCATTTGCTTAATGATTGCTGCAAAAAAACAGTCGTAACTTTAAATCTGGTCACTTGACTTAGGACCACAAAAATTACAACTGTGATTATGAACTCAATTACCAGTATAAATCCAGGAGTGCCTGGGTAGCTTTGCTCAGGGAGTTCTGTTTTCTGGGAGGGGAAAGCAATCCAAGAGGACTGAGCAGCACAAAGAAATAGGCTGGTTACGTGAGCTTGGCAGCCACTAGGAATAAAAACAAATGGGAGAGTTAGCAGAAGAGAAGTGGTGGAAGAAGCCAGGAGTTACAGTATGTGACAGAAAGCACACTGCACTTTGAAATTTGGTGACTTGTTGGCTGACCTGGTCCAAACAAGAGCTATTTAAGGGTGGGGGGGAAAGTAGCATTTTATTTTCAACATTTGCTTCAGTTCTCAAAACCCTTTTTGACCTAAAACAGTAATTTATCTCAAAATATTATTATTGCACTAAGCCAAAATAGAACTCTAGATAAAAAGTTTGTAAAACTGCATTCAGATCCTTACATTCCATAGAAAGCAGACATATAAATCTGAAAAAAAAAAAAACCTAAACCCATAAGAATGTATATGTTTGGGATCTTTCCCTCCCTCCCTCCATCTTCTAATTTATTTATCTGCAACTCAGCAAATGACTGGTTTCATAAATAGAAAGTGGCAACATAATATTGAAAGTACATTCACCCCAGGGGTGGGTTCTACTTACCTTTACTACTGGTTTACGCCTTTACCTTTACGCAATGGGAGCACGCATGCCCAGATCGTCCATACTGATGTCCGGGTGGGTAGGCGGAACCTCCCTTCGGTTTTATTACCAGTTCGCAAGAACCAGACTGAACCGGGAGCAACCCACCACTGATTCACCCTGATGAAAATATCCCAAAATCTCACGGGGCAAAAAATATAGCTACCATTAAGCATAGAAGCATGCAAAAAGTCAGGAGTTAAAATTCTTCTAAGCACAGAAGACTTCTTGGTTCAATTCACACAACCTTCCGACTAGCAGAGCAGTGAAGACTGCATTATTTAAAACAAAACAAAACATTCTGCAGATTACTTCTTGCTTCCATTTTACTGCTCCCACAGCACCAAATACTGTTTCAGCTCCAGTTGTTAACTCCTAATTTTTGGAACTGAGAGCCTGGCTATATTCTGCTGGGGAAGGGAAGAGAGCCTGTTTCACATCCAGTAGCCAGAAAGTATTTAGTCCCCATTCTTGGTTTGGGTTTCAAAAAACAAACAAACAAAAAAACACAACAACAACAGCAAACTGTTCTTAAAGTGCCAGATGTGCCTTATCCTCATGGAGACAAATAACAATAACAAAAGCTCACTACACTGTGCACTATACAAACTGTATCATTATTTTTGAACCTGCCATATTATTGGAGCTGCTATGGCCTATGTTAGCTGCATCCTGGAATTTTGATATTGCAAACGCTGCTGTATTATTTTTTTTTTAAACTGTTTGCGGAACCCAGTTACTACTTAATTCCAAAGATTTACAGTGGAAAAAAATTAAGCAACTTGTGATTTGCAACTTTAATTGTGTAAGAAACAGAAACTAGAGTTTCTGGAATAGGACCAGCCAGGTGTGAACAGGATAGCCTACAGATAAAACTGCCTTTAATGTCTTTCAAAAGGAATCCAGTGAGATTATATTCAGAAGTTAATGAAAATGCTTCATCCATTTATATTACAATATCCTCTATTCATTCTTATATCTGTTTTAATCCTTCAGGCAAATAACTTCTTGATACATTTGCACCTTATATTTCAGTGTCAGAGCATCGTTTCCTTCCCTTTTTAAAAAAAATCTGCAAGGGCATCATTTTTTCGGAAATTATCTTTATTCAACAAGTTTAAAAACTGCTTTGCAAATGAAATGATTGTGCTCCATCAATGTCACACTGCAGACTTTGCCCTTTAAGACTAGAAAACTGCTCTCAGACAATTAAATTAAAAATGAAATAAAACAATAATGAAACCTCTGCCCAAATAATGTTAAAAATATGTATCAAGGGGTTTATAAAGCAAACTCTATAACATTAGGTGTTTGAAGATGCTGTCTAAACATGGTTGAGGGCTTAAAAAGAAAAATACACCTCTGATAATCTTGTATCCTTTCAATTTCTGTTTATTTATAATTACAAACATTTCAAGGATTTTTTTTTTTACTGTAGCTTTATGGTTCAGGCTAATTTCCCTTTTTATATCATATATTGATATACAGACTATGTGATTTCTTCCCCAAACCCCATAACTTTAACCTTAGATTGTCTACTGTTGACCTCACTCCATTCCTAAGAGGTCCCTAAAGGGGGCGTGCATAAGCGCATCAGCATGCCTACTATCCCTGTCCTACTGTCTGCATTTATATGTAATCATTCTATGTGTTTATGGCTATGTTTTGCCTATTTATATTCTTTTTTTAAAATTTGATTTATATGCCGCCCTTCTCCGGAGACTCAGGGCGGCTTACAATGTGTTAAGAAATAGCCTTCATACTTTTGTATATTTTATACAAAGTCAGCTTATTGCCCCAGCAAACTGGGTCCTCAATTTACCTACCTTAGAAAGGATGGAAGGCTGAGTCAACCTTGAGCCTGGTGAGATTCGAACTTACAGTAATTGCAGACAGCTGGTGTTAATCACAATGCTTTAGTCTCTGAGCCACCAGGCCCTTGTTATTATTTGTGACAATTTTTTTTCATGTGTCCATGTCTATGTCTATAAAGTTACTTGTTTCCTTATACTTGTTGATAAATAAATAAATAAATAAATAAATAAATAAATAAATAAATAAATAAGTAAGTAAGTAAGTAAGTAAGTAAGTAAGTAAGTAAGTAAGTAAATAAATAAATAAATAAATAAATATTGTATGCACATTAGAACTGACTGGCACCAGATTTTTATTGATTTTTAATGTTTTAATTCATTGTATAGGTGATTTGGTGGTGGGTTTTTTAATATTTTTTTTGATTGGGAGCTTCTCAGAGTTGGTTGAAAGATGGGCAGCTATATAAATGTTTTAAATAAATAATAAAATAAATAGATACAAAATAATATGCTTAGATCGGTTTGAACCTTACACTTCTGATGACTGAAACTTCGGTCGCTCATGTCATCACTATCCATTCCACTAGGAGTCATTTTCCATTCATATATATATTTCCCATCTCCACCTGACTTATTCCTTATTAGATCGTGCTTTTAAAAGAATGGACGATTGAAATTATATCTTTCATGAAATTCTGTTTCACAACATCCCGTGAGTACAGTGCATGGTTCTTACTTTTTGTCTACCTGCTCATCTCTAGGGTACTGTCTCTGCTTTTCAATTAGTTTCATGGAAAGAGGTCTTATATTCTGCTTGAGGCATTAAGCTTTTCATTCATGTAATTTAACTCATAATGTGAATGTGAAACTGTTATTGGTTCAGAATTTCAAATGTTTTATCTTCTTGGTTCTTTTAAGCATTACAATCTTTTCCAAACCTGTGTCAGCCTTTTTCAAGAAAAGCAAATGTCTTCTGACATCTAATTAACATAATCCCCCACCACTTCCTTTCTTCTTCTTTTTAATTTTTGGAGTTTTAATATTTAACTTATCTTAGCCCTATATTAATATTTTTGGCAACTTCTTTAAAAATCAGGTTAACTCGCTATGCACCAGTTGCCTGAAATCAATAGAATTTATTCTTTGTTTCAGTTTACATCAAGTGCAAAATGTGACTGTATTAGTTCAGATTCTGTGTGATGTATCAAATGTTTGACCTTTATATAAAAATTATTTCCTGCATACAGAAATATTTTTTTTATCAGAGAGAAGGTTATCATTAGAGTCTTTTGCCTGACATGCTGTTTTCTTCTGTGAAAGATGCTTTATGTATGGCAAAACACAAAATCATTTGTGTTTTGTAATGAGAACTGATATGTGAATCTATTACTACTTTGTTGTGCTCTATAATAATTACCTTGTCACAAGTACCTACCCTTTAAAAAAAATAACATTAAAGGATTTTTACTTCTCTTCACAAGCCTATTGGAGAATCTGATTCACTAGCAGGCATCAGGTTCTGTAAGAATAACTCAAATGATTTATATAATCCTCCATTCTCAATGTTTCAGAAGCATTTCTGTTCTCATGGAAGGCAATAAACAAATCTCTTCTCAAAGAAGAATTAGTAGTTAGAAGAATTTTAGGTTCCCTTGGCAAAGCTGTGCAGCAAATAATAATGTCAATTCTCAAAGACAACTTTCATGCAGTTGATTTGATCAAATACGTAACTGACTAACTGGACCAAAAAGAGAGGTTTTCATTTTTGGGAGTATAGTTAGGAAAAGAGAGTTCCTTCAGAAGAATATCTAGCTGAAATGTATGCTGCATAAATGAACAGCATCCGTATTCAGTATGATACGCATCACAGATTCAGACGAGGCAAGTGCCATGGAAGAAACAGAAGTCGTTACCCGTTTTACTAGGTGGAAGCAGACCCAAATGATGCTGGAATAGCAAACAGTTAGCAAATTATACAAAAAGACACAATGGATATTTGGGAGATGTTTTGCGTTTTACATTACTACTTTGATTTTTCCCCCTCTGAATTTTACGCATTCGGTGCTGACCCATTTAACACCTGATCACCATGGGGTGACCACATGCTCCATCTCCAAGAGGCAAACATGTGTTCATTACATAAGCATCAAACCAAAGCCTGACATGGCCAGCAGTCAAGCAAAGTCCTGTTCAGTACTCTTCTAGAGTTACAAATGACAGCAATATACTTAGCATATGAAAGAAACTGATTTCGTACTTGTGTTACATCCAGAAGAGCTGTGTGAGTGCCAAGTGCTTATTAAGGTTTACAAATATTTTGACAAGGTCAGAGTCTAGACAACTTTATGTTCTTAGGAACTAATTGCAGAGTACTGCTAAATGTGAACCACTCAGATAGTTCAACTGCCAGGTTACACTTGGTTTCAACAACCAACATATATCAGACATAATACATTGTGATAACAGTGGCATTCGGAAGTACTTTTATAAGAAGAAAGATCAGTGCAAATTGTACTTCAAATTCTCATGTTTTATACCTTTTCCAATGCCATGTGTATACATGTACAAACTAATGCAAAGGAGTAAATCTTTGGTTACTTTTAAAGTTGTACACATAATAGTTTTGTAAAGCATCTTAATGGCTGCTTTCCAATCTCACTGTTTAAGGTCTCAGCCTCCCCTTCCCACTCCTAATACCAGAGTGAGAAGGGGAGGCTGAGACCTTAAACAGTGAGATTAGTGATTACTGATTTAAACTCAAAACATTCATACTACATTCATCTTGTTCCTTAAATCCATTCCTACAAGCCTCCCAATGGTTGGGAGCTGAAAATCTGAAAATTTTGCTTCTGCCTACTCCACAAAATTGATGGTAGATGATCATAACTTTTCTCCTCTAGTTTAAATTATCTGGGCTAGAGTACTGAGGTTATCCTCACAAGGGTATTTGTGTATAAACATATACCCCCATGCAGAGTGGCAGATCATATGTTCTTTTATTTCTGAATGGAAAATCTAGCATTTAAAATGTGTGAAAACAATTGCAGTGTGCAATTCCCTGTACAGTAGGGTCTACAGTTAGATTACTAAAACTACGACTTACATATAAAATTTTTGAGTAGGCGTCAATTGTATAAAAATCAGAATGCAAGTAATCTTCCCTGGTTGATAAAAGACAAAAGTTCCCAGCTGCCTTTAAATCATATTCCATTACCTATTTCTTGTTTGACCTATATCTTCCTGGCTTTCCTTCTTGTTGAGTTTCTCCTGAACTCATTAAGATAACATCTTACAAAGATATTTTTGTAACTTGATATGAATATATTCCTCATTCTCCAATGGTTCCAAGATATTCTTTACCATCAGGGTTAAGATTAATGGCTTACTTTTGTCTCTCTTTTTTTCCTCTCCAGGGCCACACATGTATCTGTCTTGAAATAAATATGGACACATTCTTAGCAGAGGGAGAATATAACTGATCTACACTCTTCTTGCTATACATATAAAACCACAAAGTGACATTCCATCAGATAGGGATTTGACAGCAATTCCATGGTTGATTGGCAAGCATTTCCAGTGCTTAATCCTGCAACAATAGAAACCAGGAAAAAAAAAAAAAACCAAATAGGATTTTGTGTATTTGTGTGCAAAACCACTTGTGAACAACTGCTTTTGCTACTGAACCCAAATTCTTGAGCTCAGCATCTTTAGAGAGGCACTTTATTCCTTAATGCTTTTATTTTCACCAGGCTCCCTAAACATACCTTAAAAATCTTGAAAGCAAGACACTGTCTCGTAAACTGATCGCAAAACAGATCTTATAAACCTAGTATCTACTTCCCAATGTATTATTAGCTTATACCCTTCTGAAATTAAAGGTTCAAGATTAAAGCAGTAAAAATACTTAAGTCTTTAGCAATAAATGTTTATATTTCTTATTTATATAGTTTATCTCTATGGCCAGTCTCAAAAATGATTTTTAAAAATCATTTTAAAACTCCCCAAGTTTAAAACATTCCTCAATTATGCCTAATTTTAAAGGGGGTGGGGAATGCAACCTTTTTAATTCTTGGTGTGATTTCCATATACAATACATATTTCTCAATCAGTTTATATAGTGTTGTATTACGTATTGTAAAAGAACTATTTCCCCAACCAGTCTGTGTATGAAAATAGAAACTATACCATGTAAAAAAAACCCTGATCTAACCCATTTTTACAATCTGCTTTTTGATTGGAAACTGCAGTGGAAAACTAATTAGGAAACTCTGTGTTGTATATGTGTATGTGTGTTGATATTTCCAGATATTTAGTTGTTTTACTAGCCCAAACATGAGTTCTCTCTGGCTGAGAAATTTATTCAGCCCTATTGCGCTCTCCCACTACCAATTAGAAACTATACTAACCACTGAACCAATTTTAAGTGTATCGATTGGAAGATGCAATTGCTCTGGCTGACAAAGTAAAACCCACCACACAAAGGTTATGCTCTATGAAGAACAGAAGTTTGCCAGGAATATAATTAGGCTCCTTCTATTACTGGAATCACAATAATAAATAAAGGGGAAATGTAGCGTCTCGCTCTTTTGAAAAAAAAAAATTAATGCACACATGTATACATAAGCAACAACAGAAAATGTCACATGATACGGCAACAAGGAAAACATTTTGTTTTAGAATTTAGAGTGTCAGTTAGACAACCGAAAGGGGTGGTTCCAATTTGCAGACTTTCTAGCCCACACAATCTTTTATAGATAAAATAATGGTGGTTGGCATGCTGATAAGCAAAGCTCCAGCCTCTACAATTATCCTTATATCCAAGTAGGTACTGGATCCCAAAGGCTTTCTTAGAAATAAATATGATAGATGGCTGAAGCCCAATGCTTTTGTCTTGAAAGAGCCCCTCGGCAACAGAAGCGAGATGAACCTATAGGCATAGTGTGGAATATTCTGTAAACAAAATAGCATTTTGCTGAGTTGATGCTTGGAAACTCATTATGCCCCTCAGTGGCAATTACTTTGTAAAAGGAGCAGCTTACCCAGCAGCAACTTTTTCAAAAACCCACATCACGTTACTGAAATTCCCACCAGCTCCACAAAGCTTGGAAATCTTTTTAAAGGGAAGGAGATCTTTTCAAAAATAAATGAACTGATTTTATCTTAGAAGGCACAATATTTCCTTATAACCAAAGAATGCCTCATGCACCTATGTTTATTTAGTATCAGTATTTAAATCAGCCAAACTCCCCAAAACAGGAACATTTGGAGGGCTGGGTACAGGCCCATCCCTGTCCTCCAGCTCCACTGCACATGCAGGACAGCCAACCTGATCCTGGATGAATTGGTTGTTAAATGACCCCCCTTGCTATCAAAAAGTGGAGAAACAGGAAATGGAGCAGCCAGCACGAGGGAAGGAGGAGGAGCAGGGAGAAGAATGAGGGAAAGCATTCCTTCCTTTGGGCTGGCTGCTCTGTTGTCCATTTCTTCATTGTGGTGCAGTGCTGTACTGTGGAGCTTGCCCCACCCACCACCACCCAGATGCCCTCGCTTCTTTGCCTACCTGATTTCCACCTCCGTCACATTTCTCTGTCACGTTTCACACTATTGTGTGCAGGGAAACAAGTTTGTGGGACTAAAAAAAAAAAAAGTTCAATAATTCAATTCCAACTTCACGAGATTTTTTTTGCAAGAAGTTGCAATTGATTGATTGATTGAACTTTTTTTTAAAGTCCCACAAACTTTTGTTTCCCTGCACACAATGGTGAGAAACACGAACCAGGAGCTGAAACGGGCCCATCTCTCTCCAGCAACTGCCCAGGCCCGCCGGAGGGAAGGCCAATATTTACCGGAATGCAACATGGAGGCATTCCAGCTCTGGCTGGGAAGGGGCAGCTGGCATGGTTGCTGCAGGCAGAATGCCCACTCACTTCAGCACCGTACCTGACCCCCTGGCATTCTGCCAGCACTTTGGCCCTGGGCTGCCACCTTATGTGCAGACCCCGTCCCTGCCACCTGAGACACTTTTCTCTTGAATGATGTGGTCGAAGGTTTCTGTTGCTCCTCTCTTGAACTTTTGGGGAGGCTTTTTTTTTTTTTTTGGCCTGGAAGGAAGTTGAATGAAAATCAGATGTGTTCCAGAAAACACAGATTTTCCAGAACATGTCTAACAGGTTCGCTGAACTCAGCAAAAAATTAGGTATCAGTTCTACCGAACCAGTGTGAACTGGCTGAATCCCACCACTGCCTACAGACAAACAAACACACACACACACACACACACACACACACACACACACACACACCACAGTCTATTTTGAATAATAGCAGTAAGAGGAAACTTGAGAGTTTACAAGGTTGAGGCTATATGGGATAAAACTGTGATTGAATCTAGATGTTCTGCTTTGGATACCACAAAGCCTCTTCCCAGAAGGTATCAAGGAAAGCAGGTCATGAAGAGGATGTGTAGTGCCTCAGACAATACTGTGGACATGGCTGAAGTAGTTCTTCCACTGAGCCATGGTAGCACAATGTTTAGAATGCAATACTGCCAACTGCCAGAAGTTTGATTCAGACTCAGCCTTCCATCCTTCTGAGATTGGTAAAATGAGGATCCAGATTGTTGGAGCAATATGCTGACTGTAAACCACTTAGAGGGCTGAAAACACTACAAAGCGGTATATGATTTGCTGCCTATATCACTGTGGGGCTACTCTAGCCATCTTACAACAATAAAAAGCAAGAAATGTAAACCAAACAGAGAAGTAAAATAATAGAACAATAAAATAAACAATAAAAAAGAAAACATAGAGAAAACATCAATATGATAACAGAAGATGGAGAGTAGAGAATGAGAGGTGGAGTCTGTCATCAATCTAGCAGCCACCTCCAGCTGGAACAGGACCATTAGGTCCATCATGATGTGTAACCTTTTCACAACTAAAAATTTGTACGCCAACAGATTGTATTAGGGAAAAGTTATTAACAATATGCACATGACGTCTAACATGGATTTTAAAAAGCATTATTAAAAAATTATCAGCTTTACTTTTGAGATCTGACCAAGCGAAATATATGATTATTTCTTTCTGATTCTTGCTATGAATTTGAGATATACATCTCCTCACTTCTCACTTCTACCATGTAAAATATTTTAATACATAATTGGTTGTATCTACAAATTTTGACAGATGAAAAAGTTGCATGCTGATTTGATCCACCATGAACACTGAACTTGGTTTATAACATAAATTTTATGGGTTTCCCTCAGAAATTGGAAAGAATTGCAGTCATGACTTTATAGAAGAGCAATAACAAGTTGCTTGCCTCATTAATTATTGTTTCATACAACAGCCAAGATTCTTGGATGAAGAAATGAAGATTTTCTTTCCTCAGCTCATGGTCTTCTGATCATTGCCAGAAATGACTGAGGAATGGCCAAGAAATTTCCACACTCTGTGCATCATAGCTAATTAAATCATTTCCGATCATTTGGTAAATTTTGCAAACATCTCAGTGCTGCAAAGTCACATGGGATATGAAATGTGAGTATGTAACAAAAAAGGGAAAGGAAACAATGGATGAGGAAAACAAAACACAGTTTCATTGATTGTCTATAAAATGTTCCATAGAGTGCAAATTTTGCTTATCATATAAATCATATAAAGCTTGCACGTTAGACATTTATTTATATTGTGCCTTCATTATGTGTTATAATAACTCAAGACAGTGAACATATCTAATGCTCCTTCCTCCTCCAATTTTCCACACAACAGCAACACTGTGAGATGGGTTGGGCTGAGAATGATTGGCCCAAATAACTGAGCTGGCTTTCACATCATTCATTTGCTTTTATATTATAACTATGGAGATATCACTGATTAATTAGTTAATTAATCAATTCTGTACATCAGAATTAGTTTAAGCTTTCTCGGTGCTTCTACTATACACTCTACTCCCATTCCTCCAGGGAAAAGAAATCTGGAAGTATATGTGGAATCCTTGTAAAAGAATATTGCTTGATGCTTTAATTCATAGTGAATATTAATAGCCAGTTTGGTATAATGGTTAGGGGTGTCAGTTCAGAAACTGAGAGATTGTGAATTCTAATCCTGCCTTAGGACAAAGGCAGCAAGATAACTGTGGGCTAGTCACATTCTCTCATTGCCTAGGAGGAAGGCAATGACAAACAGCTCTGAAAAATCTTGTCAAGAAAACTAAGGACTATAGTCCAGGAGTCATTGGGAGTCAACACTGATTCAAAGAAACACACACAAACAAAAAAACATAGTGCATAGAAATATCCATATAAAAAGATCACATTTTAAAAGATTCGATGGTAGTCAAATCTGAAAGAGAAAAGCTAAGGACCAGCATTTCAGTTTCAAAGCTGTTCATCTCACAGCTTAATCATTATAGCTTTGCAGCCCTTCAGATTCATTTCTAAAAAAGAAACAACACAATTCCAGGACAAAGAAGGCACAACTGCTTTAAGACGTTGCAAACAGATACTCTCAGGATTCTACACAGTCTTATTATAGTGCCACTACACTGATTAAAAAGTTGATTAGAATCAAGAGTAACTGCTTTCACACTTTTACAAGATGAATTTTTATAATTTCTAATCCAAAATTGCACAACACTGTATGTAATTTCATTCACAGAGCCATTTTAGTCACAATATATGAAGCCTGGTTTGTTGATGCTTCCCTGAATGAGAACATAAATAGATTAAATTACACCAGGCCTACAACTTTACTGAGCACTTAAGAAAATCTGCTGTAGAATACAAAGTGAACAAACAGCTCAACTCTTTCTACCTCAGCATTCTTTGAACTGGGCATGCCCAGATCTATGATCTGGGCATGCCCATCTTCCTCAGGATAATCTCAGCAGTGGTCATGCTGTCATTCAAAACTCTGGGAACTGAAGTTCATAATTCTGGAGGATTCTCTGAATGGAGAAAACCATCCTACCTTTTAAACCAACAGGTAGGAGGAATTCTTCTTACTGTCATGGATTCTTTCACCAAGGAGTCCATATTCCCAAAAGATCCAGTTGCATGAAAGGTCCTAATATTTTACTTTCAACAAGCTGATCAGATTCTTTGAGAAATATAGCAACATTAGAAGATATCACACAAAATTTTGCTTAACTCTCACCATAAATTGTCAACTTTAAGGGATTCTGAAGTAGAAAAATATTTGTCTGAATGTAGTGATAATATTTTGCCTGCCAATCTTGGGTTCATCACATCAAAATGAAATCCGGTATTTTAAAAGATAGCAATTTTTAATAATGATACATGTTTTAAAGTGCAAATTGGTGGAGACCTTCCATGAAAACCAGAAAAATAATGAAGGCTTTGATTCCTGTCCAACTGTTTTCCAAGTTTCTCAGTCTTCTAGCTAGTATACTCATTTACATTACATAAACAGATAAAGTCCACTTGCTTCTCTATAACAACGTTCAACATAATTCCATCTCAGTCACTGTACATACTAAGATAGGTGGGTGGGGGGCTTCTTTCATTTCAACCTGGTTCACCTGAAAGGCTTCAATGCTATACCTACTTTTCTGAGAATAAATTCCATTGAAATCAGTGGGACTTTTAAATTAACATACTCGCCTCTCTTTCAATCATATCCCTTGATTAGTAAGAAACTTTGCAGAACTCTTTCTGCACCAGTGCTTCAATTTGGCTTATATTGTCCCAGGGCAATCTGAAATTTATGTTCACATAGCAAGATGTGTTTGTTATGTTGTATCTATTTTGAGCGGGAAATTCAAAGACAGGTATGTCTGTGATTGGTTACTGGTTATTTCAGAACTGTATATAAGAAGGGCTGTTGCCTGTGTTTGCTTGCTGAAATCTCACCCTGAAATAAAGAGCTGTTGTCACTAGCTTGCTTGTGCCTCTCGTTATTCCCGTGCTCCAACAGTGTTCAAGTGGTTTTCCTGCTGCCACCACCACCACCCCTAATATCATCCCCAAAAAGTATTAAAAGTATTTGTATTAATTGCATGATACATTCCTGATCCAAATCATCATTTTGAAATTTTTATGGAGGTTAAATACAATATACAGTAATTACTGAGAGCTATTTTTCTTAAGGGACTAGAAACAGCTGAGATGAGCTTGGGCAAATGCAATATATTCAGGAACTTCCTAATTTTAAAATATTTGTCCCCTTCATGCTGCAGCTGGATTTAAATTCTTATACGTTTTGTGCAACAACACAATACTTTGTGTTTTAACTATATCCAGGCTGTAATCAATGAAGTTCCACAAGTGAAACCAATGAGAGTGTTTCAGATATCAGGAAGACATCTGTTACTTGAGAACAAAACAGTGGTGAGTTGCTACCAGTTCGCACCAGATCAGGTGAACCGGTAGCGGCGGCGGCAGGAGGCTCCACCTACCCACTCGGAAGCTTCTGCGCACACGAGCAAACCAGAACCCACCCCTGGAATAAAAGCTTAAAATAGACCAAGCATTTTGGGGAAAGAGTAAAGACAATTGCAGTACTTCTCCCTATTATTCTACTATTCAGCCTGTTTCCGAATAGAACGTGACAAGTATTTGTCTCCTAAAACTTGCTGCAATATCATATTAAGGACCAGTTCAAGCACAATGTAGTTCTTCCACATACATAATTTGAAAATAAGAAGAAAAATGAACTAATCATATGCATAATGTGGTTGCTAAAGCCAGCTATATGTTCTTAATTGAGGATAAAGGAATAGATTATCAACAGCTAATGTTCATTAATCTACATTAAAGGGCATTATATTAATTGAATCATTAGGTAAAATCTCCTTCAAGTAAAATTCAATTCCTGGGGACTTCATAAACATGATAATGTAGCTTTCTTGATAGCAATATGGAAGTGATTTTACTGATTTTCCTACCCAAATGTTCAAGTCTGGAGGTTTTACATCCAAGTATTTATGGGCTATTCTGCTTCCTATCTCCAATCAATTTCTTAGGACTATGTGAGCTAGTACTTTTTTAGGACACTAAAAAGGTAAATGGACTAATGGAAAACAGATGGTTCATCTTTCTCAAGAGGAACTATTTTCTGCCAAACCAAGCCATCATCAGACACCATCATTTTTCACAATATAAACAATGAAATCCAACCATTATGTGTTTCCTAGTATATATACAAGCAAAACAAAAATAAATAATGTGTGACAATCATACACAGCAGGATTTACAATATTTTATATTTACTACATTTTAAGCAGCTCAATGGTTTCTATTTAGCGGCAAAAGTAAAGGTTCCTCTCGCACATATGTGCTAGTTGTTCCCAACTCTAGGGGGCAGTGCTCATCTCCATTTCAAAGCTGAAGAGTCAGTGCTTTCCAAAGACGTCTCCATGGCCAGGTGGTCAGCATGACTGAATGCCAAAGGATCACAGAATGCGGATATCTTCCTACCAAAGGTGGTCCCTATTTTTCTGCTTGCATTTTTATGTGCTTTCAAACTGCTAAGTTGGCAGAAGCTGGGACAAGTAACAGGAGCTCACCCCGTTATGCAGCCCTAGGGATTTGAACCAGTGAACGGCCGTCCTTTCAATCGACAAGCTCAGCATCTTAGCCACTGAGCCACCGTGGTTTCTGTTTAAGTAAGCTAAATGCAGGTTTGTGGATTCATGTCAATGCCATTCATTGTTGGTATGCTTTGAAGTACATAAGTTAATTCCATGTAATGATTAGTACCTTTATAAAACTAACACAAGGGATCCCAAATAGTCTATGTTCTCGATTTCTCAAGTATTCATCATATGACAATATGGAAACCAAATAAATAAGGGATGAATAAGTGACTAATGTTCAGATTCTGCATTGGAAAAAGAGAAATATTACTTGTTTCATTTGTTTTCTGTACATCCACAATCATCTTGCCCTCAGCTGTGTATGTACACTTAAAGCACCTCCAACAGAATGCATTTAAAATTAAAAAGAAGTCAACCAATTTTAAACTAAAACGAGGCAATACATATTTATATAAAATATCCACCTAAATAAAGGAGCTCCATTTTAATCTGTTTCCAATGTTAACAAGGTTGGGCAATGTTTAATGGCCAGGGGGTGCCATTTCATAATAAAGAGATCATACAGAGAATCCTCTCCTCTATTTTATACTCTTTTCATACTAGGATATGCCAAAGGACACTATTGCATATCGTGCATTCATTTTAAACAGTAACAAGCACCATTGTTAACAACTTTTTCTTCTTTTTACCCCCTAGTCTACTTTACCATTAGACCTGATGAAGATTTCTTTGTAAAAATCTAATATGCAGTTTGGCTCAACGTATATTCTGGAATTCATTTATCTAGTTGGCCTAACTTTACGGGAACCAATTTGAGATTTTATCCTAGTACAATTCTAGCTTTTTAGTCGTGATTTGCAACATGTGTTCCATTATTTTTGATATTGACAAGGAATATTTTGAGGGAAAAAATGATTAAATGACTAAATATAGAACATAATGTACAGTCTCTCCTGTAGCAGCTAGAAAACAGAGATCTACAATAATATGCAATATGTAGAATATGAAGTGAATTTTCAATAATTTGCCAGTTTTTTTAAATACTGCTGAAAAGAGATCTTTCTCTTTTGTTAATTTATTGAAATAAAGATAGGCTTGGGGAAAACCAGAATGGGAATTGTGGTTAGATATTTGAACGGAACCTTCCTTCCTTCCTTCCTTCCTTCCTTCCTTCCTTCCTTCCTTCCTTCCCATAAACCAGCATTTGGCAACAATTTTTGAATTATAGCTCAGGGTCATACTGCAAAATGGACAGCAAGTAAATTTAATAACAGCTTGTAGGTTTCTATCAATAAAATTAAAACATCCTATAATCTTGATGTCTGTTTGTCACAAATTAGTTTTAGAAGCCTTAAAATGTACATTTGGAAAGTATAATTACTCAACAGTACAGATGCATGTCAAAAGGGAAAGGACATGAAACTCTCCATAGCTATTGTGATGTTAAAGTATATAACCAGACGTAATGTGTTACAGTCACTAAATTTCAAGAAAAAGTTCATTTGTAAACTAGGTTCTAGTGCAGCTCTTTATAAGTAATATACATACAGAATACAAATTCTAGAAACTTGCATTCTCATAGTTTACAAATCAAAACTGAAACACCAGACAAAGGCTATTGTGATGAAAGTTAAAGAAACCTTTAATTCATTAATGTTGCAAGGCATTAATCTTCAATCAATAACAAGCAGTCTAATTAATCGTGCAAGCACTTTTCCCAAGAAAATAAAATTAAAATGTCCCCAAAACCTTAGGTCTTTGTGTGAAACAAAATAAACAGAAAGCATTATATTTACTTTTCCAACAATATCATTTCATTATCAGAAGCAGAGATTTAAAAAAAAACGAACATCAAATATGTTAATGCTGATAAAAAGAAAATACCAAACTATACAGAGAAAAGAATTACCCAAGAATTTTTAAAACATAACGTAAGTGGAGAAATAAACTGCAAATGATACTACAGGAAGTTATTTAAACTTGTTATTTAAACAATTCAATCTTAAATACATTTACTCAAAACAAAAACAAAAAAGATTATTATTTAGTGGACCTTACTTCCAGGAAGTGTGTACAAACTTCTCATAACATCCTATTGTCTTATATTTCATTTATATTCAAGTTTTTTAAAAAAGAAATCTAATACTTTTCATTTTCAGCCTTCTATTTGAAAAGAATAATTTGCAATGATAAATTGGTAGAGAGATAGTTGACGTATTCTTTCCTACTTATCCCATAAAGTGCATAATTAGCAAACAATTTGCATAACAAGCCTGTCTAGACTTTACTGTCGCTGAAACTTGAAAAGGGTACTTTTCATATTTTTATATCCCCACACTGCACCTTAAAAATGTTTTGATAAGATAAAGAATGAACAAACTTACATGTGTCTTTTAAAAATACAATAAATTAATAATAAGTTCTAATGCTAATTGCAGATGACAAGACTGAGAAATCTGAAGCAACAGTATAACATTCAAAATTGGTTTTATAAAGCAGAAAAAGAAACGATTATTCTCACATCATTTATTTGCTTGTTTGCTTATATTTATTTTATGTGACTACATTCCATATGGATTTATAGAAGCATAAAAATGCTTCTATAATTCTTTCTGTTATTTTCCATAACAGAAAAATAGAATAAGATAGAAATAACAATCCTTTAAACTGTCATATTTTATAAATTATGTTAATCAGAAATAATGATAATAATAGGCTTTATAACATATAGAATACAGGTAGCCCTCGACTTAAGACCACAATTGAATCCAAAATTTCTGTTGCTAAGCGAGACAATTGTTAAGTGTGTTTTGCCCCAGTTTCCAATCTTTCTTGACATGGTTGTTAAGTGAATCACTGCAGCTGTTAAATTAGTAACATAGCTGTAAAGCGAATCTGGTTTCCTCACTGACTTTCCTTGGCAGAAGTTTGCAAAATGTGATCACATGACCCAGGAACACAGCAACCATCATAACTATGAGACAGTTGCCAAGCATCTCAATTTTGATCACATGTCCATGGGGTTGATTCAATGGTTGTAAGTGTGAAAAATGGTCATAGGTTACTTTTTCAATACCGTTGTAGCTTTGGACGGGTACTAAATGAACTGTTGTAAATCAAGGATTATCTGTACTTTTTATATCTAACAACTGCTCTTCTCTATGAGACAAACAATGTGTCTCATTCGCCTTTTTCTTTTCCACAATACTCATTGCAAAGGAGAAAGAGGGCTTTGTAGCTTTCTCTTCTACTTATTCTCTAACCACCATAGGAATTATCTGAAGTATATTTTCCTATTTACAGCTCATCAGCTGCAGTCCTAGCCAGAAATCCCAATTTAGAAGATAGTTGGGAATGTAATATATATGTGCTAAACATTGATTTATCCATATATTTCCATGCTGGTGAGACAAGTGTAGATTGGCTTTATTGATTACTGAGCTACAGTTATAAATATAAGCTCTCTCTGTCTCTAAACTCATTCCTAATCTAAAATCTAATCTATTTTACCAAGCTTAATGTAAAAGTATTATATTCATCTTCTATGACAAAGAGACTCAAAAAGAGAAAGAGAGAGAGAGAAAAGGTTTCGTGTGTTGAATGTAACCTTTCCAAGGAGATTATGGGGGAAGAAAACTCAAACTCTGACTATATTCAGCAATTGCTCATCCAAAATGTAAAATAATGTCAGTCTATAGAAGCTGAATGAAGGGCATATTTGAGTTCCAGGTCACTAACTCCGTCACACACAAATATCTTGTGGCAATGCTTGGGATCAAAGTAAAATGAAAATATACAATAAAGGTGTATTTTTTCTCTGATAAATCCAAGGATAAGATGATAAAATGAAAGTTATTTGAAGATTCCACTTTTCTGCCTAAATAAGTACAAACCTTTTATAAGAAAGATGAAAACTTAATTTAATACAAATAATTAATCAAAAATAAAAAGGAGTATTGAAAAAAATATTACAATTATCTTAAACCAAATAAAACACAATAAAACCTAACCTGCATATTTTGATAAAACCCATTTAAGATTCTTGAAGATTTTGGAAATAAAATAAAATAATGGTTCAAAACTGTACCACCAGTTCAGTTCACCAGAATATATTTTGGGTATGCATTTTTGCTACAAAAACTGCTGTCTTAGGTAAACCAGACAGGAAATATGATTAGATGGGCTAAATCTACTTTATTGTATCAACAGAACCTTGCAAGTCTGAAAGCATGAACTTCTTGCCGCCATTTTTAACCATCTGATCAATTAGGATGAGTTCTTCCTAATTTTCTTTTTCTTACCGTTAAGCAACTGGTAACGGTTCTCCTGCAGCCTCTTTGTTCCTAAGCAGAATCTTTTTCCTTTGTCCTCCAAGATCATCCACAGACTCCATTAAAAAAACACATGACCATTGATCAGGAAAGACAGTGCAGCTATATAGTCAAGCTGTAGGCAACCAATTTGAGGGACCATCTTTCCCCATTTATTTTTACTCATCCAGTTCGGTCAAGCAAGGTGGACACGCTTCAGGTCCCATCAGCCAAGGAATGCCAGTTTCTGCTGTGGTCCCCTTCATATGGACAATCCTCAAAGACTTCCCAGAATGGGCTTGACCTTGCTGGCCTTTCATAAAGGCCAGCTTCAACCACAACAATACCCGAGCAAATAATAGATACAAACTCAAGGTAAACTGCTCCAAACTCGATTGCAGAAAATATGACTTCAGTAACAGAGTGGTCAATGCCTGGAATGCACTACCTGACTCTGTAGTTTCTTCCCCAAACTCCCCAAACTTTAACCTTAAACTGTCCTCACCTCATTCCTAAGAGGTCTGTAAGAGGCGTGCATAAGTGCACCAGCATGCCTACTGTCCCTGTCCTAATATTCCTTTTTACTTACTCTTTTCATGTATTCAAATTATGTTTATACTTTTACCTGTTATCTTATATATGCTTGACAAATAAACTTATGATATGATGATGATAAAGTCCTAAAGACCCAGGTTCACAGTTGTGTGCAGACACCCATTTCATAGTTGTATCAGTGATGATGGGATATTAAATATTTTTGGCTATGTATTTTAATTTTTATGTTATCTATGTTGTTTTGATTTGATTTTGATTTTGTTGTCTTCCCAAAGCTATTTATTGAGCTTATTGAGCTGGGCAGCCATACAAATTGAATAAAAAAATATACAAACCAACCAACCACAAATCCCTCCCACCACCAGTTTTGAGGTTCCTAAATTAAAATGAAATGCCCTCCAAGGTACTAAGGAAAGAGACCGCAAAGGAAAGTAAAACCACAAAGCCAAAAAGCCATTATCACTACCAGGAGAAAAAAAGATACAAGGGGATAATCATAAAAAGAGAGAGAGAGAAACAGAGTCATCTAACGGAAACGGCAGTGCTTTTAGCAGGACAGAGAAATCAAATAAATATCATGGTCTCTGAAGTTACATAAAATTGAGTACTATAGATTCAAAATGAGACCCCAAAGCCAAGGCAGGTAAACCACTACAATCATACCCATGTAAAATAATTTATAAATCAGGGTCCTGAAGCCAGGAATTTTCACCATTTGTATCCAAAGGCAGGCTGCCCTGGATCCTGGTGACAGCCCCCATAATTAGTAGTTGATTGCTGCAGAGATGTCTTTGAAATATCTAGCATCTAATAATTAATGAAATATGATCCTTCTCTATGCTTTCTTGCTCTGCCAAATGATAACCAGCAGAATGAAGCAAGTACAGGAGACCTCCAAATCTGGTACTATATTCAACATTGGGCAAATGGAAGGAGAAAGAGAGAATGAAGATACTGAGATGCTATTCTACATACAACTGCACATCCTCTTTGTTTTCTGGTTAAGCAGCATACATGTTATGTACCTGAGGACAATGAAAACAAAAAAATCACACTGTATCTCACTTTAATAGAAATGTACCATCCAGCACTGACATTTTTCTTGCTTAGCTGAGCTGTCTTGGAGAACACCAAGAAAATTCAATTATTCATTCATTTCACATTTGATACATAAAATGAATGCCTCTTTAAATTCACTCCAGAAAGTTTTAGTTCAGGATGCATTTAGCAATAAAACCTTTGTATAGCCTGAGGGAATACTCCAATCTTCTTCTCCCTGAAACACAGACCAACACTCTTTAAAGACTTACACATACACAAAAAGCCACAAATGCATCTCAAATATTAGAATTTAGTCTTTAGGTGAAGATTGCCTTCAACTGCTGTGCAGATTTTGCTACTCTGCCATTTTCTGATCACCCATCCTTTATCTTTATTTTGCTGTTGTCAGAACATCACATTCAGAATGAAACCATTATTATTTATAAACTTATTTACAGATATTTGAAAAATGTACATCTTCTTTTACTTATGGCCTTTAATAGACTTTAATCTTTTTGTGGCCCCTTAGCCTGGAGGATAGAAATCAATTGATGTGACCTCTTTCCAAACACTGCTTTTTAGGAAAATATTTTCAAAAATGTGGTACCCACACCTAAAAGATAGAAGAGAAAATGTATGCATGCTCTAGGATATTTTTCCCAGCATATGCATTTTCAAAATATGAAGTTCAAATAGGGCCTGCAGTTTAAATATAAATGTTTAATTACTATTGCTGTATCCTTCAAATAGGAAACACAATAAATATATACAAAGGGTATATATGCCACTTCCAACCACATTAGTGTTAAAAAATACTGTAATATTAATATTTGGAGCTTGGGGAAAAACTGGCTAAAGTCAAATCCAATGTAAATTTCATCATGCAAACAACTGAATCAACCACATTTCTTACTGGTTCAATGGAGATTATTAGCGACAATAAAGTTTGGCAAATAAACACTGTATGATTTTTTTTTCCTAGATAGACTTTTTTCCCCATAAAAGTATGTTCTGTATCTTAAAGGCAGAATTAATTGCTCAACAGAAAGCAGTTTGAGATCTTTTTTGAAGCTAAATGGAACTGAAATCATAGATAAAATGTTGTCATTTAGATAAAATCTGATACTTCAACCAGTTCAGCCTATAACAATTGTTGCTATTAATTCACTTCAGATGTGATACCATACTAGAAAACAAAATGAGAATTTAAGATTACACTATTGATTGCAAACTTCTCCCACACCCTGCACACCATCTGCCATCACTTTTTATTTTTTTGTTTCCCTACAGAACCTCCCTTCAATATGAGATGGTATGGTCACTAACTTGTGATGATTTTTCTCTATGTATTTTGTAAATGCTTAAGTTAATTCAAACAGTGATGTCGGGGGGGGGGGGGAAAGCAATGCTAAAAATGTTATATAGAAACTCCTAACTTAAACATACAGATAAATTATATGGTTAAATATTGCATTATGAACAGAATAAATTGGAATGTGGTCCAAAGAGAATATTTAATTACATGTTACACGTTAAAATCCTGTAATTAACTTAGAAAACTGTAATTAACTTAGTTAAAATTTCCTAGAATAGATACTGACAATCTTCATAACACAATATCTCAATTCTTCTCCTTTAATTACTTTAATCTTGCTGCCAATCTGTTTTTTTAATGAGTCACAATCCTTTTTTCTTTTTTTAATAGAGTATATGATATATTACCTGTTGCCTAATTTCTTCTTCCATTTTAACTGGGGATCCCAGCTCTGCAACTTGCTTCACTCCTTCACTTGCGTATCCTCCATATTCCCAAAGAACATAGTTTTTGGAATGAGATCCACCAATAATTGCAGACCAGTGGTTGGCTCGTCCTTTAAAAAGAGAAAGAATCTTTTAAGTGTCTATCAAAAAGTGTGCACTATATTGATAAAAGCTATTGCTTCATCTACATTTGCAGGATTCCTTTCTGAAGACACTTCCTGAAAAATGGTTCATAGTTTTTATTGACATTGTTTAAACTTAAGGTTTTAAGAAATTGTTGTTAAATTTCTATCTGTATTTTTAACATTGACAATTGCATACAGTATAAAGCTTCCAAAATGCTACCCTTTGAAACTACCAAAGAAACAAGTATTTTTAAATATAAAGGAATTTTATGATTTAATAATTTAAACATTGTTCTCCTTGTTACAAGCAGGTTACATTTTTAAAAAAATCAAATGTGAAAAAGTGAATTTAGAAGGATAAGCAATACTAGTCACATAGCAACTTTCTTATGTGTAAGAAATTCTTCGTTT
Source organism: Masticophis lateralis (assembly GCA_030761175.1). Classification (NCBI taxonomy): domain Eukaryota; kingdom Metazoa; phylum Chordata; class Lepidosauria; order Squamata; family Colubridae; genus Masticophis; species Masticophis lateralis. Next base: position 261,353,672 of record JAUDYJ010000001.1, read on the forward strand.
TACTGGCTTAGCTATGAACCTTAAGGAAGTCGGTATGTATAGTCTGGAGTAACATGCAATTCCTGGTACTGGAAAAGAAATAGGAACAGTCAGCACCTTGGACAGCATATACACTGTTCAATGGCACTTACTGCACCAACAAATATCAGGCAAATGAGGCTATAAGGAACATAATTTCTGACTGTTACTGACTCCGATTCTTGAAGAATCTTCAATCATTTCTAAATCTTCACAATATTAAAGAAACCACATCAGGTTTATCCTCTGAGATTATAATCAGGTTATATTTTAAGGTTGGAAAACTGTAGATTCAGATAATGACCAATGCCCTTGAGTAGGATGGCATGCTATTTCTTGAACTTCAAATTTTTTTCAAGATCTTTCTTGAATTAAGGAAACAAGAAATTATAGGCTCTTGAATTAGGGATGCAAATTAATTTCATAAACTAATGTGAAAGAAAGCAAAATATGTTCAATTAGGATAATCCTGATCTGAACAGGGTAGTCCTGCACAGTTAGCTGTTAGCTGGGTCAATTGAGCACCCTCAATTGAGATTATCACCTTACTTGCATTTAGGAAGTAACAAAAAATGAGATAACTTGCTCAGAAAGATCAGAAATTTAACGATCCATTTCTAAATATCATTAGAAAAAAATATGGATAAAGATATAACAAGAGACAGGCTACTGGCATGCAAATGTGTCTAAAGATAAATATAAGTGGAAGTATCAAGACTGCTGCAGAGACTCTAATTGCCGCCTATGGTTTTATGTCTATTTTACCTATAAAAGTATTTTAGCAACACTTTTTGAGATACCCCCATGCAAATAATTTAGAATGCAATTGTCCTAGCCTCTTATCATAATTCTTGTTATCTATGAAAGCTGTAGACCTAAAATTCTGCAGAACTTTATTATGACTATCTTTATTGGTTAAGAACAGGGGTTTGAACTGGACAAATCATGACTTGAATGCATTATAATGTGAAAAGGTTTTTTGCATTTTAGCATTCGTTCCCAGATGAAATCTGGGAAAAATTATATATTGGCATATTTCAGTGGCCTGCTAAAGCTATTGTATTCCAAGGATGCAAATTGCAAACTACCAGTTCCTCTAAAATGTTATGGGAGAGGGAATAAATTAATATTATGTATATTCATGCATGCAGTCTATAAGTACGTGTTTATAAGCGTGCAGTCTATTTGTCAATATGGAAATCAGTTTCACTGAGATCACTGCAAGCCAGTTTCTATTAAACTTGCTTAGGATTCAGACATTGTCTTTCTTGCAAGTGCTTCCTAGTTATTTCAGTGAAATGCACTCCCAAATCAGTAAGTGAAATGTTAGAGCCTCAAGCAAGCAAAATGCTGTTTTATGATGAAATGTCTATGCAATCTACTCAAAGGCTCAGAAAGATTTTCAAACTACAGATTGGAGTATATCTCAAATTGCCATGTACAAGTTGTAGTAAATGTTTCAACTGTATTTACAGTATTATGTCAGAAGCATGAGAGAAATGTGTATGTTTTATAAATATATTTCAGATTCTATCGAGACCAGAATTTAAAAAGTTTTATCTGTATTAAAATGCACTTTCAACAAGGAGCTAGGAAATAAAAAGTCTGTAAGTAATGTAGAGGAAGACATCAGCAGTGTCAGTGCTTATATCGTTATTTATAAGCTCTTATGTTAACACTACCAAAGGGGGAAAAAATAAGCAAATTTTTCTTTAAATTCTCCTTTTGATTTTCATAGAAATCTAATAAACTCAGCTTTTTTAGTCAAATTATATTCTCAGTACGAAGGAAAATTGTTCCTTACAAAATACCAGGCCTATTTTTACCAGTAGTTCTACAAAATGCTGCATTTGAAATGTTTCCTGAAATTAACATAGCAAATGAAATATCATTTGATAAATAACAACATGAAAGAGATTCATAGAAGCCATCCAAGTGAAAACCTATTAGAATGTTTCAGAAGAACTAGGATGATGAACATTCCACAATACTCCACAGTCCAAAGTGAATATGGTTTTGCTTCACTCAATTTTTTCATATCCTCTACACAAGAAACAGCCATCTTGACAGGTATATTTCATTTTTAAACCTAAAGTATCTTGATAGGAAGAAAACTTTCTGGCCTCCCAGGAATTTATAGTTACAATTTGCAGTTTGTTGTTCTGTGGAAGTTAATGCTATCTCCATTAGTGTCATTTTTTTTGGCAAAACTCCCATGTCTGGATGACTGTAAAGCAAAGAGAATAATTCTTGTTATGGCAGTGCCAGGATTCAATAATGTTCATATTTATGGAGTGAACCTGCATAGGAATGCAGGCAAAAAAAAAAGGAAAAAAAAAAAGAATGGTTGTATTTTCTGGCATGTTTTATATTACTATTGTAAAGTTTAACAATATTTAATCATTTCTTACATCCTGACAATTGCGTAAAAATTATTATAACCTCTACATGATCATTTATCACTTCTGTAATTCTCAAATGTACGAAGGGCTTTTGAAAGGATATTCCTTTCATCTTGTGATGTAGTTGTACATCATTTCATTTTCAAGTGGGAAAGATTCCAGAAAATAATTATCCTGTATTTCTATAAAAGTATCGCACATTTTATCCCTTGTTTTTTATGTCTCAAAAAGCTAATATTTCTACTATTTTTCAAACATTTGATCAATACAGTCCCATTTCAAAGTCAGTCCCATTTAATTCAGCAATTGGCCTTTGGGAATACCACAAAGTCATATTATGGTTTAGCAAAGAATCACATGATTGTGTCCATTTGCCTCCTTCAAAAACAAAGTAACACAGGAGATAAGGCTCTACGATTTATTATTTTTAATACAGGGAACTAAGCATTTTGGCTATTGGGCACATTTAGTATTTTGAGACACTTGTGTGCATTCTCAGAAATGGCTGTGATGATAGAATGAGATATTATAACTCAGTGTTACTGTTTGTTCTGTTATGATTGTTTAAGACTTGAGAATTATATGATAACTATTTCTTCATATGAATCAACAGCATAATTTAAATTCAATACAGTATTATTCACAAAGTTACTATTTATAGCAATTCAGCTTTGAAGATCTACTCCCTGCCAACAGCTGTTGTTCTGTATGTGGGGTTTCTACATTTGAGATATAAATAAACTATATTTAAATTTATTCTGTCCTCTCTCAATGTTCCAGGTTCTTAAAGAAACAGTCATCCATATATCATCGCAACTTCCCTTTTTGCAAAGAGCAAGCTAATAAAACCAAAAGCACACAAAAATAAACAATGCACTTAATCATAATAAATAACCAGCCACCAAGAGTTTATTAACCAGTATCTTGTTTTCCAACATGTCGTAAAATTTCCCATGTCCAATCACCATGCTACTGATAAACAATCTGAATTTTTCAAACATATTATATGTGATATCAGTTCAAAAGCTGAAGCAGCATCTGTGGAAGAGGGAGCCTCTCTAAAGTTTAGCAACAGTGAATAGACCAAAGAGTAGTAGCAACAACTCCAGACATAGTTCTCTGAACTATGTTATTAGTTATTAAAAGATTTTCTTACAAGACCACTTGGAACAAGACAGTGAAAGACACTAGGCATTATGGCCAGAATTTTAACAAAACATTACTCTACACATACACAAACACATACACTTCCAGTATCATTTGAATTTCATGAACAGCTGAGACCTTAGGGACTATATTTGTAATATTTTATATTTATTTTATGTCTTCAAGTCAGTATTGACTGCTGGGAACTGCCTGGACAACCCCTGCAATTTTTTTGACAAGATTTTGGAAGTTGTTTGGTATTACCTCCTTCCAAGAACTAAAAGGAAGAGAGTATCTCAAAATTACCCAAATTTATTCAGGTATCTTTGTGTCTGGTGCCTTAACCAATAACCAACTGGCCAACCAATTATACTTGAAATATTTTCAACTTATTCAAGGCCAAAATCTATTTTTATGCATATTATAGTACTCAGATTCTCTATTCTGGATATTGATTTGCAGTAACATAGGGCTTCTATAGCATGGTGCTTGCCTAGGAGTAAGAAATTTGAAGGGCAACTTATTTTCTTCCACTTATAGTGCCTCTTGTATTTTGGTGGTGATGAGAAGTAAGCTATAGTTGGAAGAAGTGACAGAGAATGGGAGAGGGTGATTGTTAAAGGTAGGATGGATATTTCCAGTCTATAGTTTATTATTTATCAGTAGATTTTATGGTCTATCAGTATTACTGGATATGGAGGAAGCTGAGACTTGTTGGGGGTGGGTGGGAAACACTGATTTAAGAAACTCTGGTTTTCCTAAGATCACTCCAGTACTATTATTATTAGTAGAAGCAAACCAGACAGAGGGAGAAATAGGGAGATAGGAAAAATGGACTGGTGTATGTGTGTTCAGAACTGTTGGAGAGATTTAAGAACCTTATGTATTCACTGGGATCTGAACAGTTGATTGTTATTTTGACCTCCATATTTTGGAGTCATCTTGACTAAGCTTGAAAAAAAGAGTTCCTTGGTAGTAATAGTCTATTTAGCATGAAAATCAGATTCCCCTGCATTAGAAACATTGTAAATATGTTTCCTTATAGCTGTGTTCTATGACATCCACACTCACTAAGCAGGAAAGCTAATTTCCTGTCTAATGTTTAATTGACTATTCTATTGTGTTGTAAACAATAATTGAAACCTAGCTAAATTGTGAAGGTACCATGGCAATTGCTTTGTCTACTGCTTATTATTACACAGTACAAGTTAGGCTCTTTGGATAAAATTGACTTTTCCGTCTGTATTTTATTTATATTATTGATCGTTCACTTAAAATTTTGTTTAGATGTCCAATTGGGTTGATTTACCTCCACCTGAGGTAAATAATTATTCTGATTATCATAATCACAAGGCTTTCTCATTCAGGTTGTAGCCACACTCTGACTGGAGAAACTTTAAAATCCCAGACATGGGACTTCAAACCATGTTAACATCTGAAATTTCCTGTCTTTTGGCACCTTTTCATTTAATTCTTCTTGAATACCCAAATTGAGAAAAGGCCAATGTCCTGGATCTTGTCTGTCTTTATGATTTTGTAATTTTTTCCAACAATGCCATCTGGACTACTTTATTATCCAGTTTTCTTTGCGGGATGTATCAGCACACCGTCTGGTGCTTTGTAATGTCATCTCCCAGCCAGAAAATCAAATTTCTCCAACATCCTTTTCCTAGCTTGTGTCTTCTTGTTGTCAGATATTAAAACTGGAAAGATACCAAAGTTGGCAGAAGCCCTGAACATTTCCTTTAGCACTACCATCAAATCTTAACTTTCTGGCTCCTGTTGAAGCCAGGTGCTACCCCCCAAGAATCTGTTTTTCATCACTTAATCAGTATGTGCACTGCAAATCCAGATACAGAAAAGGTATTGGAAGAGTCCCACTGGATGAAATAAAACTAAAACTAACTTTAATCAGTCAAAACAGTTGTATATTGAACATCTATTATCAATCAATAGCTTACCAATAAAGGAGAATATTTGTGGGTCTGGATTGAAATCACGGGTCCTTGATGCGCTCTGAGCTTGGTCACTTTCTTGCAGACATTTTGTTACCTAAACTAGGTAACTAGTGTTATTCTTGGTTATATATTTTTACTTGATTAGAATGGTTTCTTCTTGTCTTCTGTTATTATGGTTCCTTATATTTCTTTATTGTTTACTATATCATCATTACAATTTTTTTTGGATCCTTAATTTCACATTGCCAGATTCAGTATTACATTTAAATAAATTCCACACAGGTATAGGCCTCCATCTCTCTTTTAGATGATGAAGTGTAACCCAATCTCAATCAATCGTTTTTTTTTTAACCACCAGTCATTATAAATAGCAGTATAACACATTTTGTTAGATTGCTTTGCAGGTGTTTTGGCTTGGATGTCACTGCACACCTTAAATATGGGTAAGACATGTTGCTGCTGCTGTTGTTATTGTTTTCCTGATCATCCTGTAGCCATGAGACTAAAAAGCTGGTTGTTTTCATTTCTGGACTAATGTAGCAGTTTGTTAGTTATACACTACTTTCTGCCTTTATTCAATCCAAAAGATGACTGTAAGGACACTTTAGGACGTTTCCTCCTTTTGTCAAATTCCTATTTTGGCAATACTTCTCTATATACTTCCAATCTAGTCACATTTTCATGTTCCAAGCTCCCCCTATAGATACAGTATTCTTCATTATCCTCATTATCCTTCATTCTCATTATATACTTCACCAAGTAACCTGATCTAGTTTGTTCCATTTACTAGAACAACATTTTGTCTTTGGGTGTTTATGTCTCTGGTTCTTGTTTTGTGAAGTCAACTGCCTTTGACCCTTCAATTAAAGTCTAAATCAATGCAATTTATAAAGGAGCTAAAATAGCTTTAGGTCTTGCTTTAATGGAAGGACTATTTATTTGGTCTGATGAGTTAAGGACATCAGTGATGTCCTTATACTTTGTCAGTTCATGGAAGCTAGTGGAAATTGAACATTTTAAAATTATGTCCATATGCATGTATGTGTATAATTAAAAATTAAGATTCTTATATTACCTCTTACCCCTCTTACCTTATATTACCTTGTCTGATTGAATTGATTTTCCAGACTTTAAATTTTGAAATTTTTTGTTTATTGTTTCATTATTCAAATTTTTGTTTATTGTAATTTTTTTGTTTATTGTTTCATTGAGAATTGCATTTTAAATTTTAATATTGTATTAATTTATTTTGTATAATATATATTCATTTTGAAATAGTACTAGTACTATGGCAAAAAAAAAAATTAAGAAGAAAGGCACTCTTCATATCAATACCAAACTGGAAAGCATTATTTTTTCCTATGTTAGTAAAAATAGGGAATAAAAATTTCAGTGCATTGTTTTGATTTATATCATCAACATTAACTCCATTAGGTTTAATTCTGTAAGAAATCAGTAATTTTGGAACAGTAGCACTTTCCTGCAGAGCTGTTTTTCAAAAGTGAGGTTTTACTAGACTGCATATAATTAGCAGTAACTATGGCTAGCAATGTTGCACCTCATATTCAAATGAACAAAGAAATAGCAGGTAGAAGAAGAAAATGTATTATAACTGAAGGGCAAAACTGTTACTATAATTGAATACCAATGACAAAATGAGAATGCATAATGGTAACTGCTGAAATAATGAAGCAACAATAGTAAAACCCAAGTTATTCCACATTATTTTGTTGTTAACAATGATAATAGAGTTTTGTTTAGAAAAAAATGAATTTACAGTGCAATCAAAGAGTTTGTCTCAGTATCACTGTCATAAATATGTAGCACATTGTTAAGACTGATAGTATACATTGGTCAAATGAGACATTGGTTTTAAAAGATCTGTTCATAAAAGGTTATTATTGAAGTAAATGGCTGCAAATTACAGTCATTTGCTTTCTTGTGGACATGTGTTTCTTGTTTGAAAAAGGGAAAGATGACTTAAAAGTGATCATGTTTTAAAGAACTTGGAACGATGGATGAGGACAGAATTAGGTAAAATAGAATTGTTGGATGGAACTTGGATTGGGTCTTTAAAGAATTACAGTAACCAGGACTTTTGCTGTGGTTTGTTTTGTGATTGGAGCCAGTTCTTTCAGTTCCAGCCACTGTCTGAATTAATCTCTACTGTTTTCCTGTCAAGGTTTTTAGAAGTGGATTGACACTGCCTTCTTCCTAGGGATGAGAAAGAGTGATTGGCCCATAGTTACCCAGCTGACTCTGTGCTTAAAACAAGGCTAAATCTCATAGTCTCCCGGTTTCTAGACTGATGCTTTAACCACTGCACCAAATTTTGCTATGGTATTTAAACAATATGTGTAGTATATTAATATATAAAGGAAAGCTGTTCCAGAGTAGAACTCTGCTCCCCAGAATTTTCTAACGCCTTTGAGATGGGAAAAATTAAAATTGAAGAGGGTATTGTATATTGAATAGTGATAACGTAGCAGTATAAACATTGTCATAATTGTTTAGCAATTGAATAGCAATAATATACAGTATCATAATAGAGAAAGCAATAGAATAGAATATACAAAGCACTCACATAACATGTTTATATATTTGCTTTTACAAAATAAAACATTTCCCTAACTCTCATAGGAAGAGCTCAATGAACCACCTGTCTGGAATCCAAGGCTCTTAGAACCTGGCTCAGCCTAACTGGGTAAGATTAAAAAAAAAAAACAATATCCCCCTGAGATAAAATAGGCTCTAAAATACTACTCTAGTGCAGGAATTCTCAATTAGTGCAACCTGGATTTAAGCTCACCAATCTTTTAACTGTGTAATATTAGCTCTAGCTATTGAATGAAAATATTCCTGTACTCTGCATGCCCCACGATAAATCTGCCTGTTATCTTCTTTTCTCCATGCCCATATTTTTGACCTTGGCTGGCCAACAACCTGCTTTTCCACGCACACTGAACATAAGTTGCAAACATTTCTGGGTCATATTAGGTAACAAATACTAGATGTATAGGTCATTTTATAGTATTTAATATACATTTTAATACATTCTCCTAGTGACAGTCCCGTGGCCAGATTGAAATAATAACTGAAAAGGAGACTTATTTTTTAATTTTTATTTATTTACTAAATTTATTTGCTGCCCATTTCGCCACCAGATGAGATGAGCTTAAATCTCATTTAAGATAAAAGAACTACTCATAACTATTTTTTAGCTGAAGAAGCAACAAACAGAACTTGGAACCCATATTCTTCAGAAAAATGTTTACAAGTAGCAAAAGAACTTTTAGTCTACCAACTTTTAGTCTACCAATTGAAGTAAAACAAGTATATTCTCACATCAACAATCACTATAGCAGAGTTCCCCAACCTTTTCAGTTTTGGGGACCAGCTATGGGAGGGGGGAGGAGAAGGTGTGGCTCCCCACATGCAGCAGACAAATGGGTCCAGGTGCAACTCAGTTTGCACAAGTGGCAGGCACGTGTGCCCACTGCTTGCACAAATGGAGAGTGCTCACCATCTGCTCTGACAAATGGAGATGCATGTGTTCACCTGCCTGCCATTTCCACAGCCCAGTTCTGAAAGACTCAAGCTGGGTAATGGGTTGGAGCCTAGAATTTGGGGATCCCTGCACTATAGAATCTTAGCAGTAGGAAAACCTGTCTTCAAAGAAAAAAAACAAGGAAGTCCAGTTGCCTCCTGAAAAAAGCACCTTTGGGACAACCATGACCTGAATGACTGAGAATCTCCATATAGCTGTAGGAAAAGTTAGTCTTTGCATTTGCTCTATGGTTTCAACTTCAGTCACAAATTCAAAGCATAAATTTTAATGTGTCAATATAAACTCCTTTATTAACACACCCAGTTCTATATCTGAATTGGGCAGTCTTCAACTTAATAAAGTTGAGACAAAAATCTCTGAAGCTGGTATCAATAACATTTGATATATAGACAAAACTCTGGCTGCATGAACTTTAGCTTGTTGCATGGGAACAAAGCAATATTAAAGAATAAAAGACACACAAAGCCTTTAATAATACGTTACCCATTGTATAATCTATATTAAAGCAAACTGAAAGTGACTCAAAATTTCAGGTCATTTGATTGGTTTCATTGTCATTGATATGAAGGTATTATTTAAAGATCTAAAAGTAAAATCCAATAACAGAACTCGGGGAAAAAAGGTAAAACTCTAGGACCTCTAATACAGGGAACTGCAATCAAATAATGGCTGACTTTTTCCCCATTAAGTATCAGGATTGTATTAAATTAAATTTATATATAAATGACTGATCAACACTGAAAATAATAGCCCAGAGGATGAATGCAACAGAGTGCCATATTGTTAAATAAGCATCCAATTAGAGCTGTAATCCTACATGTTCAATGCTTTGAAATGGTATTTTATTTTAGTATTTTCCCTGTAGGGTAGCAATAGAAGGCAGTTGAAACCTCATGATCCATACATTTCACATTTGGATATGAAAGCTCAATTGCTTTTCTGTGCATGTGTAAAATCTGAATACGAAATAATTAAAGTCCTTTGAAAGACCAAGTAGGGTCATCTAAAGCATGGGAAAAACAATAGAATACTCACGTGGATAATCTTTTGGATGTGATTTCTCTGACCAGTTTCCATAAAAGGTAAGCCTATATTTAGCAGTTCCACAGGCGCAGCAGTCTATGATTGGCTTATCTGTCACACCATCCATTGCGGAGTCTAATAAGAAATAATAATATATAACATTATTTTGTGTAATATGTAACTGTAAAAGAGTTGCGTTGAACAAGACATTAGTCAACAGATTTTGTTCAAATTCAAATACAATAACCATATCTGTGAAGGGATTTTATTAAATGAAGCAGAATTAGCACCATATATAGTGCAAAGATTACCTTAAGTCTCTTCTGCCTGTCAGATATCCCCAAAGACCCTGGAATAGGCATGTGCACAGAAACTTCCCAGGATCCAGATATTTCATATGTTTCTTCTTTGTATGTGTACCTAGGACTGGAATAGTTTCTATTGCTATGTATCAGTGTTCTGACTGACAAACCCAACCAAAGCAAGCACAGCTGAGATGATCCAATCTCTTAATGCAAAACTTTATTGAATGCATCATATTGGCAAAGATGAGGGCACAATTCTTTCCCATGTAAACTTATATAGTTAAAATTCAGGTCTTTCCTCCCCATTTTATACCAGGTCACACTGTCCAATGAGGACTTCTGTATTGTGAGAAAGGGTTTTTTTTTTTTTTTGACTTTGTAAACACCTGCTGAAACATCCTTGGTTCCTATGGCTAGCAACTTGATGTCTGGAGCTTAGTTCTATCTCCCCCTTCCCTCTCCCAATAGTTCATTGGCAAAATGAGAAGCAATAATGGTTGCAACAGCAAAGAACTCCATTTGAAGCTTGACACTATGTTCTATTGCTTACTTATACCTGTTATTTACTTTATCTTGTCAACACAAAATGAGGCAAGGCAGAAGTGAAATGCACTTACCTTTGCTACCAGTTCAGGAATGTGAGAGCGTGCGCCTCTTCTGCATATGCACAGACCTTCTGTGCATGCACAGAGGGTCAAAAATGGGACATAATGATGTCCCGTTGGGTGGGCGGAGCCTCCTGCCATCAGTGCTACCGGTTCGTGCAAGCCGGATAAATCCGGCCAGATTTCACCACTGAAGCAAGGATATTTCTGTAGCACATAATTCTATACTCCATTCTTTCAGGGAATATTACAAACAAGTGATATTACATAGGCATACCAAAGTGTGTCCATGCCTACTGATGCTACTACATTAGGACCAGTCCAATAACCCAAATAAGAAGTATGAGTGGTCATTTGGTTTTTTTTCTGAATGAACTTCCCTAGGAGGTAATTTCACATTTCATTACAGGAAGGTTAAATATTCAGCACTGGCTAAGAGCATACAGGATAGGTTCAACATTGAAAAAAAACTGTGTATTTTAAGAAAGTGTATTTTATTGCCAAAAGTAAGGCTGCATATTTAAATGATATGTTTTCCTCACATAGTTTAATTCTAGAATTTCAATTTTGCTCAAAAAACAAACTAGTAACACAAATTTTTCATAATCACCTTGGAAAAAGAAGTGTTACTTATTCTAATTCAACTTTATTAAGTCGCCAAATTTTGAAATGTTGAAATTCTAGACTTGGCAAGTACATTTTTGAGAGACAATACATCCTTCTCTTTCTGTGTAAAATACAACTCTACATTGGTACATTTGTGATCGTGAACTAAGTTGGACCTAGAGACGGCCTTTTATTTATAAATGACTTCAGTTCAGCCGAAATCCTGTCTGATGGGAGTCAGAAGTGACAGAGGTTACCTGTCATTTTTCAAAGGTTATTTGCATTCTTCATTTGTTGCTTCTTTTTCGACCTTCTGATTCCCTCTCCCCTTTTTGAAATGAACCTACCTACGTGTGAAAAGGCCTGAAATATAGTTCCATAAAATACCATATATACTGCATGTACAGGGGAAGATATTGACAAGAAAAGTATGATATTGTAGAATTCTAGGGTGTCTGTAGTATCGATTCTCCTTATTTTGTCTCCCATGTTATGGTAGTCCCACCTTAAAATATAGAAAGACATAATTTGGGGAAAGATGTGTCCCAAATCTCTTCTCCCATTGGTGTTTTGATAGTAGAGATAAATTTCCCTAGGTATACGTCTAAACAACAATTCTTCATATAGAAATAGAAGCCTCAAAGAATGGAAAATTTATGAAAATTCTGCTCACTGCCACAGCTGTCTATGGTAGTGATATTACAGATAGAACATGGTTACATGTAACAGAAGCAAATGTTTCGTACATACACGAATACTTAAGTTTGAGATAAGAATAAAAACATGCCATAAAAAAAGTTTCAAAACATGTTGAGAGGCAGAATGTTTCCTTCTTTTAGAAACAAATGGGATGCAATTCAGATTCTTGACAAATTGTTTTGGCTTTTAATGCTTCCTTTGACTTTTCTGCATTCAAGACCACAAAACAGACATCTCCATTTCATTTATGTAACTTGCTCCACTGACTTTCCTGAGCACATTCACCCTTTATGACATAAAGAGCTGTTTCAAAATGAAAGCAATCTGCATTACTAAGTAGACTCAGAAAGTGAGATAGCCTGGTGAGTGTCAGATATGTCATGTTCTATTAAATTCAGTTAAGCATCTTAGAGCACATACTTCAGGGTATTTTAGGAAGACTATAAAAGTCAAGGCCAAATTATGCTAATCCAGGATTCTTGGGTCAAAGGGAAAAAAGACGAAGGCCATTTGCCTTGGTATCCCTTTAAAAATAACTATTATTGAAAGAATAAACAGACACAAATAAAATGAATTGCAGTAATTTTCTTTGCAAGTCTGCTTAAAGAATCATTAGTCTTGTGCAAGAAGATCCAGAAAGCATTTTCTGGAAGGCTTCAGCATAAAAATTATGCATTTTGAATGTAATCTCAAAAGAAATTAAACATCTGCAGAACACACATTTTACAATCCTTATGAGTAAAGTGTTCAGGCAAATGAAAATGTGGGAAATACTATATGACCAGTACTGTTATAAAGTTGAATGACCTATCCAATTTGCTTCTGTTAAGGAAAATGGGGGAAAACTACATCTTCTCTTCTGACAAAATATTTTAGGTTAGCTGTGTGAAAGTGGCATAATGAGTCTGCATGAAGCAGCTTGCATGTCATTATGGTGACAATTCAGTGGTGGTATTCAGTGGTGGTATGCGGTTTGAGCGAACCGATAGGGGTGACTGTGGGATGCCCCGCCCACGTGCGTGGATGTCATGACGTCCCATTTTTTGACGTTTTCAAGGCTCTGCACATGCACAGAAGGCCTTGGGCATGCACGGAAGATGGTGTGAGCGTGCACATTTACAAACTGGTAGGGAAGGTAAGTGAATACCACTGTGGCAATTGTAAAAAAAAGCTACTTTGCATTATTTCTGCACATGAGAGATAAAAGGAAGACGAGTAGATATAACTTCCTATATGCCACTTGTTTCTCTCAGTAGGCCCATTACTCTGGCAGGAGTAGCTTCTTCTAAGAATGCAGTTTTTATTGTTTAAAGTCTGAGGTGTGTACCATCCCTATAAGGTAGACTATAGTGCTTTATTGGAACAGAAACTTGCAAACACTGATTGTGTTTCCTTTCCTTCCCCTTTTTAGTTTCATGACAATTACGGGTCTCCCCTGCCTCTCTCTCTGAGTGTGTGTGTGTGTGTGTGTGTGCTGTCAAAGACATTTTTGCAAACATTTTTTTTGACCTGGGTTCAAGTTTCATTTATCTGATCATTGCCTCGGGAGTGGATCTTCCCTCTGTCCTTCAAAGCCAGCTTGTTTATTAACTACAGTGTGTGTGTTATCGCACACATTTGATTTACTGGGGGAGGGAATATCCATATAACCTTTGTTACTACAATTTGAGAATGTAGTCCCTTTCCCAAATATATAAATTAGCAGTTCTACACATGCTCTTCTGTAGTATGTGGGAAAGAGTCAAATGTTCAGAACATCAGTTTTGTTTGCAACAACGCAACTTTGTTTCAGCAGGCCTAAACATATATTGTTCTTTTCTATATTTCTATCCAATCAGTAAACAAACTTTAGTACCCATGTATGCGGGCTTGGGTGTTTTTGTGGCTCCATTCTAAATTCCATCAAATTAATTCTGTTGGTACATAGACTTTTCCAAGACTACAATCCTGGTCAGACTTCCCAGCGCACAGAGCAAGAGTTACAGTCTGGTGAAATCTCAGAACGAATTTAGGAAATAAATGTTTGGTTCAAAAACAAGACTCTGCAATACTATTCCAGCAACTGAAACCCTTCATTTGATCTTGTAGAAGACTAACTTCATCCTAGTTATTGTTTTGAATCTACTTTATCAACATCAGCCAGCAATATAAAGGCTACTTTGTGAAAGGTCAGCAGTTGGGCCATTCAAATCCCTAGTACAGGTCTCCTCCATGAGCAGTGGGTTGGATTAGATGACCTCCAAGGTCCCTTCCAATTTTGTTACTGTTACTATTATGAATAGCAAGAAAGATCTACATAGAAAAGCACCTAAATTTACTTGTTTACAAATTTAAACATAGATGAAGTCCAAGTCAGGATCACTATAAATTCTGAAAGGAAATTCAACTGTAACATAAATGAATGCAACATAACATTTGCAAATAAACAAGTTCAAAAGGTAATTTTGATGATGCAGTTAATTTAGGAAGTAGTAGAAATTTGTCAAAACATATCAAATCTGACAGATTTTTTTGCACTGAAATAAATATGACTGAAAACTATTTAAATTCAGCTGGCATGGGCTCCCAACTAAAAGGGAGAAATATTGTGGGCAAATCATATTCATCAGAGAGCGAGAACAATGGAAACAGAAAAGGAGAATTCACCATACCTTGCTCACACAATCTCTTCGTGAGAGATCCTTCATCTTGAAAATAAATAATTCGCTTTTGTACAATGCTTGCTCTGTTTGGAAAAAGAAAAATATAGCATTTATAAAAGGCATTAAATAATTAAGATGTTAAAAGTAAACTTAGTGCAGGAAGTAACCTTATTTTCATTATATTATATCAATAGTTTAAATCTAAGTAAGCTGATTTGGAGATAAGAATTGAAATAAGTGTGTGTGTTCTTTAAAAAAAAAACTATTCCTATCCCACCACTTTCTCACTTTCAGTAAATCAAATTGTACATGGATGATTAAAAACTCTATGGACTATGGAGGCATGAAACCAATGTTCTCCTTCCTTTCTCCTTCTTGTTGATATGCCATAACACTCCAGATATTTCTTAAGAAACATAATGTCTCATCTTACTTAGCATCCTCTATCTCATTTGTAAGAAAGAGAACTATCAAACAATATTATAATAAGTCACAAGTGAGATAAGCAAACAATTAGACCACAGAAATTCCCAGTTTATTATATAAGGGGGAAAGGGGATTACAGTTCCAACTCAAATGTCATTTTCTGCTCTTGTTTCTCATGAATACACGTTACTAACTCTGAAAGGGTATATTCCAAATCCTCCTCGGTGGTACAAATTTCACTTTATCGGACATGTTTCACTCTAAATCCAATGATAAAGAGGAAATATAAACATTTGAATACCTGAGTGATAAATAATCAAAATTCTAAAAGGTCTTTCATCATGTGAATAAATACAATACACATACAATGACAATAAAGTTTATTTGTTTATTTAAAGTTTACATAAGACATAGTTATAGAGCAGGAAGCCCTTACATTAAATTTCTTCTTTATCATGAATACTCTGGGGGTCTTATTAAAGCTACTCTATTCTCCTTCTACATTTGTGCCTATGCTTATTTTCATTCTGATTACAATCTGCACCCGCCTCTGCTAAAGTCTGCCACCATTCTGAGAGCAATGATATCATTTATTTAAACCATAGTTTCTATAGTTTCTATAGTTTCAAGCATGATACTTTTAAGTAGGAGTTAAGATCCCCATCTTACCAGCACAGTCATGAAAGAACTAGAAAAGTGCTATAGATTCAAGACAGAGTATTTCTGCCTGCTTAAAGAATGACTTCCTTAAGCATAACTGTGATAGAATTCTTCCATCTCCAGAAAGGATTGAGGGACCCTTTACAGAAGGCTGTCAGGAATTAAGGAGAGCCACAGTGAGAAGAAAAAGACCATACGAATAAACGTCTGCTCACATAAGTCATTGTTTTCGTTCTCAGAAACTGCTTTTTTGTAAAGCCCAGATAGTTCTGAGATTATGCATCCAGTATTTTTGAAATATCAGACACTCTTTTGTAAAATTTACAAAGTCTTGTATGGCCACAAAAATGGAACAGACAAAGTTAAGCACAAAGCCAGATTTTTTGTAAGCCTCTTCTTGGTCTTTGATGTTTAGAGTTTTTATGGACACCAATGTACTTTCTTCTGTACAGGAAATTCTAAAATCAACGTTTTGATCTAGCAGCCACCAAAAATACAATAAGATATCTTTTCTTTTAAAAATATACTCCCAGAGAAAATCAGTTTCCTTTAAATGATATTTAAATATTAAATACTAATATTTCTTTTAAAACTGTCATGATAAATGTCCATTTATATTGTGGGTATCAGTACTATCATATGTAGACATATGTAATTTACTTCTTTGAAAAAGTTTTCTTTGTTTTGTTCTAATTTCAACCTACTTTTTTAGCACTAGACAAAAAAGAGGTTGTCAGGGACTGTTCAGTGCCTCAAGTAAAAAAAATGCCACTTATATCATTATAAAAAAAATATAAATGATTAAATACCATTTATTTGGAAACCAGCAATTTCAAAGAAAAAAGGAACCTCTTTATTTCCCCTTTATCATTTTGCTGCATTTGTGAATTCCATAGGCCATGAGATAACTGACATCTTGCTATAAATCTCAAACCTGTGGCTGTGAAAACACTTCATATGATAGTGTAGAAACTGTCATTAATATTGTGCTTCCTTTTTTATTTTTTGTGTGCTTTCATTTGTCTCTCTCCTGCTTTTTTTCAGTATTTTCAAATTTACAATTACAAATAACAAGAAGAATAATCATAACAGTCCAACTAACGGGAAAAGTATAAATGTTTAGGGCATATAACAAGGGTGTATTTGTGCTAGGTAATGGGTGTAGTATATGTAATCTTGGGTGTAATGACCCAAGAACACAAAAATGAGCTTAGAAGATCCACAGAGGCATCATTTTGCAAGATAAAAATGAGAAATCCTAACATTTAATTATGTAGCTTGTAAAACGGTGGCTCCAGAAAGACTTAAAAATAAGCCTATAGAACTAACAGGTCTAGGTTGTAAAAGCTTAGAAGAACCCTAAATCAGTGATGGCGAACCTATGGCACATGTGCTGGAAGTGGCACGCAGAGCCATCTCCATGCACGCCAGCCATTGCCCGTTTCTCTTCCAGTTCCGGCGTGCACATGTACACCATCCAGCTGGTCTTTGCACACACGGGAACACCAGAAACCGCAAGAACAGCTCCCTGGCATGCATGTGCATGCTGGGAAGTTGAGCTTCCAGTTTCTGGCATGTGCACCAGCCAGCTGGTCTTTGCACATGCATGCATACCAGAAACCGGAAGCTCAACTTCCCAGTGTGTGAGTGCATGCTAGGGAAATGCTCTTCCTGTTTCCAGTGCTCTTGCGCATGTGCTATGGGGAGCTGCTCTTCTGGTTTACGGTGCTCCCCTGCCCACCCACCTGTGCTCCCATTTTGGCACTCGGTGCCAAACAGGTTCGCCAACACTGCCCTAGATGATAACAGAGAGTTTTCTATATGCTTCTACTTCTATCTAGACATCATTTGAATTTTTGCACCCCAGATCTAGCAGCTCTGATGAAAGAGCTTACTAGATGTGGCCCATTACTCTGACTGCATGGTTTTATAGGTCTATGCATACTATACTGAATAGTTAATTATTTGCTATAACTATTTACAGACATCCAAATACAAGTAAAATATCTTGTTATACACATGTTTAAGCTTATGCCCACATGAGAGATACCCTCATTAAATTCTGTATATTTGTTTGGAAGGGAAGATGTGTGACTAATAAGGTGGTAGTTTTTACATTTAAAGGCTTTCTACTAAAAAAAAAAAACATTGGAAAGTAGGGCAGAATATAGCCCAATAAAGAACACGTTTTCCTGACAAAAAACATCAAACCAAAAGTTGTTATTTTACAGTTTTCCATTTTTAATGGATACAGAAGATCAGGAGTTAGCTCATCTGGAATTAATCAGATGCTGCCATCAGAAGAAATTAAGGATAAAAATTATGAAATTTGGCATATGTTCCTCACAGGGGTAAATATGTTTGCTGGAAAATGTTGCTGTTTACAGTTCATGGGCTCTAAAACATGACATGAAAGAAGGAAAGCCCATCATGTCATTTATCTTATCTGGCCACTTTAGCATACTAGTTAGGGTACTGCCCCATAAAATTCCTAGTTCAAATGATATTTTCCCACAAACCTGCCTAGTCATCCTTAGGCAAGTTAGTCTCTTTCAACCACTTTACATGGCTAGATGGATGGTTAGAAATATACAGGGTAATTGAATCACACTATGGGAAGTACTGAAACTCTCAAGCACTACATAAATGCCAGGAATTATTAATACTGGAAAGTGTTGTTTTCATTTGTTAGAATAATAATCCCAAGTGACCAAACATGGAGTGTTTAGTATGCTACTGTGACACAATTAAGTATTAGATGTCCCCAATGCACCATCACTATCATAAAATGATAACATTAATAAGCCACTTAAAGTAATTATGAACATTCCAAACAGTTTTTCCCCTAAGCTATTTGATTAAGGGTTTGAATATTTATAAGATTTCTGCTCCTTTTGTGCTAACAAGATTTCAGTTCTTGCTTTATTAAGTTGGGTTGGATTTTCCCCCCCTGCAGTTCATTTAACTTCATCACGATAAGCCATCTCACTTCATATATGTGTCATTTGATTTAAATCAGTTTGGTTTCTTTTAGATATCACTGTCAGGGTGTCACTGCAGTTAGTGGACCCAAGCTTTGATATGTACAGATGTAATTTTAAGGGCTGAAGCTGGTAACTATCAGTCTTGGCCTTTAGATCTCTTAATCATTGTCAAATAATATTCTTGAGAATTACATAGGAATTCAAGAAACTGCAGAATATATTCTGTACTTTCTTGGATTCATATGTAATTCTGAAGAATATTGTTTGACAATGTTGAGAGATCTAAAGGCCAAGATTTAAAATGTCCCTTTTTACATGTTTTTTAAAAAAGCTGTGGTGGTGCAGTGGTAGAATATAGTACTGGAGGCTACTTCTGCTGACTGCCAGTTGTCAGCAGTTTGGCAGTTCAAGTCTCACTGGCTCAAGGTTGACTCAGCCTTCTATCCTTCCGAGGTTGGTAAACTACTTAGAGAGGGTTGTAAAGCACTGTGAAGTCGAAGTGTTATTGCTATTGCTACATGTGTGATATATGCAATAGACATTAAAAAAGAAAGAGGTTTTAACTGCCTGTTTGCTCTTGTTATTGGACCCCACTGCAGATGCCTCTGAGTTATCAGCCCCAGAGTTTAATTCTTAAGCATTTCCCGCCCACTCTTGTTGACTCAATTGAAAATTAGCTATTCATTTCTCAGTGCCTGGATTGCACTTGATGTACAGTATGTTTGTACAATGATTCAGTCTCGATCGCACAGTGCTAGTTGCCAGTTTCAGCCCTTAAAATTACATCTGTACATATCAAAGACTAGGTCTACCAACAGCAGTGATATATTGTTAGCGTTTGCAGCAATCCAACCAGCACACAAGTAAATAATTCAGCAGGATTCATTTATAGAAGAAACTTGTTTATATACAATAATATAAAACATGATGCATGTATACAATACCCATGCATCTCTTGCAATGTGGTAGCAAGTACAAGGACAAGAAGCAGAAGCACAGAATCACAGAAGTTTATAATCCAAGGACAAACAAAGTCTTATATATATATATACAGACCAGTTAAGCTAAGTCATGCCCAGGCTCCGAGCCATCTCACATGGCTCACAACAGATCTTGTTTCTTAGTCACCAAACAGTTCTCATTGACTGACTTGTTGTTATGGCTATCCCAGCTCATAATTTCTTATACACTGTCACATATTAACTCTATTTAGTATCTTCACAGTAAAACACACCATTGGCATGCTAGTAGCGCTGAATTTCTACATGTTCCATCACACCCTCTAAGATCAGTATGCCTATAATACAAACTCCATATTCAATATCTCCACATTCACTGTCTATAGAGGGTTAACATCTGTTCTGACATAATTCTAGGTTGAATAATAACATCTTTGGAGTATTCCTCCGAGCCATTACTACCAACAAGCTCTTTAGTCAAAACTTTGATGAAGTACTACCTAGTATTCTTCCAAGCATATTCAAACACTCTCATTGCCAAGCTTGAGAAATTAAAAGCAATTTCTTAATTAAACCATGAAAAGATTGGAAAAAATCTATGCTGGATTTAAAATACAAAGGATATAAAAAGGAACTCGTGTTTACAGAGAACAATCAACTGCTTGAAGTAGCTTCATTCTACTATGCAGTACTATAATAAGTTTTCTTTTGTATCTTGTCTAGATATGGTAGCTTTTGCCAATTTAGAATCAGAAAGCTTGACATACTAAGCAGTTAAAACAAAACCCTTCCCTTCCCTTCCCTTCCCTTTCCACTTTCCCCTTTCCCCTTTCCCCTTTCCCCTTCGTTTTCCCAGTTCTAAACATGCATAACAGGTGTAATCCCTCTGGAACATGGATGTGATTTTGTTGTCATTACCATTTGTATTTTTAATTTTAGTTCCAAATAAAAGTTCATAGGGAAAAAACTGAAAGGAACACTGAACTTCATAACTTTCTACTTCCTAACTAGGGCAGTGCCAGAGTTGCATGCTATGAGTCTGAATTCAAAATATCCACAGATACATTTTGCAAAATATTTTCCCCCATTTCTCTAATATCATGAGCTCAAAATAAGACATTCTATTTGTAGAAGTTACGGTGATCAATGCTTCATGTATGTTGATATACGTTGATATGAAAGGTTGCAGGACTGCATCAATCACCTTAAATTGGTCCATTTTAGAGCAGTGGATCAATTATTGTAAGGTATTGTTCAAATATATAAGGAGGATTTTCCCCATAAATTCTTTATTCCAAACTCTTTATATCTTTTCCTTTGAGATAGAAAAGTGTTAGAGGAATATAGAAAAAAGGGAAGAACAAGAAAGAAATTCAAAGTAAACCTGCTGATATAGAATAGAATAGAAAAACAGAGTTGGAAGGGATCTTGGAGGTCTTCTAATCCAACCCCCTGCCCAGGCAGGAAACCCTACACCACTTCAGACAAATGGTTATCCAACTTCTTAAAATTTTCCAGTGTTGGAGCATTCACAACTTCTGCAGGCAAGTTCCACTTATTAATTGTTCTAACTGTCAGGAAATTTCTTCTAAGTTGCTTCTCTCCTTGATTGGTTTTCACCCATTGCTTCTTGTCCTGCCCTCAGGTGCTTTAAAGAATGGTTTGACTCCCTCTTCTTTGTGGCAACCCGAGATATTGGAACACTGCTATCATGTCTCCCCTAGTCCTTCTTTTCATTAAACTAGACATACCCAGTTCCTGCAACCGTTCTTCATATGTTTTAGCCTCCAGTCCCCTAATCATCTTTGTTGCTCTTCTCTGCACTCTTTCTAGAGTCTCCACAACTTTTTTAATATCTTTTTAATATCGTGGCGACCAAAACTGAATGCAATATTCCAAGCGTGGCCTTACCAAGGCATTATAAAGTGGTATTAACACTTTACATTATCTTGATTCTATCTCTTTGTTTATGCAGCCCAGAACTGTGTTGGCTTTTTTTGGCAGCTGCTGCACACTGCTGGCTCATATCTAAATGATTGTCCCTAGGACTCCAAGATCCCCTTGAGAAAGATCAGGTTAAACAACAGACATGGCAGGGTTTTCAGAAATGCTTTTTACTTCAGTAAGATTGAATAACAGAGACATGAAAACCTGCCAACTTTCTCTTTTATGTTAAAATCAAGATGGGGTTACTTTGCATTGCTTTTCCATACTTTCCTCCCCAGATCTGGGTAATCTTTCCTATAAGCACTCCTCCTCTGAATGATTCATTCATTCATTCTGCCCATTTCCAAGGCCAGCTCCAAATTCCTTTATAAAACTAGAGAATCTCTTTTAAGGAAATCAAAGTATGTATTTTAAAATCCTGGACCCCAAAGGATCTAATGTTCTCAACTATACTTATTGTCTTCAGAATAGATGAAATTTCCATGGAAGAAAAGAGAACAGAAAGGAAGTAGGGTTTTTAATTATTTTTAATACCACAATTTATTACAATATTAGCCCATTATTTATTCTGTAAAAGGAATGGGTGTGCTCTGAAAATGATTTGAAAGAAAGATTTCGCACTAAATGTAAATGAGTTATTTCTCTGCTATCCATTAATACAGTCCTTTATTTTGGCTTTTATGAGAGCCTGAAAAAAGATGTTCCTATTTCAAGATTTGCACAAACTGACTCCATAACACCATGTTTTCTTTCAAGACCCACAGTCTTGTACTTGCCCTCCAGAATAATTTTATAACTGTCCATAACTCTATTATCTTTAATATATTTGCAAGGAAAGGGTACCTTTAATTCAGTGTAGATTCCTGGTGATTGCCCAGATAAATCCTTGGAGTTTCTTGCAGTGGTAAAATCCAATTTTTTTTTACCACCGGTTCTGTGGGCGTGGCTTGGTGGGTATGGTGTGGCTTGGTGGGTGTGGCAGATACTGCAAAATCTCCATTCCCATCCCACTCCAGGGGAAGGATACTGCAAAATTTCAATTCCCTCCCCACTCCAGGGGGAAGGATATTACAAAATCTCCATTCCCACCTCACTATGGGGACAGCCAGAGAGGTGGTATTTGCCAGTTCTCCAAACTACTCAAAATTTCCGCTACCGGTTCTCCGAACTACTCAAAATTTCTGCTACCGGTTCTCCAGAACCTGTCAGAACCTGCTGGATTTCACCTCTGGTTTCTTGGCAAGATTTTGGAAGTGGTTCTCCATGGCCTCGTTTCAAGGGCTGAGACAGAATGACTGCCCCAAGATCACTCAGCAGGTTTTATGCATAAGGGAGACTAGACCTGAAGTCTCCACTGTGAGTTTTTAGCCTGGTGCCTTAACACTACATCAAACTGGCTTTTCTTTAATATGGTTTATTAAAACTGTGATATACTATTAAAGAAATAAGAAGACATTGCACTTGTTCCACCCAAATGGCCACATTTTCCTTTGTCATTACATAACACTACTTGCATGCTTTTTGTGTGTGTGTGTGTGTGTTTGTGTGTGTAATCTTTATGTTCCTGCAATAATTTGATATGCTAGCAATATTTACTTTTATTTATTGCTCAGCTATCTTACCTACTTGCTATCAAAATAATAAATAACTCCCTCTCCTGTTCATTTCCATATTACTTTATTCCATACTACTTTATTCAGGACTTTGACACAATGATCAACGTTTCCTATCTTGAACCACCAGCCCCAGCCCTCCTTATTCCAAATCATATATTATATTTTTCCCATTGTGGCAAATGTTCCCTTAAGAACCAAATAAGCAATTTGAGCATGAATTACAAATCATGTGCCAAAGAACAAATTGCACAGGAAAAGGTAATATCTCCATTCTTTAAGATATAAACTATACCATTTATGGCAAATAATTGAATAAAAGACAGTATAGAGACATATTATATGCTTGGAAATTAGTTTCTGAGAAGCCGTTTTCTTGGCAATAAGTGATCATCTTCTCTCTCTGATGAAAAATGAAATGCATACTCTCTTTTCAAATACTTCACCTTGATCCTTCAAGTGAGCTAAGGATAACCAATCCCAAGAAGGCTGAAGCACTTTCCTAGAATATCTTCTCTGTCTGAATCACTTATTTCAGTTTTGGACAAGCCTGGCCTTAATGTTATGTGAATCAAGTAATGCTGCTTTAATGGAGGTTCTTCTCCTCACTGCCTCCCTCTGTTCCTCCAAAACTGCCTTAGTGATTTCCTAACTTAAAGAGGATTAGAAGGGCATGCTGTGGGAATTATTTCTCACACTGATTGAAGGACTAGCAGTTACCAAACTAAACAGATGGAAACTGCCTCCCTTTCATAAAAGAGAAGCCCATCCAACCTTTGCACAGAAAGAGCAGGAGAAAGTATTAGGCATGTGTTTTGCTGCCTTAATTGCCTGTACAATACTGTATACAGATGTACAGACAGGTTCTGACAGGTTCTGGAGAACCGGTAGCAGAAATTTTGAGCAGTTCGGAGAACCAGCAAATACCACCTCTGGTTGGCTCCAGAGTGGGTGGGAATGGAGATTTTGCAATATCCTCCCCCCAGGAGTGGGGCGGGAATAGAGATTTTGCAGTATCCTTCCCCTGGCATGCCCAACAAGCCATGCCCACCAAGCCACACCACACCCACCAAGCCACGTCCACAGAACCAGTAGTAAAAAACTTTGGATTGCACCACTATGTACAGATGTGTCATTTGAAAGTAGAGCACTCACTGGCATTCCTTTAGTATAATTTTTATTTTCTTTCCAATAAAGACTAATAGATTTCTTAGATTCTTGGATTAACTGTTTCTAGTCCTAAATGTTACACACGTTTCTCAATCAGCACATGTTACACTTCTGGTCTGAGAATTGCACTGGCTACCAATATGGTTCCAAAGTTCAGTTCAAGGTGCTGATTATAAAGCCTTCATAACAAGGGATTGGGCTGTTGATGGATCTCTCCCTGATCACTTCACCTGATTATGGCTGTCCATCCCATAAAGTCCTATAAAGGGCACCATCTATACTGTCATACACCTGCCCATTAAAATATCCCCCCCCCAAATGAGCTTGGTCCTGACCCTATTGGCTTTTTACAGATGTGATTCAGTCTCTGGGGACCAATAGAGGGTGTTGCTTATTCTTTCCCTAATTCTCTGTTGAGATGGCCTTTGGTCACATGATAGCACTTATACACCTCTTCACAGTGCTTTACAGCTCTCTCTAAATGGTTTATAGAGTCATCATATTGTTCCCAACAATGTGGATGGAAGGCTGAGTCAACCTTGAGCCAGTGAGAATCAAACTGTTCGGCAGTTTGGCAGTCAGCAGAATTAGCCTGCAATACTGCATTTCTAACCACCGCGCCACCACGGTTCATGATGCTATTGTATTGACAGTTATTGACAGTCTCTTCCATCCTCCTAGAATTTTCATCCATATAATTCTTTAGTATGTTACAGTTATCATTAGAGTGAAACCCAGCTGATTATGTGTATCTGATATATATATATATATTATTATCTGCATGGACGGCATGAAATAAAGTTCCATTACCCTTTCAGTAATAATATCAGCAGCTGCTAAGAAAGATATGACAGCTGTTTTTCCCTTTCTTTTTAAAGTTTTGCTGTTTTGCTATCCAGGTTGTTCAATTTATTTATCTTTGGCTCTTAATTAGGCATTCATACTGACTTTTGCATGACCTTGGTTACAGGAAAAAGCATTTTAACCTTCTTTACACTGGTGCTTTTTCTTTCTTCTCCATCCTTTGTCCGTGCCCTCTTTTTTAAAGTGATCTTTTTAAAAGATAAAAAGAGAGTAAACTGTTCTCTTAATAAAAAGAGTAAACTTTATTTACTTTTCTTTTCCCCACGGGGATGATATAATACTAACAATAAGAATTCCCTGATGATATAGCATATATATAAAGAATCCTGTTGCCATTCATATCAATCTGACCTCCAATAATACTGAGGGACAAAGGCAAAAACCATCGGCAGGCCAAAGCTAAAATATAAATACATAAATATCTAATCAGAGCCCTTGAAAGTCCTGTGTCAAACCAAGGCCGCTAGATTGCTAGCTTAAGTAAATTGACATTATGCATTAGGTATCCTGCAGGAGTTTAGGATGGCACCAATGTTTTCAATGCACAATAGCCTTCCACAGACCAGCCTGACAAATCCAAGCTAGGCATCCTGGGTATTTGCCTTTATTCAGTCCACTAAATGATTTCTGAACTTTCAGGTTTTTTTTTTTTCTAAATTTCTAATAAAGCTTTAGGAAGGTTCCAATTTGTTTCAGGTTATTTTTAACTCAAAAAGCCAACACACTTCTTCAAAGCAATAGGAACTGAATTCGTCCCTGCATTTTCAAGCGATCTTCAGTTTAATAGAAAAGAAATTGATTTCAGAGAAGAAAATGTTGGTGTACAGTTCTTGCATGCACCTTATTTATTTATTTATTGGCAGGCTGAAGGTGTTCAGTATGTGCATGAACTATCTTTCACTGTTCCTAACTTTTAATAGGGCTTCTATGGATTAAGAAGTGTGAGGAGCCAGAATGGTTGAAGACTGGTAAAGATATGTAATAGCATAAAAAACTCACTTGCCCTCTTTGTTATCTTGCAATAAGGAAATAAGCCTAAACAGACTACACTAAAACTTTAATTTTACAGATGCAACTAACCGAATCTGACTTTGAAATATGTAAATTATGTGAAATTTAACTGTCTTTTGGCTTTCATGAACCATGCTTCCCCTAAACTGGTTGGTTAAATTTGGTTTCACTGTACAAAAATAAATTCTAAAGCACAAGAAAACAGTAGACATTTTTGTTTCTGGAGATAGCAGTAATCTAGGTTCTATCAAATGTTGATATGTATGCCTCTTAAACAACAGTGAACAAGCAAAATTGCTACTTACAGAAGAAAAGACTAATGTTATGACTTGGTTGTAAGAAAAATGTTATTAAAAATCTACTGCAGTCTTGATGTGCTGAAGGATCATGTACCAGAAAAATGTTTTCAAGATATGGTAGCACAGCTTTTTCCCTGTTCAGCAAACACAAGTCATCCGTTTTAGTGTTCTCTGAAACAATCTTCCAAACCTCTGTATAAGTCTTGACATTCTTATAGATATACTTGAAATGAAGCGCAAGATATCTGTCACATTTTGAAAACTGTTCTTTTTTTTCTTTGACATTGGTATGGCTGACCAGCATCAGACATTCTCTTCTAGATTACAAGAAGGCATCACATGCCTCTTTTTAAGTATCTAAGCAAATTGGCACATTCTTCAGCCAACTGTCAGAGAACTGATGTTAAAATAGCTACACTTTCTAGTTAATTTACTAAACTGGCCTTCTACAGCTCATTATTTTTACTTTAAACATTAAAAAAAATCTTATTGCATGAAGCTGCAACTAGCTTCAAGAATGTTTCATATATAAGTGTATATTTCTCCATTTACTGGAAATCCATTAGGCTAGATGGCAAATAAATTTATGTTTTGATGAGATCATGTCCCAATAAACAAATGGCCTTTTTTAACGGGGCGGGGGGAGAGGAATATGAAACTCCTAGTAATAATATGACCTGGAATGTTTTTGTTAAATTTGGCTCCTGAACCAGCTACATCCTATGCCAGTGATCGCTAACCTTTTTGCCATCACGTGCTAGTAGTGGGGTGGGGGGTTGTCACACATGTGCGTGCCCACACCCATAATTTTATGCGCCCTGCCCCCATGCTCCTGGTGGGACCGGACATTGGCAAATGGGCCATTTCTGGCCTCTAGAGGGCCTGTGGGGTGTGAGGAAAACCATTTTCACCCTCCCCAGACTCCTAGAAAGGCTTTGGAGGCTGGGGACAGCAAAAAATATGACTTCTGGTCCCACTGGAAGTTGGCAAATGGGCTGTTTCTGGCCTCCAGAGGGCCTCGGGAGGGGGAGGCCATTTTCACCCTCCCCAGACTCCTAGAAAGGCTCTGGAGGCTGGGAAGAGAGAAAAATGGGCCTTCCCCACCACCCGCCAAGGTCCTCCACAGGCAGGAATCAGCTTATTTCCCTACTTCTGATGGGCCCAGAAGGCCTGAAAATCAGCTGGCCGGTGTGCGTATGCACACCGGAGATGAGCTCGCGTGTCCACTGATATGGCTACATGTGCCACCTGTGTTTGCCATCATGGTCCTATGTTGAAAAAAAGACACCTAGCTACCCTTGTTTATTTTTTTATGACAACTTGAATAGATTATTTCAATTAATGCTGTGTGAATTTGTTCCTAAAGGTTGATGGACACCTCTGTTGTTTCAGCTTGCAGACACTCATTCCCCCCCCCCCCCCGGGGAACATAAAACATTTTAAAATAATGTTTCAAATAGTACTGAACATTTAGATAACGGCTGCACTTTATAATGAAAATATCACTAACAATTACTTTTAGATACTAGATAATTAATTTGCAGCCGAAATTTTCTGAGTTGGTCCAGTACTATGACTTATTTTTCATTATGTAATGAGAATGTCATCTTCCCTTCTGCCTTCTTCTCTTTCACAGACAAGTGAAATCTGATTACAGGTTATATAAGTAGAAGCTTTGGCTGATGGGAAAAATGTAAGTGCAGGAGGAGTAATATTAATTGTATGTACCTATTTAAATGAATGTAATTTATTTGTTACTAAATGTAAATTAAGAGCCGGGGATTTCTATGATTGTTTTTATTCCCTCTCCTTTATTACTTTATAAGAAACTTAAGGTAGCAAACATTCATCATACTCCTTCCTCCTCCTATTTTCCCCACAATGATTCCATGAGGGAGGTTGGGCTGAGACAGAATGAGTGGGTCAAAGTCACAAAGCACAAAGCCAGCTGAGTGACTTTGGACTACTCATTCAATCTTAGTCCTGGGAGAAAAGCAAAAGCAAACCACTTCTGAAATCTTGTCAAGAAAATTGCAGCAACTTGTTCAGCAGTCAGGAGGAGACAACACCAACTCCAAGGATGGATGGATGGATGGATGGATGGAAAAATAAAATAATAATAAAATAAAATAAAATAAAATAAAATAATAAAATAAAATAAAATAAAATAAAATAAAATAAAATAAAATAAAATAAAATAAAATAAAATAAAATAAAATAATAAAATAAAATAATAAAATAAAATAAAATAAAATAAAATAAAATAAAAAAATAAAAAAATAAAAAAATAAAATAATAAAATAATAAAATAATAATAAAATAAAATAAAATAAAATAAAATAAAATAAAATAATAAAATTTTGCTCAGCCGCAGCTTAGTACTTATGGCTTACTCATCTAGTATCACACTTAATATGAGTAGGATATTATCTAACTTGAATTGCTATCTCTATGACTATTACCTCTTCAGACCAACTTTCAAGTTAATGACAATCTTTTAAATGGCTCTGTTTTCATTTTAAATTAAAACAAATATGAGAGCTGTATGTGTTTATACTTTTCTGTAGGACATGGATTACATATTTGATTTCAATGGAAAACATGGAAAAATTAAATAAACCTTTCTTCAATGAAGTCATACTGTAGTGCTTTATTTAGCATTTCAGATTGTATGTGTTTGTTTCATCTATTGAGAATAAGTATTATTGAACTACATGCTTTGTTATGCAAGCATAGCCTTTCAAATTTGGGAAAGTGCTGGATTTAACCAATAAAATCCTATATGTTTTGGGTCCCAGCCCTCTTCAGAACTACTTCTTCCAAGTAAAACTGTTCTGCCCAATAACATCTTCACATGAAAATGAGACCCCCTCTTTTTGGAAAATGAGATATGACAGGCACCAAACCCTATGTTTCTTAGTAATGGACATTGTTTTTTGAAACTGTCCTCTTCCAGAAGCAAGATTCTAAAAATTTAAAGAAAGTTGTAAAGACAGTATTGTTATGGGGTGTCTTGCGCATGGGAGTGTTGGAGACTTATTGTTTACATTGGGTTTTAAGCTAATTATTTTGTTTTACTCTGTAAACTCTGTGTTTTACTTTGTATTTATCTTGTTAACTGCCCAGTCTATTATATGATTCTAGCAATATACAAAATTGTTAAATAAACAAAAAAGCCAGTTCCCAAGAGTTCAAGAGAGGGTCTTTTCATATATAGGCTGATTTAATAAGTGAGATGACTGCTATTTTCTTTTAATGGTCCAGAGAAAAGTAGTACTCTTAATTTTGCGCACATAAAGGAGTTACTACCCTTCGTTTCTATGGAATAAAAAAAGTACAGTTGTTAAATCTATATGCAATTAACATTGTCATTAACTAAGTGAAACAATACATCATAGGCAACAATTTTTGAACCAAGGTACTTCAAATGGTCTAACAGTATGTCTAAAATACAGGACTCATGACACCTGAGAAAATGAAATTTGGGGAAATTGTGGCTATATCAGTATTTATTTATTTATTTATTTATTTATTTATTTATTTATTTATTTATTTATTATTTGATTTATATACCACCCTTCTCCTGACGGACTCAGGGCGGTGAACAGCCAGCTAAAAAACCAATACAAAAAAGTTAAAATCGTACTAAAAACAAATATAAATTAGGCTGAGAATTTAAAACAGAATAAAACTCTAAAAATTTTAAAAAGTAGAAGGGATCAGGCAAGTCCGGCAAGTTGAAAGAGATAAGTCTTCAGAGCCCGACGAAAAGTCCGGAGGTCGGCAATTGTTCTCAGTTCTGGAGGAAGATCGTTGCTGCTGCACTGCTACTGTTTCCATGCAATCTTCATTTTTAATTTTCTATGACCACCACCCTTTCCAACCACCACTCTGTCCCCCAGCCAGCAGCAGCCACTTATCTGTTAGCTAATCTTGGACTTGCAATTTTCTGCTAGCTTCCCCAATGACTTTCTCCCTGAAAGCAGTGGTGGGATTCAGCCGATTCGAGCCAGTTTAGGTGAACCGATAGTTAAATTGCTGGCTGGCCCCACCCCTCCTCTCCCCACCCCTTCCAGGAATCCCCATGCGCGTCATTTTGACTCCCATGTAAGTGCAGGAAGGTCTACTAGGCCCAAAATGGGGCACAGAGGGTTGTGGTGCGGTCCCCCAGCAGCCCATTTTCGGTCCCAGGAGGCTGCAGGGGAGCCTACTAGGCCCAAAATGGGGCGTGGGGGCGGCATGTCCCCCCTGTGACCCGTTTTTGCTCCCAGGGAGGTGCAGGGGGCCAAGTACTGCCTGTCACACCCCCTGGCCATGCCCACCATGGCCATGCCCACCCAGCTGGTCATCAGAGCAGAGAACCAATTGTTAAATTATTTGAATCCCACCACTGCCTGAAAGCCTCCCACAAGCTAAATAAGAAGGGAAGGAAGGAAATGACAGAATGACAAGGGAAGGAAGAAAGAGAAACAGGGAGGGAGGGGGATGAAAGAAAATTTCTGATGCTCGCAAAGCTTCCAAAGGGAAAATTAATGGAAAGCTGGGAGGAAATCAGAAGCTGTTTCTGCTGCTTTTTTGTTCCCTCGTCAGCATTCTGTTTCTCTGTTTAAGTAATAAAATCTCTCTGAAACAATGACTCAATGGAGCATGGGTTTTATAGCATATTATTATGGGAAGGACAATCTGCCTTAAACTCTTGATACTGCCTAGTCTTATTCATTCATAGGCACATTCAAAGTATGAATCATCAAATGATATACTATCCACCAAAATCTGCATAATATGCAAGTTATTATATTTTTAGATACAGTTCACTCTCATAACAAAATGAGAATTGTAAGTTATCCATAATGAAACAATCACTTTCTGTAACCTAGCATTCCCAAAATTATAACTCCAACCTCACATAGGCTGATAATGATGTGAGTTATAATCTAACAACCCCTGGGATATGGCCCACTACTGGGCTGTAAGCTGTTCAGGCTTTGGAAGTGCAAGCAGTTTGCGAGCGTGTGCACACACACTCCATTTGTGAAAGTGGCAGGTGCATATGCCTGCCACTCACACAAATGGAGCTCTGTATGAGCTTGCCCGCCCCTCACATGGAACCATCCCCTCTCTCCCCACCTAGCACCCACTAGTCTGCAAAGATGGAAAAGTTGAGGAACTTTGATCTAACACACCTGAAGGCAATAATTGAGGGGAAACTATGCTATGCTCATGATCAAGCTCCCAAATGTAGAACTAATATTCCACTGAAATTATTAGATTGTGTTCTATATTACAAATTTATCAATAATTCCATAAATAATACTGATTCCTCCACTTAGAATAAAAAAAATATTAGTAACACTGATTATATAGGGAAAATAAATGCCATCTGTTCGTTGTCCTTGATAGAGTGTCCCACTGAACTAGAGAACATTTTGTTGACATCCATTCTGTGACAATAAACTCAGGACTGCAGGTTTTTAAAGAAAAAAAATAGGTTCAATCATTCTCCAGCAAAGACATCTTAAAGGTTTCGAAGGTTATCGTTAATTATCCAGAGCTTTATTTTGTAAAGACACAAACCAATGAGCATCCTATTTATTACACTTTCTTTCTCTCATCACTTCTCCTCAAATAGAAGCGGAAGAAAACCATCACTGATAAGCAGGCTGAAGTAAAATTAAACATCTGTTTATAAAACAAACCAGAGGACCACTGACAGCTGTAGCAGAATGGCAAATGTTCCACAGCTGCCAGGCTCCTAAATTAACCATGATATTCATTTACAAACAGCAAATAACTAGGAAATGATGGAGCTCTGCCTTTTTACTGCTTGCAATGCAGATGAATGAAGGATTCATTTCAAGAGGGGATCGAAAAGGACAGATCTGTAAAGGCCAGCGCTTGTTCCCATTAAAATCAACTTAAAACTCCTTTTGGTGTGACTGAGCTTATAAATCAGATTTTAGCCCTTGATAATTCAGTGAATTTATCTTACTCTTTTACAATGATTCCCACCGTTACTTTCCTTCGAAGTATTTCAGAGCTAACTTAGATATAATTGTTCACCTCTGGAGATACTGAATGGTTTTGAAATGCTGAAAATGACACTTTGTGAAAAAAAAAAGACCATTACTGTGTTTCCCCGAAAATAAGACCCTGTCTTATATTTTTTTTTTAACCCTGCAATAAGCGCTTCGCCCAGTGGTGAAATCTGAACCAGTTTACTACCAGTTCACAGGCTGTGCGTGCGCAGTGCGCACCACACACCAAATGCAAGGTACGTGCATGCAGTGCAGATCAAAAGGAGGCATGCAGTAAGTAAAACAGTGTGTGTGTGTGTGAGGGGGGGTGATCAGCTGTGGCGTACAATCTTTTTTTTTACTTTTAAAAGCATTGCTTTTAAAAGTAAAATAAAAGCTTCTAATGATCATGCTGCTCAGTTATGATCGTCAGAGGCTTTTCTTTTTACCTTTAAAAGAATTTTTTCTACAACCTCTTCAGCCAGAGGTTGAAGGAAAAAATGCTTTTAAAAGTTAAAAAAAAAAAGCCTCTGATGATCATGCGGCTCAGCTGGGCATGGGGGGGGGGGCAGGGATTTTTGCTACTGGTTCTCCAAACCACCTGCTGCCATTGCTACCAAATTGAGCGATCCGGTCCGAACCGGGAGCATTTCACCCCTGACTTGACTTTATTGCCATGCACTCAAAAGCCCAATTGGGCTTATTATCAGGGGATGTTTTATTTTGCTGGAAACAGGGTAATTAAGAAATATGCATTTATATGAGCTGTGCTTTTACTTTACTTTTATTACTTTCTTTACTATTCATGTATATTTATTTAGCAGAGCTCCTAAATCCTTCCTAGTGAGCTCTTATGCTTCAGTAATAAATAGGAGCAGCATGACAATATGCTTGAGTTCTTCAGCACTGTAATTAATTAAAGAGGGGCAACTTATCATGATCATCATAATCAGCTACTCAACACTGTTAGAACAACAGTTTCCAATTTTAAAAGAAAACATGATTAAATCCTGAAATTTAGTAAATTGGTGTCTACTGGATCTCGCTAACTACATTTACTTGTCATTCCGAGCTTGTCGATTGAAAGGTCGGCAGTTCAGTAGTTCGAATCCCTAGTGCCGCATAACGGGGTGAGCTCCCGTTACTTGTCCCAGTTTCTGCCAACCTAGCAATTCGAAAGCACATAAAAATGCAAGTAGAAGAATAGGGACCACCTTTGGTGGGAAAGTAAAAGCATTCTGTGCATCTTTGGCGTTTAGTCATGCCCGCCACCTGACCACGGAGTCATCTTCGGACAGCGCTGGTTCTTCGGCTTTGAAATGGAGATAAGCACCACCCCCTAGAGTTGGGAACAACTAGCACAGATGTACATGGGGAACCTTTACTTTTATCTCGATATTCTTTTAAATATATGAAGATTAACTGGGTTAATAACTTTATATTATCAAAAAAGTATTTACTTTTCTTCCAGGCTCATTTCCAGACTCCAGAGGGCCTCTGGAACAGTGATGAAATCTGAACCAGTTTGCTACCCATATGCGTGCTGTGCACCAAGTGCGTGCTATGCACACACATGCATAGTTCACACCAAATGTGCGCTGCACGTGTATGCACAGTACATACCAAAAGGAGGCTTGGGAAGGTAAGTAGAACAGCGGGGGGGGGGGGTGGAATCAGCTGTGGCCCACAATCTTGGGAACCTTTTTTTTTTACTTTTTTGAAGCATTTTTTTACTACCGGTTCAGGTGAATAGGTAATAAAAAAAATGTTTTAATTTTTTTAAAAAAAGGCTTGGATGATCACAGCTGTGCCGTGCGATCATCCGAGCCTTTCTTTTTACTTTTTTAAAGCATTTTTTACTGCTTATTCGCCCAAACCGGTAGTAAAAAAGTGCTTAAAAAGTAAAAAAAAAAAAAAAGCTCTGACTATCACGTGTCGCTCAGCTGATCGCCGGAACTTTTTTAAAATATTTTTTTACTACTGGTTCGGTGAACCGGTAGCATTTCACTCCTGGTCCGGAGCCTGGGGAGGCCGTTTTCTCCCTTCCAGAGGCTCGAGGTTTTCCCTGGTTAAGGGACAGAGACTTACCGCTTGGTTCTCTCTTTAAAGAGAGAGAGGTGCTTTTTTCCTACTCTTGCACTAGTGGTTAGTCCTGTATGATGTGAAATTGATCCTTAAGATTCAGGGGAAACCAAAATAAAGGAACTCATCTTTCTCATTAGTCATTCCTCTTCCTATATTGTACATTCTATGAAGGTGATAGCGACCCACAAAAAACAAGAAAATTCTGCTGTCTTTAGCCTTAGTGACCTACTCCATTCCTACCTTCATTGAATATGGAGTTTCACAGGGGATCTTCACAAAGTTTCCATTTGCAAACGTTTGGAAGGCAGTAAAGTCAGAACTTCGGAAAATGCTAGAAAGGGGAGGTCAGTGTGTCCTTACATAAAGGCAATCATTGAACCTCGAGCTTTTAAAATATCTTTTCATCACCAGCTGGTTCATCTTCCACATCCAAACTCTCAGGGGAGGAACAATTAACAATTTAATATTGAAGGAAATACTATTTGGGGAGCTGACAAAGCAAAGCTCTGAAAGATCTTCATGGTATTAACTTCTGAAGCCTGCATATATTTTGTTTTGCAAACATTCAAATTGGTGTTCCAGCTGCACAATTTCCCAAAGGATTGTGACTTTTAAAAATGCATGTAAATGATGTTCTAAATCTGCCAAATCTCTAATTTGGCAGATTTTATGTCCTTTTCAAGTTTTTCAACTGTCACATCCAAAAAGAGACACATGAATAAATCAGAAAAAGAATATTTATGCTGAAAGAAGCAAATTCTGTACTTTGCCTTTAAAAAAAGAATAAAATATGTTCTTTTCCAGTTTTACATGTGCACAATTTCTACCAAGACCACGTTTCCAAATGACGTTGTGCCAAGTATAATTTGACATTTTAGAAGAACACATTATTGGAAGCAAATCAACAAATGCAGTGCAGGTTTCATATATGATGGAAAACTAAAATTAATCAGGAAATAAATGTGTAATACTTTAATAAATCATGCTATACAAACATCAGATGGCTGAAATTGAAATCTCAAGTGCTTTTAATTTAAATACCTCATTTTTAAATCTCATAACTACTTTCAAAAATTATTTAAGAACTTAATTTAAAATATAAAAATAAATTATAAGAATGGGGTGATATCATTTTGCTAATTGAAGCATTTTATCCTGAACCAAGAAAGGCAAAACCATTCTCTGAAGACTTCTGATGCCTCAAAAGCCTACTGTGGGAAGATCTTTCAAGCCAGCTAAGTAGATTTTGAAAAAAACTAGAAGCTGGAAAAGAAAGTTCCAGTTTGCAGTGACAAATTTTGTGCAATACTAGATTATTAGAGAACAGCCAAGTTGACCCACCAGTGTCTTATAATAATCACAAAATTAGATGCCTTCATCGAAGTGTTGAATTCTTGGTTGAAGTAGACTACCTCTGAGCTACCTAATCCTACAAAATGGATTGATGCTTATCAAAGAGTTATACTGATTATAACATCATGTAAAGTAAAGATTCCCCTCGCACATACGTGCTAGTTGTTCCCGAGTCGTTCCCAAGGTTCCTGAGGGGGAGGTGCTCATCTCTGTTTGTAAGCTGAAGAGCCAGCGCTATCTGATGACAATTCTGTAGTCATGTGGCCAGCATAACTAAATGCCAAAGGCGCACGGAACACTGTTACCTTCCCACCACGGTGGTCCTTATTTTTCTACTTGCATGTTTTACATGCTTTCAAACTGCTAGGTTGGCAGAAGCTGGGGCAAGTAACAGGAGCTCATTCCATTGTGCGGTGCTAGGGATTTGAACCGCCGAACTGCTGACCTTTCTGATTGACAAGCTCAGCATTCTAGTCACTGGGCCACCGCGTCCCCTATAACATCATAACTGTGTCCAACTACTCATGAGTCAGCCTTTGACCTCAAGAAGCCCTATGCTTATTCTATTAGGGTGGGTGTATCTTTATTTATTCTTCAGAAATGTGTGGTTTATTTCTTTCTTGTCACTGCACAAGTTTTCTTCATTTTATCTAGACTCCTTTCAATCAGGGTCAGGCTAGGGTTTGGGATTGAAGCAGCATTGATAAGGGTGATAAATAGAGCTGGTTACATGGCACATGTAACACCATTATTCAGTGAACTGTACTAGCTGCCAGTATTACTCTGAGTGAAATTTAAGGTGCTGGTTATCAATTTTAAAGCCCTAAATGGCTTCAGACTGGGTCTTTTTCTAAGACTTTCTACTCATCCATTTTGATCAAATAGACTGGGCAACCTGCAGATCCCATCAGCCAAAGTATATCAACTGGACATTTTCTGCTGTAGTCTCTGCCTTATGGAAGATTGTCCCTCAGAAATTAGAATGTTCAAAACCTATTGGCTTTTTGCAAAGCTTTAAAAACTTGGTTATGTACCTAGGCCTGGGACTCAGAATGTTCTATGGGACCCATTTCTTGGCTTTACTATTAGTTGTTTAATCATCAGGCTGCAGGTGATTTACTTATTTATTTTGTGGATGTTTTTATTATTTTAATTTTTTAAAATTATCTTAATTGTTTTATAATTTTAGAACTACAAGTTGCTCAGAGTCACTTGGTTGAATTGGGTGGCTATAGAAAATTAATTAATTAATTAATTAATTAATCTTTCCAAATCATGCTGTATGTTAATCAAAAGAGCACAGAAAATGGGTACTTTGAAACTTTGAAAGTGATATGTTTCAAAAACCTCTATACTTTTTACTGACAAGGACTTAAAGAGTAATAGATGCAAAGAAAATATCTTTAAATATGTATACAAAATAAGAGTTCATCCCTATCTAACCCAGCATTTTGTTGTCAAAGTGGCAAACAAATGCTTACAGGAAACTCACAACCAGGAAATAAGTGCAATACTATTTAATTTTATCAGTCACTTCCTCAATTTTCAGAGGAGTAAAAACTCTGTCACTGAACTTAGTAATATAGCCAAACTTAGTAATATAACGATCATATTTTATAAAATTAGGGATTAACCACAACTTTTTACAGAGGTTTGTTAATTATATTTGCATCTTGTTTTCTTTTAGTTAAGGCCACACCCTTAACACTCCTTCCTCCTACTCATAGAAAACAGCCCTATGAAATAGGTTGAGGAGGGAGGGAAAAGGGGAGAGAAAGGTTGGTCTAAAGTTATTAAGGAGTTTTTAATACTATAGCCAAGGTCAAACTTGAACCTGGATCTTCCCAGTCAAAGTACAATACTTTCACCATTTTATAAATTATTTCTGAAAACAGACTAAAATGGACAGCTTTTGTATATATAGTCACCAAGAGCTGAGCATGATGGCATCTAACTTAACTACGTGTTGTGATTCTAAAGCAAAAAATTTCCTGCATGAAGATGTTTTTTCCAAAAATAAGATATAGGACTTTTGCCTAAACACAACTATTTTCATAGCAGGTTTTTTTTAAAAAAAAATTGCTTTTCATAATATCATTAGCATTTTCATGTTTGCCACAAAAGATGAGAATCATAGAATCCAGAATCTGTAAGCATTTATGGAGATGTGAAATGGCAACAGCAATAGGGGAAAAGGGATTACTCTAAACCCTGTGATTTTGTTGTGCTCAAAGCTTCACTCAATAGAAAGAAAAATATGCATGATGTTAAATCTGTGTCAAAAGAAAAGTAATAATTGTTATGTACTAGGCTACCCACGCTCTATGTCATAATCTTGCCTTATATTTTAATCTCTAAAAAGTATCAATGATGGTAATCTTTACCCTAGATAGGCTTTATTCATTACAACAGGCATTCCAGCTCCATAAGAAATTCAATGTTTAGAAGAAATTCCATGTTTCTTCATTTATACATCCTGGGCTATCCAAAGGATTAGCATTGTAGCCAAAGCATTTAAGAACAGGACCCTCAGACATGGTTGCAACTGAAGTTTTAGGAAAGCTCAGCAGTTCTATGGACATGAAGCAACCAACTTCTTAGAACCACAACAGCAATTCGGAGGAACTTTCTCAGATCAAGCATTTTATGCATTTATTCATGCTTGCATTTACAGCCCACTTTCTTCTGAGAGCTCAGTGAAGCCTACAAGGGTTTCTCTTCTAAATGTATTCCTACAGCAGCCTATGAAATAGAAGAGTCCTTGTTCATTCTGTCAATCTGGCCAAAACAATGGCATATATATCTTTCATTCTTGTAATTCGCTTTTGTATTCATTCAGTAGCTATTCATTCTTGATTCTATCTCTTCCAGTTTTTCCAGATATTCTTCTTATGTACTGCTTTCCCACCATATTCAATTTTACTTTGTGTTGATTTCTACTGAACAAACCCACTCTCACTTATGTATACTAACACACTAGAACCATGAATTTATACGGTCATTTTTACTTCTTTCAAGAAACAAAGCACACTACCTGCTATCTTTCTACCAGGATCTTAAATCCATTTTCCCATTTTTGGTAAATATTCTACCAAGATTCATAAAGTGATATATTGCTGTAGGCTTTTTTTTTTTAACCATTTATGCATAATGTATGATCTTTCATCCTGTTTCCAAACTACATTCAATTATTTTGATCTCTGATACATTAATTTTCCGATCCATATTCCTCACTGCACCATACAGTCTATTTTAGCATTCTCTGCCATTCTCATTCTGAGCTAGCAAATGACATCATCTGCACACAAAAGTACATAGAGATACTATGTATCTATTAGAATGTACCATGTTTCCCTGAAAATAAGACCCTGTCTTATATTTTTTTGAACCCTGAAATATGCGCTGGGCCTTATTGCCATGCACTCAAAAACCCGATTGGGCTTATTATCAGGGCAGATCTTATTTTTTGGGGGAAAGGGGATATTAGAATGATAGATAAGTTGGCATTCTAAACAGTGGTGATGAACCTTTTACTCACTGAGTGCCAAACAGGTATGTGCTTCTCTTAAGTGTGGCGCCCTTGAGCTGTGCGCGCTACAGCACCATCTGCTCATGCACACAGCTTTTGCACAGCTCCCCCTATACGCTGTGTGTGCAGTTGCAACATTTGCGCATTTGCATGGCTTTCGCACGTGCAATGCATGCACGTGAACACCATCTGTGCATGCAGCGCTGCATGCAGGTACTCGCACACCTATGCTCAAACACATGCACATGCACAAGAGAGCTCCGAAGACCAGCTGGGTCTCCGGAATTGCATGCATGTGCACCGGAGGCCTAAACATCAACTGAGGTATGTGCGCATGTGCAGCTGCAGCTCACGTGCCCGGAAAGATGGCTCTACGTGCCACAACAGGCACGCGTGCCACAGGTTCACCATCCCGGTTCTAGAATATGATGGTCAGAAATAACTGTAAACACTAGCACTGTTTAAAGTAGTATATATGTTATTTTGTTTTTACCTTTGTTTCATGGCAAGTGGAATGCCAGGACAATAACACTGTATTCAATATATTTATATGTAAACAATAAAAATATTTTTTTAAAAAAGGACATGCAGGTCCATGCCCCTAACCAACACATCTATAATATTAACACTTGTCCTTATATATTTATCACAAATGCATTAAACAACCTAGGGATCTGTGCAAATACTTGTCTTATTGTCCACTCATGTATGATTTACTTTCATCATAGAACCTAGCTTATCACATTCAGCAATCAATCTTCAAGTTTATACTCAGTTTAGACTTTGAAGTTAATTAAGAGGATCCTGTCTTGTGAGAAAAAAATATCCATGCTTACATTATGACTTGATAACAAGACTGAACTTGGGACATTGGAGGACATCAGATGGCCCTCATGTTTCAAAGGAAACGTTTGGGTCCAACAGAGAGAAAAATATTGGATTTACAAATGGAATTGGATCATGACTTATTTTTTTTTTTTTTAAAAGACATATAAATAATAAATCAAAAGGATGGTGGATGGTACATGCACATACACATTGGATTATAAGGGTTTCCTACAGCTACTTTCTTAGAACTATTAAAGGACCTTTGATAAAGATGACAATAATTTTGAGAGAAGAGACAAAAAGACTATGAGAAACCAAATATTAGAACTTTATTTGTGTGACTTAAGGATCATTGGTAGAAAGTGGAAAAATACAGAATTGATTTGTTTGATTATGGTTGAAACAATGATTTGTTCTCTCTTATTATAATTTTATTGGAATTTGATTATGATACTTATGTTTGGTAATGTTTGGTAAATGGGTATAATGGATTAATTTGGAAGGTCATTGTTTTTAATTGTTAATTGGGATTGAATTTTGATTATTTGAAGAGAAGGATTATGAGGAATTTGCTTATATGAAAATGGAGATGTAAATATTTAATTTGTTATCTCTTTTAAGTCTTACTGGATCTTTTCTGATTAATAAGAAGAATTCGAGATTTAGAAATGGGTTTATTTAAAAAAATGGGATGAGGCATGGAATGAAGTATGTGCTGTGTTTCTACATAAGGTTTTATATTACTTTTACTTGTTTAATACAACCCCGAAAAACCTTATTGAGAAAATCTGCATCAAATAAAACCTACCCAGCCTGCTGTATCTTTTAGAGGGATCTACTTCATGTTTCCAAGCTACATGAGGTTATCCCAAAGGTGCCTTTTCAAAACGCAACTGGACCTCAATCAGAATAGAGATGGAAGGTACCTTCGAGGTCTTTTACTTCAACCCTCTGTTCTACCCTGTGCAGTCTTTTCTTAAAAACCTTAGTAATGAAGCATGCATAAGTTTTGAAGGCAAGCTGTTCCACTGGTTAATTGTCCTCATTGTTAGAAAGTTCTTCCTTAATTCCAGGTTGCTTCTGTCTTTGATTAGTTCTCATCTATTGTTTCTTGTCTGCCTTCTGGTGCTTTCAAAAATAAGTTGAGCCCCTCCTTCTTTGTGGCAGCCCCTCAAATACTGTAATACTGCTATCATGTCACCCCCTAGTCCTTCTTTTCTCTAGACTGGCCATACCCAATTCTTGCAGCCGGTCTTCCTATGTTTTTGTCTCCAGGCCCTTAATCATCTTAGTTGCTCTTATTTGCACTTTTTCCAAAGTCTCAACATCTTTTTTGTATGAGGTGACCAAAGCTAGATGCAGTATTCCATTTGTGGTCTTACTAAACATTTATAAAGCAGCACTAATAGTTCACATGATTTTGATTCTATGCCTCTGTTTATACAACCAAGTATTTTATTAGACAATCTTCTTCTTGGATAAGAAGTAATGTGTCTTTGAGGGAAAAACAAAACAAAACAAAGTCCAGTTGTCTTTGGGAAAAAGCACTTTTGGGACAACCATGATATGGATAACTTAGAATCTCCATACTGTAGGCATACATGAGGCTATGGGGGAAAAGCTCAGAGGCAACATTTCTTTGTTGTGACCCTGAAGCTATTAAATAACTTGCTCCCTAATCTCAAATTAGTCACTTCTTTGCTAACTTTCAGGAAGGCAGTCAAATATTCAGTTCTGGTGGTCCTCTGGGAATTAGGGATATTAGCTGCCTATTTACTGTATTATATGTATTATTTCAGGGCTTTTCACAAATAATATGGATTTTTATGTTGAATTGTCTTTGTTGTATTGCTATTGTTGAAAACTGCCCAGAGACTTCAGATAAGGCAATACATAAATAAATATTATATTGTTATCAGTCTCTCTCTCTCTCTCTCTCTCTCTCTCTCTCTCTCTCTCTCTCTCTCTCTCTCTCTCTCTCTCTGTGTGTGTGTGTGTGTGTGTGTGTGTGTGTGTACACTTCTGCAGATACCTACATGCAAAAAAAAAAAATTATGCAGAATTTCTTCACTGTAAATTATCTGGATGCAGTCTTTAGTGCAGTAAGAGGTAGCAAAAAGCCATACATAATGTTCATGCCCCATCATAAGATTATACATTATTAGAGTGGAATCATATGGACCATGTGCAAATCACATTACACAGGAGATAGCATGTGTATGTGTTTGTAGTACATCTCTATGTGTGTTCAAGACCAACGCCAACTTTGA
Organism: Masticophis lateralis; assembly: GCA_030761175.1. Taxonomy (NCBI): domain Eukaryota; kingdom Metazoa; phylum Chordata; class Lepidosauria; order Squamata; family Colubridae; genus Masticophis; species Masticophis lateralis. The sequence continues at coordinate 261,396,656 of JAUDYJ010000001.1, forward strand.
ACCACTTCACATCATATACCAGGATTTGGATTGCAACACTGCATTTGAGCCATGATGGTACAGTGGTTAGAATGTGGTGTTGCAGGCTAACTCTGCAACTACCAGCAGTTGGATCCTGCCAGCAGTTTAATCCTGACTGGCTCGAGGTTGACTTATCCTTCCATCCTTACAAGGTCGATAGAATGAGGATCCAAATTGTGAATTTGTGTGAAGCGATATACAAATATAAGTGCTATTGTTATTGCTAATGCCATCATGCAGATTTTCACCATCCCTATAAATGCCCCTGCAGCCAGGCATTTTCCAAAATGTCAACTACTTGCAAATGGGGAAGTGGACCACCCCATATTCCATGGGCATGCAGCATTTAAAATAAAAGAGTAATTTTCTACAATTTCAGATAAACATCTGTTGAATCAAAGCTAAATCAACTCCATTCTTGATTTTTTTTTTTTTAGTAAAATTACAGAGGTCCTGATCTGGTTTCAAAGCAGTGCAAATTGCCTGAATATATATATTTTTTACCAATGTTTACAGGCATTCAGAGCATTAAACCTTGAGAATGATTGCTCCTGAGAATCTCATAGTACAGCTAAGGTAAGGCTAAAAATCAGTGTAAAGTCATAAAGAACAGTATATGCAGCAAACTATGCTTTCAATCATGCATTTAGACCATAAATGTACTTACTTCAAAATTACACATCCTGTCCCCAAAGAAGGAGCTGTCCAAAACACCTGAATGCGAGTCCTCCTTCTTGGTGTACTCTCTGTCACAGCCACAGGACAATTACTCATGAACTGTGTTTCTTCTTCATCTATAATCTACACATGAAGAAGCAAAAGTTTATTAGAAACATCAAACCACCTATTTAGAAAGTGAATAAAGGTCCTTGACATTATGCTATACTGTATATATAGTGTTCTGTATGTTATCAAACAGCAGATGATTTTTCTTAAGGTAATGTGCTTCTTTGGTTGAATTGCTAATAGTAGAGCTCATCAGATCTGACAAAGGTCTATTAAGATTTATTGCAAGGAATTGAATATTTGAGTTTCTGGACAGTGTGAAAGTAGCTTTGATGTAAGCAAGGCGTACTCTTGAGCCTGTTATATAGGGTCTAGTTTTGGGCTACTCTGTGGTTCTTTCAAAAGCAAATAACAGAATGAATTTTATTTATTTTTCTACCTGGATGTATATTTTTACATATTTCAGAAAAAAATTAAGGAGAGAAATAAAAGAAAAAGAAAACTACAATAAGGAAAAGGGGAAATGGAGACAAAACCCTCAAAAGAAAACTTTAAAAAGAGAGAGAGAGAGAGAGAGAGAGAGAGAGAGAGAGAGAGAGAGAGAGAGAGAGAGAGAAACAGCTTTGCAGAAATCTGATCTGTAATGTGCCATTAAAAGTTAAATTCATTTTAGTAATTACAAGAAGAAAATAATACAGAATTCAACATTGTTCTTATCTGAGATGTAGGAACTGACATCTATGGCTATAATAGTACAAGCTACAGGGTATAATACGAAAGGCACCCTATAATTCTGCTGAATTTAAGGTTGTGTAATATCCCCCTATCAGATATAAATGATATTTTCATCAATCTATGACACCACTTTTTCTTTTTTCTTTTACTAAAGTTTGAGCTAAGATGTATAAATCCTCCATTTACAGAACTTGCAATTGGTAAATAAAAAGAGAAGAGAAAGAGCATTAGCTTATCTCCTTGAAATTAAAAAAAAAACAGCTTCCACATCATATGAATACAGAATCTAATAGATCCCCCCCCCCAATTTTACAGAATTGTAGAATAGGAGGGCTATTGAGGCCACTAAAACCAACTCCCTACTTAGCTCAGGAATCCAGACTTAACCATCTCCAGTGGACTGCCCAGCTTCTCTAGAGACATAATCTATCTAAAGAAACGGGAATTTATTGGCATCTGAGGAGAAGGGTCGTTTTGTTTTTAACCTTGTTTTTTATTGCTGGATGTGAGCTGCCCAGAATCAGTCCATGAAATGGGTGGCCATGTAAATTCTTAATAAAAAAAAATAAGGTAAGGTAAGGTAAGGTAAGGGGAGAGGAGAGGAGAGGAGAGGAGAGGAGAGGAGAGGAGAGGAGAGGAGAGGAGAGGAGAGGAGAGAAGAGAAGAGAAGAGAAGAGAAGAGAAGAGAAGAGAAGAGAAGAGAAGAGAAATTATATTAACTGCTCTTACTTTTAGGAAGTTTTTCTTACCATTAAATGCCATCCTGGAACTTAAAATCTCCTGTGGTCTGGGATGGCAATAAATGTGATCTGACTATCCATCTGGTCCTGCTGCTGATTCTTGAATTATGCAATTATCTCTACTCCAGACATCTTTTCTCGTGGCTAAGCAGATCCTATGTATTCTTATGGGTTATGCCAATCAGGCTGAAAGTTTGTTTACTCTTTCCTTTCTATTTTAAAATTGCCATTTTACCTTTCGCACAGGTTTCAAGGTGATGAGAATTTAACAACTCTAAAATAACTCTAAAATAATAACCATTAAGAAATGGCATAAGACTAATAATCAAACAACAAACCAAAAATAGTACACGAATTCCCAAAAATAAGAAACATATATCCTAAGAACAAGCAGCTAAATTCAGCTGGGAGGCTCAGATGCACAGAATATGTATGTATGTATGTATGTACTGTGTATATGTATATATGTATGTGATTTCTATTAGATTTTGTAAGCATATGACATGGAAGCTGGTATTGTTTTTTTTTTATTTTAAGGAGCTATGTCATGATTTGGATACCACCACAGAGAAGGACTTCTCTTTTCTAGCCATGTATCTCGAGTTAAAAATTGGAGATAATCTTGGAAAGTTATTTTTAGAGCGTTTCAAACTGCCTCAAGTTTTAAGAAGCAAAGGTTTAATTGATTTAAGAAACAAAGATTTAATTAATTTAGAAATTTAAAAGAGTCTGACTGCATTTGTATTTCTGCATTTGAAATGTAGTCATTACTTTATGTTCATGCTGAGGATAGTTGGTTTAAACATCAAAAATACACTATGAAATTATGAAAGGTAGAAACCATACAATCAGAATGAACAAAAACTAGTGGTAAAAGTGCATTACTATAACAGAGCTAAGATGACCTTGTATCTGCTCGGTGTTATGAATTAAAAGTTTTAAGATAATGGATTCCAAAGTAGTAGATGGGAGTCTCAAAGCCGCTATAGAAGATCATAATAAATATCATGTTAATGTAAAAACATATTAATATTCAATAGTTAATATTGAAGTTAATAAATATTAACACATAAATGCTAATAAATATTAAATATTATGGGAAGCAATCCTGTTTCCTCTAGACAGTCTGGATTACTACTCCTGTATGAATGAGCATTAAGGTGAGAGCCAGGGGTTTTCACACTAGAAAAGGCAATTATGTAAATATTCAAGAATGATTCAGCTTTAGGTTCACCAAGCATCCACTGAACTGTGAGAAAAACAAGAAGAGAAAGCAATGTATTTTAACCACTAAGAGGGAGTCTGCATCTTATGCTGGCAATGGGCAATCAGTTCTTTCATTTGGTTTCATTCTGATTTGCCATAAAGATTCTTATCTAGCCTAGCCACATCTATGAGACTTTTGCCAAGGTCTTAACATAGGCAGTAAGCTGAGTATGGTCAAGATGTCTGTGGAATAGTAAATTCTGGAATGGACAGTAGTCTTTGTTTAATGGCCACTCATTCAGCAAAGTTCAAGCTTACAACAACATTGAATTAATGGTTGTTACAATTAGTTCTCATACATACTGCAATTGCAGAGTCCCTGCAATCAGAATAACAGAATAACAGAGTTGGAAGGAACCTTGGAGATCTTCTAGTCCATGGGTGTCAAACTCTGCATCACATTGCTGTCATGTGATGTTTTGTGACATTTTTCCCATTTGTGGAGCTGGGGTGGGCATGGCCTGGGTGTGACACATCTGGCTTGCAGGCCGCCAGTTTGACACCCCTGTTCTAGTCCAACCCCCTGCTCAGGCAGAAAGCTCTATACCCTTTCAGATAAATTATTGTCCAATCTCTTCTTTAAAACTTCCAGTGTTGGAGCATTCACAACTTCTGGAGGCAGGTTGTTCCCCTGATTAATTGTTCTAACTGTCAGGAAATTTCTTCTTAGTTCTAGACTGCTTCTCTCCTTGATCACATCATTGTGATCTAGCTGCTTCGTGCCTGAATCACAATTACGATGTCTCATCATCCGACTGTCACGTGATTGCAATTTGTAATCTTCCCTGCCAACTTCTGATAAACAAAGTCAGTGGAGAAGGTGGCAGCAAGTCACATGTAGTAGCCATATGAAGTCCTCCCTTAACAACCCATATGGTGCTTGTTTAACAATGGGCAATTGAGACTGCTGGAATTAAGAGGCACAGACATGTGGGTTTATTTTTATTTATGACTGTGTCTCTTAACAGTGGAGTTTGGTGTCTCAATTAGCATAGTTAAGTAAGGATTATTTGTAAGATAGTACTCTGTGACATACTACTGCAATATTCAATTAGTTGGACAACATGTCTTAGGTTATGGATGCAGGTGTTGTAACTGAACAGTATGTGAAAGATACCAAGTTTCTTTGATAATTTCATCTCTACAGTTTGTAGACCCATTCATCCTAACAGAAGCATAGACAAAAACGTCAGTGGTTTTGAGTATTGATTCATAGGTATATGAATTAAATAAGATTTCCTATATTCAAAGTAGATTATCTTCAGAAAGTGAGTGTAGCATGGCAGCCTAAGAGACCAAATAATTCCCAATATTAACCCCATTTTAAAAATAAAATAAAATTCAATAATGTTGTTTCCATACTCATCCTTTTATTTGGAATTGCCATTCTTTGTTCACTCAGTTATATTTATAGGAAAACTATACAATATTCTTGGTAAATGGTTACATTCTAATGTTTTTTGCATTCCTCCTCTGTCTTCATATAGTGTCTCAGACAATTATTATTGTAAGGAAACACAATCACACTCATTAATGTAGCAAAGACAGACCATATGCCCTTAAAGGACACAGTTTCTTTCAGATGAAAGTTTTCAGTTTATGGTTAGTCAATTTTATTGTTTCTGTGTTCAAGACTGCTGGAAATTAATACTGAATCAGACCTTAATTGCTTCCTATTTCATCTGTGACTGTCACTCATGAAGAAAAGAGCGTCAAATTACTCATTTTTCTCTATATATAGTAAAATAGTGCTATTTTTCCATATTGGAAAGGAAGAAAAGGAGGAAATAATGAGTAAATTCAATATCCTTTTTTGCCAGGGGACTGAAGCTAAACAAAGGACAATTAAGACACAATTCACTATTAATTTGCCTCCTGCCCACTGCTGTGCTGTCCAGGAAAGCAATACAGTTGGACAGATCTGCGAAGTGAAAGCTTTTGATTAGTGTAGAAGAGTTACTTCCTAAATGGAATTCACTTGTGAGTTGAAAGTAGAGAAAAACTTTGGCAAAGGAAAATATGTTGCTAGTTAACATACCGCCATCTTGGGTATTGAGTGGAGTCTTTGTTTATATTACACTTTCAACAAGTTGGGGAAAAGCCGTGCCTGATAGTGTGAAAAAGCTCTTATATAAAAACAAGTTGGTATTAGTTGGTATTCAACAAATCCCTCTCCTGAACTCAGTCTCCATCTACAAAACAAAGTTGTCTACCTTAGAGAGTTGTAGTAAAAAACACTAAGAACTCATCTGAATATTCTAAAATGCTATAATGCCATTACTGCACTTGGCACTGCTGATAATACACAGGCCTGTTGCCTGAATCCTGAGCAGTTCTTTTAGATTTTATATAAAACAGATAAAATATTTCATATATTTATAGCCCTCCTTTTATGGCATAGCCCCAGCAAACTAAATAATGAAACATTAAATCTATTAAGAAAAAAATAGTGTAAAAGTAAAAATGTAAACTGGATATAACTCAAATATCAATAAAGCAGCTGTTGGGATTCCAATAGTAAGGTACAAGTGTAAACTAGTTTAAAGATTGCTGAATAATTTATACTGGTTACATTAAAAGACTTTAAGGAAGCCAAATAAATTAATAGTTTTTTAAAGCTATTGGAAGATTTCTAATTTTAGGACCGTGCCCAGCTCAATAAGAAGGGAGTTTTATACTTCGGAATTATTACAAAAATAATTTCACGCTTATCATCTAAATTAATCTTGTGAGTTTATACCAATCTTAATATCTGGGCAGGGCCTTATGGTTTACCCTTCCCTACTAAGCTGGCACCTTCCAGATTTGTTGGAACTACAATTCTCCAAATTCCTAATTACCAATGATTAAAGATGCTGGGTAGTTGTCATTAACATTTAGAGAGCTATAGGTTCACTAACTCTACATTCACTTCAATTACTTGAACTTTATTTAGTTTTGTGCAGGATTTGGAAATGGAGAAGATAGGGTTTTACCTAACAGACACCATTTAAAATGATTTGAATATGCTGATTAATGCCTTACATAAAATGGCTTGATTCTTTTACTGGAGAAGAAGAAACCAACACATAAGTTCAATAGTGGTATTCCTTCTTTGTAGAAATTAGTATTTTGCTGCTTTCACTGAGGAACTGATATTCTTTTCCTGTCTTTTTCAATTCATATTTTAAAAAACCATTATTGCTGTCTATGATATTCTTCTCTAACTTCAGATAACATCAAGCTTTAAACTTTTTTGATAACATCTCAACAATTCCAGGTTACCTATATCTTTTCTTCCCTTTACCCACCCCTCTCTCTACATCCTTTCTTATTTACAGAATTTTTTGTGCAAGCTAACATTTTGAATCTACCTTTTTCTTCATTAGAATTCTTTGTCTGCACTCATTTTTTAGTATTTCTTACTTTTAGGAACCCAGACACTTTTTTAGTTTCTTTTTTTCTTTAGCTTTTCCTACCATATTTCATATTTCATATTATTGCTTGGAGGTTATTAAAATGCATTTTTTTCAATATCTAATATATATGTTTAATTGCACCTAGTCTTTTGTTTCCTTAAAGAAGTCCACCATTACATAGTCTAAGTTATTTCTATTTCCTTGCCTATATTTGTCCTTATGGGTCAGTACCAAATCAACAAGAGCAATGCCTTCTTCTATTCTTTGAAGTAGATGCTCATGGATTTCCTAGAAAGGCCATATTTGATGTTATTTTCCCCAATGTAATTTAATCCAATCCACTGTATTTTATTTAAGTGCCATCTGATTCCAAATGATTCCAGGCATCTCACAATGCAACAAAATAATAATTACATAGAAAAATGAACTAGCAAGAATTCTGGAAAACAGAGAAGGAAACAACATGGCAAATCTGGTCAACAACAAAATTCACAAGGGGATCAAATCACCCCAAGAGCTGGAAAAACATCCAGTTTTTTAAAAGGACCTGGGATATTATTAGAATGGGTGCCATCATCCATATCAGGATAATCATGGTTTTCCATCATTATTATTTCATGATTCTTTTCTTTCACTTTGCTTTTGGCAAGCATCACATCCTCTCCTTGGTTTGGTAGGCATAGTAGACATAAACAACAGTACTGGGTTTGTTTTACATTAATCCAGACTATCCCTTCACCATGCAAATTCATTCACCTAGATTTATGAGCAGTTTTATATATTATTTAACTTATAATATAATCTAAATATTATTGCTTTTGTTATTAATATCATCTTTTGAACAAATCATTTTCTTTGGTTGCACCCTTGTGAGAAATCAATTCTAGCATTGTCATATAAGCTTTTAAGCAAGTTTATAACTTTTAGCTCTCTGCATATACATGCTATGTTGCTTAAATATATTCCATGCTCTTGGGCACCATCAAGATTTTATTTCCCAATAGGTTTGCTTATTATGTAATCATGTCAAAATATAAACTTTACCCCTACTTAGAAAAGTATCTAATTAGGGATTTACTTTGCATTTCCTGCATCCAAGGTCTTTCCTAACCCTCTAATTCATTTCATTTAAATAAATCTCTTTTTTATTATAATTATAGATATAGATAATTTTAGATATATGATGGTTGAAACAACTTTAGGAATGATAAGCTAGGGGAAAGCTAGCTATTAAAAAGGAGACTAAACATTTAATTTATCCAGAATGCACTGCAAAAGTATCGAACATAAATTATAAATATTTTTCTCTTTCATTACAATAGTTCAGTTTCATTCTGATGTTTAGTTTAGCAGGATGTGACAGAAGACACTATAAAATGTATGCTGATTTACTTATATAAGCTACTTATCTAAGCTTATCTATAAGCTCTCTCGTAGCTTCCCATAGTAGTTACTACCACAGGATGAGATCCAAAATTTTACAGGATTGGATCCTAGCAAAATGAAGACTATTTCTTCAGACAGAATATTTTGTCATTTAAGGCAGCCTCAAAGGGCAGATTATTTTCTAGAGCAACTTTGGTGATCATTGTATCTCAAAGCTGCATGTTTTGTGCCTGTCTATGTACATTCTTTACTCTGTGATCAGACCCTGACAGCTATGACTGCTTTGCCTCACCCCTTGAACCTTGTTGTTGGATGCAGTTAACTTGCTGAAACCTTGACTACTGCTACTGTTAAAACCTCTTACAACTCTAATGAAAAACTGAAGACTGATTTATAGCTTTACGACCAGGCATAACAGTAAGTGGACTGATTTATGACTATGCTGTTGATTCTTTACTGGAGTCTTGAACCAGCTGTAACTCTTCCTAATCCAGTTGCTTATCTTCCATAAGGCTATCCTTGAACAGCATCTGGATGTTGCAATCTGTACGAAATGTGACACTTAAGCTGTTAAGCAGTGCAAGGTGTAAAGATTATATATAAGATATGTATTGAACACTTTTATGGACAAAATTTAAAGTATTTACATTATGGACACAAGTACTGATATTAACCTTTAAAGACATTAATGGTTCAAGATCTGACTAAGAAGTGTGGCCATAAGAACTACAGGTTAGGCCCTTTTGAAGAACACCTAGTTGTCTCTCACATGAAAGCAAGGGATGAGTCACTCCCAGGCTACTGAATATCTTTCATTGCGAATTTCTCTTACTTTATATTTTTTCTAATATCCACTACTTGTGATATATACAGAAACACAGCTTTTCCGGATAGGATAGTAGTTTCTAGATTTGGGTCGTAAGACAAATAGTACCTATTTTACTATTAATGTTAGTAAGTGTTTTAACTTTTTATAATCTGGGGTTTAAAACATTCTTAGTCACCACACTAATGGTATACTCTCCCCACAATATCACAGCTGAAGTCTCCATGTCATTTGGGTGCCAACGATTTTTGGCCTCTTCAAATGTTCTCTGAATTTAATTGTAAGTATGCTGATAGAATTTTTTTAATCACCAATTTCCTCCTCAAGTTTAATTAATTTTGATTGTTTTTTCTATTTTAATCAGTTTTATAGTGAGCTGCCCTGAAGCTATTAGCACCTGAAGGACAAGAAAAATACACAGTAAAGTAAAATTAAACTAACAACGGTTCTTGGTTGATTATTCCATTCTGCATATTATGTGAAGCATAGATGAAAAAAGAACTGGATAAACTTCAGTGTCTTCCTCAGAAACTAGCTTGCTCTGTTGAGCTTATGTTAGAATCCTTGCAGACTTGGGGGTGCGTTTTTGTTTGTTTGTTTGTTTTTGTTTTGTTGGTTTGTTTTTTTGGCTTCACTTTCCAACCATGTGCAAAAGATCTTGAAGTGTTTCCAGTTCACATATTTCTTCTCTCAAATTAACAAATAGTAAATTGGGTTGCATCTGCTTTTAGAATCAAAGTATTTTATTATGGTTTATCCGATTTTTGATAAATTTGTTTGGACATTTTTATTGTTTATAATTGTTTTAACTGTTTTATAGTTTTAGAATGTTAAGCTGCTCAGAGTCTCCTGGCTGAGATAGGTGGCTGTAAGATTGAAGAATGAATGAATGAATGAATGAATGAATGAATGAATGAATGAATGAATGAATGGTTCCTTATTTACCATTTGTTTTGGTCATTTAGGATAGGGATAATGTATTTTCTCGCCAATAAGAACAGCAGCAACAACAAAAAATGTCAAAACAATTGAACCGGTTGCTTATTCAAATGGGGCAGAGAAGGTTGTGCACTGTATTTAATTAAGATATATGGTATGAAAAGCAGTTTCAGCTTCTTGAATCTCTCAGTGCTTGGGTCAGAAAAATGTATTTTGCCACTGTTCTTTTGTCTGCAAAGCATCCTCTGTAAGGAACCATGTCAGAGTTCTTTTATATCACCGCCTTCCTCTCTTGGCATTCTTAATCTGCATCAGACTTTATAGGTAGTATATCTGTGTATGCTGAGATGAACTTGAAGAAATATGTTTTCTGGCCTGCCACCCTCGAGCAGATATATATATGTGTGTGTATACAAAGAAGGCTGTGTTGCATTTGTCCTAGATATGTCAGTGGCAAAGTATTCAGAAGGGAAAAGATGGTGTAAAAGCTGGCATCTTTTCTCTCTGATCCTCTCTAAATTAACTTGGTACACGTCAACCCTTCTCTTAGTGTGGAAGCAATTTGCTGGCTTTAACAAGTTACCTTCCCAGTCATACCTGGATATCTTTCTGCCTACGCATGTTGTGTTCTGTCCTCCTGGTGAACTGAAATTTATCTATTTCATTTCTGCAATCATAGTTACACTTTTTTTTGGCTCACTAGATTTCTAACACCGCATATCCATATCCATTCATTTTATTTATATGTCTGCCTAATGAAATATTGCAATGCTGGGCAGAGTGCAATATGTACAAAATAAAACAAATAATTTCAAACAAAATCCATCAATAGGCTATTGGGTGCCTTATTTGTACCCACCCAACCCCTTCCAGATAGGGATTCCAAATCTCTCAGGATGAACACTTTTTAAAAAAGCCATTTTTTACTCCCTTTCTGAAGACAAGGACGATAAAGTCCAGTTGTATCTTGTGAGTAGCAAGTGGTCATTCTAGAAAGAAGGAACCATCATGGAATAGGCATGTCTGCTATTGGAGAGTGTGAGATGGGCAGATACCATTAGAAGAAGTAGTCCCACAAACAACCCTATTGGCTATTGGGGGTAAGTTACTGGCCCCCACAGAGGGGGCTCACAACTTGGGTGTCCTCCTGGATTCATGGCTGTCTTTGGAAGGGCATATGACGGTCGTGGCCAGGGGGCGGCCTTCTATCAGGTCTGCCTGATACGCCAGTTGTGCCCCTTTCTGGATCAGGACTCCTTATGCACAGTCACCCATGCCCTCGTCACATCTCGCCTGGACTACTGTAATGCTCTCTACATGGGGCTCCCCTTGAGGTGCACCCAGAGGCTCCAACTGGTCCAGAATGCAACCGCGCGGGTGATTATGGGAGCAACAGGGTGCTCCCACATAACACCTCTCCTGCTTGAGCTGCACTGGCTCCCAGTGGTCTTCCAGGTGTGTTTCAAGGTGTTGGTTCTCACCTTTAAAGCGCTCCATGGCATAGGGCTGGGATACCTGCGAGACTGCCTGCTGCTACCGATAACCTCCCACCAGCCAATACGCTCGCACAGAGAGGGCCTCCTCAAATTGCCGTCAGCCAAGCAATGTCGGCTGGTGGCCCCCAGGGGGAGACCCTTCTCTGTGGGGGCACCTGTCCTGTGGAATGAGCTACCTCCTGGAATACGACTGATCCCGGACCTCCGCACTTTCCGAAAGGCCCTGAAGACTTATTTCTTCCATCAAGCCAGCCTAGCTTGAATGGTTTTAATGGGGATTTTTTAATTTTTAAATTTATTGATCTTGGGTTTTAAATAGGGAATTATTCAATTTTATAGATTTGGGATTTTAAATTGGTAATGCCGATGATTTAATTTATTTTAGTTTTTTCTTAACTTTTGTACTATATGTGTTTTAAGTCTGGCTGTTCACTGCCCTGAGTCCCCCAGGGAGAAGGGTGGTATATAAGTTGAATTAATTAATTAATTAATTAATTAATTAATTAATTAACTAACTAACTCACCTTTGTGCCATACAGTGCTTTACAATGGATGTGTTAACCAGCACTTTGATTTGTACTGGTACAATTTGTATAATTTCCCAATAGAAAGCTAATACAGCTCATGAAATAATAGTGTCACAATCTTAGGTCATAACTACCCACAATTCTGCATTCTGGACCAAGTGTAACTTGTGGGTGATCCTCAAGAGTAGCCTCACATAAAGCATGTTGCAGTAATTGAACTAGAAGATGAATAGAGTATGAGGGACTAATGAAATGCTTCCAACAAGTTAAATCAATTGGGGAAGCTGGATTAATTTAATGACCATATGATTCAGAATAACAGAGGGACCCTGGAGGTCTTCTAGTCCAATCTCCTGCTCAGGTAGGAGACCCTATGCCTTTTCAGACAAATGGCTGTCCAATCTCTTCTTAAACAGCCACATGATTCATTAAGATGGTCATAATATCAAGTCTGGTTGCATGATGATTTGCTTAATTACCATATCATTTAGCAACCAAATTTCTGATCCCCGTTGGGGTTGTAAGTCAAGGTCTACCTGTACAACCAAATTAAGGTTATGCACACAAAATGTTGCTGATCTCAGAATGGGAGACATCCATCACAAACTATAACTATATCACATGTCTCATGCATGTCATGTAATTTCTGCTAGTTGCATTGGATATGTCAAGCCATAACTAATACAAATTTTATAACACATAGAATTTGCACAATGCTATCATAATACCCATGATGTCATTTGTCTTATCCTTGTCTTCCTAGACTCTTGTGCCAGAACTAATGAATTTTCATGATGCTACTGTACGTTAGTGGCACATTTTAAAGGGATCTGCAATGTATTTATTCTAAAGATTTCTTATTTTGATTCACTCTAAATTCATTTTTGTAATCCCAGTTGCATCTCATCATGCAAATGCATTTGTTCAGAATAACCCCTCCATTTAAATCAGGAGGAGGGACAGAATTTGTGGAGACCTCTTTCTAGCAAATGTCACAATTAAAGATTTCTGTTAATAAGTTTTAAGTTTTAATAAGCTACCGAGTCAAAGCAAAGAGCAAACAGTAACATTGTCTAGAAATAGAGGAAGAATCTGCTCAGTTATGAGGTTGTGATGAAATAAATCAGAATGAGTGCTATTGCTTTAAATATACATGAGTGATATTCATTCTTGTGGTAACATAATACTGTGGCTGGCTTTATAAATCACCGCAGAACTGAAGTGACATATTTTGGAAGATAAGATCTATTTAGGCAAAGAGGTGCTGAGTTACCTCACCATCCCAGAGCCATTATTCTTGGTTCAGTCCTTAGGCAAAGCTAATCCAATCCCTTGGATTTCTTTTCTTTGGGAGCTGTATGAATTTTAATGTGACATAGGCCATCAAGCCAGAGTCTGACTTGGAATGACTGTAGATATGGGTTCCATGCCATCAGTGAGTGCCCCTTGAGAAATGGAAGGTAGTAAAGCAGCTGACAATTTTTGTAACAAAAAGAAATGAAACACTGGGGGAAGCAAATACCAGAATAAGGAATGATACAAATAACTATGATCAGATACTTTTGTTACAAACACTTCATTTCCTGAATTGTATGCAAACTATGACTTTAAAAAAAATCAAACTTGGTGTCAGGTCATTATAACTATTGGCTCATTACTTACATTTTCTGAGTTAAGTAAGAAAAATGTAGATTTTCAGTTCACCAAGCCAGAATGGAAATACAATACAAAGTATTAGTATTTACATGTCCCCAATTCCCAACGACTGTGAGTTGCTCACAATAATGAAAACAAAGAAATTATAATAAAAGCAGTAAAAGGGGAAAAGAGAAAAGACAGCAAGGATAAAACTGTAGGTAGTGATGAACTGAGCCAGAAATATGTTAAGCTATAAAAGCCATGTCTTTAGAAAATATTATCAAGACCACAGCCTGATTATAGTCAGTTTATACTCAGTTTCAGTCTGGCTAAATGGATATCAAAGGAAAATTTTCAACCATAGGACAGAGATGGAACAACACTTTTCCATGCAACCTTAGAGGCATATTAACTTGAATACTAAATGAAATAAGACAACAAGTCAGGACTAACAGCAACTGGTGGTCTTCTGCATTAATGAGTCCGTACTCAGGTGGGTCATCACTACTACTTACTGCTGCTGTTAAACCAATAATTTAAGTAGGCATAACATCCTTTAAGCTAATTTGTTCATTTCACTGAACAACCCCTTGGTTTAGAACTATTAGTAAATGAGAAAAATGTATCTTTTCCTATTCTGTATATAATTTGATGCACCTCTACTATGCCCCACACCCTTTCTTTATAAACTAAATGGGGGGGGGGGGAATCAGTGTGTAATCTTTTATCACATAACAACTGTTCTGCTTTTCTTTTTTGTCACTTTCTCCAGTCAGATTCCACACCCACACACACACACACCTTTTTTTTTTTTTTGGAGACATGATAAACAGAACTACATATGATATTCCAAATTCAAGGACATCACATTATGAGATAAGAAAATATTGACATTGTTGAAATTTGCTGTTGAGAATACCATAGATAGCCAAGACAACAAGGCAATGGATCATCAAATAAATCAACCAAGAGTTCTCTCTTAAGGCACAAATGACCAGACTCAAATTATCTTACTTAAGACTCCTTATATGAAGACTCAATTCTATGGAGAAAGTTCTAATGCTGGAAATGCACTATTGAAAGGCCTGAAAGACCAGATTAGGGACAGATCTTAACAGAGAAAATCTATCTATGAAATCATTAGGAGTCAACAACAACTTAATGGCATGTAGTTTATCAAACAATCAACTGATCCTAAAGTAAAGGTTGCTTTTTTTAAAGTGATCATGTATTGAACTGACAATTCAATGTTAGCACTTCCCAGGGTTCCTTACCATTGGAAGGAAATTAGCTCAAACCCTGTCAGAGCAAATAAGAAGTTAAAATTCTCTGTTCCAGCGTGTTCCATTTTGCCTTACCATTTCAATGGCCATTCCATTATTTGCTGACATTATCAAATAATTAAAAAAGACCTGGAAAACAAGACATGCTTTAGCAAAAAACAGGCTGACTCTCATTCAGCAAAATGTATGACACAGACCATGCTATAATCTGACTAAACTAATTCGGATTTTCCCTGAATTCCTAGGTCAAAAGCTGGGAACACTTCTACCACAAAAGCTTAATCCTAAAGACATGTTTGCTTGCAAATCAAGCAATTTTGCATTTGCAATTTTTAAAAAATGTGTAAGCCCACTTTGAATTTAGTGATTTTCTATGCGTCCAGATTGTCAATAAAATCTAAAAAAAATTATCTTGTCCCTGTTTGCCTCAGCTCTTGACACGTATGTTTTCTACCTTCAAAACTGGAATTCAGTAGTTACTTCTAGGTAATAAAGCAAGCTGTGTGAATGGAAGAAAATATTGAAAAAGTAATTTTTGAAGCTTTTGTTACATTAAACAAAATATTAAAGACAAAGCAATATTTTAATTTTTATCATTTCATTAAGAAAATGATATGGAGATAAATAGCACTCCTCTGTGTGTTTTGCATTATTTAACACAATGTTGGCATCACTCTGCATTTATTAAATGACAACATTTGTAATCTGTTTTTCCAATAAAAAAAGATTCTGTATTTACAAATATCAGGCATAAAACAATTTCAGCTTTGGCATTTGATCCATGGCTTGACTTAGAACACCAGCAAAACACAACTGAGGAAGGGTAAAGAAATAAGCAAGCACAGGCACTAGTTAGTTTTTACAACAATTTTGTTCTTTTTATTCTCTGCACTACTTGTGCAATGGATAAGACTTTTTCTGAAAAAGAGTATTAAAATAAGACATTCCACATTTAAATAAAGAAAGAAACGTGGAAGCATTATTTCTAAGTTTTTTTATATATCACAAAAAAAAACCCTACAGATGACTATAAGTCATATTTTAAAAGGGAAGAATATGTACATACTAACTAACATACATGTAATCCTTGAGTAACAATGGCATTTGGACCGGAATTTCCATCACTAAGCAATGAGGTTGTAAAATGCAACATCACATGATTGCATTACTTAGAGAAAGCAATCTGAAGGCAGAACAAGAAACAATGGATGGAAAATAATCAAAGAGAAATTTACTGACAGTTAGAACAATTAATCATGGAACCAGGGGTGGGATTTGGTCTGGTTCGGGCAAATCGGTTGCTCTGATGGTAGCTGAGAACGAACTGGTTCACTCTGAGCATCAGCTGGGCCCTCCTGCCTGCCCCTGTGCTATACTTACCTATTTTCATTTGTTTTTAGCCCAGCTGATAGGCAGGGGCAGAGTGGATTGCCGTGCCTCAGCTGTTTTTAAACAAAATGTGCTTGTGCAGAGCGTGGAGCATGTGCGTGAAGAGCAAAGCGTGTGCATGAAGTGAACCAGTTGTTACATCGGTTGAAACCCACTACTGAGTGGAATAACATGGCTCCAGAAGAAGTGGGTCCTCCAACACTGGAGTCCATTTTTAAGAATGGACAACCATTTTTTAAAATGGTATAGGATTTCCTGCTTCAGCAATGGGTTGGACTAGAAGACCTCCAAGGTCCCTGTTATTCTGTTCTATTCTATTCTATTCTATTCTATTCTATTCTATTCTATTCTATTCTATTCTATTCTATTCTATTCTATTCTATTCTATTCTATTCTATTCTGTTATTCTATTATTCTGTTCTGTTATTCAATCCTGTCAATCCTCACTGCTGTCATTAGCCAAATTCAATTGTTCATTAGCCCATCCCAATCCAAACCATTTCCGGCTTGGTCCTTCCCAGTCCTGAGTGTTGGTTTTTCTAAGGCAAGGAACTTCTTCCCCTTTGACTCCTCTCTACTGCCTATTTCCATCTGTGCCCTATGTGCCAAAACCATGTGGTTTTGGACTGTTTGTCACACTGTGCCTCAGGGGCTTCTGGTGTTGTAAAAAGCCTGTGAGCTGCAGTGCAGTGCAAAGCTGCAATCTCCTCAGCCTTCCCAGTACCACAGCATGAAGCCCACCATTGCAGCATGAAGCTGCATCTTCACCAGGAAGCTTCATCTACCCAACTCACCAGAGGTGGGTTTCAGCAGGTTCTGACTAGTTCTGGAGAACCGGTAGTGGAAATTTTGAGTAGTTCAGAGAACTGGTAGTAAAAATTCTAACTGTCCCTGTCCCATCCATTCTCTCCCTCCCAAGTCCCAGCTGATTGAGAGGAAATGGGGATTTTGCAGTAGCCTTCCCCTGGAGTGGGGAGGGAATGGAGATTTTATAATATTTTATAATATTCTTCCCCTGCCATGCCCACCAAGCCATGCCATGCCCATCAAGTCACGCACACAGAACCGGTAGTAAAAAATTTTGAAACCCACCACTGCAACTCACCCAATCACTGCTGTGTGAAGCCAAGCCACCACAGCTGCCACATGTAATTAAGTGCATTACATGTGGTAGCTGTGAGATCTTGGTATTTGATAAGAGTTCCTGAATTTTTTTCAAATCCCAATCTAGCAACATATGCAATGAAATTGCCTTTGTTTACTGAAGAAAAAAGTACATGGCTTTTTAAAAATTTTGTTTGTTTGTTACTACAAAACAAATTTCTCTGACTTTCTTCTCAATGTCCTTGTAGAACAGTCTTGGCTCTGGAATTTAGCCCTGACCCCAAGTTACCATAAAAAGAATAGTTAGATTAACAAAACATGCAGTGGGTGACAACAGCCACTATTAAATTGCAGTTAGATAGTACTGGTGGTGGGATATTTGGCTACTGCTGAGAGCTTAATCCTATAATCTAAAGTGACTTGTTCAATTAATTTCTTAGTATAGCAAATCATTTGTTCTGCTCTATGCCCAGATTTGTATATAATCAATATCTCTTGAGCAGCCATGAAAGGCTTGAACTGGAGTGAATTGAACCCCTGCAGACACATGAAAAGAAGCACTGACATTAATTCCTGCTTGCACCGTGGGTGCCTTTCCTAGTTTGTCTTCTTTTTCTTTTATCAGCTTTATCTGATTCTGTCTAATCATCCAAGCACAACAGTGTGTACTTGTGCACTGTACACTTTAGCTGAAAGGTATCTGGGTGGTCTCTCTGAGGCTGACACAGGGAAACTCAGAGCACCCCAAAGACTGTAGTGTTGTACTGCTTAACATGAGAGAGACATTGATTTTACTGAGATTTACAGGCTTTGTTTGTTTATTTATTGCTGTTGAAAAATCCAAAGCAAGATGCTGCTGAACAGGGCTCCAAATTCAAGCAAGGCTAGGTGAGCTGATGGCCACAAGAAATTGGCATGCATCTTTCCACTGAATGAAAGCTGCTGTTCATTTCAGATCTATGAACTTTTTTCATTCCGAGCACAAATCTCACAGCACTTAATGACTACCTGCCTATCAAAAACTGAGCATCAAACAGCTAGTCTTCCATTCTTGTATGAATGGGGAAAAACAACTGTCTGTTATGTGTCTGTTAATTTTCTGTTCTAACTGATTTACAGCATACCTGTTTTATTACGGATAAAAAAAGAGGACCTCCAAAATTCAATCATTCTCCTTTGATACATCATGATCATAATATAATGATATAATGATCCTGTAATCCTTTATGATTATGATCATGATTTATCATTGCTCGTATATACACTCAGAGTTTATGCATTGAAGACAAATTCCTTGTGTGTCTTGGTCAATAAAGAATCCTCTCCTCCCCTCCCTGTCCCTCCCCTCCTCTTTCCTCTTCTCTCCTCTCCTCTCCTCAGCTTTTACTCTTGGTAATTGCATGGACAAGTCCCTGCAGTTTCCTTGGGAAGGTTTTTCATAAATTGTTTGACACTACCTTCTTCTTTGCTGAAAGTAATTTCAAAGGTGTTTTTTCAAAAGGCAAATGAATTGTTTTTTCCTTGAGGAAGAAGAAGAAAACATTTCACTTCTGTTCCAAGAAGCATAATCAATTCTGATAGTGGGGAGATGGAAGGATAGGTACTGATACTTGAGACTGGATGGTGATGGGATGGAAGGACAGATTCTGATAGAATGAGGGGTGGTGGTGGTGGAAAGATTGTGTTTCTTTCCAATCATCTAGTTGTTAGCAGTCTCTCTGAGAGCTGTTGAGCCACTTGAGGGGTTTGTGTTCTCAGGGTCACCTGAGTTTTAAAGAAGATGTTAGCTAACCATTTGTTTGAAGTGGTGTAGGGTTTCCTGCCTAAGCAGAAGGTTGGACTAGAAGACCTCCAAGGTCCCTTCCAACTCTTGTTATTCTATATTCTAAAAGGGGGAGGGAGATCTTGTGATAACATAATTGGAACAACTTATCTCCAGAAATTGTGAATGCTCCAATACTGGAAGTTTTTAAGAAGATGTTGGATAACCTTTTGTCTGTGCTAACTTTTGAGACAATGATGACCTAGATGATTGAGAATCTCACAGGCATTTAGCTGAGAGAAAGTGACTAGCCAGTTTCTAGCCTGATGCCTTAACCATCACACCAAACAGGTTCTTCTTATTCTCATACACACATAGCTTTGCCTATGGGCCATCTATCCCACAGTGAACAGGAGATAACTACTTCCAAGATTGATCCACTTAAGCTACTCTTCTGCTTTGAATCTCATCTCCCACCTGCAATTGGTGCAGTTTTCTCTCCAGTGGTTCAGGAAAGCAAGATTGGAGCACCAGCTTAAAGCTAAGCAATTTACAAGGCAATCCTTTGTTTTGTAAGTCAATAAAAAATGATCATGTAGTATAACCCTATCAATATTTTTAAAGCCTGGGAACTTCATTTTGTTCACCAGAATTTACTTTCAATTAGCAGCATGCTCAATTTGGGAACAAAATTGAATGACACTTTAAGGGATTATTCTTAAACTTACTCACTGATTAATTTTTTTTAAATTAGATTTATATGCTGCCCTTCTCCGGAGATTCAGGGCGGCTTACAATGTGTTAAGCAATAGCCTTCATACTTTTGTATATTTTTTATACAAAGTCAGCTTATTGCTCCCACAACTGGGTCCTCAATTTACCTATCGTAGAAAGGATGGACGGCTGAGTCAACCTTGAGCCTTGAACTTGCAATAATTGCAGACAGCTGAATGTTAATTTATTTATTTATTATTTATTATTTCAATTTATAACAGGCTACTTAGCCTATTGAGCTATCTGAGGCTCAAGGAAATAATCAAGGAAAAGATATTTACTCAGTTATCATTCCTACTAAAATAATACACTTTTAAAGCACCATAAATTACCAGATGAAAGACAACCTGCTTGGAAACCCCAGCTTCTTTGAAGTTTAAAATAAACTTTCATGTCAGTCAGCAGAATAATAAAGATATAAATCTATTCTCTAGCATTAATAATTATGATATACATTTCTTATAACATCTATTTACATTGCTCATTGCATAAAAGTAAGAGTAAGGAGCAAATGAATGCATACATTAAAAGGAGAGGGGATGACAAAGATGAATATAGCTTTAAGTAAGCTCTCAAAGGGCTTTGAGCCATGACATGTAATAGAATTTCTACTTTCATATTTTATTGCTCAGGATACAGAAATATCCAAACCATCTATCTCTGATGTTTCTCAACTTGACAGTTCTAAGATGTGTGGATTTCAAATCCCAGAATTCCTCAGCCAGATATTCCCCATGCTAGCTGGGGAAATCTGTGAGTTGTAGTCCACACAGCTTAGAGTTCCTAAAGTGAACTGATTTACTGGAAATTTAACACAGAATTAGAAGGACCCGAGCTTTACAGTAAAGCTGTAAGAGATGGCCAAGCTGAACCTGAGGAAGGGGGTCAAGCATGTTATCAGTTTGGAATCCCTTTGCACCCACAAGAGATCTAAGTTCAGCCTTCCTTGAATTCTGTTGACTCTTATCTACTGCCAATTTGCCTTGGCTGTTAGTAGTTCAGATTCTTGTTTAGGAATCACATGAAATAAATTTGTACTCATTTGAACATGTTGCTGATTTCTTGCGCCTGACACACTTTGCATGCAGAAAGTAACAAGCTCCATTCCAAATGTCTCCTGGTATAAGACTTAGAAAAACTTGGAGGAATCACTAAAAATCAACTGGCAGAAAGCACAAGCCAGTTTTCTATAATCTTGGCACCTTTAAATTTCTGGGCTAGTGCCTCCCAGAATCTTCACAATAATTATGCTGAATAAAATTATTTGAGGGAGGTGAAGTCTATATGACTTGAGGGCGCCAGAGTGGAGAAAACTGGTGTAACCAATTCTGAACTGGGTGGATTAATTTGATTCGATTCCAATAAGATAAAAAAAAAGTTTTTCTGCAATTTTCCCATAGATAATCTTTCATTCTTTCCTCTATTAAGAATTAGGCTATAAAATCTTGCTTGGCAATAAAAGCTTTGATGTCAAAGTACTAATGAATAAATAACCCTTGTAGCATTTACTTTTGCCATCAAAGACTGAATTTACAAAATCACCACCCATAGGTGAAAGCAGATCAAATTCCCTCATGTTGATTGTTTTCAAAAACAGAAACAATTAATCCATGCCTAAACCAACATTGGAAAATTGTTTACCTTGAATTGCAAACTTTGTAAAACCGAAGATTTTATTTATCTCCTGAAAGGATCTTGCAAGAGATCAACATCACTGCTTTTATCAGCATCAGCTGCCAAGTTACTATCAAAAACAAAGTATTCTAGAAACAAGTACAAGAAATTGGATGACTGGAACCTTAAAATTATAAAATCTGTAGTTGTATTAAACCATATTAAATGATTTGGGCATTCTGTACCTGCAAAGTCTTCTGTAATGAATAAAAATAATGAGAAGCTGAAGGCAGAACTAGAAGCAATGAATAGAAACTAATCAAAAAGACATCCAACCTAGAAATAAGCAGAAATTTCCTGACAGTTAAAACTTATCAGTGGAACGCCTTGCCTTCAGAAACTGTGGGTGTTCCATCACGAGAGAGTTTTAAGAACAGATTGGATAGCCATTTGTCTGGAGTGATACCCAATCAGGAGGGTCTCTCTCCTGATTGGGTTGGACTAGAAGACCTGCAAAGTCCATTCCAACTCTAAGGTTATGACTTCTGGAGTCATAACCTTAAATCTGAACTGAACTCAAAGAATCTAAAAGTCTACATAAGTCTATTCATAAATTAACATATGCAACCAAGACTACAGTAAGAATTAAGAAAAGAAACTTCAAGAGATCTCTCACAAATTATGTTTTCAAATAAGGAATTAGGGAATGAATGTACAGATTATTGTTTCCTATAAAATTCTGACTGTTTGTAGGAACTGAAGGCTGGGTGAGATAGATCTTTGGTCTGATCCAGCATGATTCTTCTTACGATTCCATAATCTTTAATGGAGAGTTCCAGTTAAGAATGATAATGTGCATCCACAGATATTACATACACTTATTTAGACTCAGCATCCAGGTGACCTGCTGATGATGAAAAAAAAGAATTTGCTAGCTTGATTAATGTAATGAGGCAGTAAAAATAGTGAAATTGAGTATTGTCCTGGCTGAATTGCTTATCCTTTTAAGTCTATTTAGATTCTAGATGCAAAGCAAAACAGTGAAACTGGAACTCCCCATGAATAAGAAAGTAACAAAAGCAAAACAATCAATTTATCAGACAGATGAAGCATCACTGGCCAGCCACAAGTGAAAGAATGGAAGAGAAGGTAGAGTTGCTGTTCTCTGTTGGTTTCCAGTTTAATCCCATATCATTTAAATACCAGCATGGGTGCAGATAACATAGCAAGGTAATGATGGTCCATGAAACTATTGAATTTTCCACTTCTCCTGGCCATGTTGCCATCCAAACAAGAATTGGACTTCTTGATAAGAAAGACATTGAAGGCTTGCAATGTATGAAAGTAAATTGCCAAAACAAAGCAATATGCTCGAGATAATGTAGAAACACTATGACATTCCTATCCCTGAAAAGGGAACTATCTGGAAGCAGAGGTTGCTTATGAGAAGCTAATTCATACACCTTAAATACTATAGACTTCAGTACAGCAGTTCTATCCTTGAGGAGAGAGCTATCCTGGTAGTTAATACTGTACATGTGCATTTAAAAGTTTGGCTTAGTTGCGCTGACTTAGATTGACATCACACTGTCTCTTAAATATCACAAAACCTTCCTAAATTGCACCACACAGCATAATATTCCCTAAGCACCAATGCTGAACAACCAACATTTTATTAATTGGCATACTTCTATATTCCTTTCATTTCACCATGTACTTCCCTTCTGTTCCTATTGATACCGCAACATGTTCTATTCTAAGCAAGCTGCATTGGTATTCAATGTGATAAAAGCATGAATACTCATGACATCCGTGTAGCTTAGTCTAGTCAGTAATTCACACCACAAATACCTTAGCTTGTCTACTAGTGACTGAGTCTTTCAATATATTTATTCATTATTTTATTAATTTTTTATGTCACCCATCTTCTCTACGAAGTAACTCTGGGCAACATAAAACATAAACACATGAAGGGATATCACAGAGCAAAAAGCATGGATTTGTCTTCCATAAGACTGGAGGGTAAGACAAAACCAAGCCTAACACATAAAGAGATCCAAACTTGAAATAAAGAGGAATTTTGTGAATGGAAGATCTATGAAGCAATGGAACAGTCTGCTTCTTGAACTCCTTGGTGCTTCATCCCTGGAAGTTTTCAAGAAAAAAATGGACTACCATCCGTCTGGGATACTATGAGAATTCCTTCACTGAGTAGGGGAGTTGGACTAATATGATTATCAAGATCTCTTTCAACCCTTAGGATTTCGACTTCGCAGTTTCCTATAGCTATGTTATGCTTGCAGGTTTTCTTTTTTTTTTTGAGATCAGTCAAGATTGCACAGGGTCTGCCATCTGCCATAAAAATAATCACTTCCACATTCTTTCAACAAAGAAACATAAAATAAAATCTTAATTCCAAACCTAAGTGTTTCTCAAATTTAAAAATTAAACAAAATGCTGATGGTGCATAGTGTTAAATCATGCAGAAAGTCTACATTAGGGCTACAAGATCTGGGCTAAAAAGTTCCAATTGGCCAAAGGATAGCTGTTGACCATTCAAGTAGTCTTAACCAGGAGCACCAATCTTAAATTCTAACACTGCCTGTGTTGCAGGTTTATAGTAACAGATGCTTGTAAGTTGGAAAGTCCACCTCTTCCCCTCCTTCCCCTATACGGTCCAAAAACTAGTCATGTTTGCTATGTTGCATTGCTTCTGCAGGCTAAGCTGCCTCTTATCTGACTGTTGCCTAGATCAGGGGTCACCAACCTTTCGGACCTCAGAGACCACTAAATTCATAATTTTAAATCCCGCGGACCACTACCAGTAATATGATCTGCCTAATGACTGGCTAGGTGGGTGTGGCTAGATAGTCATGTGACTGGGTGGGTGTGGCCAACTCCTCACCTCCCCATGCCCAGGCTCCCTAGGACCCCAACAGGAAGCAGTTGTTGGAGCTAAGCAGCCACCACGAGAAAGAGTTGACAAAACAGCTGGCTCAGTTCAAATTGGATCTGGCCGAGAAGGAGCCTCAGCAGAAGCACCTCACTCAGGACTACGAGCATAGGCTTTCCAAGCAGAGTGAAGACCTGCGGTAGTACAGGTACAGGTACCGGTGCCTGAAGGCTCAGCGGGCTGAGATGGTTCCAGGCCATGATGCAGTCCCACTGGAACAAGGGCCTCCAGCTATTCGTCACTAGCAGGGCTTCCCTCCAGCCTTCACCCAAAGCCCTGCACCAGGAGGCAGAAGCAGAATTTCTGCCCCACTCTGACCTGCACAAAAAGACCCCGAAGAGGGAGACTCTCTGCAGCAACACAAACATTCATTGCACATATCTGGCCCAGGGCACATACTTTGAGGACCCCTGATGTAGTGCAGTATAAAAAATGCAAATAATTTTTCTGCAGTCCACCAAAATTTTCTCACGGACCACTAGTTGGTGACCACTGGCCTTGATGGATGCTCCATCTCCTCCTCCACTTACTCAAGGACATTGTCAGAAACCAGGAGCATCAAACTCAGGTCATCACAGCAGTATCACGTGATGTATGATGACTTTTCCCCCCTTTGCTAAAAAGGGCATGGGCATGGCCAGCCCATGATGCATCCGGCCCATGGGCCCCGAGTTTGATACCCTTGTCATAGACCATTACAGTACATCAGTAATGATAAAACCAACTACTTCCTTTACTGCCATCAAAAGGACATCTGGATTTTTATCCAAATGTATAAATCTCAGTCTCATCCATGCAATAGTTCCTCCGGCTGCAAATTTGGGGTACCGAGATTTGATGAGGGGACTGAGCTTATCAAGATAGACCCACTCTCATGTTGCTTGAAGTATACAAAGGAAAACTCTTAAATTTATCAGATGATTTATATGTTTGGCATTATTTGTTTCAGTGACTGAGCAGCCACACTTTTCCCCACACACAGAGGACAATCCCATCAAAAATGTTTTGTTTTAATTTAAAGGAATTCAAATTGGTCTTCATTAAGAAAATGTTGCTTTCTTGCCTGCTCACCATGGGCTGCCTATATAATAGATCACAGTTGAATAGCTACACAAAACAAATCGTGTTATAAAGTTCACTCTTTAGCTCATTTATTTGAAAGGTGTGTTGCCAAACACCTAACCCCTCCCAAAAAGAGCAATTATAGAAGCAAGTTGTTAAAAATCACAGTATGGCCCATTTTAAAACCTGAATTACTAGAGAGGAGGGAATTACTTTTAAATTACTTGATTCGTCTTTTTAAAAAATAAGATTATTTTGCAATCAAACTAGAAACTAAGTATGATGTGTTTGAAACCAGGCCTGGACATTTAAAAGTATTCCAAGGTGCAGGGTTTTTTGGAGGGGGAACTAGGGCAAAGAAAAGAATTAGAAATTAGGAGTAAAATCCTATTCAGAAAAGAGGAAATTGTGGTCAATGGAAGGAAGGTCCAAAGTCAAAAACTAAGGCTTCTCATTCAGGAGATAATGTGGTGGTGGTGTGGGAAGAGGGAGAGAGAATTTTATAGAATAATTTTGCCTCAAATTATTATATTTTTTCTACCAATCTTTGCTCATTTTTTTTCTTCAAGCCATAACCAAACTAAGTAACCCATGTGATAATACATTCCTGACATTAAAAGGTAAAAGTTCCCCTCACACATGTGCTAGTTGTTCCCGACCCTAGGGGATGGTGCTCCTCTCCATTTCAAAGTGAAGAGCCAGCACTGTCTGAAGATGTCTCCGTGGTCATGTGGCCAACATAACTAAAGGCGCACGGAACGCTGATACCTTCCCACCAAAGATGGTCCCTATTTTTCTATTAGCATATTTAAGTGCTTTCGAACTGCTAGGTTGGCAGAAACTGGGACAAGTAATGTGAGCTCGCCCCGTTATGAGGCACTAGGGATTTGAACTGCTGAACTTCCGATCTTCCGATCGACAAGCTCAGCATCTTGGCCACTGAGCCACCATGTCCTGACATTACTTAAACATAAATTAAAAGCTCACGGAATTCTAAGGGTGGAATTCTCCACTTCATCTTACAGATCTGCTAAAGCACTACCTTCTGGATACACTCCACTATGAGCACATATTTAAAGAGAATGTATTAAAAATATCTCGCATTCAAACTAGATTCGCTAGGGATAAACAGGAACCTGGTATTTCCCTTCATTTACAAACTTTTGACAAGCTTCTCCTAGGTGACCAAAGGAAATTTATCTCTAACGTTTACAACTTTCTCTTATCCAATTTTATGGCGGAGGAGATTGTAAAGGACTCGATGATTGCCTGGGGGAGAAATATAGGAACAACAATTCAGCTTGATGCATGGCAAAATGTATGGAACAAAACTATGAAATTGACCCTTTCTTCCCCTTTCAAAGAAAACTTCTATAAAATGATCTACCGTTGGTATCTCCCCCCCACCAGAATTGCTAAGATGTCCCCAGGGTCCTCTGATAGATGTTGGAAATGTGGGTCGGCCAAGGGTACTTTCTTCCACCAGTGGTGGACCTGTCTGTCAACTAGACGCTATTGGAGGAAAATAAAACAGTGGCTGTTTGAAATAACAGGTGTGAGCTTTCCCCTTTATCCAGACCTCTACTTGCTTGGAATAAGACCAGACTATATTGATAACAAAGATTGGTATATATTTGTCCATGTCTCAACAGTGGCAAGAATGGCATTTGCCCAACTGTGGAAAGATGTAGATACGCCTCCTGATCGTCTGATAATAAACAAGATTCTCCGATGTGCTGAGATGGATAGATTAACGTATATTTTAAAAGACAAGAAAGATTCAATATATAATAGAAGTTGGGACAAATGCTTTGTCTGGCTCAAAAGAAGGTTAAACCTAGGAATGGGGTGATAAGATCGTCTATTTAGATTAATTAGATATTTATTAGGCTATATGATTTCTTAAAATTTTGACAAAAACAGGCTAATTCTTTTGTAGATAGTTAGTAGAAATTGACTCTATTGAAATGTTTGGTTTGGATGATACTAGTTATTATTAATTGGAGAGTGAGCTTAACTCTCGGTTAGTCATGTTTGTCGTTTCGTTTTAGTCTTGTGTTTATGTGTTTCTACATTTCACCATTTATATTGTTTTTCAATGTTTACTTTGTGTTAATTTTAATGTAAATATTTAATAAAGATTTATTTTAAAAAAAATATCTTGCATATTTTTTCATCTGGAATCTATTAGTATTACAATAGGCTTGCAAAAGTTCTATAGGTCGTGGCAGATGTGAAAGAAGGATTGAATAGCTTGTTCCTTTAAAGCTAGAGTTGCTCAGCTTACATTAAAAGGCAACAAGGGATCAGATAAATTGTAACAAACAGACACATATAGCTGCTGCTACATGAATTTATATATTTTATAATTTTCAAACTATCATGGAGAAAATCAACATGGTTGCTAGGAGTCTAACAACAACTGGATGACACAATCAATCAAACAATCAATCATTGTTTCTTTATTGAGAAGATTCTAAAGTATGGCAAATGTGGTTCTAACATTTAATAAAGGACTAATTTGAAACAAGTTGGGAATAATGCAGTGGTGGAATTCAGCCAGTTTGCACCACTTCGGGAGAACAGGTTGTTAACTTTCTGAGCAGTATGGCAAACTGGTTGTTGGAAGAAATCATTAGGGCAGAGAACCGGTTGTTAAATTACCTGAATCCCACCACTGGAGTAATGTATATAGAAAGGTGTATTGTAGCAGTATTGTTTTGGTTTTGCTACAGACTATAAACCAAGTAAACCTTCCCAGATATTTGGTCCAGTGGCTTCCCTGGGAAAAAATTCCTAGCACTTTTCCTATAGCTCTCTCAGAGAAAGAAGGCGAGATTAGAAGTAGAAGTAACGTGCCTCTCCAAGAGAGAAGTACGAGCTTCACTGAGAGAAAAAAGATGTTATTGAAGTATAGAAGGAACTTCCATGGATGAACTGAAAGCACATGAAAACATAGAGTATGAGGAAAAGCAGCAAGATGGGAAACAAGATGAAGCATGAGATTAAAAAAAGCTTGTGACCTGGAAGAAACAGTCCATACTCTGTTCCGTGAGTGAGCTGTGCAACTCTGTTAAATCCTGCCCATTTTATACACGTCTTGTTTTCTGAGAAGGCACAAAGTATTCAGATATAAGTGAGTACACTTTAAGACCCTCACTCCTAGCAACAAAAGTACTAGATCTTCAGGACATTTGTGTCATTCCCCTGAAAGAGCGAGTTTGATATAATGGTTAAGGCATCAGGCTAAAAACTGAGAGACTGTGAGTTCTAATCCCAATTTAGGCCAAAGTCAGCTGAATGACCTTGGGCCAGTCACTTTCTTTCAGTCCTAGGAAAGAGGTAATTTCAAACTATTTCTGAAAGAAATGCCAAGAAAACTTCAGGGAGTTGTTCAAGCAGTCTCCAAGAACCTGCCTAATCTTAATTCAAAATCCTAACCATTATATTACAGTACACTGGCTCTTTAAAATTTAATATTTTTATCTAATTCTCTGGGTAATTAAAAAAAAATCTACAACTGGCTATGGGCAGAAATGACCTGTAAAAACTGAGGCATAGGAGACTATCCCAAAGTTGAGAATGCTTTCCAACATTCTCTCAACTGCATACAAAAACTGGCTGCTTTTAAATTTCTCCCTTTAGATGTTTTAGACAATGTGACTTACAATACTGCATATATATGTATGTGTACATTCACCATTTGCTTCAAGTGATTGTTATCCCACAAGAATATAAACCGCTGAAGTAAACACAGCAAAAAGCAGCTCAACCATTG
Organism: Masticophis lateralis; assembly: GCA_030761175.1. NCBI lineage: Eukaryota > Metazoa > Chordata > Lepidosauria > Squamata > Colubridae > Masticophis > Masticophis lateralis. The sequence continues at coordinate 261,426,073 of JAUDYJ010000001.1, forward strand.
AGAGATTGTTTCATATCTGTTAAGCTATCTACAAGTGCTGTCAATCAGGGATTTCGAGAAGATAATGATTTGGATAATTTCAGGCAGAGAAATATAATTCCTGCAGATGAAATGTTAATGATAGCAAATAGAAATTAGACATTGATAAGTGGGGGGGGGGGAATACCTCAGATCACAGTAGCGGGGGAACATCTGGTTCTTTTAAAACTCTGAATTTCAGAAATAAGTCAGTTTTTTTCCTGAATGCCATCACTCTGCTAAACAAATAATTCCCTCAACACTGTCAAACTATTTACTAAATCTGCACTACTATTAATCTTCTCATCGTTCCATCACCCATCTCCTTCCACTTATGACTGTATGACTATAACTTTGTTGCTTGTATCCTTACGATTTATATTGATATTGTTCTGACTGCTTATTTGTACCCTATGACTATCACTAAGTGTTGTACCTTATGATTCTTGGTGAACGAATCTTTTCTTTTATGTACACCGAGAGCATATGCACCAAGACAAATTCCTTGTGTGTCCAATCACACTTGGCCAATAAAAAATTCTATTCTGTTCTATTCTAGTACTAAAGAGTTCCATTCAGATAGCAATTCTTCTATTATTAAGGTTGTGAATTACTACAAAGACCTGGAGTTACAGTATTTACTAACTTGCATATTAAGTTATGACTCCATGATACTTAATCATGCATCTGGCTCTTTTGTTAGTGATGTCTCAGTAGTCCATCCTGGTGACTGACATATACGTCCGCTTCAATTCTTTCTAAGACGCTAATTCCAAAGCTGCCCTTCTTCACACAGAAGATTAGGACTTGTTGATCAGGATTGGCTGACTACATTTTAGGGAGGAAACTTGATGGCCTCTTCAACATTTATAATTCTATGTGTGTCAGAATCCAATTATTAAGGCATGTAGATTAGGGCAAATTGCAGAGAAAGGTAAGTGCAAATAGTCATGAAGTTATCTGAAGTTCCTTACTAAAAATTATCCATGGTGCCCTTCATGACGTCTGTCCAGTCGGTATGATCAGACAGAATTGGCATGCAACTTGCAAGATTTGTTTTTCTCGCCACATACTTGTATACATCTGAACTAGACTTTGCTGTTTCTCTGTGTCATATAATATATGTGGGAATATGCATAATTTTATATTTATTTATTGGTTTGTTTGTTTTTATTTGTTTTATTTTATTTGTCATGGTTATATAGTGTGTATTGGGGGTGATAATCCTTTGAGATTAAATTTCATTTTAATGTATGATGATTAGTGTACATTCAAAGTGACAATAAAGTTGTTCTAATCTATTCTAATAGATCCCATTCTTTAAGCAGTGTCAACTGACAGGATCTAAGAAGCATGCCTTCTTTATCACTGGATTACCATCTCTTTCAAGATGCACCTATCCCCCATCCTGGCCATATTCAAAAACTGAAAAACTGGTTTGCTCCCTGGCCTTGAGGGTTAGCATGAATGGCAGGCCTTGACTTACAACAATTCATTTAGTGACTGTTCAAAGTTACAATGGCACTGAAAAAAGTGACCTATGACAATTTTTCACACCTACCCTTGCATCCTCATTGTCACATGATCAAAATCCAGACACTTGGAAATTGACTCATATTTATGACAGTTGCAGTGTCCCAGGGTCATGTGATCACCTTTTGTGACCTTCTGACAAGCAAAGTCAATGGGGAAGCCAGATTCACTTAACAACCATGCTCACTTAACCCTTTGCAGTGATTCACTTAGCAGCTGTAGCAAGAAAGATTGTAAAATGGAGCAAAATTCACTTCACAAATGTTTTGCTTAACAACAGAAATTTTGGGCTCGATTGTCGTCGTAAGTCAAAGGTGATCTGTATACTCTCCAGAGTCACTGTAGAATTGGCTGGCCTTATACATTTCTAAAATACAGTAAATAAGTAAATAAAAAAGGCTGGATGGAGTTAGGATGGATGGATGAAAAGGATGGATGATTATTTATCAAACTGACACGCACTGGAGTTTTACTGGACTATTTGAGGAGCATATCCTCTATGCTTTTCATACACTGGACAGGATATAGCATCGGTTGCCTTCATACTGTATATACATTACTGGTTAAGGTCTGATTGAGGTTGCCCAGCAATAACCCAAAAAAGGAAAAAAAATGTAAAGCTTCTGGGCAGTTGCCTAAAAGCCAAATGATTCTTTTCCAGGCAAGATTCTTACTGAGTTCTCACTAGGAAATGTTATTGAGATGAAAGGGATGGAGTTACAAGTATTGCAGCAACTGAAGTATTCTCAGTTTATGCCTCTTAATTGCTGTACATATTTTCTAACTTCTGAAGAGATGAGTATCTTCATGTATAAGAGAGAAGCTTGCAGCTGGTTCTTTATGTAACTACCTCCAGAAGCTTTATCAGTCTGAGAACCAGTTTTATACCTTACAGCAGCCTCTCATAAACCTTTACATATCCATAGAACCTCACACAGTGATTGTATTCTTACAAGCATATGGTATTAAACATGCAAAATTTATATCATACATAATTAAAGCCACCACATTGTAATTACACTATGCAGTTATCAGATATGAAAATCATAGTGGTAATTTCTTTCAGACAATTGTCTATATTTAACCTGTATGTTTAAATATGACACTAAGCTTATATTTTAACAGATGATAACTGCCTAATTCTCTCAATTTGAATATCCTGAACATTTGTGTTTGTTGATTTCAAACAGTCTGTGCTGCAATCAAACATACTTAAGTAATTTTCAGTTAAACACGATGGGCATCAGAAAATAAACAAATAGTTTATTTTAAACGCAACTGCAAGATATTCCAAATAAACAGAGACCTATTTTCTGTGAAGCTGATGAACTGTTAGTCTCTTTACTATTTTAATACATAATCTCAGCAAAGAATCCACAGAAGCATAAAATGTGCAAAATGCATAAAGAATTAGCATGTAACAAGAACAAATACATTCCAACATTCTAATAAAGATCAGCAAACATGCCAGAATGTTATATTAGACACTTGGGTTTAATAGAAAAAGTAAACCGTTTTGACATTGGAATTATGATCCCAGATGCTAGGCAAAATAAGATCGAACTATGGTGAGCAAGATAATGTCAAGCACAAAAGATCAGGTACCCACATAAAGGTCCAATGAAACTGATGTATTGTTAAACAATCTAGACATAGCAATTTTCTCAATTAATGGTTAGCACCTACTAGTTGCTATATAAGAGTTATATAAGAGTCAACTGAATTCAAGAGGGTTACAATTTAGTTCTTAGTTTGCTTGTGTGTACATAAGGATTCTAGGATAACCCCCCTTTTAACTCTGCCCCAAGGTTCTGCCACTCCTTCGCCTACAGGTAGAAATACAGTTAGTCCTTGACTTACAACAATTGTGACAAGAATTTCACAAGTAAGGTGTTTGTTTAGTGAGGTGTTTGTTTAGTGGGTTGCACCCAAGTTTATAACCTTTTTGCCATGGTTGTTAAGTGAATCACCCAGTTGTTAAGCAAATCCAGCCTTCCCCATTGACTTGCTTGATGGAAGCCAGCTGAGAAAATCACAACTGGTGATCACATGACCCTGGATGTTGCAACCATTGTAAACAAATGCCAATTGCCAAGCACCTTAATTTTGATCATGTGATTGTTGGGGACGCTGCAACAGTCATAAGTCGCTTTTTCCAGTGCTGTTGTAACTTTAAATGATCGCTAAACAAACAGTTGTAAATAGAAGATTACTTGTTCTCAACATAGACCAATTTTATAAGTTCCTTATATCTCACTGGGAGCTCCACAGGGGATCAAAAATGTGAAGATGGCAGTCACAATAGTGTGATCAAACTCCCATTCCCTTTAACATGAGTTTCATGTTCGTATTAAAAAGAGACATTTTTTAAAAAATCACACAGTAAATGTAGTCAGTGGTGAAATCCTCCACAGTTTGCCACCGGTTCGCTGCCTGCGCATGGGCAGTGCATGCCAAACACCATGAGGAAAAACTCACTTAACAGCTATCTTCTTTAGCAATGGAAATTTTGGACTACTTGTAATGTCTGCCAATTTCACTTTTTTAAACCCCCCTCCCCCCAATACCCCTGAATTATACTTTGATACATTAGTTTAGATCTAATTTCAGGAAAAAAAAAACTGACTTTCACTACGGTGTGCCCCACAAGAAATCAGAAATACATTTCTGAACTAGATTCTTCTTCCCTACTGTGAGATATTCAGAGGTATAGCAGCAGTCTTTTTCATGTCAGAAAATCTTTAAAAACTCTAGTAACAATTCCAAAATGAGAAAAAAGCATTTCATTCTTTTTTTTTCATCTAAACTGATAGCTCTGTTGTTATAATTAAAAGAAAACTGACCTTTAAAAAATAACCTGAATTAAATAAAAGTAATGTGAATGCACATGTGCCAATGTGTTTTAAAAAGAGCTCTGGCACACATGCTGAGATTTATTGTTCCCGCATACAAAAAAAAAATGTTCCATTGCACAAGCCCTAAATTTGCCCCAGAAACGCTGAAATTTTGGATATGCATTGACGGTGGATTTTACAGGTTAGAAACACCCTCATTTCTAGTGACATTTCAATGAAATAAATGCTGACATTGGGCTGATTTTTTTCAAGTTGTTTGAAACATGGGTAATCATTTCTAATTCATATACCTGACTTGTACAAAAGGCCAACTGTTGTCTTTTTAAAAGAACTAATTATCCTAGCATCCTATAGATAGAAATTAGCTTTCCCTGCTTGTCAGCATTATTTTTGAGAGTTGGATGCTGGTTTTTGTTTTTTTTTCTTCTTCTTCCCACACAGATTAAAGTCGGTGGATGCTGTTAGAATGGGCTGGAAAGCACAAAAGTGTCCTTAGTCAGACTTCTTCAAAAAAAAAATGCTGAAAATGAAACAAGTTATAATAAGGGAGTGGTTTAAATTATAGTTTTAATAAGCCTCATTTAATAAGCATTTTTATTTACATCAAGGTTAGTCTGCCATCCAAGAGACAAAAGGATTTCTTACTGCTACTTCCCTCGGTTCTATGAATGATTCTGTCAGTTCACCAGTGAAAACAGCATTATCAGTTGAAAAGATTTACAAATATATAAGCAAAGCATGGGACTTCTACAGAAGCTTGAAAAAGGACATTCCTTTGATATCCTGCTCGGTATTTAAACTAGAGAATTTTAGGTAGGGACACTTGGAATTTGGATTTTATATCACTTCCACAGATTCAAGGCATGAAAGCAAAGTGTTTATCCACAAAGCAGTTAATGCTTTGCTTTATAACTACTCAGTTAATCATTTAATTTATTTTTTTCCCTTAGAAATCTAAAACAATTTAAGAATTGAAGGATATCTATATATCTATATATCTATCTATCTATCTATCTATATATCTATATCTATATATCTATCTATATATATATCTATATATATCTCTATATCTCTATATCTCTATCTCTATCTCTATCTCTATCTCTATCTCTATCTCTATGACCAGGGTAGGAACAATCATTATGGAGAACAATTTATCTGGTTACTAAGAGTCAACAATGACTTGAAGGCACTTATACGTTTCTTGTATATTTATATTTCTAATCCAGAATGTGCTCAAATCCTGTCCCACTATAAGAAAATAAGTTACAAAACAAAGATTTTAGAAACTACTCCTTGTATTATTTCCTATGGACTAAAATTTTCCCTGATTATTCAAATCTACCAGATAGAACTTTGGGTAATTACAGTTTCACAGCCAGCAATGCCATTTTGAGAGGCAAAATGGGACAATTTTGTCTCTGAAAGAGCAGGATTTTAGCTGGAACAGCTGTAAAATTGTGTGTGAACCTTGACCTCCCGCCATCATTTCCCAAATTTTTGGCCATGGAGGGACTGCTCAATATCTTTGAACTTGCTTCTTTCAAAATAGCTGTGGCCAGTAAACAAGGCAGTCCCACAAGTGATGTAGTATTCCCCTCTCTTCAGCCCTGGGATGATCAGATCTGTACTCCTCTTTCAGCAAGACACTTGCTAAGAAATGAAAAGGAATATGTATCCTTTTAAATAAGTAGTGCTGCAGCTCTGCAGCTTTCCATCTGTTGAAATGCCCCCAACCATGGTTAATTTTAATGTGCAGCAAGACCTGAGTGTTGTAGGAACACTTTATTAAATATTGAACTGAAAATATATCGAAATAATTTTGAACATGATGAGAATTCGGCCCAAGGAAGACAAACTTTTGTTTCATTCATTATCTGGATTATCTCACAATAAAATTCCACACTGGTGGGGACTCAAATGCTTAGGCCCTTGTCAAAGCAAGAGAGAAGATCTACAGAGATGGACAATCTGCCTGGGTTTCTCATGTACTTATAGGCATTTTTGTTACCATCGTCTCTACCCTTAAAAACCAATAGACATGAGTCTATATAAATGAAATATCACCAGAGAATCACCCATAAACAGGATCACCTCATAAAAGAAACCAAAAGCTCATTCTGTCCTGTTGTTAAATATTTACTTTATCAGGCAGTAATCCCATTTAAGTCAGTGAGATTTACTTCTGAGTAAACATGTTTAAGAATGTTTTTGCCTTCCTCTGCTTGTTTTCTCCCTGTTTTATTGCTATGAGATACAAAAAAGGGCAGTATATTTTTGAGATTAAATTTGGTTTTGTAGCAGATGGTGTCTTCAAATAATTTTCCTCCTGTCAGAGTACCTGACAACATACAGGATATTTCAACCCTTTTATCTCAAACACCTTTCACTAATTAGAATAGTTGGATCCTGGATGTAATAGGTATAGACAATCAGTTTAGATTGATCTATCCCCTGCTAGTAGTGGAAGCTGCTGATTGTGTCTTTACTAAATGAAAATCCTTTCCTCTTCATTTGCAACTGTCTTTGAATTCACAAAGTGTTTGCCTCACTTTGAAGATCATCTTCAAAATGATGGAATTTCTATTCCAGGTAATAAATGCATATTAGAGTTAGAGAGGTGACAACCATACAAACTCTGGCTTTGAAAATCTTAGCATACCTGCCATATCAATGCAATTGCTATATAGTTTAAATTCCAAGGATGATGGGGTGTTACATTTTTGATTATATTTTGTATAAAACTTCTCAGCTTTTTTCAAAGAAATTTCATACAACAAAATGTGGTATTGAAAGTCTTCCAAGTCTTCTATTAACTGACCCAAGTTAATAGAATTATATTCATCCAGGATTCCTTTGTTGCAGTAAAAATACCATCTTAGTCTCACAGTCAGTAACTACAGGCTTCCACGTTGAATCTATTCTGTTCTTACTTTCCTCAAAGGAAAGCAACAATTTCTTGATAACAATATATATATTTTCTGAACCTCAAGGGTTTGGAAATGATATAACAATAAATCTCACTATGCAAGCTGATAATCACAGTTGTTTATTAGTGCCATGAATAAGGAATTGATTTGAGAGATAAGCTTCAAAAGGGAAAATGACAACTGGGAAAAAAATCTGTTGCACAGTTGAACCAATTGTGCTTGCCATCTGCAACTATGATTCAGATTGGAATGATAAATCATGCAAAAGGTGTTTGTGGATTTCATGGACCTTTAAGCCAGCTGGAGTTAATAACAGGCTTGTATACACAATGCATGTTCTTAGAATTATATTCTGAAAAATATACATCAATCATTCTGGATCAGCAATTATTAGCATATGGTCCTCACATGTAAAGATTTACAGACATATTCTCAAAATATAACCTTCATAAATTTAATATGAAAAATAACAAACTGGTATGATGACACTTTCTCAGGCCAACCATTTTTGGCAAAAGATCAATAAGATATAATAATAAGATATATATATCTTTAAGCCAGATTTTTCCTACGTAACCAAGATTTTTCTGCAACCCTAGTTGAGTGAAATCACATTCACTACTTTCTGGGTTTTTCCCCTTCTTTTCATTCTGGCAGCCAGCAGGTTTTCTGCTGCCCAATGGAAAACTTATATAGCTATTTCTGGCTCATTAACCATCATCAGTAAGTCACACCCACATCTCATGTATCCTCCCTGTAAAGGTACAATATCTATTTTCTTACTTTTTGCAGGTTTTATGTGTGTTTTTCTTTAAGTCAGGTTTTTCCTACGTAACCAAGATTTTTCTGCAATCCTAGTTGAGTGAAATCACATTCACTACTTTCTGGGGTTTTTTTCCTTCTTTTCATTCTGGCAGCCAGCAGGTTTTGTGTTGCCCAATGGGAGATTTACATAGCTATTTCTGGCTCATTAGCCATCATCAGTAAGCCACACCCACATCTCATGTATCCTCCCTGTAAAGGTACAATATCTATTTTCTTACTTTTCGTAGGTATGAAAGCCAGCTGGGTGATTTTGAGCCCTTTACTCTCTCTCAGTTCTAGACTTCTAGATTCAGTTCTAGATCTATTAATGAACATTGAACCAATATGGTAGATTGCAGTCTATGACATTCAATGAAGAGGCCTTCATTGTCACTGCGTTTTTATATTTACCAGCAGAGCTAATATTTCTGGACTATCAGACTTACCGTAGTCATATTCCTTATCAGCACCTACAGCACCTACCTCGCATGTCATTGCATTCCTTTGTACTTTTTCTAGAAACTTTCCTTTGTTCTCCAGCCAGCTAAGGTCAGGCTGGAGATTCTTTGCCAACATGTAAGCTATTTTAGATAGTGAGATGTTTTTATTTTCTTATAATAAATATGAGTTTAATTAGAAGATGTTTCTTTGGTTTTATTGATCAAAGTATGCAACAGGATAAAAGCCACAATCCAACTCAAAATGAGGGCAATTACCCCACGCAAGGTAACGGGGCTGATTGCCGCTCCGACAATGGCAGCAGGAGGATGGTTAATTTATGGCTATTCCTCGTTTGTTACTTTTGATCATGACCGTCTAGGCTAATTAGACAGATAGTTGATTTAGTGACTGCGGAACACTAAACAATTAACTTCTAAGATGCCGAGAAAGAAGAAAAAAGGAAAAATGAAGGAAAAGGGCAAAATGAAGCCCAAAACTTTATCTTCTTCAGATGAGGATGGAATGGAAAGATCTTCCAGATTTCAGCCTCTGGCATCTGCCACTCAGTTAGAAGCAGGAGAAGAACAAACGAAACTTAGAGTTCTCTCTACAAATGATTTGATCTCTTTCAATCCACTGGCACCAATCATCCAGCTGGAAAAAAAAGAAACCGTGGGAGAAGCAGAAGAATCAGAAAAAGTGCTCTTAACAAAGCTTCAGGAGGAAAATAACAGAAAAGCTGCTTTTGAAGGCGAAGCACTACGACCGAGGTCAGTAACTCAACCTTCTACTTATGCATGCTCTCAAACTATGTTCCTAGAGCCTTCTGATTTTGAAATGCTTGGGGCCAAGCCAAAACTTCCACAAACGGCAAAGCCTTTTTCCTCCCACGCAGAGGGAGAAACATTTTATTATCCCTCTCAAACCTTCAAAGTCTCTCCTCATGAGCAAGCTATAAGAAACTATTGTGACCAGATAGAAATTTTTGAACGTGAGCTATCCGAGGCAAAAATGGCTTTATCTAGGCTTGAGCCAGATAAGAGAGAATCCCACGTTCATGAAATCTCAAAAACCGCCATTTTGCTTTCTTCTCCCTCAGAGCCAAAGACACATCCCCTGGTGGATACTGTGTCAGGCAAATCAGAACAGAGAGTTGTGTACACGTCACATGTGCCTAGTAAAGTTGTCTCTTCTCAGATTTCATATGATGTGGATAGAGAAGTAAAACTAACTGAATCAAGCCTGCAAACTGCAATGCCACAAGTGTCTCCACAGGCTCAATTTTCAGCACCCCCTAGTGGTGCTGGGGTCTTTTTAGATGGAACACAACGCTTAATGCAGCAAAGGCAAATGACTGCATCTTCAGCAGGTCATTTTAATATTGCAGCTCAGATGCTACAGCCACAAGCTCATGTACACGTGCCTCCAGCTGTACAACCAGGGCCAGCCCCTGGTCCACCTCCAGCACAACAAGTGCCTTTACCCCCACAGCCAGCACCTCAAGTGCCTATTTCTCAACAGGCATACTCTGTTGCTCCACTGGCTGGTGAGTCAAAATTAAAGATGTCAGGGCAGAATTACAAGGCCTGGGTCAGTGAGGTTGGACTTTTGCTACGCAGAGAAGGCACACATCATATGGTGTTTAACCCTCCTGCCCAACCATGGACACCTGAAATAAGAGACTTAGAGACTAAAGCCTGCACAACATTATTGATGTCCATGGATACTGAACTGCAGGTTACTTTTCCACTTGATGCAACAGCCCAACAAATTTGGGTCCAATTGGAAAATTGCTACAGGCCTGTCTCAATTGAGTCTTCATGTTTGCTCATGTCTGAATTCCATGGTTCGAAATTGAAACCTGGTGAACAAATTGGAGGACATTTGACCAAACTGAAAGGTATGATGAAAGAATTGAGAGAAAGGGGCTATCGTATTGAAGATATTCAAATGATTAGCATTATCATTAACTCTTTGAACTATGAATGGAAAGATGCCATTACAAAGATTAACCAAGTGCCTATTGCTCAACGCACAGTGGACAATGTGTGCAGACTCTTAATTGAAGAAGAATCACTGATGTTAGCCACACCATATTTGAGAGGACCACCTGCATCAAGAGCTCCAGCTAGGCGTCCCTTCCGAAGAAGGACCTATGCTCCAAGGATGCCAAGATGCAACATCTGCAACCGTGTGGGACATGCAACCCGGGATTGTCCCCAACGAGTTCCAGCTCCCATCACATACCAGCCCAGAGGAACAGACTCCAGAGGCAGAGGCAGAGGTGGTAGACAAGGTCGTCGTGGTCCAAGGCGTGATTTGCAAGCTCCACTCGCCACATTGGCTTTAACCAACGATCCACAACCTCATCCAGAGTACGACAGACGGCTTTTGTGGACTTTGGACAGTGGTGCAGCTTTCCATGTTACTTACAGAAAAGAACTTTTCACAGAGATGCACGAGCCTGAACCTGAACTACGTGAACTTTATTCTTTTTCCAATCGTCCTTGTCAGGTCAAAGGAAAAGGAACTGTTTATGTTGAAGAGCTCAATGCATTCATTCCTGATGTCTGCTACATACCGACAGCAACTTTTAGTTTGCTTAGTCAGGCTCACTTGTCTAGAGTTTTAAAGTTCCAGGTTCACCACCTCGAGAAAGCAAGTTACATAGTTAAAGATGGAGATATTGTTGCTGAAACCATGTTAATTGGTGGTGTTTATTACTTAAAACCAAAATCTAAACCGCAAGCACAGGCAAGTATAAAAACTCCAAAAGAGGAGAGCACAGGCCCAGAGAGAGACGTCCCAGTGAGAGATCCTGTTGCTACTCCAAAGGCTCCTAAAGCCAACAAAAAGAAAGTTGGGAAACAGGTTGCTCAGAGCAAGCCTGAGGTTCCTCATAAAACTGTTAATGTTGAAAATTCACTAACTGGTAAACCTTTGCATTCCAGGTGCATCCATAAGTGGCATAGAAGATTGGGACATGCCAGTTTCCGGGTTCTTAGAAAAATGCCGGAGTTCGCAAAAGGTTTGGATCTAAAGGGGTGTAAGGTGTTTCTGGATTGTGCTGTCTGCAAGAAAGCCAAATCCAAAGCAGCAGCCATTCGAAAACATGCTACACGCCTGTCAACACGCATTTTTGATTTGGTACACACTGACATAGTTGGTCCATTTCCGCCAACAATTGGTGGTAGAAAATATTTTTTAACAATTGTTGATAATTATTCTAGATATGGATATGTATATCCAATGAGAGAAAAATCTGAGACCTTTCAGATCTTTAAAAATTTTGCAGCCCTCGTTTCTACCCAACACGGAGTAAACATCGCCAGAATCCAGAGTGATCGTGGTGCCGAGTTCATGTCTCAGCGTTTCCAGGACTGGATGCGTAAGAATGGAATTCTTCATCAGACTTCAGCTCCTTATACTCCTCCTCATAACAGAGTCGCAGAGAGAAGACAGGGGGTCCTGCAAACCATGATGCATTGTCTTTTAGAAGACGCCAATCTCAGTAACCCATACTGGGGTGAAGCTCTTAAATATGCAAATTACATCATCAACCGTACTTGGAGCAGTGCGATAAATCAGACTCCTTTCTTCATGATGTATGGCTACAAGCCAGATCTCAAGAACCTCCGTATTTTTGGTTCGTATGCCATGGTGAACATTCCCTTAGATCAAAGAAGGAAAGGAGGTCCAGCAGCAAAGAGACTGAGATTTATGGGTTTTGATGACAATTCAAAATGGAGCAAATTTATTGACTCTAATCGTAGACTAGTGACTTCCCAATCTGCTAATTTTGAGGAAGATGCTGACTGGTCTAGGATTCATTCCAATGATCCTGGAGTTTATTTTCCTAAAGATGAAGTTACTGATGCCACGCAGCCTGATGACCAAGATTCACAGGCAAATGTTCCATCCACCAGTTCTTCCCAACATGATGTTCCGTCTTCGCAAGCCGTGGATGCTGATGCTAGCGACGATGATGAAGACGAGGACGAAACGGAAGAAGAATGGACAACTGTTCCGAGGCATTCCAAGAGAGCCACAAAGGGAGTCCCTCCACAGCGATATTCATGGCAACTGACAAAAGCACCCTTGCCTTTGATTTGTAATGTTACACTTCCTCCCGATAACCTCACACAAATCAAACATCTTCCTGATTCAGAGCAAGAGAAGTGGTATGATGCAATGCAAGCTGAAATGGACAGTCTAAAGAAACTTAAGGTGTTTACGCCTGCAAAACCTCCAGCAAAGAAAAAGGTCATTGGCACTCGAAGGATCTACAGAATCAAAAAGAAGCCAAATGGTGAGTCATTGTACAAGGCCAGACTTGTAGCTCAGGGTTTCGCTCAACGTTATCCTGAGGACTACACAAATACCTATTCACCGACAGTCAGAACTGAAAGTGTAAAAATTGCTTTAGCCACTGCAACTGTCCTTGGTTTAGAAGTTTTCCAGTTTGATGTTGACACCGCTTATCTACATGCTGACCTAGATGAAGAAATCTACGTGAGAGGTCCTCCAGGATTCCGACATCAAGAAGGGGATACCTGGTTCCTAAACAAAAGTCTTTATGGTCTGAAACAGTCTGGTTTAATGTGGTACTTATGTCTAACTGACAAACTAAATTCAATGGGCTTTATTAAGTCTGAAACTGATGAGTGCGTGTTCACAAAAAGATCTAACAATGCATATGAGATAGTTCTTGTTTATGTTGATGACATTGTTTACATTGGTCCAAATAAGCAGATGAGATTTTTGCCAAAGCTTTGCAGAAATACTTCACATTGAAATCTTTAGGTCATATTAGCACTTATTTAAGTGTTCAGATTAAAAAAACACAGAAGGGGTTTAGTCTTTCACAGGAAGATAAAATTGAACAAGTTTTACATCATTGCAACATGAAGGATGCCAACACAACAAAGACACCCATGCAAACAGATTTTCACAACTTGACACATGAACCAAGTCCTGAGTTCGAGGATCAAACACTTTATCGTTCAGTTATTGGATCACTGTTATACATTAGTAGTTGGACAAGACCCGACATTGCACTTAGTGTTAATCTCTTATCTCGACAGGTAGGTAAGGCAAAACAGTTTCATTGGTCATGTATTAAGAAATTATTGAAATACCTAAAGCACACTAAACACATGAAGTTATTGTTAGAACCAACACACACTGATTATGCAGAATTAAGTTGTTATGCAGATTCTGATTGGGCAAGTGATAAGAAATCACGTAAAAGTACTTCTGGTTATATGATGTTCTTAAATGGATGTCCTGTTTATTGGCAAGTGCGTAAACAGAATTTTGTTTCTTGTTCTTCTACTGAAGCTGAATATGCTTGTGTTTCAGATGCATGTAATTCTCTAACGTGGTTTGATGCTTTGGTCACAGATATCTGGACACATCCGATCCGACCAATCACAGTGATGGAAGACAATGCATCGGTGGTTTATATTTCTGAATCACATTTCACAGGTTCTAGGTCCAGACACATTGACATCCGTTATAGAAATATTAAACAATTAGTGAAACAAGGTTTTGTAAAATTGCAGTATGTATCTACACATGATCAGATTGCAGACATGCTCAACAAACCGCTTCCAGCAGCTCAGCACGAGTATCTGTGTAAGAAGATGTGCCTTATCTGATGATGTTCCTGATGTTCGCTCAACTGGCAAAAGAAGCGGTGTCACTGCGTTTTTATATTTACCAGCAGAGCTAATATTTCTGGACTATCAGACTTACCGTAGTCATATTCCTTATTGATCTGTCCCCCCCCTTCAGAGACCCACAAAAACACAGCCAGCCGAGGGTTAAGACTCACTTGGCACACTCTGCAGTTCTTATCTCAACCTTGGCAGCGATATGCACACCGTCTGCCAAGGACTTTATTGGTTTACATAAACAAGAAAATCACCTACGTAGCTTTGCCGTTCATCCAGCTTCCAAGACTACGAGGTTGCTCCGTTTGTTTAGCTGTGCAGTTAGCTTTGTTCGTCACGAACTTCGTGACCCATTGTACTGTCTTAAATAGATATGCTTCTGGGTGTGGTCCAGTGAGTCATGGATCCTATGACTCCAATCCAATGACTCAGGATTTCCTCATACGCCGCAGCTGCAGTACCCTTTTCTCTCGCCTTCTTTGGCGTGCGTCCAGGAATGACGTCTCTCCCTCACTCTCATCTGAGACACCTGTTTCCCCACTACTTGGCTCTCTTTCAGCTGGCACCTGAGCCGGTGCCAGAGGGGGAGGGCTGGGAGATCTGGCTGGCTCCTCTTCCTCCTGCTCAGAGTTGCCTTCCTCCAAAGGGATAGGCTCAGAGGACGGGGCCACAACACTATCCCCCACCGCAGGGCCCTTCCCCCGGGTCTGACGGTCGGGATGGGGTCGGGACGGGAACTGTTCGTGGAAAGTCCGCACCAGGTCAGGGGCCTGAACGGCAGATGCGTCCACCCAGGTGAAATCCTCGGCCCCGTACCCTTTCCAAGCGATGAGGTATTGGAAGCGCCCCTTCAGCCAACGGGAGTCCCGAATACTGTCCACCTCATACGTCGAGGTGTCGTCCTCGTCGGCTGCGGCTGGGGGGGCAGGCGGCGGCGGGCGGCGGAGACGGCTAGTGGGAGTCTCAGGGACCAGGAGGGACCGATGAAAAACGGGGTGGAGCCGCATGGAGCGGGGTAGAGTCAACCGATAGGCCACCGGGTTGATGACCGCCTCGATGGGGAAGGGACCGATAAAGCGGTGGGCCAGTTTCCTCACCGGCTGGTCCGTGGGGAGGTGTTTCGTGGACAGCCACACCCGATCTCCAACTTCCAGCGGTGGCGTCGCCCGGCGGCCGCGATCGGCGAACCGTTTATAGTCCTCTTTCGCCCGGATCAGCTGCCGCCGCACCAGTTGCTGCACCGCCTGCAGCTCCGAGAGGAAGTCCCGGGTCTCAGGAACAGGGGAGTCCATGATGGTCAACGGAAAAAAACGTGGATGGTACCCGACGTTGGCATGGAACGGTGTCATCTGGGTGGAGGTATGTTGGGAGTTGTTAAAAGCGAACTCCGCCAGGGGAAGGTACTCGGCCCAGTTGTCCTGCTGCTGGTTGACAAAACAGCGGAGGTACTGCTCCAGTATGCCAATGACCTTCTCCGTGCCCCCGTCAGTCTCCGGGTGGTGTGATGACGACAGGCACACCTGCACCTCCAGCGCAGCCATCAGGCTTTTCCAGAAGCGGGCCGTGAACTGGGCCCCGCGATCCGAAACCACCCGGTCCGGCAGGCCGTGGAGGCGGAAGATGTGTTGCAGGAACAGGCGAGCCGTGGTACGAGCTGAGGGCAGGCCGCGGCACGGGATGAAATGTGCCATCTTCGTGAGCGCATCCACCACCACGAGGACGGTCGTGAACGTAGCGGACAGGGGCAGGTCAGTCAGGAAGTCCATGGAGATGGCTCCCCACGGTCTCTCCGGTGTCGGCAGCGGCTGGAGGAGTCCAGGAGGGGGGCCGGACGCGGCTTTGGCCTGTCGGCATGGCACACAGGACGTCACGTAGGCGTGCACGTCGTGCCGTACCCGAGGCCACCAAAAAGTCCGCGTCACTAGGTTCAAGGTCTTAAAGAAGCCGAAGTGCCCCGCCGCGGGGTTGTCATGGCACTGGTTCATGACGAGGGCTCGGAGCGGACTTGTGGGCACGTACAGCCGACCCCGGTGTCTGAGCAAGCCCTCCTCCACGGTCCATGGGGACGCGGGGCCGACGTCCGCTCTCCGCTGCTGCGACCAGTCGTCCCGTCGCTGCGCTTCCAGCACCTGAGTCCGCAGGTCCACCGGTTCCTGGACCGCGGCCAAGGAGTCCGCTGGCAGCACCGTCCGGGGGGAAAGGGAGTCCTTTGGGCAAAAGTATTCCGGCTTACGGGATAGCGCGTCCGCCCTCTGGTTGAGGTGGCTCGGAATGTATGTGACGTGGAAGTTGAACCGGGCGAAAAACAACGACCACCGGATCTGCCGCTGGTTCAAATTCCTGGCCGTGGTGAGGTGCTCCAGGTTCCGATGGTCCGTCCGCACCTCCACCTGGTGTCGGGCCCCCTCGAGGTGATGTCGCCAAGCCTCGAACGCGGCCTTGATAGCCAGCAACTCCTTTTCCCAGATGGTGTAGTTGCGCTCGGAAGGAGTGAGTTTCCGGGAGTAGTAAGCGCAGGGAAAAAGAGTGCCACCATCCACCGGAGCCTGTAGCAGCACCGCTACAATCGCCACGTTGGACGCGTCTGTCTCAACCACGAACGGACGGTGTGGATCGGGGTGCCTCAGGACCGGCTCCGTGACAAAGGCCTGCTTGAGAACCTCGAAGGCCTGCTGCTGCGGGGGCCCCCACTGGAACGGAACCTTCTTCCGAAGGAGCTGGGTCAACGGCACGGTCAGGGTGGCAAAGCCCGGGATGAAGGTCCGGTAGTAGTTGGCGAATCCCAACAGACGCTGGACGTCCTTCACCCGACGCGGGGGTTCCCAACTGCGCAAGGCCGCCACCTTGTGTGGGTCCATCGCGATGCCCTCGGGGGTGATGATGTGCCCGAGGAACTCTATGGAAGTCTGGAAGAAGTAACATTTCTCCAACTTCGCATAGAGCTGGTGCTCCCGCAGGCGCTGCAGGACCTGGCAGACATGCTGGAGGTGACTCTCCGGGGTCCGGGAATAGATCAAAATATCATCCAGGTAGATCACCACGAACCGATCCAGCATGTCCCGGAACACGTCGTTCATCAAGTGCTGGAAGACCGCGGGGGCGTTGGTCAACCCGAACGGCATGACGGTATATTCAAAGTGTCCGTATCGGGTGCCAAATGCCGTCTTCCACTCGTCCCCCTCTCGCATCCGCACCAGGTTGTAGGCTCCCCGGAGGTCGAGCTTGGTGAAAATCGAGGCCTCCCGCAACCTCTCCATCAGCTCCGGGATCAGCGGCAGGGGATAGCGATTCCGTACCGTGATGGCATTCAAGCGCCGGTAGTCGCAACACAGGCGCAAGTCCCCCGTCTTCTTTTTCACGAAGAGGACTGGGGCCGAGAGCGGGGAGGTCGAAGGCCGGATGAACCCACGGGCCAGGTTCTTGTCCAGAAAGTCCCGTAAGGCGGCCAGCTCGGGCTCCGACATGGAGTACAGGCGTCCCGAGGGCAGGGGCGCGTTGGGCATCAAGTCCACCGCGCAGTCGTAGGGTCGGTGCGGGGGCAAGCGATCCGCCTCCTTCTCGCTGAACACGTCGGCGAAGGATGTCAGCTCCGGAGGCAAGGAGACGTTCGGGGCAGAGACGTCCTGGCCGGCACAGGTGTGGCGAAGGTGGTCGACACACTGCAGGCTGGGGAACGAGATGGCATTTCTCGACCACGCCACCTGAGGGTCGTGCGCCCGAAGCCAGGCCATCCCCAGGACCAAGGGGAAGTGCAGGTCCGCCGTCACATAAAACTGGATCGCCTCCTCATGGTTCCCAATGGCAAGGCGCAAGGGCTGAGTAGCGAAGTTGATGGGCCCCGCCACAAGTTCCCGCCCATCAATAGTTTCGACCCTCAACGGAGGGTCCACTGGAACCAAGGGAACCTTGTAATGGGCCACAAAGGCCTGGTCCATAAAGTTCGTGGTGGCCCCCGAGTCCACCAGCGCGTGCGCCTGGAGCCCCTCCGACCGGTTAGCCAACAACACCCGGGTGTTCAAAATCAGGTGCCGAGGGGGCTCACAGTCCACAGCCGCCGCCTCCGGCGGGGCATGGTCACCTGCCTGACCCAGAGTTTCCCCTAGGCCAGGCCTGACCCGTTTCCCGGCTGGTCACGCCGAGGCTCCGGAACAGGCTTGAGCGATCCACTCCGCTTCCGGGGACACGAGGCGGCGAAATGTCCAGCCTCGCCGCAATAGAGGCACAACCCCCCTTGGCGTCTCCGCATCCGCTCCTGGGCCGTCAGTTGAGGTCTGGCTGCTCCGAGCTCCATGGGCTCCTCAGCCGTCGCCACCAAACGCGGTACGGTCCGGGGCGCTGTTGGTACGAAACGCGGGGGTGCCGGCACTGTCGGTGGTTCCGGAAGAGCCCTACGGGGCCGTCGCCGTTGTAGGCGGGCATCGATGCGCAGGCATTGGGTCACCAGCGTGTCCAGGGTCTGTGGCGCCTCCACCCGAACCAGCTCGTCCTGCATCTCATCGCAGAGGCCGTCCTGGAAGGCATCCATCAGCGCCGCCTCATTCCAGGCCGAATCCTGGCCTAGCAATCGGAACTCCGCAATATAGTCCTGCAGGGGGCGCTTGCCTTGGCGGAGGTCTTTGATGCGCCTCGCTGCCGTCTGCACCCGGAGGGGGTCCTCAAACATGGTGCGCAGGTGTTGCAAAAAGCCCTGATAGTCCAGAAGCAAGGGGCTGTCTTGCAGCAACAGGGGCGTGGCCCATCGGGCGGCAGTGCCAGAGAGGGAGCTGATAATAAAAGCCACCCGAACCCGGTCATCCGGAAAATCCTCCGGCCGCATTGCCATGTACAGCTGGCACTGTCCCAAGAAGGCCGGGAACATTTCCTGCTGTCCAGAAAACTTATCTGGCATGTTCACTGGGCATCTTGGACGGGGAAGGGGAGCAGGTGGAGCTGCTACAGGAGCATTTCCCAAAGCAAGTTGTGCAGTTAGCTGTGCTACTTGCTGTTGCAGAAGTTGATTGGCCTCCAGCATCTGCTGTACCTGCTGCTGCAGCTGTTGGTCCATCGTGGGTTAACGATGGAGTTTTGGGTGACGAACAAGATGATCTGTCCCCCCCCTTCAGAGACCCACAAAAACACAGCCAGCCGAGGGTTAAGACTCACTTGGCACACTCTGCAGTTCTTATCTCAACCTTGGCAGCGATATGCACACCGTCTGCCAAGGACTTTATTGGTTTACATAAACAAGAAAATCACCTACGTAGCTTTGCCGTTCATCCAGCTTCCAAGACTACGAGGTTGCTCCGTTTGTTTAGCTGTGCAGTTAGCTTTGTTCGTCACGAACTTCGTGACCCATTGTACTGTCTTAAATAGATATGCTTCTGGGTGTGGTCCAGTGAGTCATGGATCCTATGACTCCAATCCAATGACTCAGGATTTCCTCATACGCCGCAGCTGCAGTACCCTTTTCTCTCGCCTTCTTTGGCGTGCGTCCAGGAATGACGTCTCTCCCTCACTCTCATCTGAGACACCTGTTTCCCCACTACTTGGCTCTCTTTCAGCTGGCACCTGAGCCGGTGCCAGAGGGGGAGGGCTGGGAGATCTGGCTGGCTCCTCTTCCTCCTGCTCAGAGTTGCCTTCCTCCAAAGGGATAGGCTCAGAGGACGGGGCCACAACACTTATCAGCACCTACAGCACCTACTACACATGTCATTCCATTCCTTTGTACTTTTTCTAGAAACTTTCCTTTGTTCTCCAGCCAGCTAAGGTCAGGCTGGAGATTCTTTGCTAACATGTAAGCTATTTTAGATAGTGAGATATTTTTATTTTCTTATAATAAATATGAGTTTAATTAGAAGATGTTTCTTTGGTTTTATTGATCAAAGTATGCAACAGGATAAAAGCCACGATCCAACTCAAAATGAGGGCAATTACCCCACACAAGGTAACGGGGCTAATTGCCGCTCTGACATTCATCTTGCAGTGAACTGATTCAGGCAGATAATAAAAAGTGGGGGAAGAGAGAAAGAGACACATGCATATTGGTGTATACCCGTGGACAATGGTATTTGATTATTTATGTGGCAACAATCAACAGTGATCTTGATTCTTGTATTATCTTCTAATGTAACCAAGTCTTCTGCCATTGCCAATGAAAAGGTTAAGTATCATAGAAGAACTATGATTTACTACAAGCCTTGGGTGTGAAACTTGACAATAGTCATCTATTGCTTGACAGTACAATCCATGGCAGCTCCTAGGAGAACTTTAGAAAACTGAAAACTGCCTCAATCAATCTTATCTAGCACTTTTTATATTTACAAGCATGAGTTCTCTAGTTTTTCAGGTAAAAGTTTTTTCCAGCCTTTCCTGCAGATAGGAAGAACTGAACTTGGAACCTTTTGCATACAAACTCTTTGCTTGACCATTATGCACATCCACAGAAAAGGGGGAAAGGAAGTAAATGATGAATGTGTCATGATGCAAATTCTGCCGCTTACATTCTGATATGTAAGTGTTGTGATAAAAGTACAAAAGGGCAGGGATTGCATTGATATCTCAACATAGATTTTATCCTTCTGACATTACTGTATGGTTAGCTTCAGATACCAGTCTTTATGGCCAAGCTACAGTACCTAGCTGCCTACTGTTGTTCTTGGTTGTTTTACATTGATGTTTCTACAATGAAAAATCTGAGCTGTAACCATTATTATGCCTTTTTTTTTCTTGTCTAAAAATCATCCTGAATACTTGTCTGACATATCCAAGCTAGAGAGGGTCACAAAACATATGTAAGCACTATATCTGCTTTGGCTGAAGTCCAGTAAACATCTTCAGTTGTACTGAAATGCTTGCCCACACGCTATGGTGAGACTTGTAACTTTCAGTTTATAAATTGCCACCTCCAGTGTATCTTACATTACAAGCCATTAAAAAGAACAGAAAATGTTCCTGGATTTCAAAAGCATTCTGTCAAGTCAAATAAGAAGAGAAGCTTTTTTTCTAAGGAAAGCAAAACAAAAGAACTTTCTGTTTTTTTCTGGGTGTTGACTTTGTTATGAAATGCAGTAAAGGTTTTGCAAAGGTCAACAGAGAAGTTTTCTTTAAACAGTATCAAAGTTCTTTAAACAGTATGCATCTACATCACAGCGTAATGTTCAAATATCCAATCATTTTGAGCTATTTGTTTTTATATTTCTGTGTTCTGCCTTTAAAAGAAAGTCCCTTGGGAAGGTTTTCCAAAGCTGGGGGAGGTAGAAGGAAGTGAAGGGGAAGGAACATGAAGAGAAGGGAAACAAAAAAGAAATGTAAAAGGCACATTGCTATATCTAAGTTAGTTATGGACTTGAAAAACCCAGAATCCTATGTTCTGCATTTTATGTTAATATGTTAAAACTCGGGCTCATATAATCTAATGGTTTGGAGATCATCCAGTCCACTACAAGAATTCATCATTAAAGTACCCTGAACAGATGACTATCCAATCTGTGTTTAAACATATTTTACAAAGGAAAGTAAAACCATCTCAGAGGCAACTTGTCTTATTGTTGAACAACTATTGCCATTAGAATTACTTTCTTAAGGTTCTTAATTTAATCACACGGTTTCTTTCTGGTCTTCTCAAAACATTCTGAACATGATACCAATAGAAATAGCACTTAGACTTATATACCACTTCATAGTGCTTTACAGCCCCCTCTAAGCAGTTTACAGAGTCAGCATATTGCCTCCAACAATCTGGGACCTCATTTTACCGACTTTGGAAGGATGGAAGGCTGAATCAATCTTGAGCCTGGTGAGACTCAAACTGCCAAACTGCTGGCAGCCAGTGATCAGCAGAAGTAGCCTGCAGTACTGCACTCTAACCACTGCGCCACCGCAGCTCATCTATGATGGTCTTCTGCATAGTAGTCCTTCAGATAAAGGGGCTATTGTGCCTCTTTGGATTCTGCTTTTGTTCAGAAAAACTATACTTAGTGTCACCAATCAACTCTCTTAAGTTTTTTTCTTTTTCTTTACAAGCCCCTTACCAACTTGTTTTCATTTCTCTCTTTCATTTCTTCCCAAAAGATCATGCCCAGAATCTAACATAATATTTGAGATGCTGACAGGCCAATAAATTGGCCTCCCCTGATCTTGTTACTTCTGTTGATCCAACCTAAAACTACATTTGCTTTCTTTGAAGCTTCCTGATCCAAGAAAGCACCAAGAACCTTTCCGCGTGTCTGAACAGGATGAACCCCATTCTCTACCCATTTAGATTTTGATTCATCCTAGTCTAATCTAGGAACATGCAGTTATCTGTATCATCTGTGTTGATATTCTTCTTCCTGATTTCTGACTGAGGCAGAACTCATTAATATGATGGATTATTTTATAAATATGTTGAACAACACAGGCTTAGAACTATTATTTCAGATTAAGCTGAACACCAGCTGCATAATCCGTTGCCTACTACTCAAAAATAAATATCATTCAATTCAGTGTCTTTCTTCCAGGCAAGTGGGTAGGTGTCTAGAAATTGCAAATTAAATGTATCCAATAGCTGAAGCTGCATGAACTTTTCTGAAAACAGGCAGCATCCATGGACTGCAGAGACATTGCACTAATGTTAATTACTGTCAATCAATGTCTGCTTGTGGAGTTCAGGTATAAATTACTATCAAATCACTTAGTTCTTGTGGAAAACAATTTGCCTAGTGTTTCAAAACATTCCAAATCAGAGAGATGTATTTGACTGTGTGACAGCAGCAAGGCATCTATCCACTAAAACAACAAGACTGTGGAGCACTGCCATCTAAGCTAATATACAACACAAATGTTTGTGCTTATCCATTTTTTTTAAAAAAAAGAATTCTTAATTGCTAAGCTTTATATTTTATGGTTATATTTTAATCTGTCTCTTGAGCTGATATATGACAAAACAAAATAACCAGTTAAAGTGAACATACTATCATCTATGTGGTCCACTTTTTTTACATTTTAGACATAAACGGAGAAACAGCTCACATAACAGCTCACAGAGTTCCCTAAACTTTCCAGCTTTGTACACCGGCGGGGAGGGAAAGGTGATGGTTTTGCATGAGTGGCAGGCAAGCATGTGCAGACAGCTCCATTTGTGTGAATGGCAGGCACACCTGCCTGCCACTCATGGAAATGGAGCATGCTTGCATGTGCTTGGCCGGTGCTCATGCAAATGGGGATGCACACCTTCTTCTGCAGCCTAGTTCCATTGTTTATGGCTTACCACTATCTGTGGCCTGGTCATGCTACAATTGTGTCTGAAAGTATAGCATAGTGTAATGTCTGAAGCCAGCCAATGGCTGCTTTCAGATAGAATGGCAAACTATGGTTTGTCAATACAAGGCTGAGGAAACATATATTCCAATCTTGTCTTTCGTGTTATTTTATGATCCAGGAGATCAAAAGTCTGTTTCTAACAAGTGCCACCTATGATTTGTTTCAATGGCCATGTGTAGTAAAAGTTGCTATGTTCAATTTATAGTCCACCCATAAAGAATGATCTTAACCATTTGACAGCTTTCTAAGTAACATAGTTTCAACAAGCCTAACTCAGATAGATTGCCTTACATAAAAAGAGAAAAAAGAAAAAATGAACTTGTGACTTATTCTCTTATCTCATATCTTAATCTTATTATTTCATACTTATATCTCTCATATCTCTCATTTCATATACTAGACAGGCCTGTAAGAAACTTCTTTTTGTTTCATTCAAAATGAATGTTCTTCCAAAAACATTGTTTTTATTCCAATGCATACCAATTCGGCGCAAAAAATATTTTTTTTACAAATTTGGACAGACTCATTTCAAAATTCATATCACAAAGGAAACGACCGAGAATCAGTTTCAAATTATAATAAGATACTAGAGAAAGAAGAGGATTTGGCCTACCAGACTGGACAAAGTATTATCAGGCAGCAGTGTTGGTTTGCTTAAGTGAGTGGATGCATCTTAAAAACACAAGACTATTGGCACTAGAAGGTCATGATTTACAGTCAGGGTGGCACACTATTCTTTGGGAGGAAAAACATTTACTCCATCAGTACTTCCAGAGGCATTGTATTAGGAGAGCAATATTGGATATTTGGAAAAAAACAAAAAGAAATAATTATATGGAAATTCCTAATTGGGTGTCAACATTAG
This sequence comes from Masticophis lateralis, assembly GCA_030761175.1. Taxonomy (NCBI): domain Eukaryota; kingdom Metazoa; phylum Chordata; class Lepidosauria; order Squamata; family Colubridae; genus Masticophis; species Masticophis lateralis. The sequence goes on from JAUDYJ010000001.1 coordinate 261,450,473, forward strand.
AAATGTACACACATCCAAATTTGACAAAACGAAGGGGAGCTGTCTTCTATAAAGATATTTTGAATGAAAAAGGAGAATTAAAAGAGAGAAATACTTGAAAGGAAGAAGGAATCGAAATGGAATGGTGGCCCGCGTATCTCCAAATTCAATCTAAATTTAGCAAAGATAAAAAGGAATGGGGCATAAAGCAAGATTTATCAGAATTAGATAAAATTTTATTTAGCAAGGAAGGCAAGACCATAAGTAAATTATATCAATATTTATTAGAACAAGATATGATTGAGGAACAGGTGAAAGAAATAATGATAATTTGGTGTAAATACTTTGGGCACAGTATTGATTTGGACAATTGGCAAAGTTTATGGGAAATTTTTTTAAAAATCACACTAGCAACTTCCTACAAGGAAAACCTCTATAAGATATTCTATAGGTGGCACCTCCCCCCCCCAATAAGATTAGCATGAATGAATAAGGGGAAATCCTTGATATGCTGGAAGTGTGGAGAGACTGTTGGGAATTACTACCACATGTGGTGGGAATGCTCAAAGGCGCAAAAATTTTGGAATTTACTAAAGAACTGGCTGGAAGAAATTTTATCAACAAATATAGAAGTCAAACCGGAATTTTTCTTACTGGGAATTATAGAAAGAAAATATAAGAAAGATACAAATTATTTATTACTGCATATACTCACAGCAGCACGAATAGCCTTCGCTCAAAAATGGAAAGAGAAAGATATTCCAACTGAAGAGGAAATATTACTGAGAATTTTTAACTGTGCAGAAATGGATAGACTCACTTTGGAACTCAAGGATAAAAGTGAAACAAAGTACTACAAAACCTGGGGAAAATGTTATGATTGGATAGATAACAAGAGGGTAGCCAAGACAAATGTATAGTGTTAGAACAAAAATATAGATGTTATTATAAATAATTGTATGTTTAAGAATTATATGTTTATATGAGTACTAATATTATTGTAAAGCAACGGAAGATGTTTGGATTTAGGGATGTCATATCTATGTCCAATTTTTTAAAAATTTTGTATTATTAATAAAAAAAATTTAAAAATTAAAAAAAAAAGATACTTCTTTTTGCACTAGTTGCCACCTTTTCGGGAATATTCCTTTTTGGGAATATTAGCTTCCTTTCAGTCCCTCAAGCCATCACTCCATTGAGAAGGTTCCTCTGACTTGTAGGCCAGGTGTGAATTGTGGAACAAATAACATACTGCTTATGTGCAAATTCTAATTAACCTAAAGAACCAACCAGTTTCCATAATATGATCTTAAGCATTTTCAAAGATCACAGTATCATTTTGAAGTCCCAAATTTCATTGATAGATAACCAGAGGAACTCTGGAATGAATTTATAAATGTCCTTCAACATGAATGTAAAAAGAAACGGCCAAAGATTAAGAAACAGAAGTAAGCAAATTGGATGTCAAAACAAACTGAACTTAGATGTTGGCAAAAACTCCAGAGAATATTATAGACAGCCAAGAAAACAAACAAATGGTTCATCAAACAAATCAATCCAAAGTTTTCGTTCAAGACACAAATGACAGATTTAAATTACATACTTTGGATGTATTATGCAAAAATCTAGGTCTCTGAAGAAGGTTCTTAATACTGGGAAACACAGGAGGAGAAGGAGAAGACCAGCAGCATGGTGGATGAATTCAGTCACAGTTTGATGGGTGCACTGGTAGAAGACTTGAAGGATTTGGTGAGGAAGGGATTTCATGGAGAAAATTTCTCTGTGGTCAGTAATTAGTTGTACAGCTAGTCGTTGGGAGTAGCCCTGAACATCAACTACAATATAGATATTTTAAACTATCTCTTCTTCCTGTTCCATCTAGATATTCACTCTTCTCCCACATACAAATACATTTATAAGGGGGAAAAAAAACTTCTATGGTTATCAGTAACTTTCTTCCTTCCACCGAATATTTGAGAGTGAGAAACTATTGGCTTCCAGAACATCTCCCTCTTGTGCCACTGTATTTTAATAATATACAATAGTATGTGAGAATGACTTTAGAACACAGGAAAATGTGCTCTAGGTTAGATCATCATGCAAAAGGAATTTCAGTCCAGAGAGGCAGAGGGATGAGGAAAAGGTTACAGAAGGGACCCTCTCTAATTTTTGGAAGAGCCAAAGGAAAGGACACGGAGCAAATACTTTTTGAGACTTTCAAGGCTGATGTTAGCTCTTTGAGGTAATCCAAATAAGAAGCACAACAATGATACTAGCTCTACCTTTATTGTAAAATTACATTAACAGAATCTTTCAAGTTCTTTCTCCTATCTCCTAGGGTCATTCTCATACCATTACCATTACTCAGTGAGAGGGCCACCAGAATTTGAGTACAGTTTACAGGCAAAACTGGAAAAACTAGAAGGGACACGGTGGCTCAGTGGCTAAGATGCTGAGTTTGTCGATCAAAAGGTCGGCAGTTCAGCAGTTTGAATCCCTAGTGCCACATAATGGAGTGAGCTCATGTTACTTGTCCCAGTTTCTGCCAACCTAACAGTTCAAAAGCACGCAAGAAATGCAAGTAGAAAAATAGGAACCACCTTTGGTGGGAAGTTAACAGCGTTCTGTGCAACTTTGGTGTTTAGTCATGCCGGCCACATGACCATGGAGATGTCTTCGGACAGCGCTGGCTCTTCGGCTTTGAAACAGAGATGAGCACCACTCGCTAGAGTCAGGAATGACTAGCACATATGTGTGAAGGGAACCTTTACCTTCATTTTACACACAAAAACTAGAAGCATATGGCTATCTTAAGACTACAGTTTTCTTTATTTACAGATTTATACTCCATTGAGTATTCAGGACAACAAACCACATTAAAATGTAAAATATTAAAAACTAAATACTGCTAATTCTAAAAAACAATTAATAATTAAAAGCCTGGCAAGTTTAAAAGATTGGCCTTTTTGTTTGTTTGCTTTTAATCTTTTGCCCTTGCCTCTTTTATATTAAGATTCTATTTTATGTCATGGCCTTATCCATTTTACACTGTAACCCTATCCGTAGCTTGACTGTAACCTTTTAGAAAAAGTTGAAGTGAGGTCCTTGGCACAACTGGTTTTACAGTGCATAGCCTGAAATTTAACACTTTAAAAGAAGATGTCAAGTGTAATAGCACATGAAAATGTTCAAAAACAGTACATGGGGTTGCATGTATCCCAGTTATAAAATATATGTCTTATTTTCAATTTGTAATGTATCAGAAAGAGCATGCTGTCCAATACATCTCCATATGGCTAGTAAGAAAGCATAGAAGTATGAAATATTGAAAATAGGCAACCATGGAAAACCATTTCAGATATCGACTACAAATCAGTTTCCCATGTAAACATAAATTATATCCCAAAAAGAATTTATGTTATCAATTAGAAATTGTTAGGAAGGGTTTATTTAACAGAATACTTTGGGAAACTATTGTAATTTCAGATCTTGGTATCTTTCTCTTGTCAATTGAAAATTGCAAGTTACTTTTCTTGATAGTGTTGTGTGTTTATTAATTTTTTATGCAGCCGCCCATCTCTCCCACAAGGTGGCTCTGGGCTAGTAGATTCTAGTGTTCAATCACATTAATACCTTTCTCCCAATTTCAGCTTTAGAGTAGTACCCAAAAGACATCTCACATTTTTCATGCAACTTTTAATTGTCCCAAGATATTTTTGTATTTGCTTTGCCAATCCCTTTTTACACAGCTTGATGGATTCCTACGGAGGCATTTGCAGGATTCAATATTTTCATCAGAACAATGAAAGTGAGTAGACCAGCTCTTTGTAATTCCTCTCTGAAAGAAATTCAGAGGATTCTGAAAAGGAGAGTAGTTGAGAGTACCCACAAGTACTCCAGACATTTGGCCCTCATTAGGAGACTGCAAAATAATAATCTTCAGCTGGTTTAGAGCTCTGGAAGATGAAGGAACAACAATCCTTTTCAAACTGTGGTCAGTTCTTTAGATCAGGAGTCTCCAACCTTGACAAATTTAAGACTTGTGGACTTCAACTCCCACAGTTCCTCAGCCAGCAAACTTAACTGAGGAATTCTGCTTTAAATGGCCACTGGGTTTGCTTACTTCTTTTACAAGTCTCTTTTGGAAATTGCTTGTTAATTGCTTTTCGGCTACTAGAACCTTTGAAACAATAAGTCTGAAAATACTGGTGGGTTTCCTTCAGTCATTAGTGAGGGAAATGTTTAACTGAAGTTTATAGATTTTTTAAAAAAACTTTTTTTAATAAACACCGGAAAGGTGATTAAAATGTTGATTTTTAAAATCCAGACAGATTTGAAATAAGATGTTGAAATTAATTATAAGAAATTCTTCCATGGGAAAATGCTGTTGTTTCAAATTTTTAGGGGAAAACATGATAGGATAAGACTTAGAAGGTTGTACACTAGAGAGAACCAGAAGGAACTAAATATTACAATTAAAGGGGAATAACACTTAAATTTGATTACTAATGCAGAATGGAAAACAATATTTTAAGATAGGCCAAACTGAAATATATTTGTGTAGAATGGTCCCAGAACTTAATTTTAAGAGTATCTGCCTTTATAGATTCACTGTATTTAACAGATGTTATGGAAGAACGAATCTTCCTGACCAAGACTGAGATTGATCTGAAAGTGGATGTAAAAGCGACAATTACAAGAATGATATAGAAAAAAGATGCCACACTAGATATGTAAATGAAACTGGTTGATGTCTTGATAGTAGGGATACACAAATAACAAACCAAGAAGATGATTTTGATACCTTCCCTATAATTAAATTTACAAAAAAGAGTTGTAAAGAAAGAGAAAATTAAAAAAATGAAAAGAAACCAAGTCCCAGAACATGATTTGAAAGGATTAGACAACAAGATTGTTAAAAGGAAAGGAATATAAAGGAATGATTGAGGTTTAAAAAATAGCTATGTATTTCTAGTAACCCTTGATGGACTTTTGGTGACCAAGGCTGAATGATGAGACTTTAATGTTTTGTTTATAAATAAGAGATGAAATATGGAAAGAAGAGATCATTGGTTATATTTGAAAAGAAAGTAATGTTAGTGAAATTATTTATACTTGTGATGAAGGGAGAAAAACATTTCTTTATATATTTCTTTTATTTTTTTTACTATATTCTTATTTTTTCCATCTTTTCTATTTTTGCACCCCCAACCCCTTTTTTTTAACTTATACTGTTTATCTTTTTAATTGTAATTTCATTTAATACAATTACTGTATTAGATGACAGTAATGTCAACCACATTATTCTTGGGCTCCACTTGTTTATACATGAAAGTGTACACTCAGTGGTGGGATTCAAATAATTTAACAACCGGTTCTATGCCCTAATGACCAGCTGAGTAGCTGTGGCTCAGTGGTCATGTGACTGTGTGGGTGTGGCCAATTCAACATCACTCACGTCGATGGGCGCTTCACCTTAGCTGTTACAATGTAATAAGGGTTAACTAGAGAGGCAGTTTCTGTAAGCAGGTCAATAAATATTAGGCTACAAACAACGCCAGAATGTTTCCTTCCTGCCTTCCTTACAGGATTAGTTCTGTAAAGTGGAAAAAAAAAACAAAATAAGACAACAACTGGTTCTCTGAACTGCTTAGAAAGTTAACAACCGGTTCTCCCGAATAGGTGCGAACTGGCTGAATCCCACCCCCGTGTATAGTGGCATAATGCAGCTTGCATTCTATTGGTGCAAACACTGCTTTCAATATTTCTTCCCCTTGACCCAGGTCCTCTTTCTTTTGGTGAGTATGAGAGGATTATTTTGAGGAAAAGCAGGGACATTTCTGTCTTAACTCTTTTACATATTCTGATCAGTCCAAGTGGTGTTCTTCTGCAAAACCAGCTTCATAGTTTTATCCTCTGGAAAAGAAGGGCATCACTGGATATCTTACATAATGGACTGGGAAAACAGTTACAGAGGGAAAAACATTAAAGCTTTACATTGTAAGGCAACTTTCAAACAGCAAGGGAATAGGCAGTACAGTTTGTCAAAGATCAGCCGTAGGACACATACTAATCAATATTTCATTAGAAACACAGGGGAGTGAAATAGAAGCATGCTGCTGACATCTCCTGATTACATCAAGAGAGGAAACTCTAATACAGAAAAGAATTGGGATTCTGTGTGGGACAAACTGAATAACTAAATCATCTAGAAAAATCAGAAATGGAAATTGGCCATGCAGAATATGACATCAATGGGCCACAAACTTTTTTTTAGAACTTATTTTATAGAGCTAAATAAATGCAAGAAATTTAAATCTTAACTGACCCTGCAGGAGAATGAAACTGTAATATAATGAAAAGGCTAAAATTTGACAGTATTTGCGCAGAAAAACAGCCATCTAAATTTGCCAGAAAGATCACAATGCCTCTAAATGTATGAGTGATAATGGTGAAATCTTTCTATTCAGGCTTCCCAATAGAATGGTCTCCATCTGATATCCATCTATCCCAGTGGTTCTCCACCTTTTCTTCACCAAGGACCCTCTTTAAATACCTTTTATGGCTATGGACGATGGCCACAGACCAGCAAGGCTTAACTTAAGATTCTTAAGTATGGGCGTATCTACTATTCTTATATGAGAATAGTAGATAGCTGCATTTTGAAGAAGAAAAAATGTCCCAGCTACTATGGTTTGAAATTTGTTAAAAATTAGCCAGAGATCTTAAGGACTGAAAGAGGCAGTCCACAATTATGTTACTGAGATAACATTCTCCACTTTCAGCTCTTTTCCGACCATTAACAAGCAAAGAACCTTTAATCGCATGAAAAATGGGGCAGCAAAACTGTGCTTGCTAAAAAAGGAATAAAAACGCTTTTCAGCTTTTGTACACAGATGCATGAACAGCTGGGCTTTTTAAAAGATCAAGACCTCCTTGATTTATGATTAATGATGGGTGACCAGATCCTCTGAGCTTCAGAATATCTAAAAGTAAATCACACTGCAAAAAAGGTCACCAAATGTTCCTATAGATTGTAGATCAGGTCTCAAGCATAGTCATCTTGCTCATATGGATATGAAAACTTTGTGAAGTTCTAAAACTCTTAATTTTTTGAGGCCATAACTCAAAAAGCTTTAGTATGTCTCCCTTTGCACTATTGGTTGAAAACCTAAATTTTGACAATATCCTAAGCACATTTATTAAGAAGAATATTCTTATTAATAACAGCATAGTCTATCATGTAAATCTGTTCAAGCATACATTGTTATATTCTCTGATCAGGACCAAATGTTCTCACAGTAGTATATGGGGGGGGGATGTTAAAAAGTTATGATATTTATGTAGTTACTTACCAAGCACATCTAGATTATATTAAAGTAACCAAGATACCTTTACAATTCCCAAGGCTTGTCACAACTTTTGAGCACCCCTAATGTTTAGAAATTAAAAGCTGAAAAATTTGACATGCCCTAAATTGGGGAAAATGTAATCTAAATGTATTTAATTTCTTTTTACAATGTATATATTTCCCTTCAGAGTTTCTTCAAAGTGAAAAAGCATTATGGGGTACTAAAATTGGAACTTAATTTTTTAAATTGTGTGTCTGATTTTTTTTAAAAAAAACTAATTGATTAAAATATATAACAGCGTAGATAGCAGACACAGATTGCTTATAAAGCTCAGTTGTGGCATTTTTTTTAAAAAAAATCATTAATTTATTGACTGATTGTATGTCTGGAATTTCAACACTGCAAAAGGTCTGGAAGATAAAACATCTTTGCCTGCCACCGCAAATATAATAAAATTGGAGCTAGTTGTGTCCCATTGAGAATGAAGTGGCACCAATGAGAGGAATAATTCCTGGTTGCCACTTGCTACAATCAACACAAGAAAGCACTTTTGGTTCCCGAGGTCAATTTTAAAATATGGGAGGAAACATTCTTTCTGATAATGTAGAACCAAGCCAGAAAGGTCTTTATAGTTTAGTAGCCATGCAATTGAATGAATGGGTCAATCAATCTATCAATCAATGATAATTAAAACTTGAAAAAGAGCTGGAAGTCAGTAAGATGTCACATTAAAGTGGCACCATTTGGTCATTTTATCTGTTGTCAATTAATATCCTACTTTAACATGCTTTTTTTAAAAAAAATAATAGGGGTGTGTGTATATACAGTTTATGACTGTAAGATTTTTAATTTAATATACTCTGAGTTTAATGTAAACTATACATTATTTTTTTCTGAATTCCACTGTATATCACTACATATCACCATACAGAAGCTTCCTATGACCAAGTCCCAAACATGAATGAAGTGATGGACACTTCCTGGGAAATATAGCAAGGAGTTAACAGCTTTATCTAATGCAGAATAACTTTATCTAATGCAGATCCGGAGATAAGGATGGAAAAAGGCACTCAAGGACTGAAAATCAAAACCCAAGTGGAACACCTTACCTTCTTGGTAAAGGACATGGGAGTAGGAGGGCTGAAACTGATCTGAAGCTAAGATCATTCAACCTCATGTACTTGGAAAGGGGAACTGAAGAGAGATAAATCCTATGGATTCTTCCACTTCTATTTCAGATGCAAAACCATCTTCAAAAATAATATGTCCATCCTCATCACGGTTTGGAAGATATTTGCAAAGTACGGTAGAATGAAAAGATTGTGCAAAATTCGATTCTAAATGTTAGAAAATAAAATTATGTAGCATGCTTACATTTCACACCTTTTCTACACTTCTAGCTTTAATTTTAATCTGTTCTTAGCAGCAGACACAAAATATTTAAAATGGGGCTGTCAAATTCCCAGCCCACAGACCAGATGCATCACGAGCTGGCCACACCCACACCCAGTTTAGCGAAGGGGGGAAAGGTCCCAATATGTCATGTGATGCCTCTGTGACAACAGGAGTTTGATACCGCTGATTTAAACATGCTCCTAGTCTCTACATCAGTGCAGCCACCATTGTATCAGCAGCAGCAGCAGCAAACAGCAGAAAAATATAGGAAAGAGAACAGGAAAAAAGTTTGAAATCTAGCATAAGAAACCTCTACTATCTATCTCTTCTCCATATGTTGTCCCAAATCTCATCTATTTTCTCAGGAGAATGGAAGGAGACTTATTAGCATGAGATGAATGCTAGGATAATCAGTGATACTATTTGAAGAATCCCAAACAATGTGCCTTATCATACTGAAGAAGAAAATTGATTTACATTATCCTCTAAAAGGGAGAGAGGTGGCATCAGTCCATTACACAAGTTACACTTTGAGGAAGGCTGTATTAATGCTGTGGTAGCCATACCAATATTGAAACAGCTGCCTTGAAAGGCTGTCTCAGAATTCATGGCTGCAGCTAAACATGCCCAGCTAGAATTAGACTATTAGTTCTTTTTTTTTTTTTTAAAAAAAGCTTCCTATAGAAAACTGCTTGCAGAATAATGGCAACCTACCATGGCTTAAGTTTAATGCATCATTTATAGGCACTCACTTTTCATCTAGTGAAAAGAGCGACAGGGCAATGGCAGTGCAAGACTAAATAGCAGAGAAGTGGGCACTTAAATCTTTAATGAATGCAGAGATTAGAGCCAGGTGTTAATTCCAGGAAGAGTCTTTACCAGAGGGTTTGCAGGTGGGAAGGACAATTCCTTCTGTTATATACCAAAAAGGTATGAATTTAGCTATTCAAAAACTTTTAAAATATTTAACTGCCAATTAAAATGCTGATTTCAGCTTCTTACCAGAATAATAAACCTAATTAAATGGCTTAATAATTATCCCTCCACTGAGATCCATGAGCCGTTTGGAAATATTTTTTAAAAAATTGTCTTTTCTGCCAACTCTCATCTAAGTTCTATGGTTGCAGAGTCAACTGAGTTGAGTTGTGGGAGTGGGATGCAGAAAATGCAGTTAGGCCTGAAGGCCAGGTCCTTGTAAAAATGTCCTTTTCTTGCCATTGCTGAGAACTTAATTGGATATTACCATCAATAGGATATTAATGGTAGAAATGCACCCAACTGTGGCAAGAAAGAAATAAACCAATTTTATTGCAATGGAGAAATTATCATTAAGTTACTTAGAAAATGAACCCCATTACTTTGAGCTTGCTAACAGCCGTGTGATGAGTTAGTTCAAAACTTTTCCTACACTTCTCAGCTCATCAGAGCAGTATGCATTGGCCTGAATTCACAAAGCATACCTTTCAAATGTTACCATCTCTGATTTCTATGTTGTTTCACAGCTGTTTCATGTCTTGTTAGGCATAAATCTCTTCATATTTAATAATGGGATTGCTTAACTTTCTCCACGGTTCCCTGTCACTCCTTCAAGGGGCATAATGTAATTTCCATTTATCTATCCCACAGTCTAAACTTTTATCCTGTAGAAATCATGCAGCAAAATAGATCTAATTTTGCTTCTGATCTAATCTGAATATTCTTGGCAAGTTCCAAGTTTAATTGATCTATCCCCGTGTTGCTGAACCTATGGAACATGTGCCAGAAGCAGCACACAGAACCATCCTTGGGGGAGACGCGGCCTCGCTCACTCCTCTTCCGCATTACTGTGCATACATGCATGTTGGTCAGCTGGCCTTTGCATGTGCGGGAGCACCAAAATCCAGAAGAACAGCATTCCGTCGTGCATGCATGCACCGGCACCCAAACCTCCAGGTTTCTTCGGGACAGATGTTTGTTGGGTGCACCTCTGTGCTGGAAACCGGAAGTTTGGGTGCCGGCATGAGCATGCATGATGGAATGTTGCTCTCCCGGGTTTCAGCATTCCCATGTGCATGAAAGCCAACAAGGCCGCGAAGTCCAGGTGGGATGGTTTTGCGTGCCATTTCTGGCACGCAGGTCGGCACACGATGATGTGAAAGGTTAGCCATCACTGATCTATCCCCTCAACTAGAGGAGCCCTTCCTCTTTTTTTCCCCCCCTTTTCTGGGGCACTTCTATAGGAAGGTAGAATTTAAGAGCCATGCCCATTTTGGAAAAAAAAAACCCAAAGTGGAATAAAACAAGGGCTGCACCACTGGTTTTGGCTTAAGCACCACAGCTGGACTTCAAAGATAGCAACCTTAAGCCCTAGGTGAACAACATAGCCATATTTTGTGAGATCCTTGGTCTAATTTGCATAGAAGCCATTCAAATTGCTACCAAGAATGAAGTACCCATTCCCCAGCAGCCCTAGGTATGGTAGGGGAAGGGTTGTAAAAAGAAAGGGAAAGAAAGAGAAAGAAAGAATAATGCTGTGGATTGGTTGCCCATTTGATCTTGCCTCTAGCTCATCAATCAATTGGGGGCCACCTATCATGTCCGAAAAACAGTAGGACCCTGAATGCTAGTCTCCTTGGGAAAACAAAAGTAGCCCCTCTGTTTTACTTAGAGGGCAGGTCTCTCCTTGAAGGATCCAAGCCAGATTTAACAAAAATATGGGAAACAGAAAAGAATATTTGCAGTTCAGGGTTGAACAATGTAGTCCTTAGTAATTTCTGAACTTGTTTGTTTGCTTGCAGAAGTTTTATTACCCAACTAGATAACATCATCAGTGTAAGGCAATCATCTGCAGGTAAACAACTAAGCTCAGAGATCAGCAAGACTCCACAAGTATAAGAAAGTCTCAATTGGCGATGGCCAATCTATCATTAGGATACTAAAGCATTAGGATTAGGCCAGTCGCTCTCACTCACCCCAACTCATCTTACAGGGATGTTGTTGTAGGGGAAAATAGGAGGATAAAGAAGTAGTAGATTTGTTTGCCACCTTGAGTTTTTTATAAAAATAATAAAGTCACAATAAAAAAAATCTTTTTAAAAAACCAGTAGATTTTAATTTTATACATTATTATTCCTTTACTTCCCTTTCTAGATGGATTTCTATGTCACATACTTCATAGACTGAATAAAACTTATTCTACATTGTTTAAAAGTGACAGATATGCACCTACAAAATAATGCAAATTGCTTCTCTCATTTTTCTTCTTTCTTGTGATGTGTTTCTTGACACGACACATGTATAATGCCATTTTCTCCCCAGCCATATTTGTTTGGCAAATCTAAATACTGCAAAGGAAATTTTGGCATCACATTAAGTAACTTTCAGTAATGGGCTGGTATTATTTATTCTATAATCCTAAAGAAATCTCTTGAGTAGCTTTCCTACTGAATCCAAGCCTGAATACACAGTGCTCAGAAGGCATTCTTCACCCTAATTACCAATATTAATGTTTTTTTCAATATTTTCCTAACTTTAGAGAAGGAAAGTGGAAAAAAAGGAACTTATTATCATTTCTTTATATAAACCTATCATGAACACAAAGCCAGGCTTCTGCCAAAAATTACAGCTGAGGTTACCTTTGATGTTAAATGATAGGCAGAATAATTTGTCTTCTTCTGATGTCATTAAGATCAGCAATTTATCATCTACCACCAAACCTCCATATCTGTGATTGTGGCCTATGGCAACTATTGTAGTCAAATGTGGGAAACCAAATTCATGATTGCTTAATAATACTAATATAGGACACTACATTTCAAAAAGCAAGAAGTGGGTGAGAATAAGTTTATCTGAGGTTTGGAACATAAAATATATGAAATGCATGTCTAATATGTTCAGAATGCATTTATATTCTGTCCTACCTGGAAAAAGAAATTATGAATAGGAGACAATGAAATTATTTCTGCCATGTGCTCCTCTAGTGGCTCTCCAGAAATAGTCAGTGATATATATTTTCTAAAGTGCTTAAGAACATGTCACAGAATTGTTTATAATGATAAATCTGTAAGAATAACAATCTTTTTCCAATCTTCCCAACTCCACATTATTAACTGTGGATAAATATTGCTATCATCAACAACACATCTTATTTTTCACAAAGCAGATACGGTGAAAATTTCAGCAAACATTACATGCTCTGCCTTGCTACCGCAATTTGTGAAATGCTGAAATGATCCAGATTTGTCAAAAACATCACAGGCATAATAAAAGTTACAATGATATATTTTATAGGATTGTTATCTGGTGGACTGACTGCATCTTCACTGTGCAAAAAAGAAAAGAGACAAAGGAATTTTATTTTATTCCTGATAGTCTTCATGTGATTGAGTTAATCATTAGTGCTTTTTATCAGCCTCAGGCAATATTAAAATATAGCAGAAAATATTGGGTGTTTGTAGGAAGAGGACATTAAGGAAATCACAATGATAAAAGGAGGGGTCAACAGCCCTTATATATATATATATGGCTAGATTAAAACTTCCACTAACAGAAATGTTATTTCCAGTACTGCACTCAACCAAGAAATAGCAAGAGAGGAAACAGGTCACGTACAATTTATAGCAAAATGAAAATGATAGGTAATTTTACACAGACTGCAGACTTTCAAAGACTGAAAGTCCCCACTGGACTCAAGTATGAAGCTTGGATTTTAAAAAATCTGAAGGGCAGTCAAAAGATGAAAAGGTCATTCTGATTGAACTGAAAGATATGCTTTGTTAATCATATTTTTAAAAAATGTTACTTCAGGAAAAGTAAAGAAACCTGAACATTAATTGAATCTATAAAATTGCTGGGTATTTGGGCATGATAAATAGACTTCTGGAGAAAACTTTGGCCAATCAGCTTTATTATTACTTGGTCATATTCTAATTAAATCAAAATTGTATTTTTCCAGCTAATGGAAACAAGATATAAGTCAAGAATTTATTTATTTTTTGCTTCTTCCTTAGCGACATCATCATTCCAGGATATCTTTTTTTTGCTTTCTATTGGCTAAATCCAGTCAAAATGTGGTCCAGCCATTTTGCTGGACCACATTTTTACTTCTATTTCTAGTTCTGTAACTACAGTCTATTAAGTCAGATTTTCAGATTCTCATTTAACCAGCTACACCATTTTGACAGGCCCATATTCTTAGCCGATCAAAATGAATATCCCAGAATCTCAATAATCTGTTTTTCCTTCACAAGTTAGTCAGAAAAAAAGTGATTCATTAAAATATTTCATTTGAGGAAAACTTGATGCTCCCAGTGAGATACGATCAAGACTACTAGGTTGTTGTTGTTGTTGTTTTCTAGATAGGGCTGTAACTTATTCTTATTTCAAAAGGTCTCACACCTCACCTCTCACCCTTTATTCTGATTAAACAGAATAAAATAGAAAGTTTCTCAAGGAATATGCTATAAAGCAAAGGCAAGTGATTAGCAGTGAAGTCTCAGCCAATGTAGTACAGGAAAATGAATGGCTGAGATTTGTGGTACTACAGGTAGTAGAGAAATTCCTTGATGAACCCATCTATCTCTGCTTTCTAGCTCTTTTCTAAAACATTCAGAAGAAACTTTTTGAGGGGAAAAATAATCTTTGAATCCTACCTTTTACCTGCAGGGGAAAATTTTATTTCCAGTTGGGAGCCTAACCCACAGTTCCTACTAAATTAACAGGTATAATTAGTTAATTAATAATCCATTAATTATAACTAATCTTAATTAACAATTATTCATTATAATTAAGAATTAATTCATTAAGAATAATACAAGGAAGAATATAAATCAGGTAGAAAGAGAAGAAGGAATGAACAGCAGAAAAAATGTATCCATATTTCCTTTTGGGGGGGATTCCTTTCTAAATTTCAACAATGATGTTGAAAATAGGCCCATCCCCTATTTTTATTTTTACAAAAAAAAAGTCTTTCTAAAGCAAATTCTGCTCCCTATTCTTAATGAAACTAGACAGACCAAAAGGCTATTAACACCAGAGTCACAGAGCTAATACTGATTTGAGAAGTTAATTTACTTTGCATTTTATCTTTTTCTTTGTATTTTGAATAGAATTACTAATTTCCATCTAGCTAAAATGATTAGAATCTTCCAGTATTTCTGGTACTTCCCAAAGAAGTAATATGAATACTTTGATCCTATGTGTTTTATGTCTGTCAACAAAGACTAGTTTAATGGAAGAGATGGTAATATGTGGCTTTAATCCACCCAAATATACTTTTGGTCTTTAAGGATTAATTAGTGATCATACCATATATTAAGAGATTATCCATGAATCAAGTTCTTGCCTATAACTAGTAATATTAAGGTCAAGAATTAATACTACATTCTTTAATGCTTTATTTGCAACTTCAGATAAGTACATATTGTTTTAGTCAGCGACTAACATCCTAAATATTAATTTGATCAAAGCTTTGTGAGAACAGCTGATTAGCAGTATCACTGTACTGTAATGATTCAATTTTCTACTTCCTGCATCCTAAATTCACTAGAAGCGAGACATGCAGAGTATCCTTGCTTACTCTGTCCAGAAGGAAATTATTTTTGCTGCTATGCAAAATCTTTTTGGGGGTTTGCTTAGACTTGGCATCATTAGGAAACCTAGAACAGTATTACAATTGTTTTCTGAGAAACTCTAAGATTTGTAAGAGTAGTCATATCTGAGTTTATTAAGTACAGGTCTTGTGTATTTACTTGGAAGCAAGCCACCCTGAAATAATTCAGACTTACTCTCCAAAAGATGATAGCTGGATATCTCCTGCAGAGATTTTGTTAATCTTACCAAGATCAAATGAGAGTTGCTAATCTAGACATTGGAACGTACAGAAAAAAAACATAACGGTGTCCAGAAAAATAATGGTCAACAAATATTTGAACTGGACTTGAACTTGCTGAGTACCAAGGACAACCTCCAAATTCTTTGTTTGACAAAATAGTTAAGGCTGCAAAATGTATACCTTACTTGAGCTCAAAAATCCCACTAATTTCGGGAGGATTTCAAAGCAAACAGGCAAAAGGTTGCATTACAAATATAAGAAAATAACAGCATCTTGTTGAAATCTATAGCCTCCTTACAGTTCTTTTCTCATATTAATCTGACTTGATTAAAGCTTGATTATTTAATTGTTACAGTGACAATTTAAGATATGGGGAATGTATATAAAGGAAGGTATGGCTCCTGTTTCCAGCCAGTTCATATTTCTAAATCAATACTTCAAAAGATTATTCCTCACCTGGAAAGTACCAGCATGGTCTTCCTCTTTGTCTCCTTCTTTGCCTTCTTTCAAAGCAATCAATGTGAATCCACGAAAATAGGCTGGTGTAGCTGCAGATAGTGTTACTGCAAGAGGAAAGGAAGAAAAATACCACATTTGAAATCCATAAAGTTGTTTCCTTTAAAAAAAAAACCCAAATCTTGGCTACTGATCATTCCAGAATCTGGTGCCTTCAAACATGGAGTCTTCAATGGATTCTTCTAAAATTGAAAAAGGAAGCCGTGCCAGCAGAGAATACAGTAGTTTCAGGGGTGGGCTTAAAAAATTTCAGCATCAGATTCTCTGCCTGGCTTCTGGGTGGGTGTGGCCATGGTGGGCATGGCCTAGTTGGCCTCTTGCACCATGGTGGGAGGGGGGCATCTTCACCTTCCCCAGCAGTGGTGGGTTGCTCCCGGTTTGCACCAGTTCGCAAGAACCGGTAGTAAAAATTTGTAGTAGTTCGGAGAACCGGTAATAACATTGGCTGGCCAGAACCCCGAACCGGTTTCCGGCCCGGTCATCACTTGCTTACCCCATCCATCTCATCAGAGGCTTTTTTTTTTAACTTTTAAAAGCATTTTTTCTGCAACCTCTTTGGCCGAAGACGTTGTAGGAAAAAAAATCCCTTTAAAAGCTTCTGGCGATCCCAGCTGACTTGCCTGATCATCAGAAGCTTCTAAAAGCATTTTTTTCTGCAACTTCTTAAGGTTGTAGAAAAAATGCTTTTAAAAGTAAAAAAAAAGCTGGCCACACCCACCCAGTCACATTACCACCCCCCCAAGCCATGCCCCAAAATAAGCCATGCCCACAGAACTGGTAGTAAAATATTTTAGAACCCATCCCTGTTCCCCAGGTTCTGAAGACTTTCCTCGAGCCTCTGGGAGGGCAAAAACTGTCTCCCCCAGGTTCCGGAGGCCCTTTGGATGCTGGAAATTGGCCCATTTCCAGCCTTCTGGAACTTCTGGGAAGCCCATTTCCCCCCCTTCCCTGAGCCTCTGTGTGAGCCCTGCACTTACCTCACATTCAAAACGTGGGCCATGTGGAGAGTCCTGGGAGGGGAGGGGCAGGATGGGAGGGGCGGGTGTGTGGAAAGGGCCAGCCAGGGGTGGGATTTGGAGGGATCTGCAGGTTTTCCAAACTGGCCATAACATTAGCTATGGTTCTCCCGAACCTAGGTGAACCCATAGCAACCCACCTTGGGTAGTTTTAGTCTAAATATAAGATGCTATGATGAACTCTTTGCAGATACTGTGGTCTTGGAAAATATTTCATGTTGTCTCTTTTTTATAAACTGAAAAAAAGAAGAATAGTAGTATGTTTGGCAGAAAGCAAGCCTCATCTTTTAAAGGGAATATCAAATATAAATCGAACACATTCCTGCTTTCCCAATTGGATTTCCCTTCAAAGATGCTCCCCTAATTCTCCTAAGTAAATTTGATGAGATGCAAGGAAGAACTGGATATTGTTTAATTAATAGTACTACTTCTGATAACAGATATTTGAGTGCACCCCTTTTCATGCAAGGACATTTCATATTCCACGTGTTACTAAGATTGCTTCCATCGATATATTTTGATATATTTTGAAACTTGTCTAACATTCTTCCTCGCTAAGGCCTGGTTATTCTCTTGTGGAAAATATACCAAAGTAGGAAGTGAACAGAAATATGGTGAACATTTAAGCTTTCTTACGAGAGCGCTCAGGCCGTTATCCACAAAATCAATGCCAAGAAACAGAAGGCATCAGGGATGAGCAGGGCTTCAGATTTGATCTCAAAAAGTTTTCTTGGAGCCCATGGAAAAAAAGGAAGAAAGTAGTATCTGTCTCTGCAACAGCCATAATGATGATAGGTGCTACAGTCCACATTCAATGGTACTTTTGGGAGACTAAGGCTAAATAGATGAGATAAAATGTTTGTACAAAGGTTGAGAAAAGTTTCACTGAGAATCCAATGCCACTTTTCCCATTTTAGCCAAGGTACCCAGAGGTAAGCCCCATTAAGTTCAACAGAAATATTTCCCAGGAAAAAAGAGCATAAAACTATAATCTCAGTGGCATTCTCTGCCACATACTTTACCACTCAGTGCTTATTGAAAGTAAACATTCTCTTAATTGCCTTGTACTTCCTGCTGCCAGCAGTTCTGGCAGCTGAAGAAATAGGCTGCCACCTTCAAGCACTTATGTTGAATTAAAATTAGTCTACATGAATCACCTAACCAAATATGAATAAAGGTATCACAGAATACAAAAGTAAAATGCATTTTGTTAGAATTAACTTCTGATTTTAGTTATGAAAAGGCACCGACATTTCACTTGCACCATTACCATTTTCTCAAAGAATGCTCAGTTCACATCACATTGTGACACAGTGTGGCTTGTTTAGTTTTGGCTTAGCATGTTCTACAAATCTATCAAATTTGCCCTAATATATTGGATAAAAACTATTGAATCTCTAATTTTAAAAGAACTGTGATTTATACAATCACCCATAGCCAAATAAAGAATTGAACCTGAATGTATTCAGGTCTAATCCAACATTACAACTATTACACCTCAAAGATCCTAATCACAAGAGCTCTAACCCACTCAATGACAATCTGAGGTGCTAAAGTTCACAATCTTATCTTCTCCTTCTTTAAGACTTTACAATATTGCCCAAAGTACAAGAAGTTTCATATATTAATAATAGTCAAGGACTCCTGTCTGAAGGTTGAGAATTCTGCTTTGTTTAGCATTGCACTAATTTGGGAATCAACTGTCCTGGGAATGCAGCATCAGATACGTCCTAGATCATGGTGTCAAATTCACTGTGTCTTTATGTGGTCATGTGATGTTTCATGACATTTTCCCTGTTCGCGGAGCTCAGGTGGGTGTGGCCTGAATGTGACACATCCAGTCTGCGGGCTGCCAGTTTGACACTTCTGTCCTAGATGGCTAGGTTGCACATCTGTTGATGAAAAGCTTGAAACAGGATGGATCTTCCTAGCTCTAATACAGCTGGTATTACCACAATCAGAAGCAATCTGTTGTGCATTTTCAGCCTTCCCTCCCTCCCTCCCTTTCTTCCTTCCTTGATTAATATGACTGTCCACCCTATATACAATAATCCTGGGCAGTTCACAGAAAGATCAATAAAATATAAAAACTGCACTACACTGCACTGCACTGTATGCATATATGTATAGTATAACACTGTACTATGCTATACCATCTGAGCAATTGTAAACTGTTCTAATTCACTGGACCAACTTCAAATTTATACATTCAACAAATGATGATGATGCCTTGGTAGATTTCTACCCCTTAGTAATTTGCCAACTCTGATAAATGTTTCAGAAAACTCTTTTTCAGACAGTATGAAGATTTTTTTTTGTCCCTGCAGCATAATTCTGGTTTAAAGCTTATTCAATATTTTCCCTGTAGTTGTTTTTTGTGGTTTTTTTAAATAAAGGATTTTATATATGTGTGAATGAAACATTTATAGTTGTCTATATGGCATGTCCAAAGACAATGTTGCTAATCTCTAAATACTAAAGCCTTATCTAACTATTCAATATAATACATCTGCAATTTTCACAAATGACAATGACTTAAATCCAGGATCTTCCATCTAAGGATACAAGGTTCTTTCTGTCTGTGAAAGATGTTTAATCCAGCAAGCAATTACTATCAACTGAATGAAGACAACATTTGCTCTTCTAACTGCATCTTTTTTTTTTTTAGCTTCCATGGTACCTGAAACTCTGACTATCACAACTAAGAAGACCCTTCCTTGGCTAATTATATATCCCCAGATGCTGTCCACTAGTAATACTTCAAGCACAGATGTTCCAAAAATTTCAAGTGATCCTTCACTTATTAATATGTCTGACTAGAGAAAGCAACAGATGATCTGAAGATTATCTCATTGTTAAGAAAGGGCTTTGAAAGTGGATCTTTTAAAAAATGTTCATAGGATGGATTCTTGTTTACATATCCAGTAAACGAAACCCCTCTACATGAATTATTCAAAGTAAATAGAGCTGATCAGCCGGGGAGAGGCTAACTTTCAATGCTTAGCTCTAAACTTTATTTTCAACTAATCTAAAACTATCTAATATGGAGTCCTTAGTGCTCTCTGACCTTGGTTGTTTTGTATACATTTCGTTACCAAACAAGGTAACGTAATCAGTGTGTCTGCAAGAAAACAACAAATCTCTACAAGAAAACAACTAATATCAAGGACCCCACAGCTCAATCTTGAACTACAAATATTTCTATTCTATCCATGTAATATGTCTTGGGAAAAGCCACTGAACAAAATTGTATTAAATATTTGTTGGACTACCTACCCTCAGTGCCATTCTTTCCAAATACAAAAAATAAAAATGAGGTCTGAAAGTTTAGTTGTATAAATATAAACAAATAGTAACATTAAGAACTAGATAATGAAAAAAAAAACTGAACCAAAGTACAAATAGGATTTTAATGTTATACCATTAGATTAAAATTTTCCATTCCCATCACTTCTTGTATAATTCCTGTTTTACTTATAAGAAATACACAGATTTTTTTCCTTACAGATGAAAGTGATAGCATCACAGCAAAAAAAGAACACCTTTCTTCCAGACTACATAGCTACAAAGCATCAATTAAACAGAGTAAGACAAAATGTTAAGAGTGCATTTCAGAAGGGAATAGATCTCTGCCCCCTGTATTTTTATAGTTTCACTGATCTGTGAACCTTTGTACTTTTGGTCAATAGAAACCCAAATGCCACATCAAATTGTTACAAGAGTAGGCTGACAAGGGAATTTTTAAAAAAGCTTTTGACACAGAATGGGGAACATTTTCCAATGCTAATGAAACTGATGGCAAAAAGCTATTTCTTTAAAGAAGACAAGAGATTTATAATGGTACATATGGTTCCAACATTCTGCTGGAAAATCACTCAGAATGTGTATTCCAGCCTAATTTTAATTTTAAAAAAATTAGCATGATTCATTGTTTCTACTTGCAAAAATCATGTTATCTGACCTTGTTCTAATGTTTTTTGTCTATGAATAAAAGCAATTCTAAGTATTCATGAGTGATATGACTTATTTCCCAATGTTACCATCTTGCTGAAGGCATAGTTTCCCAGACTTATTAAATTACATGTATCTAGTATTATTAGAACTCTTCTCAGTCCTTCCTGTTATAAAGAAAAATCTGAATATATAGATATTAAAGGTCAAAATCCAGTCACAGCATTTCACTATCAAAATGTCTCTGCATTTTACAGTAATAATATATTCTTTGTAAAAGTCTGACTTACAGTTAGGAAATAGAATGTAGTTAGAACTTAATCTTCCCGTTCCCATAATACATCAGCTTGTAATAAAGCTGAAACTTTGTATATCACATCCTTTCCCTCTGCTCCATTGTAACTTTGAAGAAACTAAGTCTTCTTTAGTTTCTTCCAGTGGAAAGTCAGTGGAACGTTTCATACTAATTATTTCAACAACTCAAGACTGTAAGTCTTACTAAAAATAAATGAATCATGTGCTAGCTGGAGCATGTCAAGAAAAAGAAATGAATGAATGATTAATGTTCACGTGACATGATAAACTAATCTCACCTGACATGCTGGGTTCCTGTGAACACTTGATTAAATCTAAATGATACCGACATTTGCTAATTCTCATTTTCTGTGTCTACTCCTTTAGCAGCAACTATTAAATTCATTAGAATTCCTGATTGCTGATTTGAAATTTCCAATAAGTTATCCTAAAGGTGATCTTTTCAAAAGGCAACTGGACTATCCAGTTGCCTTTTGAGAAAAAAAACCCCATCTTTGGAAGAACCATTACTTGGACATCCGATAATCTCCATAGACATTCCAATAAATTAATTCTACCCAATGTAATTAACAGATTGTTGAGGATTTACCTCTTGATTGTCTATCTGATCTAGAACTTAAGTCATTCTGGGAGATTTTAGTATCTCAGATAAATAATATTTCTTTGCTGAAGAAGTATATTCTCCATGGTCCTCTCATATCTTAATATTACTGAAGGCATTGGCTCATTGACAAGGTAATGTTGTCTTAAGTAATCATATGTTTCTGGTACTTATTTATTTAGTTTTTTATTAATTGAAAGGCAAAACCAAATAGGTAGAAAAATATTAGCCACATTTTCACAGAAATCCAGTCTGATTATTTTCATTCTTCATGGTAAAGTTCTCCTGTGGCTTTTTTGAAAGCTAAAATTGGGCCAGTTCATACCATTTGCAACAATTTCCTCTGTACTTCTTTCTAATAGTTCACATTTATTTAAATCAGAAGCATCAGAGAAATGGATAACATTTGACAAAATTTGGCCTGCCAAACAGCATGAGTTGTATTAGATTTGGCCATAGGAAAAGTAACTACTATTAGAAACTTCTGTTCCTGGTTAACTCCACAGTAGCATCAAATTCATACTTAAATTTGGAAACAGGATGATTGGGAGAAAATATTTAGGATAAGTCGCAATCTTACCAACATGATTTCTCTCAACACTTTAATGTAAAACAATCAAAACAACCTAACATCAGTATAACAGTATCTACTCATGTAAATCTTCTAAGTAGCTATTTCTACAGTCTTTATCTGTAGCTTTCCTGTTAACATATGACTAATGACTTTTCGCAACTCTTTTGTGCTGAAAATTGAGTCCATTCAAGCCTTAATTCCAATCCTCTGTATTTTAATATTCCTGAATTAAGTAGTTCCAGTTGCAAATTTCACCATGCCTGAAATTTTCTTCTCTCCAGTTATAGGGAAGATGGTAGCCAACATAATCACTGAAGCTGCTTACATTGTCAGTCCTTCTGATCCTTTTTCTTCTCTTCTTCATTCATCTCTCCTTCTTTCTTCCTTTCTTCCTTTCTTCCTTTCTTCCTTTCTTCCTTTCTTCCTTTCTTTCTTTCTTTCTTTCTTTCTTTCTTTCTTTCTTTCTTCCTTTCTTCCTTTCTTTCTTTCTTTCTTTCTTTCTTTCTTTCTTGTCTTCTATTTAAAGGTTGATGAACTGGTCTCATCACTGCTTCTTTTCCTGAATCTTGGAAACTTGCCTATTCATGTCCTTTGTTGAAAAAATCTTCCTTGATTTTTCTGTTTGTCCTAACTTCTAATGTTTACTCTTTTTCTTTGTAGCTAAGATTTTTGAGGGAATATTCCTCCCTCAATTCCCCTTTCACCTCATACTAATTAATCTTAGGTACTCATTTCAATCAGGTTTTTGTATAGGATACCCTACAGAATCTTTGTGGATGCATGTTGCTGATTATTTTATTGCTGATATATTGTCAGTACTAGTACTAGTAGACTTATTTACTGTATCGCATTTGACATTATATATTTAAGTTCCCTTGGTATTGTTGGTGCAGTATTTCAGGGTTTCAATCCAATCTTTTCATCAGATGTTCTGAGTTTTGTGGAACATCTTCCAATCTTTTCTATTAGCAGTAGGGGTTCCTCAGGGTTCTGTGTTGGGCACCTTATTATTTTATTTATACATGCTTCCAACAGGGTCCTTGATTTTCACTTTACCAGTTTAATAATCATATCTATGTTGATGATTTCTAGATTCATTTGTCTATCCCTGTTTTTTTTCTCCCTTGGTTTTCAAGGCTGCCACCTGTGGGTTTCACCAGGCATGAGGAACCTGGGAGTCTAAATTAACACTGATCTTTAAAAAAAAAAAACCTCTTAAAGTTAATGAATGTTCATAAGATACCTCAATTCCACATTATAGAGATGACTAAGCAGGTGGTACATTATTTGGGTCTCACATGAATTATTGTACCTATCTGTTTCTTGGGTCACCTCATTTAACTCCTTAATTTGTATCTGGAATACTGGTACTCATACTACTCTGGACCTTTCTTATTTTGCTCCCATATATTTTATCACCATATTTTTTTTAGTGGTTTGAATATTCATGCCAGCATAAATTGCTGATGCTGATACATCATGCCCTATGTATGGTCATACCAGTTATTTTTAAAAAATGTATGCTGGTGGTTCAGGGACTTTTGTATTTGATCCAACTACTAGGTCAAGATTAATACTTTTTCCTCTGATGGGAGATTTTCCTCACTTTGCTCCAGTTCTGTAAAGCTGCCTTTCCCCACCTCCCATAATTAAACTTGGAGTCAAGCCTCTTAACATATAGAAAAGCACTAAGCCTACTTCTTTTATTTGAGTCAATGTGAAACCTAGTTTACTGTAGAAGTTAATATGTTTTAAAATTTGATATTAAAAGGAAAATGTAAAAATACATTAATACCAACAATTATATCAACATCCCTATTGTGCTTAGTTACAAGTCCATGTTAAATAGATATGTTGCTGCTACTATCAGTACTACTCTTATTAACTGACTCAGTTCAATTGTTGTGCAGATACAGCCACTAAATTCAGTAGGAGCTCCCTAAAATCTCCACCTCTTAATCAAGCAGCTAAATATTTTAGATTTATCCAGAATAAAACTAAAATTTGGCCTTTTGGGCTACTTATTTATTGATTTTTTACATCCAGCCATCTTAAATATGCATTCTTGGATGGCTGACAATAACCCACAAACATTCTATCTTTATCGCTATCTCTATCTCTATCTCTATCTCGATCTCGATCTCGATCTCGATCTCATCTCTATCTCTATCTCTATCTCTATCTCTATCTCTCTATCTCTAACCATCTCTATCTATCTAGCTCTCTCGCTCTCTCCCCTCTCTCTCCATCTTCATATATCTTTGAATACAAAGTTAAAAATAATCATAATACTAGGCACCACAACTATCTCACAACATAGCTGCACCTATATGGGGTTCAATGACCCAGCCCAGTGTCTGAGGGAGATCAGGTCTTCACACTCTTGTGAAGGACTGGAGCCCTCTAAATCTCGGGGGGGGGGGGAGCTGTTCCATAGGGAAGGTACTACTGTTTCCCCAAAAATAAGACCCTGTCTTATATGTTTTGAACCCCGAAATAAGCACTTGGCCTTATTTTCTGGGCGGTCTTATTATTTTGGGGCATGTGGAACAAGATGGGGCTCCTCTTGCTATTTTACCTGATTTCCAGCTCTGCATTTAAATATTTTTGGGGAGGGCTTATTTTCAGGGGGAGGCTTATTTTAGTGCATGTGTTCAAAAGCCTGATTGGGCTTATTATCAGGGAATGTCTTATTTTTGGGGAAACAGGGTATGACAATTAATGTTAGGAGTAAGAGCCACTAAAAGCAAGAAGAAACCTGTAATGATCAATTCATTGTCTAGATCAGAAAGATGCATTTGTAGCATCATCATCCAGGGATGGCTGTATGTATTCTTCAGAGAGAAGAAGGAATGGAGTATATTTTCCAATTAGTTGTAGTAGTTGATATTGTAGAAAACAATCCCACAAATGTAGACAAACAGGTTTGGCAAAATGTGATATCTCACATATCTTATCATCACACAGAAAATAGTAAGCTGCAATAAAGCAAGTCTTATATATCTCCCCAGCTATCCATGCTGATGTTTGCTGTGCTTAATAACCCTTCTGTTTCCCCAGTCTAAGGTAGATTTATCAAGCCTGCAGGGAAATGCAACTATCATTTTCCATTTGATTTTGCTCATTTTTTCATAAGCTCATATAGTTGGGGGTGGAGGTGGAAAAGAACAGCCGTAGTAGCTTCATTTCCACTTAGCTGCTCTGCAATTTCAATGTCATCTTGGTACAGAAAACTGATTAATTAGCCCCATGGTCAACAGTCCCCTTGATACAACAGATCAAATGGATCAACAGATCCATTTTGGAATCCGCTCGTCCCACTGACCAATCAAGCCAGTCACAAGGACAATAGCTTAGTTACATCCAACAGATTGCAGGGGAAAATCTATTTCTCTTCTCCTTCTACATTCTGACCAGGGATCTCCTAATTCGGGATATGAGACATAATATGAGATCACCCAAAATTCAGAAGACAGGAACAAAAGCAAAAGCAAACCACTTCCTACTCCCAACTTACTCCCTACCCTAGTCATCATCCAGAATTCTGCAGCTCATATTTACTAAATATATCTATTATGGGTTCTTTCTGTAGAACAATTCTTCTACTATGCAACCCTGCACTACTGGTCCCTTAGATGAACCAAGAAATACATTCCCACTGTGGAATGGATTAGTTACAAGCCTTGCTTTTCAATGGAGTTGACATTCCTCCTGCCATTTGCATAGGAAGGATCCATAATGCTATATTACTGTACAATATTATATAATACTTTAATACTATGCTGTCAGAGTAGATTATACAAGGTTCCAGTCGATACTGGCAGGCTGCACATATAGTAAGAGAAAGTTTGGACAAAATCCCAAATCTTATAGTGGAAAGAGTCAAGATAAAAAATAATGATTCTTCTTTTTTTCTTTTTCCAGTGTAGTACTCCTTCTCCTCATTTCAAAATATCAGAACTCCCACAATATTCTGCCATATACTGTTACTAATGTCTTACTCTTGGCCTTTCTAAAAAAAATAAAATAAAAATCCAGCCCTATGTTAAAGAACAACAGTGGGAACCACATTTAAGAAATAGAAATGATTTGCATTATTGTATATAAGTAGGTATTATATAAAGCTATACATCTGAAGGTGATTTTGCTCAACCTGCATTCACATCTTAATAGTTTTTATTTGCAGTACAATTATAAACTATTGTGAAGAGTGTTGTATTTTAGCCAGAGCTATATGAGGACATCTACACTCATGATGCTAACAAAGTTAGCCAAAAAGAGCCAACATTCACTTATGCTGGTTCTTAAGAGAAAACTGAAAAGTGGTATAGATGCTTTGCCTCAAGAGGCGAGAGGAAAATGAAGACCAGCTACAATAACATAATCACATACATGTCTATGTCAGCAAAATATATTTGGTAAAGCTCATCTGTAGATAGGATTGCAGCCTTAAATTAGCTTTATTTGAAGGGATGTCTCCAAAATTATTGGACTCACCTTCATGTATTGCCAGTGGTGTTTCCTACCTTACATTCTATTTGCAAGGTGAGGAATGTGCTGTTATTATTTACTGAGAGATGCCTCTCTGTCATATTGTAACCTTTCTCATTTTTTTTAATGACAGCTTCTCTTTGGATTTAATGGAAGCCAAGGACACTAGAACCAATGGAGAGACTATTGCATGGTAAAATACAGGACATCAAGATACTTCCATCCACCTAGGAACTAAGCCTTAAAGTTAAGTACTGTACAGCCCTTCCCAAGCCAGTTGTAGATTGTAATGTTTACCCTTCCTGGCCACTTCTGGGGCATCAAGAAAGGAAAGGTTGGTGTAGGGGGGGGTGGGCTGCATGTGTACATCTCCATAGATGGATAAACAATGCATTTTATCCCTCTTTTTCCACTATTGGGGATCAAAATTAAAAATATTTGTGGCACAGAAATTAAAGGCAAAATTTCACTCAATGGTTCCAGAAAGTTCTTCAACTATTTATCTGGAAGCTAGGTTTGTTGTTAGCTTCTCTTCTTCTCTCAATCCTTTCTGCAAAGTTTCTCTGTATGCGCTCTCCAAAACCCTGAGATTTAGAATATGGTAATTTCTGGAGCACCGGGAGAGGGGGAAGAGGAAGGGGAAAGTCTGCAATATTCCAAGGATCTCCTACAAAATGATCTTTCTTTTTATTGTAAAAAGAAAGTAACCACCCACATTTTTCTTAGAAAAAAAAAGTTTTTGAAAACTTTTGGCTCTCTATCCTTCTAGAATCTTGAGAAATGTAATGTGGTGAGTTGCTAACAATTTCTGTTGGCTGGCTCTTTCAAATTGAAATTCTTTTGGAAAAAGAAAATTGCTCCTAAACTTGGATAAGTATACTTGGATAAAACTAAGAGTGGGGTGGAGAAGACTCTTTAATTTTAGACAGGAAGGAGCCTATCTTCATCCACACCATTATTTTTCCATTCTCTACCACAGACTAACACACAATACTGAATAATATTAGACGATGAGTGTATGGTAGCTTCTCTCACTGCTACAAAATAATCTTGGTGAATTAAACTGACCACCATTGATGATTAAAGGTTCCGGAATGCTTCCTGATATTGTGAACTCTGGGTGTGAGCATGTGTTCATCTGCACCAATATTTTTCAAGTCTGACTGCCTTAAAGTTCCTTCTGAGCTTTTGAAAAGGGTCCATAAATGAATTTAACTAATAAGGCACCATAGGTGAATGTAAAGCGTTTTATGCCATACTTCTCTTGATTGGGCTTCTTTCTTTTCACCCGAATCCCAATCCAAAATTTTGTTCTAAGTGGACACAGCAGTTTAGCAAAAAATTCTCTCCATTTTCAATGCAGATCAATGCCTTCTTATAGGCCTTTCTTCACAAAATTGTGTACCACCTACACCTCCTGGTAACTGAAAACAACAACAACAACCCAGCACAGGGTTGAAGTTGAATGAGTTGTGCTAATGATCTTTGCCAAATGAAAGTGACATATGGATAGACCTGAAATCAACAAGATGTTGATTCACTTGAGAATGGATTACATCTTTCTTATCCCAAAACAAGTGGTTGTCAGCTAAGCAAAGCAGCAGTGCTATAAGCAGAGAACCTCTTCATTCCTGTTCTTTCTGTTTGAAGAAGAGCTTCAGGCTCCAGATCATGATTTATTTTCTTAAAAGCCCACAGGATGACAAAAACACCTGGGCTACTTCTTGGCATCAGGATTCTCCCATGTCCTCAGCCTCTGTTGCCTACATTTCACATTTCCCATCTTATTCTAAAGAACATTTCCTTGCTTCCTGATAATTTATAAGCTGTGTAACCTCAGTTTGCCCTTAATTTAATCAGCTGTTCTTGTTGCATTCTTTGCATTTTGATAAGCCAATTTCTGGGAGAATTATATTTTTTAAAAAAAGTAGTACAGGGATACTGTTTCCATACAGTATTTAGTGTGATGTCATTCCATATTGCATGAGAGATACTTGTTAAATTCTTGTGACAGTTAATAAAAATAAAACAAAGTGACAATATTAAGCTGCTATAAGAAACCAAGTTGCACTGAACAATATTTTTCTCATGCTTGTTCCATCTGGCTAAGTTTTAGGAGATTTTTGGAAGGGTTTTAGCTTTGAATGACATAAGTTATGTTTACTAAAATTTTGATACCACATTGCTTAAAGTGCCAGCAGTTAGAACCACAACCTCTACTTGTTAGCGAACATGTAAAAAGTCTTTGATTGCATTTTGTTGGAAATTTTTTTTCCCCAAGTTTGTTTTAGGAGTTTGACAGATGTTTTCCTCCCATCGCACAACTTTTCAGATAAACCAAATCTTCATATTTACAGTTTAACAGCTGCAAAAAAGAAACCTCTAAAAGGCAGGAATCAAGTAGAGATATAGCAGAAAAAGAGTTGCATATTTAGAGTTGTACAAAGAGAATATCAAGTTTTCCCCTATGTTTTGCTTCAACTTTTATTCAGCATTTCCCCACCAACCATAAGATAGTGCTCTAATCACAAGTGGTTTATTGCTGATAAGAATCTACTTTTGTGAGAATATGTTTTAAGAGAGAGCAATTCAGGTCTTAGTTAAGTATGTCTCATAGGAGATGGATAAGTTATTTTGGTTGCTGTTTTATTTATCTAAGCTATAGATTAAAAAAAACAGTAGGAAATGTAGTGCCCCCAAAATTATTTCTACCATCAGCACTTTCTAAAGGAAGAAGTGATGCCTTTCGGTTTAAGACTTGCTAATTCTTCCAAAGAATGTTTTAAAAGATCTAAACAAATTAAATGTTGGATCAGAGATGCTAAATCTGCTTATCTCAGAATGAATCTGCTATGCTTGTTGAACAAAAGTGATTTCTCCATTGTTTCATAATGGAGAATCCCTTATTCTCCCACTTATAGTTATTTAGGCTGTTCTTAAGACTCCCACCCTGAGGAAAGGACAAGTCCTACTTTTCTTCTTAAATCCTTTTATTCCCATTTCCTGAATTCCGGGATGAATGGATGTTGGGATGGAGTGGGGGGGGGGGGCGGGGCGGAGAAGAAGATTTAATTTCTATATTCTCCCGAAAGACTGTCATTGCATGCTCCTGAGCACAAACAGAGCGCCCCGTCTTCATGCTAAATAGCCACCCCCAGCGATTTCTAAACAATAAACAGGCTTGAGCCCTTTTACGAAGGGAAGGGGGGGGGGGTGAAAAAGGAACCAGACTTTAAAGCAGAAAAAAGGAGAGGGGGGGGGGAACAAAACCGGAGTGGCTTCCAACAGCCTTCTTGGTCGGTGTGCAAACTTTTCCTATTCCTCTATTATTTCCTAGCGAGCCAGTTGCAAACCGAGGAGGGAATCTCCCTGGCCAAGTGTGAAATAAGGTAGGGCTGACAGAGAGGCGGGCAAGGGGCGATTAAGGTAAAAAAATTAATAATACTGGCGCAGGTAGTAGAGGAACTGGCTTCCCTTAAACCATGAAAGGCGCGGGGAGCAGAGGGAGATGACTAGTAGTAGCCACGACCTCGGAAGAATTAGAAAGGAAGGAAGGAAGGAAGGAAGGAAGGAAGGAAGGAAGGAAGGAAGGAAGGAAGGAAGGAAGGAAGGAAGGAAGGAAGGAAGGAAGGAAGGAAGGAAGGAAGGAAGAAAGAAAGAAAGAAAGAAAGAAAGAAAGAAAGAAAGAAAGAAAGAAAGAAAGAAAGAAAGAAAGAAAGAAAGAAAGAAAGAAAGAAAGAAAGAAAGAAAGAAAGAAAGAAAGAAAGAAAGAAAGAAAGAAAGAAAGAAGTGTTCTGGATTCTGCGACCCAAAGAGAGTGGGGGAACAATCCCGAGAAACCTAACTAGTTCCCCCGGCGTTTAACTCTCCTCAGGATCCGGTTCTAGGATCTCATCCCCCCCCCGCCCCCCCAAAACAAAAGCGCCCAAGATGGACTTACCCCGGTAACTGTTTCCGGGCTTGTAGAAATCCGGATCGCCTTCCACGCGGAGGCTAAATTCATTATATCCTTCCCTCCTCGTGCCTTGGGCTCGCAGGATCCGGCTGCAGTAGCCTTCGGATTTCGAGGCTCTCTCTAAGGTTTCGTCCGTCAACGAAGCCAATGTCACCAGCGGGAAAGTCCAGGCGAGCAACTGCAGGGCTCGGAAAGCAGCCGGAGAAAGCCGGCAACGTCCCATCCTGCGGGCGCCTCAAACAACTTCAAATAAAAGCCAAGGAAACGGCTGGGTTTCAGCTGCGGCTGCCGAAATCACAACGCGGACAGGTTGAAAGAGACGGCTGGGGGAAAGCCTGCCCCCCCCAACACACACACACAACCACCACCCCTTTCCTTTCCTTTCTCGGCTCGGGAGAAAGCGAAGCAAGCCACAAAAACTAACCCAACGCAGCCTTTTAATCAGTTGCAGCTCAAGGAGGCTTGCTTGCTTTCTCCTCTCCTTCTCCTCTCTCCTCCCCACCACCTCCCAAGCCTTGGGGAGAGAGCGCGGAAAAGGCTAAGGGATCCTTCTTTTTGACGCGGCTTTCTGCTGCTCGATCGGAAGGATCCGCTTAGCCTTGGCCAAAGGCAAAAAAGACGATGGGAGGAAAGGGAGAAGGGCTGATCTTGCCCAGCTGCGAAGTGAAGTGCGGTTTTCGTTTCGCAGACCTTGTCATTAGCAGCTCGCTGGTGTTTACTTAAAAGTCCGGCTCAGTTCGCGGGGGGTCGGCGAATAATAGCAGTGGGTGGTTTGGTGGCGGGGTACGGCGCTGTCGTCTCCAAGACGCGAGCGTGTGTGTGTGTGTGTGTGTGTGTGCGTGCGTGCGGGGTGTGTTTGTGTGTGTGTGCGGGCGCTTGGATCGAACGGCAGAGCCTCGGAATTAATCACCTACATTCCTGCCTCGGTCTATAGAAACTCTGGAGGAAAGAGCGAGCAGGAATGTTCTTATTGACCGCTCTCGTTCTCCCGGCCACCAGACACTGCAAACATTTGTTGCCGCCGATTTCTCGGAGCAAGTTGACCCCGAGAGAGTCACCCTCCGTGACATTAGCCCTCCCTTCTCCCCCCCACCCCCCGTTTCTAGGATCTGGCTGGCGTAAAGTTTCTGAAGAGCAAACTTTAATTGCCTCGAGAGAAAAAAACGGTGAGGGGGGGTGGAGATGCACTCCGAGAGGGCGTGCGGTAGTCTCTGCGCGCTTACGCGTTCACATGGAAGTCAATTCCATTGAAGGATTAAGGAGGCTTGCTGCAAATACACCTGGGACTATCGTAAATTGGAACTTTAAGCTCCGATCGCTGTGCCGTGACCCAGTCTCCAAGCGGGGTGGGTAGCCCACTCCAATGAAGCCCCTCTGGAACTGAACCATCACTTTCATAGTCTCCCTCTGGAAGAAAACACACAGACACTCACAAACGAGCATTCGTCAATAGTTTCTAAAAAAGAAGCACAACCCAGCATTCCTGCACAGGAAGAGAAGTATTCCAGACTTCCCTAGAGAGAGAGAGAGAAAAAAGGGTGAATATCGGTGATAGGAGATTCAGTTTTTAAGGGAACAGAAACTATAGTCTGCAGACCAGGCAGTCAAGTCTAAGGAGGTATAGTCTCCCTGGAACAAAAATCAAAGATGTAACTAAAATAATCAACCCCCTGAATTACCACCCTTTTCTTCTCCTACAAGTGGGGACCAATGACACAACAATGAATCTGAAAACAATAACAAGAGTTTAAAAACACCTAAGGAAGAAATTTAAGGAATTAGGAGCACAACTGGTGTTTTCAACTACACTTCCAACAAAAGGCCAACATCCAATGAGGGAACAAAGGATTTTAAGGATTTTAGAACTCAGGTTTCTAAATTTGGCTTAAAAACTGATGTCGTCAATAGAACTTGGGCTTCCTAGACTATGGCTTGCATTACCTAGATGAAGGACTACTGCCAAAGGTTGGAGTTCATCTCACAAGAACTGGAAACGCTATATTCAGAAAGGAACTCTTTGTTAGGGAACAAAAAGGATAAACATAAAGTATTAGTACATGAAGGCAGGTATGATATAATTGCCTTTACTAAAACTTGGTGGGATGAAACTCATGAGTGTAATGTACTGATAGAAACAAACAGATGTAGCAAAAGAGGAGGTGGAGTTGCATATTACAGGGCACCCAACCAAGCAGAAGAAATAGATGAACTCTTTGCTAATCAAATAACAAATATAGGAAACATACCACAACAGTAATTGGAGGCTTTAACTACCCTGATATCAACTGGGAGACAAATTCTGTAGAAAGTGGGAGATTGAACAGAACCAATTCAGCTGACAACTTTGTTATCCAAAAGGTAGAGGAGGGAACTAAAAGAAAAACTATGCTGGACCTAATTCTTACTAATAGAGAAGAAGTGATAGAGAGAGTTGAAATTGCCAGAATCTTGGGCAAGAGTGACCACATCATACTGGAATTCAATATAATGTAAGCACAAGCAATAGAATATAATCCAATCAGTTTCTTAAACTTTAAAAGAGCTGATTTTAACAAACTCAGACCCTAAGAAAAATCCCATGTATAAAAATTCTAAGGGGGGAAACAACTCAAGAAGCATGGGAAACACTAAAAAATATTATCATAAAAGCCCAGTCCAACACAATATCACTGAAAAAGAAAAACAAGAAATCCAAGAAGAAACAGCATGGTTGCACAGAAATCTCTCCGATAAACTGAAAGACAAAAAGGATAAGTACAAAAAAATGGTAAGAGGGACACATAACTAAAGCAGAATATCAGCAGATAGCCCGAATCTGCAAAGAAGTCAGGAAGACAAAGGCTCCAAATGAACAAAGACTTGCAACAAAAGTCAAAGATAATTAAAAAGTTCTTTCAGCATATAAATAACAAGGAAAAAAAATAAAGGAAACAGTCAGTCCACTAAAGAGAGAAGATGGCAAGGAAGTAACAGGCAGTAGAGAGAAAATAGAGTTGCTGAGTGCTTAACTCATTCTTTGCATCAGTCTTCATGCAAAGAGAAACTATAGCCCAACCTACCAAAAACATAGCTGTAAAAGATAGACTAGAAATAGAAACGAAAATAAGCAAGAAAATAGTAAGAGAATACTTGTCTGACTTTGATAAATATAAATCACTGGGACCTGATGGATAACATTCCAGAGTTCTGAAGGAGCTGGCAGATGTTACCTCAGAACCATTGTATCATATCTTTAAAAAATCTTGGAGCACCAAGGAACTACCAGAGGATTGAAAAAGAGCTGATGTGGTTCCCATCTTCAAAAAAAAAAAAAAAAAAAAGGGGGGGGGGGAACAGACCCAGCAAACTATAGACCAATCAGCATAACATTAATATTTGGGAAGAGATTGGAAAATATAATCAAAACAACAGATCTGTGAATATCTAGAAAATAAAGTTATAACTAGTAGCCAGCACGGGTTTATTAAAAACAGATCATGCCAAACCAAACTTATTTCATTCTTTGACAAAGTGACTAAATTAATAGACAAGCAAAATGCTGCAGACATATTATACTTAGATTTCAGTAAGGCATTCAACAAAGTAGACCACAACCTACTTCTTGGTAAACTAGAAAAATGTGGGATAGAAAACCTCACCAGCAGATGGATGTGTAACTGGCTAACAAACCATACTCAACGAGTAGTCCCTAATGGTACTACATCTACATGGAGTGAAGTAAATAGTGGGGTACCACAAGGTTCCATCTTAGGTCCAGTATTCTTCAATATCTTCATAAATTACTTAGATGAGGGAATAGAAGGGGAACTCATCAGATTTGCAGATGACACTAAGATGGCAGGAATAGCCAACACCCCAGAAAACAACCTCAGGAATCAAAACAATCTTGACAGACTTGAACAATGGGCCCTATCCAACAAAATGAAATTTAATGTGGAGAAAATCAAGGTTTTACACCTGGGCAGGAAAAATTAAGGTACAACTACAGATTAGGCAAACCCTGGCTCAAAAACAGTAACTGCGAGAGGGAGCTTGGAGTCCTAGTGGATGATAACTTGAATATGAGCAAGCAGTGTGCAGCAGCAGCCAAAAATGCTAATACAATCCTGAGTTGTATAAACAGAGGCATAGAATCAAAATCGCAAGAGGTATTAGTACCTCTTTATAAAGCCTTAGGAAGACCACTCCTGGTATACAGCATCCCAGTTTTGGTTACCAGATTACAAAAAGGATGTTGAGACTTTGGAAAAAGTGCAAAGAAGAACAACTAAGATGATTAAATGCCTGGAGACTAAAACATATGAAGAACAGTTGCAGGATTTGGGTTTGGCTACTCTAGAGAAAAAAAAGACTAAGGGGGGGATATAAGAGCTGTATTCCAGTATTTGAAAAGCTGCCACAAAGAAGAGGGGGTTAATTTATTTTCCAAAGCACCGGAGGGCAGAACAAGAAACAATGGATGGAAATTTATCAAGGAGAGAAGCAACATGGAATTGAGGAGAAACTTCCTAACAGTGAGGACAATTAACCAGTGGAACAACTTGTCTTCAGAAGTTGTGGGTGCTTCATCACTGGAGGTTTTTAAGAAGAGATTGAACACTCACTTGTCTGAAATGGTATAGGATCTCCTGCTTCAGCAGGGCTCTGGACTAGAAGACCTCCAATGTCCATTCCAGCTCTATTTTGATTCTGATTCTGAAAGAACTATGCCAAGCCTGAAGACTTGGGGGTGAAGAAATGAGGTCAGAGTAATTTTGTCTGTGTAGATAGTGAGCTGTGTTAGGATAAGATCTGGTAAAGTGTATCCCCCAGTTTCTTCTGACACAAAATGCACATGGTGTGATTGTTTGTGACAAGAGGCTGGATTGTGAACCGGGAATGATAAAAATAGCACACCTGGATGAAACACAGGTGAGCAGAAACATCGAACAGGATCATGTGTAAAGCACATTAAAAATTGGAGTTTCGACCATGTTGTCATGGCTGCCATCTTGCCTTTCTTTTACTATACCTTGTGGACACCCCTGCACAAACCAGTCCTGTTTATGTTCCTCAGCAAGTAGTACGGGTAGTCCTTGACTTACAACAGTTCATTTCGTGACCAAACTTACAATGGCACTGAAAAAAGTGAGTTATTTTTCAAACTTACTATCGTTGCCACATCCTTATGATGACGTGATCAAAATTAAGATGCTTGGTAATTGGTTCATATTTATGACGGTTGCAGTGTCCCTGGATCATGTGATCATCTTTTGTAACCTTCTGAACAGCAAAGTCAATGAGGAAGTCAGATTCACTTAACAACCGTGTTACTAACTTAACAGTTACAGCAGGGATGGGTTCTACTTACCTTTACTACCGGTTTGCAACAGGACTGCACGTGCATTCTTGCTTCGCGCACACGCTTCACATGCGCAGAAGCTTCCTGATGATGTCGGTGTCGGTGGGTGGAGCCTCCTGCTGGATTTACTATTGGTTCTTGTGAACCGGTCCGAAACTGGGGCAACCCACCACCGAACTGCAGTGATTCACTTAGCAACTGTGGCAAGAAAGGTCGTAAAATGAGGCAAAACACACTTAACGTCTTGCGTAGCAACAGAAATTTTGGGCTTAATTTTGGTCATAAGTTGGAGACTACCTGTATTAAGAAGTGTTTTATTTTCAATATTGGAGAGGCTATTTAGTTATTGAGACTAGCAGCCTCACTTTAAGAAAGAACTTTTCACCAACTATAGAAGGATGAGGGATTTCAAATACCACAGGGATCTTTTCACATAGTTTAAAAAGAACTGCTGTTGCTGCTGCAACACACATACACACACACATGCAAACACACACACACACACACACACACACACACACTCTTTTCCAATAAGTTTTTTTTAGATCAGGAACATTGGCAACCAGGAAGGCCACAGAGTGATTGAGGAAAGTATATCTAAGAAAGACAAGACTAGCACATCAAAAAAACGAGGTCAAAACCACCATTGTACCCTGTTTCTGAGAATGAGATAGAAAAATAAGAATACCTTTTGCAGGATGAACCTCTCAAGAAATCTGAGGTCACGTTTGGCGATAATATTATACCGCAAACATTAGAAAAGGGGATTTGATAAAAGGGAAGAACCGTACATAATGACCCGAAACAACATATGTGTTATAATCACGCACACACACACACACACACACACCACTATTTGTTTGAATGCTATATTCTTTTTCTGTTCAAAAAAAAAACATGGGAGGACAAAAAGTAATCACAAAAAAAAAAAAACCCTCCTTCCAACCCCTCTCCCGCAAAAATCTTGAAATATTAAAAAACCAGTCTCTTAATTGCTAACCATAAGTCACTTCAATTCATAATTAGGATGATGACGGTTTTCAAGAAACAAGCGGGGCTTTTCAATAAAATGTGTTTATGACAGAACAGTAGGGGTTTTGTATATAGCAGTATATTTCTCATACAATGTCAACTGGCGGTGGGGCTGTTAGTTAACCTGAATAAGCTATAGAGGGGGGGGGAGCAACAGAATGACAATAGTTTTCAAGCTATAATAACTCCATGAATTCGGAGGTTCCTTAATAAGATCAGAAAAACGTTCTGCCATTGTAGCTGAATGTTGGTTCTGTTCTCTTTAAGTGTGGCAACTCACCACATGCTGTTCTTTCAGCAGCAAAGAATAGTAATTGGGCAAACGGATTTGCTGGAATTTCCCCCTCTGTTCAGTTATTAATGGCCCTGACTGCCTCACAGTTTGGGCCTGGTAAATCAACCAGCCTGCTTAGATTGATTGAGACAAGACCGAGATGGCTCAGACTTGCTGGTGAAACTGAATCATGGTTTTTAGAAGTTAGTGATCAAACCTTGATAGGCTGGGCTTCCTGGA
Organism: Masticophis lateralis; assembly: GCA_030761175.1. Lineage (NCBI taxonomy): Eukaryota > Metazoa > Chordata > Lepidosauria > Squamata > Colubridae > Masticophis > Masticophis lateralis. Next base: position 261,488,316 of record JAUDYJ010000001.1, read on the forward strand.
GCTTACCTGTCAGAAAAGGAAAGACAGGTCTGACAGGCTGGTGCGGTCAAGTTTCTTAATTTTCCTCCTTTAGATCCCCAAGAAGTGTGTGCATGAATAAACATCAGGATATCTGGGAGAGATGAAAAAGAAGAAATTGTGGGTGTCTTTAACACTGAAAATACAGTCGTCCTGTCGGCTAAAAGCAGAACCCACTGCAGCAGAATTGACAGGAATGAACAGAGTCTCTGCTGATGGTCATTCTTCTTCCCTTGAAATGTTCATCAAGCTAGCCTATGAGACAACATTTTGTAGCAAAAAGCACACATTAGAAACATTTTTTTAAAAAAAGTTTGCTTCAGCACTCAAGGCCTCCTCAAGAATTAGTAAAATAGTTGCTACCAAACCCACTGCAGTTTTCCATATTTTCCTTTGTATTTGCGGCAACTGTTACACGGGCTTAATCTTTAGCAAACAATTATTGAGGCTTTTTGTGGTTAAAGGATAAAGTTGCATTTGAATTGAACTCAACTCTTGGCAATTATGTGAACGCTTTTCGTGCAGTGCAGTTTTCCTCATAATAATAGAGAAGCAGTAGACTGCTGTATTCTTCCTATATATTTTTTCCAATTTTCCAGTTTAGCTCTCACTTTTCCGGTTGAGTTTTCCTAGTGGTCACCAGTCCATTTTTTCAAGTAATCTAACAAAGCATAGCTTTTTTCCAGAGCAGCCATTGAATTAAGAGTTCCTTGTCCCTGGGCAAGAGGTTCCTGCCCAAAATTAATTCATGTCTGTGGCAGTCCTGAACCGGCCTCTAATTTGATAGCTTCTATTGCTGCAAAGCTTTAACAGTTTTTTATCTTTCTGCAACCAACATGACAGGTGATCATTGTATCCCTTTTATTATTATTATTACAGTTTACTAAACTGATTCAAAATAAAAATCTCATCCAATTTGTAAGAAGAAATATCCTTCTGGGTTTAGCTCCAAGTGGGGAAAAAGACACTTGAAACATGGAGACTGTTTGGAAAGATGGTTTAGTGGTGGACAGGATCACATGGTTTGAGTTCCTGAACAGAAAAGGGGCCGAGACGCAGTGAGTCCCTGGGTTTTATGCCCTCTCTGGCTTTGAACTTCCTGGGGCCCAAAAAGAATATCCTGATTGGTTGTCAGACTCCCAGGGGGTGGGGGTCTTAACTAGCCTTGCTGGCTGATGTAATCTTCCCAGGTGCCATGTGGTGAATTTCTGTTAGTAGATGGGTCCTATTGTGTTAGTTTCTGTTGCTAGATGGGTCCTATTGTGTTGCAGATGATGATCCATTGACAAAGATTGAGTTTCTGCCTCTGGCCCATTGACAACGGGTGGGGGCTGCTTCATCTTTAAAACATGCTTCTTCATTTCTCATCCAGGGAAACATAATATTCTGCCTTTTTAATATTTCCTAAAATATTTCATTCTTCTAAGAAAGGGGTGGGTGCTAACTTCCTACAAATTGATAAGAGATTACTCAAATCAAACTGAATGGATAAGCTGTTTTTGCAATAAGGTGTGACTGTCTCTTCTTTTTCTTCATTCTGAGTCATGGGAAGAATGCTGATTTACAAACTTAGCCTTAACCTATAAAATGTGCTTTAGGGAGTTACATCGTGATTTCAAAAGTCAAAAATATGAAAAGTTCAGAAAGATAGGCCTTTCAGCTGGGTTAGCTGCTTCAGCATAATGACGTCTGATTAGATGCTTTCTTACAAGAGAGAGGGGGAGAGAGAGGGGGAGGGAGGGAGAGAAAAGAGAAAAGAGAGTGTGTGTGTGTGAAAGAGAGAGATAAAAAACTGATCTGTCTCCTATATTAACCCTTATAAGAAATGATTGATGGTGGGTGTTTTATTACCCTATGTTCCTTCCAAAGCAGAGGTGGGTTTCAGCAGGTTCTGACCAGTTCTGGAGAACTGGTAGTGGAAATTTTGAGTAGTTCGGAGAACCGGTAGTAAAACTGCTGTCTGGCCCCATCCCCATCTATTCTCTGCCTCCCAGGTCCCATCTGTTCAGGAGGAAATGGGGATTTTGCAGGAATCTTCCCCTGGATTGGGGTGGGAATGGAGATTTTACAGTATCCTTCCCCTGCCATGCCCACCAAGCCACGCCCACAGAACTGGTAGTAAAAAAAATTTGAAACCTGCCACTGCTCCAAAGCTTTCATAAGGGACTGAGTCACAACTTGGGTTTCAGAGCAAGCTGGTCCCAGCATATCATACTGTATTAATAACAAATCTTCATCCTGTATGAGATCCTGATAGCATAACTTAATTACATTGTTGTCACTTCCAGCAGCAACCTGAGTAGAGCAACACATGGATCAATTTCAGGCTGGGTTTGTTCCGTACCAGTTCTATCTCGTCACATTTATAAATTTCAATAGCACCTTTAATCAGACCATAGCAGCTGAAGAGCTAGTAACCAATTATACAGCGCTGGGTCGTCAGTGAGTAGACAACCAAAAGACAAAGTCTTGCATTTTTTTTTTTTACATGAATGGCATTTTATACATCTGCTATCATTGATCCCTCTATGGGCATCTTTTGATGTAATTATCTCCAGTCTTGGGGAGTTGGGTTCTGTTTCAAAATTTCTCCATGGGCTAAGAAAAGGCAATGGTTCAAGGAAATGCCCAAAGGGGTTATGATGCCCAGTCAAGGAATGGAGGGTGAACAATTATCTGAAGGGAAGTGCATTTCCCAGGATTAATCTGTGTATTGGGATTAATGCAATTTAATTTACTATTAATTAAATGAAACCTAGGATGAATAACTGCAGATGGTAACCAAACGACTCAGTATGCTGACATTCCCAAAATCCTCACTGTGGAAAGTTTTAGGAAGATCGTTTTTTAAAAAAAGAAAAAAAATGGCAAATATGGTTTAACGTAAATAAGAATAAAGTGACACATACTGAGGCAAATAAATTGTATTAATTGGATGTGAAGTGCAGAAAAGAGATGTTGAAACTGTGCTGCATAGCTCATTAGAGCCATTCAGTGTGAGGCAAAAAGAAAAGGGCATGTTTTTTATGTTAGGAAACACTGATAAATCAATTTTATCTAAAAGCAATTTTAGAAAAGAGAGTCAGTTTAGTGTAGTGTTTAAACCATGGCTAAACCATGATTTCTAGTCTTTCCTAAATCATGAAACCAGCTGATGATGTTGGACTGTCCCTTTCTTTCAAACATAGGAAGAAGGTAATGGAAAACTATTTCTGCAAATGTTCTAAGAAAACCAGGGTTTATCAAGGCAGTCACTGGGAGTCAACACCAATTTGAAGACACCAAATAAAGAAATATATAAACAATAGATTCTACTTCTCTGAAATATTGTGTGCTATTCTGGTAAATTGATTTCAAAGCTGATACTGAGGCCACAAGTCTAGGTAGCCATGTATCTTTGACAGTGCATATGAAATAAGTAGTAAGAAAGGAAAAGCAATCCTACTCTTTTTTTAGAAAGACTTGCCATAGATGGCAAGAATGCATACTAGGTGATGAAGTAGCTAACCCTCCAGGATGGCTAATATATTTTCATTTACCAGTTCAATTTTAATACCAGATTGATCCATAGTTTTTTGCTAAGACATGATGATGTGGTTGACAATTATGCTATATTGTACCTATGCTTACGGGAAAGCAAGGTAGATATATTGAATAATCATTTTCTACCATGAACTCAATACCAATTCTTCTATATTATACTATGTTCTGAGTCATGTTGATGAAGAAGGCTTTAGAAGAATCTTCTGCCTGGATCTATGACCTCCATTACATTGTCCATAACTAGAATTTAGGAAGTATTTTTGACACAAGCATTCTGTTCTCCCTGAGATTCATTTATTTTAGTACCAGAACTAAAACAAACTAATTAGAATGAATTAATTTATTACACTCCATCATGCATACAGTAATACATGGAATATAAAAATATGATGTCCTGAGTGGATTGGACAACATCTGAAAAATTCTGATTTTTCATAACCTAGAATAAATAGTTACATTCAGTTCAGTGATAAGGAGCTACTGCGAGACCAAACACTGACCATGGATAATTTGGTTATCTAGGTCTGGGTAAACAAATTTCAAATTACAATTGCACAATGTATACTTAGCTAAAAAATGAATTAAATATGAATTCCTCTGAATGATGCTTGAATAAGAGGATTGGTGCTTTTGTAATTATTATTAAATTTGCTTCTTATCAGTCAGCCTGCCCGCCTGTCTTCATTCCTGCTTCTGCCTTGCTATCCCTTGTTTAAAAGCTGAATTGCCAGAAACATTCCTAGATGGGCAAAATACAGTATATCTTCTTAGAAGTGCATGTTTAACTTAGCAACTGATATAAATAAATTAACTTGCATTGCCTAGAGCCATGAAATGAGTAATTTTTGTAGTAGAGACATTACAGAATACTGGCAATGTCATTAGGCATAGCCATCCTTAGGGTTTTCTATTTGTTCTACCAATTAGAGTTTGTTTGCCTAAAGTGGCTGCCTTGATACATGAGCCTAAAACACATGCAAACTAATAAATTTACCATGAATTGCTAGATTTAATAGAGAACTGGTGTTTAAAGGCCATGGCACTGCTTTTCTCATGCCTGTATTTCATTAGGATGCAAAACAGTTCCTGTGCTATCAGACAGACCAATGCTTTATAGAGAAATCACTCCATACTTTTGGGGTGGATGCAATTATGTGGGTGTAGCTTTTTATTTGCTTTGCTTTTGTTTGTTCTTTTTAAAATAATAGCCTGACATACAGGTGAAGCTGGTTTTGGCATGGCATATTTATAAGATCGTGGCATATTCATTTGCTACATTTTTAAGTCAAACGGAAAGATGCTAAACTCAGAAATTTTGCTCTGCAATTGAGATTACTTCAGAAAAGCAGAAAGACCTTATACATCTATGACTAAGGAGAATAAACAAACAGATTGTTCTTTAAGATAAATTCATACATTGTTTTACCAGCTTAGCTGAAAAAGTGAGTGAGTGTATTAATATTAAATGATCATTCTGATACTAAAAAGCTTTGATGGACTCCTGACTCTCTGATCTTACCATTGGTTTGTCTGCCATGAATGTGATTGTATGATCTTTTCATTCAACGTAACACATTTGCTTTCTAGTATGAAGCAAATAGAAAACAAATGCACTGCTGACATTTAGACAAGTCAACATCTTTGGATCAGCTGTTTATGCTTTTTGTAGCAGTGGGATGAATACTGCTGGGAATACCCTAGTCCTTGAAGATGTTTATAATGACAAGAGGATGATGGCAAAAATCTTTACCATATTTCTACATAGTCATGAAGAAATTGAGTTCCAGGTTTTTCCCATGGTTGTTTAGAAAATTTCTTAGTATGGTCTTTCAATTCTAGATGCCTTTGAATAAGACTCTTCATTAGTATTCAAGCATTTCTGGATTCCAAGTCTTTTGAAAGAGACATTGTAACCAGTGGTGGGATTCAAATAATTTAACAACCAGTTCTCTGCTCTATAGACTGACTGGGTGGCCAAGGCCAGGGGGTGTGACAGACAGCACTCGGGCTCCTGCACCCCCCTGGGGGCACAAACAGCCCATGGGGGAACACACCACCCCACTGCACTCCATTTTGGGCCTAGGATAGTGGTGGGTTGCCCCCGGTTCACACTGGTTCGCAAGAACAGGTAGTAAAAATTTATAGTAGTTCGGAGAACTGGTAATAACATTGACTGGCCACGACCCCAAACCGGTCCCCAGCTCATTCGCTTACCCTGCCCACTTCATCAGAGGCTTTTTTTTTTTTTACTTTTAAAAGCATTTTTTCTGCAACCACTTTGGCCAAAAAAATGCTTTTAAAAGTAAAAAAAAAAAAGCCTCTGATAATTGCACGGCTCAGCTGGGATCGTTAGAGGCTTTTAAAAGCATTTTTTTCTGCAACCTCTTATGGTTGTAGAAAAAATGCTTTTAGAAGTAAAAAAAAATGTTGGCCACGCCCACACAGTCACATTACGCCCCACACACACACACACACCAAGCCATGCCCACAAAATAAGCCATGCCCACAGAATCTGTAGTAAAAATTTTTAGAACCCACTCCTGGCCTAGGAGTACTCCCTCAAGGCTCCTGGGTGAGAAAATGGGCTGCAGGGGAGGGCATGCCACACCCCCGTGCCCCAGTTTGGGCCTAGTAGGCCTCCCTGCACTTACCTGGGAGCCAAAATGGGGCACTTGGGAACTCCTGGAAGGGGAGGGGCCAGCCAGCAATTTAACTACCAGTTCTCCCAAACTGGCCCAGACCAGCTAAATCCCACCACTGTTTGTAGCTGTAATGAAATAGAGAATTAGATTGTAGACTTCTTTCCAATGTTTGCGATCAAATACATTTCAGGAGTTTTTCACTAGTGAATTGATACTTCCTAGTATTTCTTTGGTGATCAGCACAACTTTAACGGTGGGGCAAAAAGAGACAAGAATGCTTAGCATTTTGCATTTGCAAAGGGACTTAATGTAGAATTAGAGAACCCAGCCAGGATAATCTGTGGAGATTGTCAACCAGCTTCACAATGGCGGATGTGATTGGATGATAAAAAACCTGTCCTTTTTTAATCTGTGTTGCATGTACTGCTTGCAGTAAAACCTGGGTGGTCACATCCATCGTTTTGAAGCCAGTTACCATTGTTGCAGTTGCTCTTAGACCAAGCATTTGTCCCATATATAAGTATTTACTTAATCCAACTCTATCATCCTCCTGATTTTGCTGGTATCTCCTATGCCAGTGATGGCTAACCTTTTTGCCGTTGCATGCCAAAAGTGGGGGGAGAGCGGGGGGGTCATGCACATGCGTGCCCACACCCATAATTCAATGTACCCCTCTGTGTGTGCGCGCATGACCCCCCTGCACTCCCGCCTGCTTTTGGCATGCAATGGCACAGTGGGCCCCTTAGGTCCATTTTTCGCCCTCCCCAGGCTCCAGAGGCTTTCTTGAAGCCTTGGGAGGGAGAAAATGGCCTTCCCCATCTCCCCAGAGGCCCTCCAGAGGCCAGAAATGGCCAGTTTGATGGCTTCCAGTGGGACCTGAGCTGAGCTAAGGCAACGCTCACATGCCTACCAATATGGCTCCGTGTGCCACTTGTGGCATGCATGCCATAGGTTTACCATCACTGTCCTAAGTGGTCAAGTGTGAAAATTAATACCGTATTTTCCGGTGTATAAGACGACTGGGCATATAAGATGACCCCCGACTTTTCCTGTTAAAATATAGGGTTTGGGCTATACCCCTCTTCCAAGGCACACCAAATAAAAATTAAAAAACATTAACTGGCTCACCCACAATGTAAAAGCAGCTGTGCTAGACCCAAAATGGCCCCTGCAACAAGCAGGAACGTCACACAGTCCCAAATGCCCCAAAACCCAACTTTCACACTTTACACACACAAAATTCCACATACAGTTTTGTGAGATTTTGTGTGTTTGTGTAGTTAGAGTGAAACACTACAGAAACACACTAAATCTCAGAAAGCTGCACAAATATTATTTTATTTTATTTTATTTTATTTTTATTTTTATTTTTATATGAAAGCTAAATGTAAAACTTCCTAAACTTTAAATGGCTAGGTCTAAAAAAGAACAACTAAAAAAAACCCCAATTAACTATTTTTTTAAAGCTCCCAAAGGAGAAAAATCCTTACCCAATAGAACAGGGGTTTCCAGCCTTGGCAACCTTAAGACTTGTAGACTTCGTCTCCCAGAATTCCTCAGCCAGCTTTGCTTTGCTGGCTGAGGAATTCTGAGAGTTGAAGTCCACAACTCCCTGCCTGCTCGATTGCAGGCAGGGAGATTCAGTTGCTTGCTGATGCAATGGATTGCAGGCAAATGAAGCAAGGCAAGTGTTGCGACTAGTAGCTAAGGTAAGCAAGCGGGGGGGGGGGGGGATTTTTGCTACAGATTACCAAAAATGGTCAGAGCTTGGATTGCCAGAGCCATTTAAAAGGGAAAAACTTTTTTCCTTTTACATAGCTCTGGCGATCCAAGCTGAGTTGCCTGATTAACAGGCAACTCAGCTGGGATGGTCAGAGCTTGGCTCGTCAGCCATTTAAGGCTTGTCAGAGCCTTTCGGGCTGGTCTGCCTGGTTACAGGAGAACGACACCCGGCGTATAAGACAACCCCCGACTTTTGAGAAGATTTTAATGTGTTAGAAAGTCGTCTTATACACCGGAAAATACAGTACATGTTTTTAAAATCCTGATTCCCAATCCAAATAAAGATGGGCTTTTGCAAGGATAAGGACAGAAAATAGGGGCAACTGGAATACTTAGCTCCAGACTCTTAAAAACTTGCCTGGTTGTGTAAGAAAATGATAAGTAAATAACTTCATGCAATTTCACAATTGGAGTGTGGCACTATTGTAATCAAAGGCTCTGTTTCCCCAATGTGCATATCCATGTCAAATCTGCTTATTGTAAGAAATCATTCTTTGGGGAATAGATGTTCCTCACCTCCTCTCTCTTGGGGTGATATCCTGCCCATCCTGAATTTCTGCACCAAGAGACTCTTGACAAATATTCCTTAAGTCACATAAAGATATTTGGGAGCAGTAATGGGTTGCCCCCGGTTCGCACTGTTTCTATAGAACTGGTAGTAAAACCAGCGGGAGGCTCCGCCCACTGACCCTGACATCATCAGAACACTTCTGCACATGCACACGGCCCCGTTGCGAACTGGTAATAAAGATAAATAGAACCCACCCCTGTTTGGGAGGTGTATTTGGGACTACCCAGCCTTAAAATTGTGGTCTGCATTGGAGAGGCTTCTCTTCTTAGACATTCTTCTCAGCAATTTTTCTTGGAGAACATGGAGGAATATACTGGGTTTAAGCGTTCTACAATATGACTCATCAGAAAAGTTAATTTAACACTGTGCATGATTGGGTCTATTTGAGGTTAAATTTAACCTCCCAGAGGTTATCAATCAATTAACCTTTGTTTAATTAAGATTGGGGGAACAGGGACAAAGAATGATTGCATTCAGTAATGTAGTTTTGTAGAAGAGACATAATAATAGTGTTAGAATCCTAACACATCAGACTCTGTGCCAGCAGTATATGAGTTAAAAACCTCTAGTAATGTATGAATTAAAAGCCATCTTATGCTTTAAATTGGCCAAAAATTCTCTAGGCAAAAAAAAAAAAAAAGGCTTCTTCTACTGTATGTTTTTACTTATAGTGAAATTTGCAGGTTCACTTCTGTGAAATCCTGTTGCCTCCCAATTAAAACTCAGATAAACTCATTGTTTTCAACATTTATCACAAGTGCAGCTGATGGAAATTTAACAAACTTACTGCTGATTCACAAAGTAGAAGCTAATTCTTCATTCAGTTGCTTCTTACTGTAGTTAATATATTTTGGGTATAAGCACAGCCGAAAGGTTCCATTTTTGGATCAACAAAAATAAAAACTATATTGAATAAAATGTGTACAGTTCTAGTTTACTAGCCTGGTCTGCTCTCTGAGGGTTTTTGTTTTGCTTTGTTTGGAGAACATTAGTTGCATAAAGGCCAATAAAATAGTTGAAATTGTTAATATAATCACTTGCATAAGATTAGTCTTTTTCAATAGCTTTCTCCAATATAGTCAGAAGTATTCGGAATAGGGCTGTAATAGCTGGACTAAAAATATCCTGGCATCTGAATCTTGTGACTCATATAAAGTAGCCATAACTGAACCTTCAATCACTTGTACACTCTGAAGTTCACCTACCCCAAGTTGAGCATAGGATCTTTGTGTTCAAATTTGAACTTTCCTCTTCTGAATTCCTCTTCAGGACCTTGTGGAGCTGTCTCTTGGTCTGGTGAATTAAGCTCATCTTCAAATGACAAGTGCTTTCGTGAGACATATGACAGGTGGCTTTCCTCCACAAAAGGCAATGCACGTGCAGTTTTTCAGACTACTGAAAATACTCAAGAGACAACTATTATTGCTATTTTATAGCATGGTTATGTACATGTTTAATAAACAAAGAAACTGAAATGTTGACTGCTGTCGATCATTTATTCATTTAAGGTTGTTAAACAGACCCTAAATGAATAAAGGCTTACAAAAAAAAAAAATCAAACTGTATTTCTATGGGATTAATACATGCATAGATAAATTATGAAAAGTTTGGATGCAATAGCTTAAATTGTGTTTTCCAACTCATATACCTAATTATTATCCCCATGTTTGTGATGTGCTCAGTCTTCAAATAGATACCATATGGAAGTGATCAATAGACTTTTTTTGTTCCTTTAACTGTTTAATTCTCCTTGCTACACAGCCATAAAAACATGGTCCTCTTGTTAATTATTTTAAAAAGTCACCTTTCAGTTGAGCCTATGAAATAGATTCCTCTCACAGAAATCATAATTATAATTGTGTTTGTTTTCTAACATCTGTTTGAAGACTGATTGAATATGCAACAATTTGAATACCAGATCGTTTATAATTAAGCTGCGCAATCAATATCAATCTGACTCACTAGCATCTAAATTAACGACTTTCTTGCCTCTACTCTTTGCCTTTAACAGCAGCCAGTCGTACAGATTTTAATTAGATAAAAAAAAAATTCCTTCACTTCCATGCCTTGCCAAGACATGCTACTTTGCTAAATTTCTGGGAAGATTACAGTCAGAAAACCGATAAGAGTAAACTTGGATTTAGGAAAATGAGAATACATGCCACTTTTACTGGCAAAAGAATTCTTCCATAGGTAGGGTGAAGAATAACCTCTATCTGTTTAGGATCTCACAAAATGTCTGGCATTTTCATTTGCATGTAGGGGCTCTGCAAGCAAAAGACTGAGATATATATTCACACTTGAACATGTTCAGTGAAGAGAAACTTAGTGGGGTGATTGTTTCCATAGTTGTACTGGTTTTACTGTTAAAATATTTTTTATTACGTTCAACCAGAATATGGTTTTATAATATAATCTATTATTCTACACTCAGCTTTCTGGGATGATAAAGAACAGGTCCTGGTTTTCTTTGCATACCTGAAGCACACATGAAAGCCAGCTGGATGACTTGAATCAAGTCACTCTGTCTCAGTCCAATTCACCTCATAGATTTGTTGTTGTGAGCAAAATAGGAGGAAGAAGAGATTAGATTTGGATGTTTGGCTTTAATTTATGACTGTAAACTGCCCAGAGAGTTACCCTACGGTAAGATCAGCAACCAATAAATTTTATAAATAAATAAAGCCATGCCTATCCCCTTCAACTATCCTCTTCTCAGGACCAAACATTCTCAGTTTCTTTCATTTTTCTTCAAAAGACTTATGGTATTTTCTGGTCTCCCCAGATACCATACTCTGAACTTGTTTCTGAGTCCTTTTGAAAGTGACCAAAACTGGAGACAATACTCAAGTTGGGACCTGACCAACACAGACAAAACTGGAAGTGTTACTTGCCATAATTTGGAAACTGTACTCTTGTTGATGCACTCCTAAAACCACAATTGTCTCTTTTGAAAGCCATATCATGCTGCTGAATCACATTCAGTTTGTATTCAACTGTTATTCCAAATGCCGTTGCCAAGCCAAATACCCTCCATTTTGCACATGTATTTTCTTTCTGTTTCCTTAGTTAATAACTTTGCTTTGTTAATAACTTAACATTTGTTTTGTTAAAATTATTTTCAGTCCAGTTTTCTTACCAATCAATATTGTTTTGAATGTTATTTCTCTCTTCTAGAGTATTAACTCTCTTATCCATTTCTGTGTCTCCTTCAATTTTGAAAAGCTCTCTCTCAACACCTATTCAAGTCATAACAAACAATATAAACCTTGTGGAACCTCAATATTTCTCTCTAATGTTACGAGGAGTCATTGATAAGCAACGCTTGAGTAGTATTTTTAAGCCAGCTATGGAATTACTTAATTCTTCTACATTCTATTATTTACCTCACTAATCAGAATGTCTTGAGGTCCTTCATAAAGCCTTTGCTGAAATATCAATATGTGTATCATGTTCCAGTAATGTACTTAAGTAGTTACCCAATCAAAAAAAAAAAAAAAGAGGTAAAATTAGTCTGGCAAAGCTTATTCTGTTAAATTTATGCTGACTTCTGGCAAGCCTCCTACTATGATTACAATAGTAGAATCTATAAGTATTCTCTTGCCAGTTTTCTAAATGCTTGAAGAAGAATCATATTACATCTTATTCACAGTATAGAATAATCTGCTGACTATAATAATAACCAGACTTTTGAGTTGCAAATGAAATAAGACATTCTTTTATGAAAATCAATTCTTGCATAAATTTGTCTTCTGCTGATGTAGAGCAAAGTCACTTTTTTTATTGCACAAAGAGATAGCAAGAGCAATAAAATGAAAGGACTGTTTTATTAGGACCAAATGTTCCAGACATGTTTTTGGAATATGCAGCTACTTCTGCCCAAAAATGTCACTCCTGCCTTAAAAACAAACTATTTGGGATTTTATAATTTAAACTAATGAAGGATCAGCATGCCAAAAGGAGCATTACATAAGGGTACATTTCAATGTAGAAAAAAAAAAATCTTAAAAAACATTGTTTAAACTAATCAGCCCCAGTCTACAGCCTTCTTTTAAAACTCCCACTAAACTAAAAGGGCAACACATGATCTTGTCTTAGTAATTAAAAATTAAAAATCCAGAAACTGAGCAAAGGAGAAGAAATGAAAGATTCAGCCATCTGTGTAGCTTTTTGCATGAACTGTATGAAAATCAAGGAAGATGGAAAGAGGAAGGAGGTAAAAATATTGATGCATCCGTTGAACAAGGAGGTTCCCTGAGTGGATGGATCCATAATAAATTTCTGACCATTATCCTTTAGGGAGATTTCAGTCTATGTGAAATAGATAACGTTAGTAGCACTTGTTAATGATTTTAAAGGTTAAGGACTATACTATTAATGTATACCTTACTTATTTCTGTCACAATGAAAGATGATTATTACTTAGACCCTAAAAACTGCTTTGTTCTATTTTGAATCTTTTACCAATGAAATTAATACAACACTATATCTACTCACTGGTACCATTATGAACCAAGAAATAATGAAACCTCAGTTTATGCAATGAATGTCCTGTGCAGTAGACCAAATTCCACTGTGATTTACATCATGTTCCTAGAGCTGTCATTCTGCAAATGAGGTAAATTTGCACAACTGATGTAATTTAAATGTTGACACCATCAAGCAAATGGTCTAATTATAGTGATGATGTAATCTCCATTTATCAAAAAAATTCAAGGATAATAAGTATTGATCTCCTGCAAGTCCATAAAAACAAGACTTCATTGTATACTGATTTTTTCAAATAAAGAATGTTTTTTTTAAAAAAAATTCTCTGTTCAAAATTAGAAAGTGTGTATGTATTCACATTTCAATCTGTATTTTATCCAACCAGATTACATAATACCCATACAAAAGAAATAGATAAAATTATTCATAATTCTTATTCATATCATAAAAAATCAGGATAGCAAAGAGAAACTATTCTGAAAAGCTGAGGAATCAGTTCTCATCTAATGAACCAGAAAATGTGTGGAAAAGATTGAAAAATATCATTGGCCACAACAGATCTCCCTTCTTTATTGAAGAGAATTGTCAACTGGGGGATGACCTGAACGTGGTCTACTGTAGGTGTGAGTGGAAATCACTGTCAACTTTCACAACTTTCCCCACCTCAGATATACCACAGCAGCCAAATCTCCTACACCTATTTTCCTCTGAGTCCCCCACCAATGGCGATCTTAGAAAAAGATGTGTAAGGCCTAAGTCATAGACAAAAGACTGGAAAAGCACCAGGTCCAGATAGAGTTACTTTTTCTTGCTTGAAAACCAATGCTGAGCAATTGGCCCCCATCTTCACTTGCTTCTTTAATAAATCACTGAAGATGTGCTATTTCCCTTCCTGCTTCAAATGCTCTACTATCGTCCCAGTTTCCAAGAAACCTTCAATGAGGGAGCTTAATGTCTTTAAACCGGTCACATTGACATCTGTAGTTACAGGAATCTTTGAATGGTTAGGACTGGCTCACCTGAAAATCATCATGAATCCACTATTAGACCCCTTGCACAAGTCCTATTTGTAGACTTCTGCTTGGTATTCAATACCATCATTCCAGAAACTCTTCACTCTAAGATAGCTGTGCCTATCCATATTTGTAGGTGGATTACTAGCTTTTTGATAGACAAGAAGCAACAATTGATGTTAGAGAAACTCACATTGAGCACCCAGACAATTAGCACAGGTGTGCTTCAGGGCTGTGTGCTCTTTTTATTGCTCTTCTCTTCTATACCAATGACTGCATCTCCAAGGATCCTTCTGTTAAAGTGCTGAAGTTTGCAGATAATACAACAATCATTGGTCTCATTCGAGATGATGAAGAATCTGCATCTAGGTGGGAGGTTGAACAACTGGCACTGAGGTGTAACCAGAACAATCTGGAACTGAACATGCGTAAAACTTTAGAGATGAGAGGGGATTTTAGGAGGAACCCTTCTATTCTCCCACCTCTTATTGTATTCAATAGCACAGTATCAGCAGTAGGATTCTTCAGGTTTTGGGGTTCTATAATCTCCCAGGATTTGAAATGGTCACCTAACATTAGGGCCATCATCAAAAAAGCACAACAAAGAATGTCCTTCCTGTGTCAATGTTAGAAGTTCAGACTGCCCTATGAGTTGCTGATGCAATTATATAGAAGAATTATTGAGTCTGTCATTTGTACATCTATAACTGTCTGGTTTGGCATAGTAACTAAACAGGACAGATACAGACTCCAACTGATAGGACTGCAGAAAAACAATTGCAACCACTCTGCCTTCCATAGAATATCTGTATATTGTGCAGGTCAAAGAAGGGCTGAGAAAATAATTATAGAAACCACACAGCCATTCCTTCCTTTGTTCATCTTTTTGTTGTTTAATGGCAAAAGACAACAACCAATAAACATATATTATTAAAAAGCCAGTTTGGTCTAGTGATTAAGGTATTAGCCTAGAAAACGGGAGATCGTGAAGTCAAGTCCCGCCTTAGCCATGAAAACCATTTAGGTGATTTTGGGTAAGTCACTATCTCTCACCTCACCTCACTGGGTTATTGTTGTTGTGGGAAAAATAAGAGGAGGAAGGTATTGAATATGTTTGTCACCTTGAGTTATTTGTAGAAATAATAACGGTGGGATACAAATGAATACAAATTGAAAAAAGCAACCCTGAAATAATGAAATACTGCATGAAAAGTTTGTATTTGTATGAATTTGTAAAGGCCCTTTACCATCTGAAAACTGCCTCTTTTGTTCTGGCTATCCTTTTGGGGTAAGGGGGCAAATTCATTTTGGAGAAAGAGAATCAAAAGACTGCCATTTTGCTTGATGAGGGAACTGAAGTTGCTGAAGCACATTCTGAATTCTGAGAAAATCAGAGTAACAGCTGCCATTTAAAATAAATTGCTGCCTTTTCTGCTGCAAACAGGCAGCTGCCATTATAGAAGCCTAAAACTTTAAAAAAAATCATGCCTTTCCAAATTACTTGGAAATAGCAGCTGTTTTATTCCAGGGTACAGAGTTATCTAATCCTCTAGAGATGGGGCAGTGATTGTATCAGATTGGCTAAATAGCTAGATGTTTATTTCTAGATGTAACTACATGCATAAAATCTTGGTTATGAGGAAACATCCTTTTTAAACATAAAAATAATGATTTCTCATAACAAAGAGTTTTGTTTTTGTTTTAAACATAGCTCACATTTTTAAATGCCACTATTTTGGGAGATGAAAGGAAAGATAGTTATAGTGGAATCGACATAGAGTTTTTGCAAGAGTTCAGAAACAGAATAAGATCTTTGCAATCTCATAACGTTTGCTCTGTTTGAGAAAGGTGGAGGCTGGTTATTCAACACCAGCTGAATCCAAATGAAAATGATGTTTTCTTTTGTAGAGATGAGGGTCTGTTCATTTTTCCAATGAAGAATGTACCTACTGGGCATCGGCAGGGCAGACAAGTGAAGAAACACACAGCACAATGCCATGATGCCATCACAGCACGTATACAGGCAGTGGTGGGATTCAGCCAGTTCACACTGGTTCAGGCAAACTGGTTGTTAAATTACCAACCCCCCAGTACTAAAGTGGATCCTGGGCACTGCCCTGCCCTGCGATGGAGAAATGGGCAATGGAATGTCTGGTGTGAGGGTAGGAGAAGATCATTTTCCCTCTTTCATCTCCTCCTCCTTTCCTCCTGCAAGCCACTACATTGCCTGTTTCTCCATTGCAGCGCAGTGCCCAGGATCCACTTTGATAACAGGGGGTGTAATTTAACAACCAGTTCACCCAGGGTCAGGTTGGCCATCGTGGGAGGCTCGTCCCACATGTGCAGCAGAGCTGGAGGATGGGGATCGGCCACACCTGACCCTGGATGAACCAGTTGTTAAATTATTTGAATCCCACCACTGTATACATGTGATGCCACCATGCAAGTCACTTGCAAAGTGACATAACTTAACATACACCTTTCAGTACCATGACACAATGGCATAATGATTATGCCATAATCATAGTTAAGTAATGATGCTTCTGCTTGAGTTTCACTTGCCTAGTATTATAATGATTTAATATATCTATTGATGCAAAGGATCACTTGGGAGCTTCACAGTTACCCCTCATACTGTAACAGTTACTTAATTTCTTTCTCACTATTTGGTTAGAATGAGGGGGTAAAGTTGGTAGGGTAGTATTTTCTTTTTGTTGTTGTTGTGAAACAAATAAAATGGGGTGGGGATTTCTGTTCTCAAAGGACAATGTAGCTTGAGATACGACCCTGGTTGAAACCCTATCTTTATACTCGTTCTGATCATTTCACCATTGACAAAAGTGAAGGTAACCTTTTGGCTGCTTTTCGGGATTGAGGAGTAGAAACAGTGATAGGGTTGAAGTATCTTAAGTGGGATTTTCTCCTAGTTAAACATATTGAAGTATCTATGAAATAATTTGGAGAAGTGAGAAGCCAGACAGTGAAATTATTTTTGCTCAGAATTCATGGAGTGCATGTTTTAATAGTGAATCATTTCCCCCAAAACCTAATTCAAATTAATTTCTATTAAACTCTGTCATCTAATTCCACATGAAGTGGATGGATGGTTGAATTAATCAAATAATACGACTAAACTGAGTAATATTTCCACCTAAATTGTGAGAAGCATCAGCTAGCAAAACTGATTCCTTTACCTTCCCCATCACTGCCCATATTTCTACCAAACCTACTGTAGTTCAGTGGGGGCAATAGCAGAAAGAAAGAAAAATTAGAGGGAAGCACCTGGTATATGTTCACATGAAGAAGGGAGCAGTACAAACTTATAACTGGATTTTTTTTTCTTGAAAATCTTGCACTGGAAGTATTACTTGCTGGCTCCTCATCCGTGTTCCTGTGCACACACACATGCTGGTCAGCTGCCCTTCGTGCATACAGGATCGTTGAAGCCCGGAAGAGCAGTGTTCCATCGCGCATATGTGAGCTGGCACCTTAACGTCCAGGTTTATGTCGCATGCATGCCCGACAGCCAGCTGTTCATTGGGCGCGCATCTGTGCTGGAAACCAGATGTTTTGGTGCCGGTTCATGCATGTGTGATGGAATGCAACTTTTCTGGGTTTTGGCACTCCTGCATGCACAAAGGCCAGCGAGGCTGTGCAGTCCAGGTGGGATGGTTTTGCATGCCATTTCTGGCACACAGGCTGGCACACAGTGATGTAAAAGATCAGCCATCACTACCCTGTACCATTTCAGACAAATCTCCATCCCTCTCTTTCACTCCCTCCTTCCTTCCTTCCTTCCTTCCTTCCTTCCTTCCTTCCTTCCTTCCTTCCTTCCTTCCTTCCTTCCTTCCACAGGGACTCCTTGACTCTGAAGTCTCGAGCCACCTTGAGTCTTCAGAGAAAGGCAGCATACAAGTTGAACAAATAAATAAAGTTGAACAAATAAACTCCTAAGCAGCAAAAAATCCCCCAAATTTCATTCCCTCAGGAGTAAAGTGTCCCAGCAGTCTGTAATTTATCCTACTTGAGGTACTTCTGGTAAAAAAAAGTTTTGCCCTATGAAGCAGCATTTCACTCAATTGAAGGTAACAATTAACAAAATAATTTTACTAGTATATAAATTAGCAGTCATGTTTAAACAACCAAAATTATTATGCCCATATTTTCACTGAGGTTCTTGATTTTTATTACTAGAATTTGCAGATCCTTTGTATTTTCAAGCCATTACACTGTGTTCACAATTATTAGGCAAATTGTATTTTTGAGGCTTAATATTATTATTGAACAACTACAGTGCTCTCAGTAAATCCAAAACGTTAATAGACCTGAATATGTAAGAAAGTAAAAGTGAGGATTTGGCTTTCGTAGGAGAATATCTATGTGGGCACAATTATTGGGTAACTATTAGTGTGCAGAATTGGTATGCAACTAAATGAAAAGCAAAAATTTCCCCATCTCACACATTTATTTTCCTCTGTTAAAGTGAGAATAATAAACAGACAACTCAAAATATGCAAATAAACATTTTTGACATTTCAAAAAAAAAATCAGTGACCAATGAAGCCACCCTTCTTTTCAATAATAATCAGTTCATGAAATCTATCAGTTTCTTGATCTATTGACGATCAACATTTTGTGCCGCAGCAACCACAGCCTGCCAGATACTATTTAGAGAAGTGTACTGTTTTCCTTCACTATAAATCTCCCCTTTAAGAAAGGCCCACAAGTTCTCAATAAGGTTTAGGTCAGGTGAAGAAGGAGGCCACCATGTCATTATACTTTCATCTTTAAGGCCTTTACTGGCTAGCCACACTGTGGAGTAATTTGATGCATGCAATGGACATTGTCCTGCATAAAAATCGTGGTCTTCCTGAAAGATGCAGACTTTTTCCTGTACCACTGCTTTTAAAAAGTGTCTTCTAAAACTGGCAATAGGTTTGGGAGTTAATTCTGAGTCCATCTTCAACCCAAAAAGGTCCAACTAGCTCATCTTTAGTAATTCCAGCCCATACCAGTACTCCACCTCCACCTTGTTGGTGTCTGCATCGAAGTGGAGCTCTGTGCCCATTGCTGATCCAGCCATGGGCCCATCCATTTGTTCCGTCAAGAGTCACTCTCATATCATCAGTCCATAACACCTTTGAAAAATCTGTCTTCAGATATTTCTTTGCCCAGTCTTGCCGTTTCAACTTATGTGTCTTGTTCAGTGGTAGTCAGGTTTTAGCCTTTCTTACCTTGGCTATGTCTCTTAGCTCTGAATAACTTGTATTACTGAACACTCCAGGAAGTTTGCAGTTCTGGAATATGACAGCACTGGAGGATAATGGGTTCCTGGTAACTTCACTTAATGCAACATCTTCTTTATTTATTGATTAGCCCTTTGGCCATATCAAAGTGCAGAGCTCCTAAAACAATTGTTACAAAAATTTGGTAGAAACAATTTAAAATGAAATTGGGATAGGAATAAATCACGATTTAAAATGTGTTCATTTTATATTTCATTTAAAATGAAATTAGAGTAAAATACAATCTAGAATGAAATCAGAATAGAATATAATATTTTGAGACACAAATTAAATATGATTAAGATTATATTGCAATGTCACCCCTGCGTCTACTCAATTAATCTTAAAACTGCTATTAGAATTACATTATTAAGTCAAATGCTCTTTCCTGCAATCTACCCCATTCTGCTGCACCAACTTCATCCTTTTTTCCATCAATTTTATAGCAAATTTGGGAATCCATTTCACCATCTGCAAGTTAGAACCTAACAAACAATGTTGCAAGAAACGCTCTTTAGACTTAGGGGTGCTGGCGTAAAAGATCCTGTCCAGCTGATGTTCCCTCAAATCTGAGTACAGGGGGCAGTCAAAAATTACTTGGGACGTTGTTTCAACTTCCCCCTTCACACATAAACAGACTCTTTCACTAGCAGGGATACCCCTATACCTACCCCAAAGCATGTTTGTTTGAAGTTGGTCTAATCTCAATTTGGTAAAAAATCTCCTTATGACAGGAAACAAAGGCACAGTTAAATATTTTTCTATTTTAAAATTTTGTTCATTGGCCGATAACCAAGGGCAAACTTTTACTGCTGTCACCTGTGCAATATCCAATTGTGCACTTATGTCCTTAATCTCTGTGCAATCCAATTTCGGATCTGCCTATGATTGTACTGCTGCCAATTTAAAGGAATACCAGAGCTAGATACCTGCTTCAGAACTCTTGATAACTAATTATTTTTATTACTTGAGATAATCTGATCCATTAGCGCTAGCTTTGGTAACCTCCCTTCCTCCATTTTGATTATTCTTAACCAATAATAAACAGTCTTCAGCATGGCCCTAGTGCCAATCGCATGGACTTCCATTTCTACCCTTACTACACAAACTGGGATTCCAGGGGACACTGCCAAAATTCTCCTCACATTTGATTCTTCTCAAATCTTTGGCAGTTAATTTGTGTCTTTTTTTTTTCTTAATACATTTCTTGCAACAAAACATTTGATGGTTCTGTGATCACACAATTTCAAGAGTGCTGAATCCCTCTGAAAGATTTTTCAGAGTCAGTTAAATCTCTTTTTTGGCCATTTTGCCTAATAATTAGGCACACCTTGACATAGGGTGTTGATCTCCTTAGGTCACATCTTCCCTCATTACACAAATACACATCACTTGATATGTTTATATCCACTAAGCATTCTGGTTTGCACAGCTTGGAAGTGTTAAATATACATGAAAATAATGATAATGTCAAAATACTCACTTACCTACTAATTGGGCAAACATTATAGACTGGTATCGTCAGAATAACACAAGTTATTGATTTAGTTATAAAGCCAAATCTAACTTCTTCCAATCCAGCTTTCCTTAACATATAGTTGAATGAAAAGGGGGAAGAATGCAGCTTTTTCTCACTCTTTTTCCTACCTAGAATTTGTCTGTTTCAAATGAGGATAGTGAGAACTTCTGGGATTCCATATTCCTCACATCGTTCTCATTCCCATTAAACATATTCCATAGCTTGAGGTGATTGACACAATCAAAAGCTTTTCTACTTTCCATAAGTACATTCTGGCTAATTTTTGGTATTCTTTGGTTGTTATAATATTTCAGGTTCTTTGGTCTTTTCTAAAGCCAGCTTAGAAAAGCTGGCATCTCCTCTTCAATGTAGGGCAGTCATTTGTTATCATTGTTCTTCTAGTATGTGAAATTAAGGCTATAATAATTTGCACCACCCTGTTGATGGACTATTTTATATTGAACTAGAATATAGGAATTTTTCCAATATTCTCATTAAGCACTCTTCCACTTTCTTTCTATGCGATCAGGTTAGCTGCACCTGTTCAGGCAGGAGAAACTGCCACTTTGTTCCTTACTTTGGCAGATCAAATATGATTTTTCTTTCTGCAACTGAAGTGTAAAAAAAGAAGATAGAGGACCAGGGAATATATTTAATATCATGTCTATTGATTAGACTGAAATTGTTTTGGTACTCTGTTTTATATATTGGACTTAAGTAGAACAATCTAGTTATCCCTTCAGTGTGGAATTCCAAGCTTCAGAGAAATTCAATTGCAGACAGATAAGAAGGGGGAACGCAGGGCAAGATTTTCCCTAAAACAATTTTATAGGACTGCAACATAAAATACCTGGTCAGCTGATTTCTAATGGTTATTTGGATTCTTTTGCTTTTATTCATAGATAGATATGCACATACACTCATGTGCAAATATGTATTATATGGGTGAAAGTAACGAGCTATGATTGAAATTTATTTATTTATTTATTAGTTTGATTTATATGCCGCCCTTCTCTGGAGACTCAGGGTGGCTTACAATGTGTTAAGCAATAGCCATCATACTTTTGTATATACCTGTTTAGTAGGTCTTTTGCCCCCCATCCCCAAGCAGTGTTCTTTTTTATACAAAGTCAGCTTATTGCCCCCACAATCCGGGCCCTCATTTTACCTACCTCAAAAGGATGGAAGGTTGAGTCACAACAATTAAAACAAACCAATAAAAACATAAAACACAAACATAAACAAATATTAAAACCTGTTAAAATAATTGAAAACCCCCTTGGTCCAGGCTGGGTGCCGCAAACAGCCATGTTTTTAATTCGTGGTGGAAGGTGCGGCGGTCAGGAGCCAGCCAGAGCCCCAGGGGGAGTTGATTCCAAAGGGTGGGCACACCCACAGAGAAAGCTCTACCCCTGGAGGTAGATCAACCATATCTAACATATTATTAAGAAAATACAAATGTTTCTTTCTAGTTCATCTGTGTTTTGCATCTCAGAACAATAAATTCACTAATGAGAGCTCGATTTGTGAAGCCATGTTTGCTTCACTATGTTATTGGGTAATTATTTGCAAACAGAGCTCAAATTCAGCAGGAGAAACAGAAATTGAAAACAGATGTGTTTCTTCCGAGCCAAGATTTCTAAGCTCCTGTTGGCCTGTGAACGAGAGAAATGATTGTTCCCAAGTCTGAACTGGTGCCACAAGTGCTTGGTGGTTTTGCACAGCATTCTCCTGAAATCAAAATGCTGGAACATAAGTAACAAAATTCATAAGCCTCAGGTAATTTGTACTCAAGATTTTAATTGACTTTTAGGCAGCACCAAGGAGCTTCCTGTAATCTAATGACTTGAATTGACTGAATGTTTAGCATCCCTGTGCAACCATGTGAACATGGTATAAGAAATGGCCATACCTGAAGTTTTCATTTTCACAGTTGGGGGCGAGGGAGGGAGGGGCGGGGGAGTTATATACCATTTAAAATCTGCTTCTTGATCTTTTTTGAGCAGCAAAATCAAAAGAGAAAGTAATTCTAAAACTGTGAATTGTACATGTCAGCACAAATTTACTGAAGTCAGTTCAGCCTCCAAACACAAACCTAACAAGTACATTATGGTGTAGAAAGAGGCATGAGCTTGGTTAGCTATCAATTAGAAGTCCTGGGCTTAAACAAAAGCTGGGGTTTTTTTTTTCCTATTTGGTTCAGTGAAGCAGCTACGTCAAAGGGTGACCAAGATCAGTCACAAATGGAAATTAAGGTTTTATTGGCTGAAGCCCCAATCCCTGCCTGAAATACCCACATCACTGGGATTGAGGTGCACAAGTCTCCAGAGTGTCTTACGGTCTAGCAAGTGTCTGGCTTGTCTAGATATACTTTCTGTGCACATCTGGGTGATTTCTGCAATGCATCATGTGGCTAAAACATCTGTCCTCAGGCAGAATAATACATATATTCCTAGTTAGCTAGGAAGATGATAGATAGCAGTGTTGGTGCTGCCAGACAATGGATGCATAGAGAGGGAGCACGCAAAAGAATTAGTGGCCTTTTTTAAGGCTATCAAACAATCAGAATAGAGCTGAAAGGGACTTTGGAGGTCTTCTAGTTCAATCCCATGTTCAAGGAGGAGACCCTATACCATTTCAGAAACTGACTGTCCAATCTCTTCTTAAAAACCTTCAGTGATGAAGCACCCAAATTATGAGGCAACATGTATCAAATGTGCTGACTCAAATCACATATCAAATCAATGAAGACTTTCAATATTCACAGTGTCCTTGCTTCCTTTTCCATCTCAGTCTGTTCTCAAAGCAGAGGTGGGTTTCAGCAGGTTCTGACCACTTCTGGAGAACCGGTAGCGGAAATTTTGAGTAGTTTGGAGAACCGGTAATAAAAATTCTGACTGGCCCCACCCCCATCTATTCTCTGCCTCCCAAGTCCCAGCTGATCAGGAGGAAATGGGGATTTTGCAGTAACCTTCCCCTGGATTGGGGAGGGAACGGAGATTTTACAGTACCCTTTCCCTGCCATGCCCACCAAGCCATGCCTACCAGGCCATGCCACGCCCACCAGGTCACACCCACAGAACTGTTAGTAAAAAAATTTGAAACCCACCAGTGTCTCAAAGGAAGTTTTCAGCATCAAGGTGCCGGGGATTAAACTTGTATTTAAAATGTCATCTTGTTAATCACAATTAGCCAAAATCAGGATGGAATCTGTGAATTGCCACAAGGGCTCAATCAATGAGGCATTTTCGTAATGCAGTTTCTTCCTATGAATACAGTACTTTCTTTCGTTATTTCTGTATCACCAATATTCCTTGCAGGTTTAAACATGCAACCGTTTTATCAACAGTCAGCAGTCTGCTTCTCCTGCTTTACTATTCAGTTTGGTTTATGTGTGAGAACAAAAACACAATTAAATAATTCGCTTTGATGCGGACAGATGCTCATTTGCATTTAAGATCCTGTTTGCAAAAAGCCTTTTCCATCAGTTCAATTGAGCAGAGTCTGTGAAGGGGTAGGGAAAACGTAGTATATGTGGATTTGTACACAATATTGTACTTCTCAACCTTGGCAACTTTTAAGACTGTGGACTCTCAGGATGACTGGCTGGGGAATTCTGGGAGTCCACACATCTTAAAGTTGCTAAGGTTGCGAAACACTAATATAATACATCAAAAATTGGCTGGGACAGTCATGATTTAGGAGGTAATCATCCTGCCTAAAAACAAACTATAAGAAATCTCTGGTCTGTAACAGCCTCCAGGACATCTTAAGAAAAAACAAGCTGATTCTGGGTTATAGAAGGACCTTAGCAAACGAGAGCAGTGCTTGGATCACCAAATGCCTGGGGGTGGTTTTGTCATGTGGGAAAGGCCAGGATATGTGCCAGAGGAGAATAGAAGGACTTTTCTTCTAGAAGAGGAGAAGGTAGAATAGAAGAATAAAGAAAAAATAGAACAGAACAGAACAGAAGAATTTGTCTTGGTGAGACAGTCACTGAAGCCAACAAGATTTATCTATGACTTTTATAGTTATAGTTATAGTTAGTTATAGTTATAGTTATAGTTATAGTTTATTAAATTTGTATACTGCCCTTCTCCTGACGGACTCAGGGCTGTGAACAGCCAAACATTAAAATACAAGCAATATAAAAGTTTTATAAAATTGCTTAAGTGCTCTAAAGGTAAAGGTTCCCCTACACATGCACGTTAGTCGTTTCTTGCTCTAGGAGGCAGTGCTCATCTCTTTTTCTAAGCCAAAGAGCCAGCGCTGTCTGAAGACGTCTCCATGGTCATGTGGCCGGCATGACTAAACGCCGAAGGTGCACAGAGCTCTGTTACCTTCCCACCAAAGGTGGTCCCCATTTTTCTACTTGCATTCTTTATGTGCTTTCGAACTGCTAGTTTGACAGAAGCTGGGTCAAGTAACAGGGGCTCACTCTGTTACATGGCGCCAGGGATTTGAACCGCTGAACTGCTGACCTGATCGACAAGCTCAGCATCTTAGCCACTGAGCCACCACATCCCTGTAGTTGCAGCTTTTCTTTCATAGAACATCAAATAACAGGGTTGGATATATAGAGGCACATATATACATATATGTAGGTTGTCTTTAAATTACAACAGTTCATTTAGTGTCCGTTCAATGTTACAATGGCAATGAAAAACAGGTTTATTTATTTATTTTATTAAATTTATATATTGCCCTTCTCCTGGTGGACTCAGGGTGGTGCACAGCCAAGAATAAAAAACATATCAATACAAAATTTAAAATTTTTAAAAAGAATTAAACAGTTTTGGCCCAAAAAATTTAAAACATCACGACTAAAACCCATAAACAATTAAAAAGCTAAGGGGGGGGGGGGGGCGGGTTATGCCAGTCTAGCTTGATGAAATAAAAGAGTTTTTAGGGCACAGTGAAAGGCCCAGAGATCTGGTATCCTGCAGATCTCTGGGAGCAAATCGTTCCAGAGGGCAGGTGCTACCACAGAGAAGGCTCTCCCCCTGGGGATCGCCAGCCGACATTGCCTGGCTGATGGCACCTGAGGAGTACCTCTCTGTGGGAGCGTACTGGCTGATGGGAGGTAATCAGCCCCGGTTTTCACATTTACAACCAATGCAGCATCCCCAGGGTTACACGATCAAAATTTGGATGCTTGGCAACTGGCTCGTACTAATGACGGTTGCAGTGTCCTGGGGTCATGTGATCACCTTTTGAGATCTTCTGACAAGCAAAGTCAACGGGGAAGCCAGATTCACTTAGCAAACCATGTTACAGACTGAACAACTGCAGTGATTCACTTAACAAATGTGGCAAGAAATGTTGTAAGTCGAGGATTACCTGTACATTTATACATACAGACACAAAGTGATTCAGTTTTGCCAAAGATTGGGTTTAGATTTGTAGGATTTAGACAGAAACATAATCCATGTTAAGATGGCCTGATTAATCATTTTACTGAAAAGAAGGAAGAAAATCCTTAAGTTCCTTTGATCATGGGCATCCCAGACAGTAATGGACACACTCCTAGGATTATTGAAAGCCTGTGGCATGCAAGGAGTCTGAACTGTATGCTTCATTCTAGAATTTATAGCTTACAAGTAAGGATGTGAATACAATATTTGAGTTTTAAATAGATACTAGAAAATAAGTCACACATTTCAGAAAAGATAAAGTTACTCTCTAAATCAATTCCAGCTGTTACTCATTTACTTGTTGGATGTCTTCATCAACTTTTAAAGATAATGATGTTCTTCTCCCTGGCTCTCTATATCAGGAGTACCAGATCCAGGCTACATCATTATTGATGACTAGTATATTGTAGAAAAGGGTTACAGTTTTCTCTAACAACTGTTGGGATGTTTTCAGCACAAATATGTCAAATATGTTACATCTACTTACAATTTTTTAAAAGATGGGATGAATTGCAGAAATCAAAATAATTTCAAATTCTCCCATGTATTGGAATGCTTATTCTAAACCACATAATAAAAGGAACAGGACAGGCAGGGCAGTAAACACAGAAGTACTTTTCCAGGTTTTGTTGTCATTTGTTTGTTTCAAACCACCCAAAGTATTATTTCTCAGCAAATTGGAGAGTAGAGTGTTTCCAAATAATGACCTAGCTAGGAAACATGTGTGGAGAGCACACAAAAGCCAATCTCCTTATTACTGCATTGAGAAAAAGTGCATAAATGCAAAGTCAGTTATCAAAACATTCAAACGTAAGTATAGATAGCAACACTGGGTAATTTGGGTTTTGTTGTGACCTAGGCTCACTTGGTCATTACAGGACACAATTAGTCTCAAACAATTATTTTATTATAACAGCTGAGAATTACTTCATTCCCAGCTTAGTCCAAATAAATTCCAAAACAAGTCCTTCAGAAAAAGTCCTTCAGGCTTATCACAAACCTTTATCTTCTTTGGCACCCTGCCAAAGGCCTTTCTTGGCAAAATCCCATGAAGTTCAGAAATAAGAGATGTTGACTGGAAAACAGATTTAGCAACGTTGCTTTCCTACAAAGAGCCCAAGATCCTCTGCTGCTCTTTTAAACCTTATGAGAGGGGTCAATCATCTCCTGGCCTTACTCCTGAGTTGTCCTGTTTGCTTTAGCTGCTCTTGCCTTCTGGCTGCTCTGCACATGCGTGTACTTGGAACAGGCTCCTCCTGTTCCTCTGCATCTCTGCTGTCCGACTCTGGAGGCTCTGGGGTCCACACATTACTCCCAGATGGCCCTGGCCCCATCTCTGCCTCTGATGCAGAGCCCTCGTCTGGGCCTTCCCCAGACTCCAGGACTGGTCCATGGTCCTCCCCAGCCTCCTCACTATCCGACTCCACTGCTAGCTCCACAGGCTGCTGGCAGACCACAACAGGTTCATGGGAAACTGCTTTCCTTATGCCAAGTAATGTTTCAGCCCCAGTTAGGTAACTCATTATTTAGACATGTTTCTTGATTTTGGCTTAGCAAAGACTACTCCCACTGTGCCCAACTATCTGAGTCCCAGTGCTTAATACTTGGTTAGAAGTATCCTTTTAGAACTTAAGAGTCACAATATGAGTTTGGACAGGAGAGGTTGAAACAACAATGACAACAAACTTGTGTGCTTTATTATGTAGTATGCATTGAAAGAACCTCTTTTTGTTTCCGCTCTTTATCCCAGTATAGTATCAGTTACCACACTGGGGATAGGAACTAGCATCCTTGGATAAATGCCAGGGTTCCAGCTTTCTAAAGGGCCCAAAATAAATATATTCTTCTAGGAATTCATTGAACCATAATTGCCTTGTAACAATTACTTAAATTATTACAATGCTGTGGAATACTGCTATTGTAGCATTTTCAGAATTAAAATGCCCTCCCTGGGATGTTCTATAAATTTAAGCTGATAGTTTCAGGTCATCCAACAATTATTGGTGTGTTGCATGGTACCTAAAGACCATCAGATATTACAGTTATTGATCTTATAATGTTCAAAACACAATATTCTTATCTTTGTGATAATGTGCCAATTATCACAAAGAGGCCACCCCAACGATGCTATTGAAGTGATGTCCCGGTGCCTGGGAGCTGTGCGGGTCTGGATGGGGAGAAACAGGACTAAACCCCTCCAAGACCGAGTGGCTGTGGCTGCCGGCGTCCCGATATAGCCAGCTGATGCCATTGCTGACTGTTGGGGCAAGACATTGGCCCCCATGGAGAGGGCTCGCAACTTGGGCGTCCTCCTGGATGCACGGCTGTCTTTAGAAGAACACATGACAGCCGTGGCCAGGGGGGCTTTTTTTTTTTTTTTTTTTTTTTTATTGAAAAAGTTTTACAACAAAAAAATTTTTTCCCCTTTTTTCACCCCTGCCCCCACCCCCCCCTCCCATCCCCTCCAACCTCCCCCCAACCCCAACCCCTCCCTCCCCATCCCACCCCTGACTTCCGCTGCATATTTCTTAAAAAG
The DNA here is from genome assembly GCA_030761175.1 of Masticophis lateralis. NCBI lineage: Eukaryota > Metazoa > Chordata > Lepidosauria > Squamata > Colubridae > Masticophis > Masticophis lateralis. The sequence goes on from JAUDYJ010000001.1 coordinate 261,517,127, forward strand.
AAAAACAACAACGAAAATTTTTAACAGCCAGAAAAACAAATACTATTATATACTCAATTCTATTCTGATCTAAGTTGAGAGGAAGAGAAAAGAGAGAAAGAAAAGAATTAAAAAAAAAAAAAAAGATGAAAGAAAAAAATAAAATAAAATGAAATAATACAAAGAGAAACCTATAAACATGAATATCTGTCTAAAATTAACAATATTATAATAAAAGAAGGCACCAAAAAAGAATAGCCATTATAATATTTAAGCCAATTTAGAAACAAAAAGAAGAAAAAAATAAAATAAAATAAGAAAAACATTACTAACATTACTAATCCTATACCATACTCGATCACTCCAAAATTCTATACCTTAGTTATTCATATTAGATAATGCCAGCTAGTTTAATCCGAACTACTCCCCCTAATTCAAAAACACTAAGATCCCCCCTTCAGGGAAAAAACATGCAATATAATATAATCATACATATATTATTATAATTTTCCATAACTCGAATTACAGTCTTCTCTTCTTCCTGATTGAAGTTAATTCTTCTTTCTTCACCTATATCCAATTGCGATACTCTTCATCTTCTGTCTGCCCCCATCAGTAAAACAAAACATTCCATATAAACCCCCCGTATGACTTTATATGAATAACATCCAACCAAGAAGATGTTCACTCCTGTAGGTAGAATCATTCAGGCTAACGTATTCTATTTCAGCAAAAAAGAAAAACCCCAATGCAGCTCCACCAAGCCTTAACAAAAGAATAAGAAAAAAAAGGGAAATAGAAATCCTTGAGACTGCGTCCAAATGTTCTTGTAAAAACTGTTTCAAATCCTGCCACCCTTTGTTATCCACTCTTGGTTGTAAGACGTTTTCATTTCCATTCTTTCCTCTTAGATAATAATTTCCAAAAAAAACCATGATAGGGTAATCACAAGACACTGCTACTATATAAATAACGTCCAACCACGAAGATATTCACTCCTCCAGGTAGAAACATTCAAACTAACGTATTCTATTACAACATAAAAAAAACACCCCCAATGCAGCTCCACCAAACCTTAATGACAAAAAAAATCAAAAAGAGAAAAAAAAGTCCTAGCAGCTGCATTCCCAGATGTTCTTATAACAACTATTTCAAATCCTGCCACCCGTTATTATTCACTTCTTCTGGTTGTGAGATATTTTCATTTCCATTCGTTCCTCTTAGATTATAAGTTCCAAAAAAAAACTATGATAGGATAATCACAGAACGCTGCTACCATTGCAGCCCTCTGTTAAACTTGCTCAAGATGTTAAATCCAATTCAGAATAAAAAAAGAAACTCCAAGTCAGGATGAAGACTTTATAATCCATAAATCCAAATCCATGTAAACTTTAGGAATTTTATAACCGGTATCCAAGATTGTCCAAGCTTTCTGATAACAACTGCATCTGATGAAGGACTTTAAGACACTCATTAGTTAAGTCTCGAATTTCCTCGTTGGAATCTGGTTCCTGCTGTTCGATATCACCATCCTTTTCTTGCGGAGCATTGGACCTCTGCTGCTGATCATCTTGAATAATAGTATTTCTTGAATCTTGCTCCAGCAGTTCAAGGTCCAGTGCTCCTAGATTAGGTTCACTGATGTAGTTTATTTTCCCATCTGAGAAGTCCATAGTAAGATCCTCCAAGAAACCAGATTGCGCTCCTTGTTCTTTTAACATTCTTTGATTCATTCTTTGAGTCTCATCCTTCTGTTTACCTTTTACAAGCTCTCTTTCTTGTTTCTTATTCTTAAGGTCTTTCGAAGCTCCCTTAAAAATATTTTTATAAAAATGTTCCGCTTTTTCAATAGTATTCAAGCAATATCTCACTCCGTGATATCTAAAAATTATACCGGCTGGTAAGTCCCATCTAAATGGGATATTACTTTTCTTCAATTCTTTAGTTAAGAAAGCAAATTCTTTCCTTTTCTTTAAAACCTTCGATGGTAATTCTTTAAAAATATTAATTTGTTCACCTTCTACTTGCACTCTGGCAGAGTAGGACCTTTGTAAGATGTCATCTCTCAACCTTTTATCAGTAAAGTAGACAACAACATCTCTGGATAAGTTCCTTTGTTTAGCTACTCGTGAGTTGACTCTGTAAGCTTTCTCTATACAACCAAGAATTATCTCATCCTCAAGCTCTAGTAGTTCAGCAAGAACCTTTACAATAGTTGCTTTTAAATCTCTCTGGTTTTCTTTAATACCTCTTACTCTGATAGCAGAGGCCATAGTTTTAATTTGAAGCATGATAATATCATTCTGTGTAGTCTGATTACTAATCTCAGCTTTCACAAACCTTTCTTGTATTTCTTGAATCTGGGAGCCAATTTCACTGCTAATTTCAGTTACTTTCTCCTCCATTTCAATCACCACATTTGAAAGGTCTGAAATTACTTTAACAATAGTTTGACTTAATTGGTCATGCTTTCCAGCAATCAAATCCACAAGATTCTTCTGTGAGTTTTTAATTTTGTCAACTACACTCAATAAAGGAGTTGTTATAAGTCCTTTTAAGTCCCCTTCTGCCAATCCAGACAATTGCATCATCTCAGCTTTATTCTTTAACTGGCTCAAGGGGGAGCCCCCCCTTCCTTTAGTCATCTTTATTTTACTTTAAATGGCTTTAGTATACTACTTCACTTTGCCATACTTTACTTTAAAAAAGATATCCAAGAAAAAAGGGAAGAGAGAAGAAAAAAAAATTCTGTTTACTTTAAGTGACTCTCCCAAAGCAAGGCATTCATTTCAAAGCTTCCGTTTTCAATCGCTCTGGCATTCTTTCAATTAAGACCAGTCGCCATTTTAAAAAAAACTTTCTTAGGAACTTTCACTTCTCTTCCTCTCCTTCCCCCCTCCTCTCGTTACTCTTCCAAAAAATCAGTAAAAAAATCAGTTTTAAAAATCCATACTTGCTTCATCTTTGCTTCTTTCTTTTCTTTTCTCTTGCTTCTTTCTTATTCAGCTTACTCCATAGACGCTGTGGTGTTGCTTCCAGCGTCTGGCTCCGCTAATTGCTTAGCGGAGGACAGTCCCGTCGCGGAGCTTCTCTGGAGGTATGGAGGGGGCCATCCTTCTGAGCCCTCCCCAGGACAAACGAAACGATCCTGGGGCGACTCAGGGGGCCCTGCCTCACCCCCAGGAGCTCTGCCTGCTCCTCCCGCTGAGGAGCAGGTTGTTCGAGCCGCCTGCCAGCTGTGAGGCGGCTCTAACGCGGCGGGATGCCGGCAGGCATGGAGGAGCCCGCCGCCGACGAGGAAGGCGCCACCGGAAGTGCCAGGGGGGCTTTTTATCAGGTTCGCCTGATACGCCAGTTGCGTCCCTTTCTAGATCGGGACTCCCTACGCACAGTCACTCATGCTCTCGTGACTTCCCGCCTGGACTACTGCAATGCTCTCTACATGGGGCTCCCCTTGAGGTGCACCCGGAGGCTCCAACTGGTCCAGAATGCGGCTGCGCGGGGAATTATGGGAGCGATGTGGCGCTCCCATGTGACACCTCTCCTGCACAAGCTGCACTGGCTCCCGGTGGTCTTCCGGGTGTGCTTCAAGATGTTGGTAACCACCTTTAAAGCGCTTCATGGCTTAGGACCTGGGTACTTGCAGGACCGCCTTCTGCTGCCAATAGCCTCCCACCGGCCAGTATGCTCACACAGAGAGGGCCTCTTCCGGATGCCGTCGGCCAGACAGTGCTGGCTGGTGACCCCCAGGGGGAGAGCCTTCTTTGTGGTGGCGCCCACCCTCTGGAATGACCTACCTCCGGAGATATACAGGATTCCAGATCTCCGGACCTTTTGTCGGGCCCTTAAAACCCATTTGTTCCATCTAGCTGGGCTAGCTTGATCCCATCCTCTGTTTTAAATTTGAAATTGATTTTAAATTGGGTGGTTTTAATTGTCGGCCAAAAATATTTAATAATTTTTAATTGTTTTTAACTTTTGTATACCATGTTTTATTTTGGCTGTTCACCGCCCTGAGTCCGCAAGGAGAAGGGTGGTTTATAAATTTAAATAAATAAATAAATAAATAAATAAATAAATAAATAAATAAATAAATAAATAAATAAATAAATAAATAAAGTCTTTCTCCTTGGTTAGTTTTCATTCATTTAATTTATTATTGTACAGTATTCTTTTCTTTAACAAAAAATGCTGGGGGAGGTGATCTCCCAAAAATGAAAAGAAGTTTTTCATATCCCTAATTTCAAATGTCATGTTGTTTGCATGGAGCTGGTACCATTTCACATGAGAAGAGTGTTTTATCTAGAAGATGTTCAAGAGTACATTAGTGGAAACCTAAATCACCTATGAATATAGAAATATTGATTAACAAGTGTTCAGTATTTATGATGGAATAAGAAATAATACGCTAGAACAGGGGTGTCAAACTCAAGGCCTGAGGGCCAGATTCAGCCCATGGGGAACTTAGATCTGGCCTGTGGGGCTGCCCTGGAAACAATAAAGGACCAGCCTGTGGTGCTTCTGCTAGTGAAAACAGGCATCCGAGCTCCATTTTGGGCTGCCATGGCCTCCTTCAACCGTCTGCCAATGAAAATGGAGCTCGGGAGGGCTACATGAGCCATCACAGGTGCCCCCAACACAAGTGAAGTGCTGGCCATACCCATCCTGGCCATGACCCCCCCCCCCAATCCTCTCCCCCGAGGTCAAACACAACCCTCTTGCAGCCCTCAATGAAATTGAGTTTGACACCCCTGCTCTAGAAGGATTTGTTTAAATATCGATTGTTAAGTTACTAGGTATATTACATTTAATATGTACTATTTTCCTAGTAAGCAATTCCATGTTATGTTATATAGATGTTTTGAATATCTTTGGCTGTATATTAGATTTGTTATAGACTGAGAAATAATTGCATTTTATTCAGGTTATTATATATAGATTGTTTGCATTCATATTTTTTTTTAAAAAAGTTTTATTCATAGTGTTAAGAAAATCAATAAAAATTACTATTTAAAAAGGTGATCCAGAAGGATTGCATATATTAATTGCTACAACTCTATTAAGAATCTACCCAGATGTTTTACATAGGTCTTTTGAGTACCATTTTAATATAGATAATTATCATTAAAGATCTGAACCAACTTTTAGATTTTTTGTTAGAGTGTACTGCTTCTGTAGCTAAATTTAATTCTTGCATATGGAATGTGCTGCAAGGATATATGCTTAATTTGATGTGACTTTTAAATCCTTCACAGCAAGAAAACCCTTTTTTTTCAATTCCATAAAAGATATGTTGCAAGATCTAATCATGTTATAGCAACATGAACAATTTATATAAGAAAAAATGTTATTTTTAAAAATGGTATTTAATTAATCCATCCTTAAATAATTTTTTATTTCATTAAAAACTTTTTTTTATAAAAGAGATGAAAGATTTTAAAAAGATTTTTAAAATGCAAAAACAAAGGTTTAGCAAATTTCATGGTTTGGAAAAAAATTAAGGTATATATTTGTGAACATATTATTGCATATCATTTGGATAAAGTGCCCAGAATAACTTATCCGTGAAATGAGCGGCATATAAATTTAATAAAAATAAAATAAAATGTGCTTCATGGAAAAGAGCCTTAGATAGCTCGATGGGCTAGATAGCCTGTTATTAACACACAGCTATCTGCAATAAAGCGAGTTCGAGGCTCAAGGTCGACTCAGCCTTCCATCCTTTCTAAGGTAGGTAAATTGAGGACCCAGTTTGTTGGGGCAATAAGCTGACTTTGTATAAATATACAAAAGTATGAAGGCTATTGCTTAACGCATTGTAAGCCGCCCTGAGTCTCCGGAGAAGGGCGGCATATAAATTTAATTTAAAAAAAAAAAAGGAGCACTATACTTAAACAACAAAATTGCAGGTTGAAGGCTGCAACCAATATAGTACTGACCTTTCTTTTGTCAATTGAGCCCACTATAACTTGTTGGTGTCATCAGTCCACCTTCTTTTAAGTCTTTTTTCTGGATGTCTTTCATCCATTCTAGGACTGCCTTAGTCCACCTGCCATCAGTGCTTCTTCCTACGTAACCAGCCCATTTCCATTTCAATTCTTTTATTCTCTTGATGATATTGTATACTTTCATTTGTTCTCTAATGTAATCCTTTCAGACCTCAGGGACCACTAAATTCATAATTTTAAATCCTGTGGACCACTAATATGATCTGCCTAATGACTGCCTGGTGGGCATGGCTAGGTGGTCATGTGACTGGGTGGGCATGGCCAACTCCTTGCCTCCCACCTGGGCTCCTTAGGGTCCCAACAGGAAGCAATTGTTGGAGCTAAGCAGCCACCACGAGAAAGAGTTGGCAAAACAGATGGCTCAGTTCAAATTGGATCTAACCAAGAAGGAGGCTCAGCAGAAGCATCTCACTGAGGATCATGAGTACAGACTTTCCAAGCAGAGGGAAGACCTACAGGAGTGCAAGGCCAGGTACCAGTGCCTGGAGGCTCAGTGGGCTGAGATGATCAGCCAATTCCAGGTCATGATGCAGTCCCACTGGAACGAGGCCCTCTGGTTTTTCGCCACCAGTGGCACTTCTTTTTAGCCTTTGCCCAAAGCCCCACACCAGGAGGCTGAAGCAGACCCCAAGTTGGAATTTCTGCCCCACTCTGACCCACACAAAAAGATCCCAAAGGGAGAGACTCTCTGCAGCAACACAAACGTTCATTGCATGTATCTGGCCCAGGGTCCATAGTTTGAGGACCTTTGATTTAGTGTAATATAAAAAATGCAAATAATTTTTCTGTGGACTGCCAAAATTTTCTCATGGACTACCAGTGGTCCATGGACCACTGGTTGGTGACTGCTGCTCTAATCCATGTGAAGGTCTTTCTATCCTGTCTCATGATGCTGAGCATGTATTTTTCCATGGCCACTTTGTGCCACTCATAGCTATTATATTGATTGTCAGGTTAGTGTCCATTTTGGCTGGCATATGTTAGAACAGGTAGCACACACTGATAAAAAAAACTTTCTTTTCAGGCACAGGGGGAAGTTGTTCTTGAAAATGCTGTTTGCATGCCTGCCAACCACATTTAACATGCCATTCAATTTCCTTTAGTGTATCTGTTGACCAAGGTATATATAGTGGTTTACTACATCAAGTTCTTCTCCAGATATTAAAAAAAAATGCTTTCTTTGGTGAATTTATTAAACATGACCTGGCTCTTTTTCAGGTTTATTTTTAAATGAAATGGTTCTCCTGCTTTGTGCAGCTCTTGTATGTGTCTCTGTAACTCTTCTGGGTCTTGTGAGAAAAGAATAAGTCATCTGCAAATCTTAAGTGTTTTAAATAAGCGCCATTGATTTTTATTTTATCTTTTTCCCAGTCCAGTTTCTGAAATACTTCTTCTGCCCTGATAAAAAAAACATTAATTGCTCCCCTGGTATAGCCAACAAAGTCAGGAGAGTCTGTGGTTGAGAGGTTAATACATCTACCCAGTGGTGGGATTCAAGTAATTTAACAACTGATTCTCTGCCCTAATGATTTCTTCCAAAAGCCAGTTCACCAAACTGCTCAGAAAGTTAACAACTGGTTCTCCCGAAGTGGTGCGAACTGGCTGAATCCCACCACTGCATCTACCTAATATTTAACTAGCCCAAGTTCGAATCCCAGAAGGCTATGGTTTGCTGACTAGCTTGAAATAGATCTATACTAGTCTCCCTTTATTTCTTTGTCGGTTAAATATAAATTTAACACAAAAATAGTTTGTCACAAAAGTGACTCCTGTGAAGACCCTGGATTGGGGTTGAAGGGTGAAAGTGGAAGCAGTATGCTCCAACCCATATTTGGGTAGACCAAGTTGCCCTAATTAAAAAACACTTCTTTCAATCTCTCTCAATCTTTCAAGATTGAGAAAGGAATGGGTAATATTGTGTCACTTTGTTGTACACCTTGTTTTATACTGATTTCTATTTTAAGATCATTAAGGCAAACTGTAGCCATTGTTTTTTCATTTATTGATTGTAGTAAGTTTATGTAAGCAGTGTCTACTTCTTGAACAATGAATTGATTATTGCTTGTTGGAATACTGAGTCAAACGCCTTTTTGTAGTCAATGAAAACTATGCACAGAGACATGATGCACTTATTATGCCTTTCAATGATTTGCTGAACAACTTGAATGTGATCCATTGTGCTATAGCCACTTCTGAATCCTTCCTGTTCCTTTGGCTGTGCATCATTTAATGTTCTCAATATTCTTTCTGCTATTATGATGGTGAAAACCTTGCAGAGGTCTAAAAGAAGGCTAACTGAGTGATAGTTCTTTAAATCATCTTGGGTTCCTTTCTTATATATAAGAATCACTTCAGCATTTTTCCATGGCTTGGGTATTTTTTTCTTCTCTGAGGTGTCTTGAGTATAGTTTTGCTAGTATCTTGTGGAAACTGTGTCCATCAGCTTTCAGTATTTCAATTGTAACAGTCATCTTCTGAAGCTTTGCCATTTTTCAATGATTTTATGGCAGTTGATACTTCCTTTACTAGGATGTCTGGCATTCCCTCTTTAGTAGATATTGTTACTTTTCAGTATCTTTATCTTTGTATAGTTCAGGACAGGACAGGACAGGACAGACAGGACAGGACAGGACAGGACAGGACAGGACAGGACAGAATAGAATAGAATCATGCCTTTTCTCTCTTACTATAGTTAGTTTGAAAGTCATTGACAAGCAGTAGTTAAGTTGTTGGACTCAGAGCAGAAAGAACACTGGGTGAATATGGACCAATGTCATCCCTCCCAGTAAAACAAACAGGAATCAGAACTTGAAGAACTGATTCTACTTTATTGTAGGCTATATTAACAAAATCTTGTAAGTCTGAAGGTACAAACTTCCTGCTGCCACTTGTAACTGCCTCATCCATTAGGACAGGTCTTTTCTCTCTGAGACTGTTAAATGATTGCAGGCTCCTCTTGACTGATTGTTTCCTAGGTAGCATCTCACCTCTTTCCTGAAGGCCACTAATGCGTTCCATTATAGCCAGTTACTTTCTCTTCACTGAAATGTTGTTGTTACAAGTAAAAAAAATGGGAGGGGACACTATTTATATTGCCTTGAGCTTTTCAATGAAAGGTAGAAAACAAACAAGCAAGCAAGCAAGGGTCCGTTGACTTGTTTTTGCCAAACAGTCAAAGGGCATGCCAAGCATAAAAGCAGTTCAGGTTGGATACAAAGTATTGTCATATGCTGATGATATAGTATGTCTGTATCAGAATAAACATAATACATCAGTTTGATAAATTACCAAGCTATTCAGTTAATCAGAGTAAGTCTCCTGTATCACATATAGGCTCTAGGGCAGTGACAGCTAACCTTTTTGCTGTCGTGTGCCAAAAGCGGAGGGATCATGGGGCGGTTGCGCACCCGCGTGCCCACACCACTTAATGCCTCCCCACCCCCATGTAAGCATGCTCCCCCCCCGCTTTTGGCACGCAAGAACAAAAAGGTTACCAGTGGGCCCGGTAGGCCTGTTTTTCACCCTTCACCACCCCCCCTAGAGGCCCTCTGGAGGCCAGAAACAGCCTATTTCTTGACTTCCGGTGGGCCCAGAAGGCCTGAAAATCAGCCGGCCAGTGCATGCATGCATGCTGGAGCTGAGCTAGGGCAAAGCTCACGTGCCCACAGATATGGCTCCACGTGCCACCTGTGGCACCCATGCCATAGGTTCGCCATCATGGCTCTAGAGTGTCTATGGACATTTACAAAAAATGGGATTTTGCTCAGTGTTAAATTCTTCTAAAAGTCTTGACATAGCTATCCTCCAAAATTCTCTCTCTCTCTTTGTGGTAAAGTTCCATATTATTTATCAATATATTCTTCACATTATTTTCAAGTTGTGAATGCTTCATATAACACCAGAAACTATGATGCTGTTGTTGTTATGTAAAAACATGCACAACTGGCTTTTTTTATTATAGCTAATGTTTTAAAAATGTGGATAATGCTATTATTGCAATTGCTGTACCCTGAGGATAGGCAATTGAGAGCCCCCGCCCCCCAAATGAAGTTCAACCTCCAGATTTTTGTCAGTGGAACTTCTGATCACAATCTACTCTTCTTACTTTATTATTATTACTCACTCCCACCTTTCTCTCTTTGCCAATGTGAACATTGTCATATCAGAAATATTACTTTCCATCTGCTGTTAATGTGTTGAAATTGCTTGTGATATCATCAAAAGGTTTTCCTTCTGATGGGACTGAAATAGTTGGATTCTGTTTAAATACAATTTACTAGTTGGAGAGATTATTTTTTATTACTATAATTTGCTTTTACTGAGAATGGAAAACATTTTAGATCTTCAGATTTTGGTAGGGAGGAATGGAATGGAATGGAATGGAATGGAATAGATTTCCAAATAGTTGAAACTGATGATATTTAGCAAAGCACTCAGGCTTAGCAAAATTGCTGGATATGTTTGTGTTGGAAGAAAAATGGGGTCCAGTTCCAAGCCGGGAGAAAGATGCTGAAATAAAATGGAAGCAGGATGCAGGAAATATGATCTCTGTTTAGCATAGGAGCATGTTTCTGAGGTGAATGACAAAATGGGGTTGAGAGTAGTTGGGTTTTTATACATTATTTGGGGCTTTGTGATTGAGAAGCCTGTGTCCTTTAATACTTTAATGGCTGTTGCCAGATTCCTATGGGCTCATATAGGGGTCATGGCTGGCTCTACAGGCAAAAGGGGAAATGCAAATCTGAGGTGTTTGTCTGAGCTAATCTTGTTAGCTTTGGCTTCCCTAATTGTGTTGCTTATTTGGAGTCTCTGCTTATGAATAGATTGGTCCAGTCTTTCTGAATGAATACAAAATCTCCATTCCTAAAGAGCAGCTTCCTCAAATTTCTGCTTGAGGCTGTTTTCCAGGGGTGAAATCTAAAATTTGTTACTACCAGTTCTGTGGGTGTGGCTTGGTGGTGGGTAATGTGACTGTGTGGGCATGGCCAACTTTTTTTTTTTTTTAACTTTTAAAAGCATTTTTTCTACAACCACTTCGGCTGAAGAGGTTGCAGAAAAAAATGCTTTTAGAAGCCTCTGACGATCAGGCAACTCAGCTGGGATTCTCAGAGGCTTTTAAAAGCATTTTTTTCTACAACCTCTTTGGCTGAAGCAGTTGTAGAAAAAAAATGCTTTTAAAAGCCTCTGACGATCCCAGCTGAGCCGCGTGATCATCGGAGGCTTTTTTTTTCTTTTAAAAGCATTTTTTTGGCTGAAGAGGTTGTAGAAAAAATGCTTTTAAAAGTAAAAAAACCAGCCTCTGATGATCACGTGGCTCAACTGGGCATCGGGGTGGCACAGGGATTTTTGCTACCAGTTCTCTGAACCACCCGCCGCCATTGCTACCAGTTCGGGTGATCTGGTCCGAACTGGGAGCATTTCACACATGCTGTTTTCCTGTGGCAGGAAGACTGGGCCTGCTTTCTGCCTTTGTTAAGATTTTTCTCCTCTTCTCCTTTAGGGAAAATATTCTATCCTGCCTCTTTTTAATATTAAGAATAAAGAATATTTTAATCGGTTAGTGGTGGTCCTACACTTGTTTACCAAATACCAACCTACAATAATATTCCTGGCCTTTGAGATGTCTTTGTACTTTTAACTTTCTATTCTTTGACTCATACTCTGAATGAGTTTGCTTGGGTGTGCTGAAATGTGAAACATACACAGCCACAAGTTTAGCTTAAGTATTTTTGCTTTCAATTTTCCATTCCCCACATTGTCTTTTCTGTCAAACATCAGCAAAAAGAGTCTTACAGAATTATGGGTAAGTTATACACATGCTGGGTTGATGGAAGATCCACCCCTCTAGCTTACTCCAGCATGATCACAAGCAATCCCTCATTGCTGGAGGGCAGGAACATATGAGATCATCCTCATTTCCCTCCTCCACCAGCTCATGGCTGATGCAACCACCACCCTTTTTTCTGGCTCTGCATCAAAAGTAGCATTTTCTGTTCTACCCTTGCTCAAGCCATGCTCTCTGATTTGCATGCTGTCTTCAATTTCTCCTATCAATCCCCTTGACTAAACAGAACAACAAAGGAAACAAGATTCACGTGGTTTTGCTTTAAATGGCTCTTAATTAGCTAACTAATTAATTAAATGTTTATGGCTGCCCACCCACCATCACCCTTAATGCCAGGAATAGGGGTTAAAGTAAAGAATCTGGAAACTGGGAAGTCCTTTTTTAAAACTTATTATTCTTAGTGAAGTCATTAAGCTTTAAAGTTTTTTTTATTTCTGTTGTTCATGTTGTTTGCATGACAGACTAAAAACTAATATTTTTGATAAGCCTGTCTTGATCTCTTTACCTGCTGATTCTTTTTACCTAGAGACACTCCAACCTCTCATTCTCAAGAACCATTTTTAATATCTTGCAAGGAAATTCCCCCATTCCATTAGCCTACTGTGGTTTGTTGTGAGAACACAAACATGTCCTTTGATCAGTGCAACTCCTCCTCTCCTCTTCCTTCCCCTCTCCATCCCTCTCCTCTTGGATTTCTTTAAAAATAGTTAAATGATAGGATAGTAGTGATAGACCAAATATTTTTAAAGGGGTGTGCGTGTTTGTGTTAAACTAGGTAAAATTTACAAGAACTGTCTTCTTCTAGTCTAAATGATAGGAAGCAAATGGTAAAACTGGTATTTTATTTTTTCCTTTCTCCTTTTGGGGAGAGGAGTTGAACTATTTTTGCACGTGTGTCAACAGGAGAATCCAACCCTTAGCGGTTGTAGAGAACAGGGTCCAGACAAGGCATCGCTATGACCATAGCTAAGAAAAGGATTAAAGGTTGGATAGGGATTTTCTAAGCCAGAATTATTTCAAGCCGGATGAGAAACACACAACCGAACACCGCAGTGCAGAAAAATCCTGAGTTAGGTCATAGAGTCCTAGATTAGATTTGTCCATTTCAGTCAAAACTTCTAAAGTGAACATCAACACTGATTATAAGACTATGCCTAAACAGTAAACCTGTATACCAGAGGTGGTATTTAGCAAGTTCAGACCAGTTCACATGAACCGATAGCGGAAATTGCAGTCTTGTCCAGGCTCTATGCTGTCCTATTTAGGCATGTTTTTGAGACCGGGTGCATGTGCGGAAGGCACAAGCATGAGCAAAGCGCATGTACGGAAGGCCAGGCGCATGCACATGCTCACATTTTGGGTGCTGGGCGAACCGGTAGATAAATTATGTGAATGCCACCTCTGCTGTATACATTAAGCAAAGTGTTGCTTTCATTCCTTAATAGAGGGATTGTGTCTTATCAAAGTACTGTGGATGAAATGTATGTCTGTGCATGATTCCCTTTCCACTAAGATTGGGAAAACTATATCAGGGGATATTGTATGTATCATTTGTTTGATTCGCCAATCACTTAGAAAGTTATATGGGTAAGTTTGGATTGTAACTCGAGAAGGAGAAACCATCTATTTTTAAGAAGTGAGAAAGAGGAAGGAAGAATGCTCAAAGGAAAAAGCTGAAGGAGATGGTATGCAAAAGAACCTCCAAAATAATGTTCCAGTGCAAATGAAACTACCATGTTTCCTCAAAAACAAGACCCTGTCTTATATTTTTTTGAACCCCCGAAATAAGCGCTTGGCCTTATTTTCAGGGAGGTCTTATTATTATAGGGCATGTGGAGCAAGATGGGGCTCCTCATACCGTCTAACCTGATTTCCAGCTCTACGTTTAAATATTTTCAGGGAGGGCTTATTTTTTGGGGAAGGCTTATTTTAATGCATGCGCTCAAAAGCCTGATTGGGCTTATTATCAGGGGATGTCTTATTTTCAGGGAAACAGGGTATTTTAATTCCGATTTCAAAATAATGTTCAAAATTACATAGTATTGTTTTCTGCTTGGCTGTTTCTGGATGATCACTACACAACAAAACCGCTGTCTTGCTATTTTATAAATAGAAAAATGGAGGCTGCTCAAATGTCCACCTTCCCAATTACTTGGATACACTTTTAGAGGAAAATGTACATGGCTTCAAAAGTTAGAGAATTCAGAAATTTTTCCAGTTAATAATGCTGTTACTAATCCATGTGAAAAATTGTATCAGTTAAGAAATTAGCAGCATGTAGAATAATTGTTCTCGCTCCAACATCTGTCTCTATCATTACAACCCTCATCCTCATAAATCATCTCTGTATATATCTGTAATTATGTGTTGGTCTAAGTTATGTAGTATTATAATTGAAGTTGGGATTTAGAAGGAATAAATTTTACTCTCCTCACTCTAGATCTGTATTTATTTCATGATGCTTCGAAAATCTTTCTCTGCTTAGTATTCATTTTACGCTGATTTTAACCCTTCCTGGCCAGTCTCTCTGGTATTTAGATATCCTAAAATAGCAGCACTGTTGGCACATGTGCAAAAATGGAGCATGCATAATTATTTGTTTGTTCTCTAAAAATTGATATGCCACCCACTCCCATGTGTGACATCAGGTGGTTTACAAATATTGATGCATAAATTAAAATCTGGCTAAACATCACAAAAAAGAAATTAGCTATGTTTATTTGCTTTCTATAGAATAGTTTTTTGAACCAAAACAAAAATTGTTTAAAATCTAACTATGAAGTTAGGGGAGATCTGGATACTAATGAATTGAAACTACAATTCAAAGAGTTTTGTGGTTTGCAAGATTAAAGTGAAGGTCATGGAATACTGTTGTGGCAAATAGATGCAGATATATTCAGATATTATGTATATGATTATTATAATTTAAAAAAATATCCTGAAGTCTTTGAAATCCCAAGGCACTTTTTTTTAATAAAACCATCTTTTGTGCATGAGATGATTTTGCAAATATAACTATTGCTCAGGGTACCGGTCTCTGTAAGGAAATTAGTTTAAATTACAACCTTGTCAAGCAGTAAAACTGCTTTAAATGTTCTTTTGATGTTACTGATTAGAAAGAGACTACTTTTCACAATCCATTTTAGGTACTGGGGTATGTAGGGAAGAAAGAGAAAACAGATTATGAAATCAGAACTATTTAAGTGTGTCCTTTAGAAGGGAGAAGAACAATTAGATATTTCCAGGGCCAGACCCCTAGATCAGCTCATTGATTTCTGAAGAAATACATATAATGAGCATTTCTTTTATCAGTTCACAGAAATATTATGCTAGGGAATAATAATCCTGTTGGCTGTAGGCTGTCATTGTTGAGGTCATTCTTTTAAATGCCTTCATGATCTGGAAAGTGAACTACACATTCTGCAGTTAATTAATTTAGACTGAACCCAGGGATACCAATGTACTTTCAAGGCTACAGTTTACCCGAGTGCATTGTTTTCTCTCCCTTTTCTTTTGCACCCATCTTTGTATATAGCATCCGGATTTATCTTCTTCTGTGTTTTATAGATGATTTTCAGAAAAAGAAAATTAATATGAGAAGTTACAATGTTCATAAAAAGAAAAATAACCTGGCACTTACACCAATGCCTATGGAAGACTGAGTTCGGCATCAGAGCCCTTGCTGTCTATGGTTAACAGGAGTTGCGACAATTTATTACAGTTGTTTTCAATTGTCTTTGAACTTACCAAATTGGGAAGTAAATTCTAGGGCTTTGCAAAGTGGGTTCTATCTGCTTTGGCACTTTGCTTTGAGCATCAGAAGTGATAGATCTGCCCTGGCATTTAAAGACTTGTGTCAGGGCCAAATAATTTCCTACCAGCTGCTGCATTCAAACCAAATGGTTCGACACCTGTATTATAAAAGGCATTCAATCTCATTTATCCTTATGGACAGAGCATTTATTGTCCACCGGAACAGTCCTGGAACTGACTTTCCACAGATATACTGTAGATTTGGGTAGACACAAGTAATCTGTCATCTAGATTGCATGATTTCCTAGGCATCATTATAGGCTACCTTTTCTTTCTGCCCTTTTCTGAGCCAAGAGAAAGTATCAGGGATATCAACTGTAAGACTGTCATCAAATTTAGGAAACCTAATGAATGTGTGTCAACCTACTGATAAGGGCCTGGCCAGTAGTGAATGGTCCACATGTTTGTACTAATATTTGAAAATATGCAACCATATTTTTAGCGCTTATATCTATTGTATTTTTCAGAGTATAAGACACAACTTCGTTTTGGGGGAAGAAAATAGGGGAGAAAAATCTGCCTACTAGGTATTCCTCTGGCTAGCATCCTTAGTCTGGTCAGCTTCAGCATATTAGTTTGCTGGTCTTTTAACCCCTGCTTGGGGATAAAAAACAGCTTCTAAGACACAGCTGAGAGGAAACAGCAATGAGAAAAGTAGGCAAAGCATGGGGCGATCGCTTGACTTGGCTAGTGCCTAGTTAGGGCTGAAAAAAAACTTCTAAAGAACAGCTGAGAGTCAGAGCAAAGCATGGAGATCACTTCACTCACTAGCACCTCGTTAAAGCACAGCAGAGAATTGAGGGAGCAGGCAAAGCTAGGAAGATCGCTCACTAGTGCCTCATTAGTGCCTTGTTGGGCCTGAAAAAAAGCTTCAAAAAAGCTACATTCAGAGTATAAGACGCACCCAAATTTTCAGCCTCTTTTAGGAGGGGGAAAGGTGTGTCTTATACTCCAGAAAATACGGTAATTACAGCTGTTTATGATCTTGGCTTGGATAGTATTTTTTTAATATAGGATGAAAAGGCTATGTGAAAAACCAGACCTGGCAATTTTTCCTTGATGGTTATATCCTTCCTGTAGTTTCTAATTGTTGCAGATTCTCACTTCAATGTGCATGCTTACTAATTGGGCTATTGATGCTGTGTGATGAGAGAGTAGGAGGGTTTGGAAGGTAACTTGAAGAAAAATATAGGCTACAATGCTTTCTCGCCCCCCCCCCCCCCCCTTGACGGTAGCTATTAATGTCAAAGATATCATTGATGCAAGTAATGAGAAGAAGTTGGAGGAGCTGGAAATAGATTGATCATATGTTATGTGCATTTGTTTCGCATCAGTTGAGAAAGCATGATCTTTTTTGGTGAGCAATTTTAAAACTTCATTAAGTGAATCTCCCTTTCAGAATACTGATAAGTACTTGATTTAAAGGTACAACACAACAGTTGTGGGGTGTTCGAATTTTAGTGCTTTTTAAAGATAATGTCATTCTTTTTTTACATCAAAAATGTGTTGCCTCTGGCATTCATTTGTCAAAGAGAGAGAGTGAGAACGAGAGAACATTTATTTGCATCTCTTTCTTTTCAGTATAGATTTAAAAAAAAAAATAAAGTGGAAGAAAATAAACAATATTAAATTCCCTGGCTACTCAATGGAAAGACTATTTCTTTGGAAACTTGAGCCTTTATGATAAGATAAGATGTGTAATAAAAAGAATTCAGCCCAACCTAGTCCTAACCAAGTTTGGCATGCACATATCCTTTGGACTTGAACGAAACATTTATGTCTCAGCAACTCTCCCCACAGGACCATCAAGGCTTCTTGGATTTAAAGAAAAGTTTTAAAGATTCACTATAACGGAACTACTGAAGGGGGAAAAAAAAACCACCCAAGTGAGTTTTGAGAATCAATTGTTGCTAGTGTTTTTAACCTACATTACACCCTTGCTTTATAAAGATCAACAAATCATTTTAGATTGCATACCTCTATGATAAGATAATCTCAGTTACAGCTAAAGATTGAAATTGCATATTTTTAGAGAGAGAGAGGCCATTACCGTGAGAGGGAAGTCAAGACTGAGCCAATGAAAAGTTCCCAGTGACAAATCTGAGAAGAGGATTTCAGTTTGTTTCCTGAGCTGATTGCAAGCCACATTTGGTAATGCCCATAATTACTGAAGGAAAATTTTTCCTAAGGGGCACGTTTGAACCAAAGACTAGAATGAAATTACATACAAGCACAAGTTGGTCGTGATGATTTCAGTATTGGAGACAGGAAGGTAGAAGCCTAAAGTAGGGTGGGATTACAGACTGTTGTTATAAGCCTATGCAAATTATACTTTTATTTAATTGGCTACATTACAATGATAGAATTGTGTTAGTTATTTAATAGTACGTAGCAGTCAATGGCCCTGATAAGATTAACCCTACTGATTGAGTTAATTCATATGTGTGCTGGGAAATATAATGAAAGGTGTTAAAAATAATGATTTATTTAACAGTTATTTAAATGAAGGGGCCTTAAGATTCTGTAACTAAATTGTTATTTTAAGATGGCTGATATCGAAAAAGCTTGAGTTCCCAATGGTAATAGTTAATCCTCTGCAGCCGACTTGCATTCTTCTGGTTAACAGTTCCACTTATCTTGTAAGTCTGTCTTACTTTTTCTCCAGCTGAGAACTCCAAGTGCCAAATTGCTTTCTGCTGAATTTGCAATACTGTTCATTTAAAGAATACATACAAGCTTGGGTCCAAAGTTGAAGGCCCCAAATTTTCATCTACATGACACTAAGTTAAAAATAAAATCTTGAATCTGATTATAGTAATTGCTAAGTATTCTGGAAAACATAGGCAGAATAATTAATAGTTACAATGACCTCCCAGTATGGTTTTAAATAGGTATAAGAGCTTCATATTTTCTAAGGCTATTTTCACTACTTAAAATTGTATTTGGAAAAAACAGTGAGATCTTGCATGAGTATATAACACCCTTTCTACCTAGCAATCTGTCTTTTTACAGGTTTCTGGGTGAGACTGAAAGTAATATCTGTTCTAAGTAGAAAGTACAAGACAAGACAACCTGTGACACAGCCACATTTTTTCAGGCGGGTACAGGCACTAATCATCTTATATCCCAGCAACAAAAGACATTTTGCAGCATTGCTGTATTACCAGTGACAGTATAGAAAGAAATGGTGATTGGAAGGGCCAGGAAGAAGAAGCTCAGGAAGGAACAAGTGGTGGGATTCAAATAATTTAACAATCAGTACACTCATGGTCAGGTTGGCCCATCCCCATCCTCCAGCTCTGCCACATATGCAGGATGAGCCTCAACACCAACCTGACTCTGGGCAAACCAGTTGTTAAATTATCCCTTCCCCCCTATCAAAGTGGATCCTGGGTACTGCGCTGCAATGGAGAAAGGACAATGAAGCATGTCCTTCCCTCATGCCAGCCGCTCTGTTGCCCATTTCTCCATTGCAGCATAGTGCCCGGGATCTGTAGTGGGGGTGGGTCAGTGGTGGAATTCAAATTTTTTTATTACTGGTTCTGTGGGCATGGCTTGGTGGCATGGTGTGCTTGGTGGGCGTGGCTTGGTGGGCGTGGTGGGGGAAGGATACTGCAAAATCTCCATTCTCACCCCACTCTGGGCCAGCCAGAGGTGGTATTTGCCAGTTCTCCAAACTACTTAAAATTTCCACTACCGATTCTCCAGAACCTGTCAGAACCTGCTGAATAGCATCCCTGGAGTGGGTGGGTAATTTAAGAACCAGTTTGCCCAAACTGGTGCAAACCGGCTGAATCCCACTACTGGATATCCCACATCTTCAGGAAAAAAAAGTGATTTTTAAAATCATTGAAATGTTTTGCAGGGTCTATGGTCCCTGCTGTGTTTTTATAAAGTTTTTAAAAAACATATTATGCAGTCATCTATCCTCTGCTTTGAGAAAGTGGGGCAGGGAAAATATTTAACATGGCACCATGAGGTGATTCCCATTATGGTATAGTTCTAAATTATATTTGAGTAAATGAATGTGGAAGAGAGAGGCAATGGTTTTTATTTATTATAGATATCTTATCCTTAAATAAAGGTTTGATTTTATATGCAAACTTCTATGAGTAATCAAGGGTGAACCCCATTTTTGAGTAACGGCATTTAAAAAGCGATCTACTTCCCAAATCAGGTGAAAACCGAATCCATTGCCATAGCAAGATACAACTGCTCCCTGGGTATCCCAGAAGCGGTCCCATTGTGGGTTATGACTGATGCTGGAGGAGTCCTGTTTACAATTAGTAGCAACCCATCATCTTATCAATGTTATGTCTAATACTAAATACTGTAACATAAGTACTGTCATTTCTTGTTGCCATCAGCTTCCTTGTAAAAGGGATGGTTTCCAGCTGTCGGAGTATGCGCTAAACAGTCTGCTCATTTCTCATGCCAGGCAGAACAGAACAGAAGTCAGCACTTTGGTTTATTTTTGTTTCATCCATGTAACATATGCTTGGCTCATGCACCTATCAAGTGGGCTCTCTCTCTATGAAGCAATCCATTTGTCATCCTCAGCTTTTAAAAGAAGGGGATTTGACTCCCTCACAAAGCTGCCTTCTTAATGTACTCACATAAGAAACTGCCTTTCACGTGACCTTTGCAAGATCCAATTTTTCCATTCCGCTTTATCAAAGCAGTAATGTTGATTGATCCATTAGCAGTGTGCATCAGATCTGGACAATTTTGTGCACTAAAAATGGCTGATTTGTATAAAGATATTGCAGATGACTAAAGTATGTAAAGCTGTGCTAATAATACAGAATTTATTTATTTATTTATTTATTTAAATTTATAAACTGCCCTTCTCCTTGCGGACTCAGGGCGGTGAACAGCCAGAATAAAACATGGTATACAAAAGTTAAAAACAATTAAAAATTATTAAATATTATTCGGCCAAGAATTAAAACAACCCAATTTAAAATCAATTTTAGAAGAATGCAGGGACAGAACTGGGCATATCTGACTGCAACGGCTTCCTAATAACAGTAACTCTACCCATCCAATTCAATCTAAGAGATTGACATGCTGCAGATTATTCCCATAAACCAAAAAGTGTTGGCTGGTAGGGACTAGAAGATGGGCCCTGCTTTTTTAAATATCCTTCTCACCTCCCCCGCCAACCCAGAGATTAGAAAGGCCTCAACCCCGTAGGCCTTTTGGAAAATTTAAAAACCTGGCTGTGTTTTTATGGGATGCTGAATGTGTTAAGGAACTCATTTCTTGTCTTTATTGTTAACTGCCTAAGTATCTCGGCTATGGTGTCTATTTATTTTCAATGTCTTATTGTTGTTTTTTTAAAATGCTTTTTATTATTTTAATTGTGTTTATATTTTTGGAATTGTAAGCTGCCCAGAGTCATTGATTGAGATGGGTGGTGGAAGGAAGGAAGGAAGGAAGGAAGGAAGGAAGGAAGGAAGGAAGGAAGGAAGGAAGGAAGGAAGGAAGGAAGGAGAAAAAGAAGCAAGCAAGCGAGAAAGAAAAAGAAAAAAGGAAGAAAGAAAGAAAAAGAAGGAAGGAAGGAAGGAAGGAAGGAAGGAAGGAAGGAAGGAAGGAAGGAAGGAAAGAAAGAAAGAAAGAAAGAAAGAAAGAAAGAAAGAAAGAAAGAAAGAAAGAAAGAAAGAAAGAAAGAGAAGGAAGGAAGGAAGGAAGGAAAGAAAGAAAGAGAAAGAAGGAAGGAAGGAAGGAAGGAAGGAAGGAAGGAAGGAAAGAAAGAGAAAGGGAGGGGGAAGGGGGGAGGGGGAGGGGGAGGGGGAGGGGAGGGAGGAAAGGAAGGAAGGAAAGAAAAAGGAAGGAAGGAATCTTATTTCTGCCTGAGCTTTCCATAGTGCTTTGTGGAGGAACATTAAAATACTGTGTACTGGAATGTTAGAACTGTGTACTGAACTCAGTTTGCTCTCTTTTCCACAAATAAAAAGACTGACAAGAGCTTTGGATGAATCTGTGGGTTCTGCAATGGCATAGTATTGGATCTTTGCTTGGGCAATGTTGATTCTTCCCGTCCTACTTCAATCATTATTTGTTCCACATTTGTCACACTGCTATCCCTGCACTGTGGTGATTTTGGTGCCAATTAGCAAAAAGCTACACACACAGGGGGGGGGGGAGTGTTTTCCATTTATCATGATTCCAGAGCCCTTCACTTTTGAAAATGTTCTAGGGACATGTGTCAAATTCCTACCTAAGGAAAAACAAACAATACACAATGAGCAAAAGGAGAAACAAACACTTCCCTGTAGCATGAAAAATCCTTTCCGATAAGTGCTGTTGGATAATTCTTTCTAAAACTGTTTGGGTTTCTTACCTATGGCTACTGATAGTGTTTATGATTTTTAATAACATTCTAAAAATGTAAGTGATTGGGTATAACCTATGTAGTAAACCCTCAGATTAGAAAGGTTGCTGTTGCACATAACATGTTCAAATGAAGCTTAGTAGCATGTTCTCCTGAGTAGGATTGATTGTTCCATCAAATATCATAGAATTCTTGCACGGAATAAAACAGAGATTTAAAAAAAAAATTGTTTTTTAAAAATGTAAATCAGCATATGCAAAAAGCCCTGAAGTTATTGTTTGAAATGTCCTTTACAAAATTCCCTCATAAATGAAACAAACTTACATGGTCTGAAATAATCAGATCCACGTATTTCTAGGACATCTTATATATTCTGCTAACTCAAGTTGAAATCTGCATTTTGAAGTGTGTGTGTGTGTGTGTGTGTGTGTACATGGACCAATGTCCATGTGCAAATGGGCCAATCAACTACTTCTAATCAATATTAGACGATCATGTATTAATTCATAAAGCTATCCTACTCGTGCATTAGTCATAAGCTTATTTTTAAATCTACAGAGTCTCAAATTAAATGCAAATGTAAGGATTTGCATATCTATTTGCTAACAATCCCCTTCCTACTTTGGTGTATTACTTCCGCACTCTTCAGTGGCTGCTCAATGTCTCAATAAGCCATGTAACTGACTCTTCAGAATGCATTCAGAGAATACCTGGTAGTTTTCTGGGATTGCGCATCCTGGACTTTTGAATCTAGCCACAGCAGTGTCCCTGAGCACAGAAAGCATGTCTTGCTTGCCGATATGTAACAAACAAACAAACAAAAAATGATTTGCCTTAGAACCCTTGAAAGGCAATGGGGAAAATTACTCTGAGGTAAAACATGATGCATAGTTTGGTATTTGATAAAAAAATAGGACTAGCCCTGGTATTGGTTTCTTACAGGGACCTGTCAGCTTCTCAGTGCTGACATAGTAAAGAGGGGGTTAAATTCCTGTGAGATTATTAAGAGAGAGAGTGCCGTAGAGTGATTTAGATAATGACCAATAGGATAAGGAAGCAAGCCAGGAAAGGGAGGGATGATGGAGCAGAGGTCATTTCCTGGCTGCATATGAGTCCGTGAAGACGTTGTTCTAACAAATAAAAGTTTTTTTTCTTTATTATCAAAATGTGAAAGGCATCTGATTTCGTTCAGACAACTCTAGCATGACAGACAGCCAGGAAAAAATCTTCCTGTTTTTTAAAACAAAAAGAAATGCTCTCTTCAAAAGCTTTTCTTCTAAAAATATTTATGCATTCCTAAGCTACTGCCGACGTTGGCAGACCTTCAGATGTCGCCGTAGCAGCCTTATCAGAAGCCATGAAAAAAAAAACTTTTATTTGTTAGAACAACATCTTCACGGACTCATATGCAGCCAGGAAATGACCTCTGCTCCATCATCCCTCCCTTTCCTGGCTTGCTTCCTTATCCTATTGGTCATTATCTAAATCACTCTACGGCACTCTCTCTCTTAATAATCTCACAGGAATTTAACTCCCTCTTTACTATGTCAGCACTGAGAAGCTGACAGGACCAATCAGACTTCTCTGGGCTGCTTGTAAGCAGGAAATGAAGACATACCCATCTCTTAACACTGTTGTCCTACAGGTTCAACAGGGTGTGGGTAACATGAATGTAACACTGACTTGTCATCCATTAATCTATCCAATTTCCTTTTAAAACCATCCAAATTAGCAGCCATCTCCACATCTTGTGTATGAAGAATGGTTGCAGGAATTGGGTATGGCTAATCTAAAGGAAAGAAGGACTAGGAGTGTCATGATAGCAATATTCCAGTATTTGAGGGGCTGCCACAAAGAAGAGGGGATCGACTTATTTTCCAAAGCACCAGAAGGCAAGACAAAAAACAATTGATGGAAGCTACGTAATCAAGGAGAGAAGCAACCTTGAATTAAGGAGAAATTACCTAAAAGTGAGGATATGGTTAATCAGTGGAACAGCTTGCCTTCAAAAGTTGTAGGTGTTTCATCACTGGAGATTTTTAAGAAAAGAATGGACAGCCACCTGTCTGAAATGATATGGTGGGGTTGGACTAGAAGACCTCAAAGATCTCTTCCATCTCTATTCTGATTGATTGTAGAAATGAATTCCACAGGTTAAGTATTAGAAATGATCAGATGAAGAAATATGAAGTCAAGCAAATGAAACATAACCCCAGGAGTTGCTTTAATGTTTTGGGTTTACTCATATACTTTCCTTTACTTGACAGAGCAATTTTAAAATCATTTTTAATGAAGAAAAAAATTTTGGTATAGAAGGTTATGAGAAAAAAAGATGGAGTGGGGAATAAATACTTTGCCTGCAGGCCTCTCAGAGTCTTGCTTTTATTTTGTAATAGTGTCAAAACTGAAGGAAATCTGGGAGTACCTCTCAATTCACTGGTCCAATCTAGTAGGCTGAAAGCATGGGAGTTAAACATAAGCAAAGTCCCAGGGACTTAAATGGAATATAATAGCTAATGAAAATAATAAGCAGTGCAGTTTTAATTGCCTTATTATACAGTACAAGGAATCAACTTGCCACCTCAAGATAAACACAGTCAATTGGTTACAATTTAAGATGGTTCTATATAAATCTTCTCAGTAGCCAAATCCTCCTCCTCATCAGTCAAATGTAACTGATGTCTTATTGATTATAATGAGGACTCCATTTAATTATCTTAACCTTGAACCAGCCTAATTTCCTGATGTCCCCTTCAAGACAAAGGAGCACTCTTTCATTCTCTGTTTCCAAAATGAGTACAAACGTTGCACTTCTTATTAACGTTACATTATGACATCCTGAACGAGGGCCTTCCTCCAGGGCTGGTATTCACTTACCTTCGCTACCGGTTCACAAATGTGAGTGTGCATGTTCACGCACTCCCTTTGTTCGTACATGCCACCTCTACGCATGCACAGAGCCTTCCGCACATGTGCAGAGCATCAAAAACAGGACATGATGAAGTCTGGGAGGGTGGGCGGAGCCCCCTGCAGCCATCATTACTGGTTCGCACGAACTGGATAGAACCAGCTGAATATCACCACTGCCTTCCTCTCCTAACTCTAATGGGACTTATTGGAAAAAAGTACAATGTCCCTAAATGAAAAGTAAATAAATTAAACCCTGGCTGTACCTGTATGCAAACCCTACCAATGAGCTAGCTGTACTGCCTATCTTTAGCATGGGTTGTCCCTCAAACTATGCTCTGATGCTTTTGCATGGTTGGGCTGCTGTCCTCAGCAGATAATATTGCCTGTCTTTTCTGAATACTAATAGATACCGAAGCATCCTTTCATGTTAATGTCGGTTCACTTGCCAGGTAATTCCAGTCGTTAAGATTTCTTCAGGGATAATTAAAGTTCTTCTCTAGCCAGTAATGAAATTCAAAAAAAATCTTCACTGGACATGCAAGGGCTAGATGAATTTAATACCTCACTAAGATTGCTTGAACAGGATTGTCAGTGGGAATTCCATAACTGGGTTAGAAATATAAATGAAGCATGAAAACAGCAGCTTTTAAGCAATTGGCGCCACCATGCAAATGGGTTTACTTAGTGTGGGTTAAATAAAGAGAGAATTTGGACACATGAAAATTGGCATATTTAGATATTTTATTAGGTTTTGTGTGAAGATAAAAGCAAGCAAATGTGGTAGATGTTGTTACGGTTACTCTATTAACATGTTTCATAATGAACTCATTATGCTTCCATTTCTCTGAACAGTGGTTCTTTACACCCAGAACAATCCGCTAAGCACTTAAGGCAGTTTAATCTCATGAAATCAATCACTTCATTTGTTAATTGGAGTGTTCTTTTTTTTTAAACTTTGCTTATTTGTCTGACTTCTCTGTGACTGACAAAGGCATAGATTTGGAAGGCTGAATGGAGGTTGATGCCCACCCAAATGAAGTCTTTTTCAGCAATGCATTTAAAGATTCCCAATGTCCATAAACAGGGAAAAGTTGCTTTAAATTGCATGTCTGAAAATGACTGTTCTAGCCATTTCTTTTTTGGGCATTCTGTTTTTAAAGGGAATGGTGGTGAATGGTGAATGAACATAAAATTATGCAACTAGTACTCATTGTAAGTTGCTTCTCCCGGCATGCTTACAGTCATGGTGATGTTTCTGTAAAAATTAAATCCAGTGTTTTCTCCAAAATTCACCAATTTTTTTAAGTGTATCTACCATATGGGATGTTCACTTGCAAAAAAAGGATATCTAAACCTTTAAAAATGTATCAGATAAAAATGTGGACAGATGTGGTTGATGGAAAATGCAAAAGAGACAGCAGTTTAAAATTGTTCCCATAGGTATAAAGACAGTATAAAAGAACTGACATTTATTATATTTTTAGACTTGGTATGGGGGGTTTTTTGGTACTCTATACATATTGAAATGAAAAAAAGCAAAAAAACACTTGTTGCTATTGTTATTATATAGTTACAATTGTTATTTCACTTTGGCAAGAAATAAGAATGTACACCTTTTAGTTTCAGATAATTTCATATGAATGAAAAGTAGAAGTTGAAGCAACCATCATAACCTGTATAACTTTACAAAATCAAAGTGCAGATTACCTTTTTGCTGTTTATTCCAGAATGTTTTTTTAAATCCTTAAACATGTATTTAAAATCTTTTTCTCTTAAGGATCGAAGGAAACTCACTTTGTTGAATCAAAGGTTCTTGATTGCTGAAAAGGAATTAAGAAGCAATATCCCAAGTGATTTGAAAAGGAAGTATGTGAAGCCAGGATTCATTTTGAAGATGTCAAGTGCCGTTTTATCAAAGTGGCTATTCCCTTGTCTCCCAGAGTTCTAAACCCACTGTAATAGACTGCCATTTTGCAATCTTCTTCTGAGGAGCAACTGTATGGAGCACTTGTGGGTCATCTCAAGTTCCCTTGTAATGCTTTCTGAGGAATTACAAAAAGACAGTCTATTTGCTGGCTCTTCATTTCACCATGATTGTCTCCAATGTGCTATTAAAAATCCCTTATTTTTAGATAGTGAAGGAGGCAGTAAGGGGAAAAAAATCTAGGAGGAGAAGGGAAAAGGAAAAAGAGAAGAGTTTTAAAGTCAACTGAAGAACCACCTCTCCCTGAAGGTATGTGCTAATAGCACAAGAATTGGTTAGAGTAGGCATGCTCCAGGTCCATTCCCTTAAATCTTTCTCCCAAGTATTGGGATGGGGTAAGGTAGGAATAGGAAGAGAGGGATTTGGGGTTGCATTGGGGAAATATAGTTATGGTAGTTTTTCAGTTTCTGGTTTTATTGGGGTTTTTTTTAATGTATTGCTTTATATTATTTTATTTATGGTGTTCAATCTCCTAGAGTTCTAGTTTAAATAAATACATTTAAATAATACATTTAAATCAGCACATGCTTCCCAAAACATGCTGGAACCTCCCCCACCCCCAAAGATATGAATTTCTAAGAGAAAGATATGTAGAGTGAACTCTAGAGAATACAACATGTTATATCTGTCAAATTAAAAAAGTGGGGATTCCAAATAGGGTGCTTTTAAATTCCGTTGTTTTTGTGTTTTTTCCTGGCTTTGTACCGGTGGCCACAACACTGACAGGATGACATCCTACCCATATGCATCAGCTGCTTGAGTTGGAAACTGCTCATATCAAAACCAGGGCTGTCAGGTAAAGAAGTAAAATAGAGCAAGCAAGAAATATTCACTTGATCATTCACTAATAGAATTCCTTTCTTCTTGGTGATTACCACCATGCTTTTATTAATTTCTTCACCATACTTAGCTCATCCCTATGATAAAAATAGCTGTGCTTTAGAGTGCATCAGTGATGAGTCTGGAGTTCAGGATAGATTGGGAGATTGGGAAACCAAAAGATTGTTTGATTTGATGAGAGACTATTTTAACTGGTTGCCTTTTTGCTGCTTCTCTCTGGAGGTCATCCACATCACCTGCTCTTCCCCACAGACAGAAAACTGATGTTTGAGTCTCTCCTTCATGTCTGCAAAGCCAGTTTGGTGTAGTGCTTAAGGCACCAGACTAGACACCAAAAGACCATGACTTTTAGTTCCATCTTAGGCACAAACCAACTGGATGACCTTGAGCCCATCATTTTTCTCAGTTCAAGGAAGAGGCAATGACAAATTACTTCTTGCTTATATCTTACCCCTAACCCTAACCCTATCTTAGAAAACTGCTGGGACTGGTCCAAGCAGTCTCCAAGAGTCAAAAACTGTCTCAAAGGCACACCACCTCTACCCCTCCATGTCTGCTGTGCGTGTGTATCTGTGTCACTCAGTATGTGTGAGATCAGAACTTAAATAATAAAACATAAGTGGGTCCAACTTTATTCTGCTGCTGATCATAGTTGATTTGCTCTCCATCTGTAGCTGTCAAGGCTGCCAATCTGGTGGGATCATAAGCTTTCTGCAAGCAGGAATTTTGTTCTATCTATAAGGTACTTAATTGAAACCAACTCATTTCACACTAATAGATACAGATTAAATACAAATGACTTGAAAATCTGTCCATTTTCAAACAAACCTATATAAAATTAAAATGAACAACTCATCACAGATATATAAAAAAGAATAATAAACACCTCAACAAATAAAAACACAGAAAAATAAAAAGCCTGTAATTACAATCTAATGACTGAGCATTCCTGTGGAGTACTTTTAATTCAAGTGTGGTAATTATATATAAATTGATACCTATGCACAGTAATTAGGACATGATCATTATATGTAAGCTTGGTACCCCTTTTAGCCCACAATTGGATTTTCTAACAATTTGGCCAAAAGTCTCTATCTACACAAGTTGGGGATCAAGAGGTAGCAATGAATTCATGTCATTCAAGGCTTTTTCAATAGTATTTAAATAATTTTGATGAAGCATAATTTGGCGTTATTTAACTAGATAACAGCAGTAAATGCTTGCAAACCTAACTCTGTATGAGTTGGGCTTCACATTACATGTAAAAAGGAGGTTAATAGAAAATGGTTGTGACATAAATTCCAAATGAAAGATCTCAAAATAAATATGTTGATTTTCACAACCTTTTGAATCCACTTCTGATGTTTCACAAAGTGAGCAAATCCAAAGACATTAATTCATAAAAACTACAAGAGCATTTCTTCTGTTCTGAATATGGTTCAGCTCAGGGTTGTTATCTAAACTAGACAACAAATGGTTCTGATAATAATTTATGATATTAGCCTATAGTGTGAAAAACATCAAAGCAACTAATAATTAAGACAAACCAATTCATCTTTAAAAAATGGCATCATTTCAAGAAAACATATTGAGCCATATCGTAACAATGTGAGCTTTCTTCTTAGTCACAACACATGGAACAGTTGATGAACCATTTTTTTATAAAATGGACTGAACCAGCTTAATGACATCTTTGGCTTGGATTGACATTCCATCTTTATCATCAAAGTGTCCTGCAAGTAAAAGGCATTAGTGCATTTACACACAATAAATTAATGCATTTATGAGACTTGAGACATATATTCTTGAAACTATTTGTCTGTGAATATTTCTCATATTTTATTTAATTTATATTTGTCTACCACATGTTCCCAGCAAAGTAATTTCTCATCTCAAGAAAGCACATATTGTTTTATAATTATACTTAGGATATTGTAAAGGGTGAAATACCATGGCCAGGCTTCTAGTACAGTTATGGATATGATTGTCCCTACAGGAAACAAGCCAAAAGGATGAGCTCGTAACTAAGAAACTATTATACCTATGTTAGTTTCTTAAAACTGTATTTTTCTCTCCTTAAAAAAAGCAATAGGGGAAATTATCCACCTAGTTTCATTGTCCCTCAAATAGTATGGAGGAATTCAAATTTTTGGAGGTTGCAGAGCTACGTGAGAGAGCCATGCTTTCACACAGCTTCCGGATCCTTTGAAAATTGCATGAGGGGGTATGCTTTGGTTTGGTTTTTGGAGGCTGCAGAAGAGCATTCTCTGAAGCCACTTCAAAACAAAGGCTTTATGTGACCCGGAGGAGCTTCAAGTACGCTGCAGGGACTCATCAACAGTAAGAAAACACTGCCTGAAGTAAGCGATATATGGCAGATCCTGGGCAGTATTAGGCTGTGGGAGCCATTGTGACATTCCTTTGGGAAACAGTACAAGGTTGCCATTTTTAATGGCAGTGGTGTTGCTGTGGGTGAAGTTTAAGACCACTTGAGACCCAGCCTTAGAGGCTGTTCAGGATGGCCTAGATCATTGGGTGAGGGTGGGGAATAGAAAATTGCATTTCTTTTGTTCAGTGTGTGTGAGAGAGAGAGAGAGAAAGAGAGAAAAAGAGACAAGCCAGCAAAGTCAAGTTTGGCATTTACCAAATTTTAAACCAGCCAAGCTCTAAACATTCACCCCATCACTGTCCTAACAAATCCTCCAGGAAAAAGAGAATACTCTGTGAAATGTTTTAAAGCATTTTCAGGTCAAATGAAGAATGTATGCATTATCTTTATTACTATGTTGCATATCTTCTTGTCTTCTGTCAATTTTAGATCAATAATGCCACTTACTGAAATGAATGGAATAACATGCTCAGAAAAAGTGGTCTGTGAACAGATTTCGCTGCATTTTAATGTCAGTATAAATCAGCTTGATATGAGCTTCAAGTTGTAATAGACTCTTGCATGACTTGATAGATTGGCAACATTATAGGCATTTTTAGAACTGAAGGGCAAGCATCCTTTCCCTTCTAAACCAAACAAATAAAAGAAACTTTGAAAAACTTATTTATTGCCGTAAAGAGTTATAAAGTAGAAAGGAGTCTTTATATTATAAAGAAATCCTGGAACTCTCTGGATCTGGAATCTGTAAAGATAGCAGTGTTTTGAGGTTGTGGGGAGGGCTGCAGGAAGGGAGACAGATTGCAAAAATTTTGTACAGAAATGCTATCTTATTTTTGCTTTTCCAAAACACCAAAATGGAGAGTTGGGGAAATCAGAAAGAGATGAGGAATCCAGTGGTAAATTTACTTTCTGATCACAGAGTATTACTTTACTAGCTCCAAACACAATGTTCTGGAGGGAAAAAACATTAGCATGCTCCTTGGCTACATTGACCTTGCTGTTCTCTCTTCTCAGTGGTCAGTCACTTTTGTCTCATTTGAACAGGGTGACATTTCAACAGCTTTGATGGAATTAGCAAATGAGATAATCCTATGTGTTCTGAGTACCTCCTGATTTCTTAATTTCCTAATGAATCATTATTCTTCCAGACACTCTTTTGCCTACTTTCCCTGTCCTTTCTTAAAACCCTATTTTTCATTTTGATTGATTAATTTAATCCTGGCTTTTCCTCTAGAAGTTAAGTTACTGGTCTGATTGCTTGCTACTTTGTCCCGCTACGTTTACAACTCAAGCATAACGCCATTGCCCTTCCTTCCTACTCCAATTTTGATTTTAAGATTTTGGTCAAATTTGGGGTTTGTTCCACATCTTTTACATTATTGTCAGTATTTCCATCATTAAGAATTCTATAGTTTATATAATTTATTGATTAGCAATTTTTGTTAGTGGAAATAGCTATTCCTTTCTCTTTTTGTGGCACGTTGGTCTCCAAATTATGTTTATTTGTTGTGGTGGTTGTATGCTTTGCATTTAAATGGTACCTCACATACACAGATATACTGCTGTGTGTGTTCTGTTATGCATTTTTTAACAGTTGTACTTTATTCTTTATAGCAACATAAAGCTGACAAATGGAAGCAGCAAATGGTGCAAGGAAAAGAGTAGAAACAGTAGAAACAAGGTTGCTGGACAGACAGTCCACATCTCCATAGAAAACCTTCAGGATTTATAGGCAGAAGTAGTATTTTGGAGGGGACCCAACAACTTCCATTCAACTCACTAGCTCTTACTGAGAGCCAGTCTGCTTTCACTGGGAGAGAAAGAAAGAAAAAGAGGGAGAGAACAAGTGAAAAGTGGTAGAGGAGTTCGATGTTAGCTTTGAAGAAGATAATC
Source organism: Masticophis lateralis (assembly GCA_030761175.1). Lineage (NCBI taxonomy): Eukaryota > Metazoa > Chordata > Lepidosauria > Squamata > Colubridae > Masticophis > Masticophis lateralis. The sequence continues at coordinate 261,549,125 of JAUDYJ010000001.1, forward strand.
AGCAGTGTTTATAAAAAATGTCATCTTAGCCTGCAAGGCAGAAGGAGGTGAAAGAGAAATTCAAGACTGCTCCACCGTAGCTGTCTCTGGAATAACTGTAAAGAAAAGGAAATGGCCAGGCTTTCAAAGTTATGTTATTATACCCTGTAATGATAAAGTTCCATTTTTTTCATGACCTGGCCTGTCATGGCACTTATTGACCATATCAATGAGTAGAGATAGATGATAGGTAGATAGTTGAGATACACTGTGTTTCCCCCAAAATAAGACCGGGTCTTATGTTAATTTTTGCTCCAAAAGATGCATTAGGGTTTATTTTCTGGTTACGTCTTATTTTTGGGGAAATACGGTACTAAATGCATCCATCTGGCTGACAATCTTAAGTGGGGCTTATTTTGGGGGTAGGGCTTATATTACGAGCATCCTGAAAAATCATGCTAGGACTTATTTTCCAGTTGGGTCTTATTTTGGGGGAAACAGGGAAGTTAGATGATAGATTGATAGATAGATAGACAGACAGACAGACAGACGGACGGATGGACGGATAGACGGATAGACGGATAGACGGATAGACGGATAGACGGATAGACGGATAGACGGATAGATGATAGATGATAGATAGATGAATAGACAGACAGACAGATGATTGACTAACCAGAATGCTGTCCATCATGGAACACATTTTATAGATTGCATGTTCTTGAAATAGATCTTCTAGTTAAAGAGTGGAAAAGGCAAGAGTGAGCATCCTGCTAAACATTGAGATTTCTAAAGAGGTCTATGAAAGTATAGACCCTCTGCTGGTTTCTCCAGAAGAATTCGTTGCAATTATTTCACAAGGTACAGTGAGAAGAAAGAGGCAGAGGAATCAATGCCAAAAAGTGCTCTTATGCACCCTGTTGGAGTTTGTGCTATCAGTTATCAGGCTATCAAACCTTAGCATTATCATTCAGAGCAGCATAAATATTTGGATCTAAAGGATACTATACAGACTTGACTGAAATAAATAAAGTTACGTATAAAGTAATAAAAAAACTAAAATAATAAGGTTTGGGTATTGATTTTCATAAAAGATACTTCTTTATAGTTTTTTTAAAAAATTGATTTATATGTCACCCTTCTCTGGAGACTCAGAGCAGTTTACAATGCGTTAAGCAATAGCCTTCATACTTTTGTATATTTATACAAAGTCAGCTTATTGCCCCCACAAACTGGGTCCTCATTTTACCTACCTTAGAAAGGATGGAAGTCTGAGTCAACCTTGAGCCTGGTGAGATTCGAATTTACAGTAATTGCAGACAGCTGGTGTTAATCACAATGCTTTAGTCTGCTGAGCCACCAGGCCCGTAGTTAAACCATAAGCAATAATACTTGGGAGTTCATGTCCTTGAACTACCATCTGTAGTCTGAAGCTAAACATTTCTCCCTCAGTTCTCCCAAATGTAAGATTTTGGACAGAAGAGGAGAGAGATAGAGAGAAGGAGAGGAAGGGAGAGGAAGAGGGAGAGGGAGAGGGAGGGAGAAGGAGATGGAGAGAGAGAGAGAGAGTGAGTGAGAGAAAGAGACCAAGTGGGATGATGAACAAGATTCATGATGTGCCATACATCTATACTATACTAATTCCTTTTATCTTTTTCTTTTATACTATGTTCCACAATACTGTCCCTATTCCTTAGCTTTCCTGGTTTGCTTTCTATGATATGGAAAAGAGCATTTTCTGACTGAATTGCTTAATATATGAATGCATTAAAATGGTTTAATTCTTCAACGTCATGTTCAACCTTTGAATAAACAGAACTTTTGGCTGTTGGGTTTTTCCCCCCTTTTTGTTTGTTTTTTTGTTGACACTTGGATCATTAGTATTCCCCATATTTTTGCAATGACTTAACAAACAAAAGTGATCTAGTGGAGAAGATGGGGGAAGCTTTAGGACTGAATAACAAATTGACATAATGAGGTACAGTAGATCTCCACATTGTGCCTTCATCTTGCCTAGCTTCTCACTACAGCTATACTACAAGAAGTTAATATGGATGGTAGTCATCATCTAAACAGGGGTGTCAAACCCATATCATAACGGTGGCATCATGTGATGTATTACAATGTTTTTCCCCTTCACTAAACTGGGCATGGGTGTGGCCAGTGCATGGCACATCCAGCTTGTAAGCCGCTACCCCTGATTTAGAAAGTGAAACAAATGAGCAAATCAGCTCAGCCTCTGAAATGATTGCTTTAATGCTATATCAACATGCAATGAATGCCCCACCTTTCATCTTTATGTGTACAACCCTGCTACTAATAATTCATTGTCCTTGGTAATATTGGCACAGATTTTAAGGAAGTGCTAATAAAGTTCTTATTTAAATATTCAGAAGCCCACAATGAATGAGCAAAAGTTGAGAAAGGGACATTAAGAGCTACGGTGGGCGCAGTGTTAGAATGCAGTACTGCAGGCTACTTCTGACTGCCGGCTACCTGCAGTTTGGCAGTTTGAATCTCACCAGGCTCAAGGTTGACTCAGCCTCCCATCCTTCTGAGGTTGGTAAAATGAGGACCCAGATTGTTGGGGCATTATGCGGTCTCTGTAAACCATTTAGAGAGGGCTGTAAAGCACTGTGAAGTGGTATATAAATCTAAGTGCTAAATGCTATTGGCTAGCAGGTGACCCATCTAGAAGATAATAATTTTTATATTAAGACAAATATTCATACCTTTTTCTACTCCCTACCTGCTCTGCACCAAAACCTGCAGGTATAACATGACTGCATTTCAGAAACAAAATCAGCCAAAGCAAGCATCCTGCTGTTTGTTTTGTCTTGCTGAGGTATATTTAGCTGCTAACCCTGAATAATCATAGAATATAGAATAGCACAGAAAACAGACTTCCTAGCTCTAGTTCTCCATCAGAGCAATGCCCTGCTTTCAACAACAGTTCCTTTCTGCAACCATTTTTCTTTTCAAGCTGTTACCCCTCAGGAATGCTAGATTGTAATTGGGGAAGTTGACTGGGAGTAATTGAAACTGAAGTCCCAAATATCTGAAAGGGTGACAGGGAAGTTTGTTTTAAAAGCAGACATATGGGGAGAGATTGTGTCTATGGGGGCTCTGAGCAGCTCTCTTCACTGCTCAAAGCATTAATTCCTAAATCATCTGGTAAGAGAAAAACAGCTAGTGCATCTGCAAAATGCATAATCATACTGCAAAATTCTGTGCTCCAAAAAGTGACAAGTTGCTCTTGATTATTTGGTATTCTGCTAATGAACTGCTGAGGGAGAACCGTGTGTTCTAGTTTTGGCAGGACCACTATTATTAAGAATCCTGATATGAGAATAATGTCCATCTTCTGGTTCTTTAATTGGGATTGACCATTTCCATTTCTCCCTTTCCTGAGAAGTGCTGTCCTGCCTTAATTTTAAATGAGATGTGATTGGATTGTTATTTGGCTTCCAGAAATGAAATGAATAATCTTTATTTCTCCTTCAAGATGCTTTCCAGTATCTCACTTGAAGATGTATTTAGAGGTTCAGGCAAAACCTCTAAATACATAGTTCCTGAATTTTGTTGATATAGATTGAAGAGAGAGAGAGAGAGCGAGAGAGAGAGCAAGGCAGGATGAAAACTACACCTAAGCAATGGGTGAGTGAAGGTGAGAGGCATCTGATTTAGCATTATTTCCATATGCCTTGGGGAGAGAAATGGCATCCATTCATTGATGGGCATTGACAGGAACTTCAATAGGACATGCATTGTCTCCTTTCATCCACCATCATACCATTCTACAATTGATGGATGCTCATCTTCATTTTGCTGCTCCTCAATAGAAGGATGGAATTGTGCTTACAAACTCTAAATGAAAATATGTTCAAGTGCAACCTCAGTTACCTTCCATTCTGAAGAAATTGAAATTCAGATCAAGTTTACAAAAGTGTGTAAATGCTATTAAGAAAGGGGAACATTTGCAGCTCAGGGCTGAAGTGAGGGGCCCTTGAGGCTCTCTGAGCTTGGTTGCTTTCTTGAACACATTTCATTACCCAAGCTAGGTAACATCACCAGTGCACTTATGAAACGAAATGTCTTCAAGAAAGCAACCAAGCTCAAGGAGCAACAAAGACCTCTCTTATAAATGCTATTCTTTGGCACCTAGAAATACTCTTATAAATGCTATTCTCTTATAAATGCTATTCTTTGGCACCTAGAAATACAAAGGCTCAGGGGGAAAAAATCAGGAAGAAAATTAAAATGCCTTCCCACCACAATGGAAGAACTGTGAAATAAAGAATTATGAAATAGTTTATAATATCTTCTTTTTAAAAATGATACCATGAAAAGTCAGGCTATGAAATAAATTGGTCCATGTTTAGTAGTAAGAGTAAAAAAACAAAGATAAAGGAATCTCTGTGGCTTACACTCTGCTAGTGGTTGCCAAATATAGGGGAGGTGCTTATCTCCATTTCAAGGGCTATTGAGCAGGGGTGGGATCCTACTGGTTTAACAACCAATTCACTAAGCGCGCTATGTGTATGCTGTGCGTACGCTGTGCGTATGCTGTGCGTGCGTGCACACTTTGGAGAAAACTCACCTTCCGCATTGCTGCTGGTAAGGAAAACAGCTGAGGCACAGCAATCCACTCTGCCACACTGATATCTGGGCTTTGAAAATGGAAATATAGGTGGGTATAATACAGGGGCAGGTGGGCAAGCCCACTTCAAAATTGGAACAAACTGGTTCTCTCACGGCTGAAAGTCGGAGCTAATGGTTCTCCCGAGCCGATCTGAATTGGTAGAATCCCACCACTGCTATTGAGCCAGTGCTATCTGAAGACATTTTTGTGCTCACGCGGCCAGCTTGACCTCCCAGAGCACTGTTACCTTCCCACCAAAGTGGTACCTATTTATCTACTCGCATTTGCATGTTTTCAAACTGCTAAATTGGCAGGAGCTGGAGCGAGGACAGGAGCTCATCCCATCGTGTGGGCTTGGGTCTCGAAGCTGGACTGCCAGTTTTCCAGCTGACAAGCCCAGTACCTTAACCACTGAGCCACCGTGTCACACCATGTTTGGTAATACTGAACACTCCATGTTTGGTAATACTGAACACCAAATTGAAAAATAAATTAAAATAGGGAAGAATAGAAATATCCCTGAAATGCTAAAATAATACAAATGAAATGCTAAAATAATACAAATGCCAATAGCCTTAATATTTCAGATTTAGAAAATTAGAGTGAATAAGTGCTTCATAAGATCAAATTTTTCTTACCTTTTTGTATGGGAGGGAACAGGAGGCTCTGGGATTGCTGCTGAAATTTCACAGGATGAAACAGAGTGTGGAGAGTCCATCTTCAGGCTGTGGCTGACCAGCCCCCATTAAAATGGATTAATCAATAGCAACACATCTTAAATCTTACAAACCACAATGTTATTACTATTAATTGAAAAATGAATGTATCCCTTATTTATTTGGCAATAAACAAAAAGCAGTCCCCTCACAAATTAAAGCACAGCTAAAATTATAACACAACTAACCAAGAAGCAATAAAAATAGATGGTGACATCTATAAAGCAAAAACCCTTTTAAATTAGTTTGATTTTATTGATTTTCTGAAGCTTAACTTAGAAAGCAAGAGTCGATTATACTGCCTGGACAGGGCGTAGCAGAACATTGCTGCCATCACAGAGTAACAATGATTGTTGGGCCTCCTAATCTCATGGAAACTAACATATTTGGCCTCCAGGAAGCTCAAAGGTGAATGAAACAAACTCCCAGGGTATTTTTAATGCTTTTGGGTACTTGTTCTACTAGAACAATGTTTTTGTGCACATGTTCTTTTGGAGATCTGTAGGAAAATTCTAAAAAGTACTAATATCTAAGATTGAGTGTTCTCTTCTATTTACCCTGAATCTTTCCCCACACCTATAAGTTGTTGAGAGGTTACCGCTAAAACTCCTCCCTGATTATAAAGATAAGATTTTTTTTCTGTCTAGCTGTTGAGCCATTCTACTGTTCCATGGTTATATGTCCATTGTGGAAGACCTTAAGAACTGTTCCTATGTGGTTTAGAGACTAAAAGACAATTGAGCTGAGCTGATGTTGTGAGTTATCTATGATATTCCCGGTCTGATTGATGTTTCCCTTCTAAATTGAATGCTAACCCATTGATGCAGAAACAATTGACAGGTTGTCTACAATTATCTCAGAAAATTAATCTTCTCCTGTTGTAATGAATAGCCCCAACAGATCTAAAGTACAAACAAACAACTTTTGAGCTTGGGTTCAGTCTCAGTTACCAAAATAGATTCCAAGGACATGATAAATTTTGTTGTTTGTCATTTATATTTTCTCTTTCACACAAACAGCTCAGTCATATACAAATTGACTTTTTACTAATAAACTCACTAAGGCTGGATTCAGATAGTTCTTGGGCCCCTAGGATGGCCCATGTGACACCATTGTTGTGTGTGGTATGGTTGCCAGTTTGCTTCCAAGTCCAATTCAGAGTGTTGGTTATTACCTTGAAAACCCTTTATGGCATAGGTCCAGGTTACTTGAGGAATTGTCTCACCCTAATGGGATTGGCCCGCCCCACTCTTGTTGGCAGAGAGGGCATGCTGCAGATCCCATTGGTCAAGGAATTTTAGCTTGCAAAATTCAGGAAAAGAGCCTTTTCTGCTGTGGCTCCTGCCCTCTGGAACACTGTTCCCCTCGAGTTGAGATCTGTACCCCTTCTCCTGGACCTTCTTAAAACCTGGCTCTGCCAATTGGCCTGGAGCCCTGATGGGAGCGTTCCATACTGGATGTGCTTAATGGACTGAGAGAAGATTCTACCTCAACCAGAGGTGTGTTTCAGCAGGTTCTGACCAGTTCTGGAGAACCGGTAGCCGAAATTTTGAGTATTCAGAGAACTGGTAGTAAAAATCTGACTGGCCCCATCTATTCTCTGCCTCCCGAGTCCCAGCTGATCAAGAGGAAATGGGGATTTTATAGTAACCTCCCTCTGGATTGGGAAGGGAATGGAGATTTTACAGTATCCTTCCCCTGCCATGGCCATCAAGCCACGCCAACCAAGCCATGCCATGCCCACCAAGCCACGCCCACAGAACCGGTAGTAAAAAAAATTGAAACCACTGACCTCAACCCCATTTGTATCTTATTCCCTTCCTTAGACACTTTTTAAATTTTCAGTGTTAACATTTATTATAACATTTTAACAATACAAAACATACTGTTGCTTTCACTTTATTTTAAGCTGCTGCTAGGTGAGATGGGTGGCATATAAATTTAATAAATAAATAGATTCATGCAACATATGAATTGTGGAATCCTTCATGCTCTCTGAACTGATTGTTTGCTTGTAGACACTTCATTACCCAACCAGGTAACATCATATGAAGTGCTCACATATATCATAAACTAGCCAGCCACATTTTAGAGTAGCACCTTGTGCAAACTTAACTTGTGAGATTAATGTGTTGTGTGAAGTTATAAAAATTGTTAATTCCATGAAACATGGTTAAGATAATCATGCCTAAGTGTGCTGTAAAATAAACCTAAATATGCCTAAGGGAAATGTAGCAGCAGATAACCTGCTGCTTAATCTTACATCATGCTGGCTTTAATCAGAGATGGAAAAAGCACCCTTGCTAGGTTTTAAGCCCACCTGGTGTTTATGATTTGAAATGTCTTTCTTTTAAAATCAGTGCAAGAATTAGTTGCACGCTAATGTGGCTGAAACATCTAATCCTGGAACTTCTTGGTGGAATAAAGAAGCTTTCCTCATTCAACCTAGAAATAAGAAGAAATTTTCTGACAATCAAGCAATGGAACAGCTTGCCTTCAAAATTGTATGAGCTTCATCACTGGAAGCTTTCAAGAAGGTACTGGACTACCATCTGTCAGAAATGGTGTAGGGCCGTGATGGTGAACCTATGTCACGCCTGCCACAGGTGGCACGTGGAGCCATATCTGTGGGCAAGTGTGTTATGTCCTTATAAGGACATCCGCCGGGGATTGGCTGAAGCATCCTCCGGCGGGAGTTTTGAATCCCTGTCAAGGGGGCGGTGCGGCTGCCGGAGCGAATATAAGGAGAGCTCCGGCAGCGCCGCTCCAGTTCTGTTCCTGTTAATAAACGTGTTACATGAACTCCGCTGGTCCCGTCTTCATTCCTGCGCCGATCTAACACTGGCGACGAAGGACTAAGAGGAATCGACCGCGTGGCACGATCGCCATCACCACTGAAGAGATTCGCCGCCATTCTGCACGATGGCAACCCAGCAAGCGCTCTTCTCGTCCATCGCTCCATTCAATCCCGGACGGGAGAAATGGAGCTCATACATGATTCGGTTCCGCCAATTTCTCCGCGGAAACGGCCACAGCAATCTCGACGACGAAAGGAAGAGGGCCCTCTTCCTCGCCCACTGTGGATCCGAGGTCCTGGAGATGGCGGTGAACCTCGTCGCACCCCAGGACATCGAGGAGATGTCCTGGACAGACCTGCAAGCAGCTCTGCAAGAGCATTACGCGCCCACGGGCACCCCCATAGCGAACCGGTTCACTTTCCACCAGAGGAACCAACGCGAAGGGGAATCCATTAAAGACTTTGTTGCCGCACTCCGTCAAATCGCAGCCAACTGCGAGTTTGACCACGTAGATAATGCGTTGAGAGACCGCATCGTCTTTGGTATGAGGGATGCGGGCCTCCAGAAAAAATTCCTGAGTAGGAAACGCATCCTGCTCAAAGATGTGCTTGAGGAGGCCACCGCTGCCGAATCCTCGGAGCACGCGGCCGCAGAAATGCAAAAGGCGAAGGGGATCCACAAGATCCACCAGTCGATCCCCGAATCGTCTGAAGAATCCGCCACACCATCAGACTCGGACGGCGAGATGGCCGTCCACAAGGTCTCTCAGCCATATCGACGGGAAAACCCGCAAAATGGCCGACGCGGGGAACGATGCGGCAGTTGCAGAGGCGACCACCCCAGGACATCCTGTAAATGGCGGGACGCGACCTGCCGCCGATGCCTGCGGAGGGGGCACATTGCAGAGGCATGCCGAGCCTCCGATCCAGCCCCTGAACCACCCAGACCACGGAACCGAGAGAATCGGCGCGACAATCAGAGGACATCCAAACGGTCCTCGCACCAACCCAGAGGCGACGGCTATGAAGAATCCCGGCATGGCGCGGTGAATCAGACCACCATAGCACACACCAGCAACAACAGCGCCACCAAATTCAACGTGACGCTGCTGGCCGAGGGCTCGCCCTGCACCATGGAGGTGGACACCGGGTCCGTCTTCACCATCATCGACTGGCAACAGCTGAAGAAATTCAAGCCGCAAATCTCCAAAAGCCAGCTCAAACCCCTGCAGTCCAGACTGGTGGATTTCAGCGGGAATCCAATCGACGTCCTGGGCAGGACCACCCTCCACATCTCATTCAAGGAATTCGAGGGCCAGCTGCCAGTCACAATCGTGAGGAACAGCCGCCCGAACCTGCTGGGCATTGAATGGTTCCAGCCGCTGGGGCTTTCCATCGGAGGCATCCACCAGGTTAGGGTAGATGAACTCGACGCCATCATCGAAGAATTCAGCGAAGTCTTCGATGGTAAGCTGGGGAAGTATGTAGGGAAACCCATCTCCTTTAATCTGGATCAGGGGGTAACCCCCATTCGGCTCAAGCCCCGCCGGGTTCCTTTCGCCTTGAGGCCTAAAGTAGACGAGCAGCTAGATAAGCTGATCGCCCAAGGCGTTCTGGAACCGATCGATCATGCTTCATGGGAAACTCCCATTGTGACCCCAATGAAGCAGGATGGGTCTGTGCGCATCTGCGCTGATTATAAGGTGACGATAAATAAGGCGTTGCAGCAGAGCGCATACCCTGTGCCAGTGGTGCAGCACCTCCTGCATTCACTAGGCAAGGGCACGATTTTCGCAAAACTGGACCTGGCCCAGGCTTACCAGCAACTGCCAGTGGATTCTAAAACGGCGGAGGCTCAAACCATTGTCACACACAGGGGGGCCTTTAAGTGCAACCGTCTCCAATTCGGAGTCAGTGCCGCCCCGGGGATTTTTCAATCAATGATGGAACGCCTTCTCCAAGGTGTTCCAGGGGTAGTGCCTTACTTCGATGACGTGCTCATCTCCGGAGACTCGAAAGCACAACTTCTTGAACGGCTGAGGCTCGTCCTGCAGCGGTTCAGGGAGAAGGGCTTGAGAGTGAGACGGGATAAGTGCATCATCGGGGTCCAGGAAGTCGAGTTCCTGGGCTATCTCATCGATGGAAAGGGCATACACCCCACCAAATCAAAAGTTAAAGCCATCCATGAAGCTCCCAGCCCCAAAAATAAAGCGGAGCTTCAGGCATTCCTTGGATTGCTTAACTTTTATGCAATATTCCTCCAACAGAAAGCCACAGTTGCTGAGCCGCTTCATCGCCTGCTGGGGAAAGCGGTTTCCTGGAAGTGGGGTGGCAAAGAGGAAATGGCATTCCGGGCCATTAAAGGACTATTGACATCCAACAGCGTCCTCATACAATACAACGAGACGCTACCCATCCGGCTAACCTGCGACGCATCACCATACGGGGTGGGGGCAGTCCTGAGCCATGAACTGCCCAACGGCACAGAAGCCCCCATCGCCTTCTTCTCGAAGACCATGTCCAGCGCTGAACGTAACTACAGCCAGCTGGACAAAGAAGCATTGGCAATCGTCGCAGGGGTGAAGCGCTTCCACGAATACCTTTACGGAAGAAGCTTCACCATAGTCACGGACCACAAGCCGCTCCTGGGCCTCCTCGCCGGCGACAAGCAAACACCCACATTCATGTCGCCGCGAATGACACGCTGGGCCATCTTCCTCGCCGGCTACGCCTACACCCTCATTCACCAACCCGGAAAGGCCATCACCAACGCAGACGCGCTCAGCAGATGCCCGTCCACAGACGCCGTGGAGGATCCCGCCCCCACCCTCGAGCTCCTGCACATCGACCACGACAGCAGCTGCCCAGTCACATCTGCAGACATGGCCACGCACGCCCCGGGTTCCGCAGCAGCCAGAGACGGAGATCAGCCAGTAGACCGGGGACAATGTCCGAAGGGAAACCCGAAGCACCCAGGGGTGGACCGGGATCAACACCCCGAGGTCCGAGACCCAGCCACTAACAAAGGCAGACAGGGGGACCGAAGCCCAGACGCCCACGACACCCAACAGCACCCCTGCGAGGTCGGACCGCACCAGTCCGACAACAGACAGTACCCAAAGAAAGGGCAAGTAGACCGGGGCCAACCGAGTGGGGGACACCAACAGCACCCCCGCAAAGGCGGCCACCGACTCACCGGCGAGGGAGACCTCCATGCATCACTACAGGGGTCTCCCCAACCACACCCCAACCACAACGAAAACCAACCCTGCGAGGAGGGCCTCCGCCACCCCAGCAGAGGAGGCCAGCGCCAACCGAGCCGAGACGACCGAGACGACCGACACCCAGACGGCGAAAGGCGGCGACCGGGAGAAACACACCAACCCCGCAGAGAAGGCCTACGCCACCCCTGCAGAGAAGGCCGCGAGAGTCCTCAGCCGACCCAGCAACGCCACCCCGGCGGAGAGGGCCGTCGCCACCCCCGCGAGGTAGGACAGCACCACCCCGGTGAGGGCGAGACCCCGCGACCAACCCAGCAGTGCCAGCCCAGCAGAGAGGGACTACACCACCCCTGCGGAGGAGGCCTGCGACCCACCGGCGAGGAGGAACCAACGCCAAACCAACCCACCAGCAGCCCCGGGAGGGAACCGAACTCAACCGAGGAACCCGAGGGGCCGACCCAGACGCCGCCGCCGAACCGGCACCCACGACCGGACCCATCCAACCCCGACCCGGTGAGGACCGAAGGGCACCCCAAGGGCTTACCGTGGCTCAGGAGTTCCGGACCGGTCGAACAGCGGAGATCCAACGATCGGAGCAGCGATGGAGAAGACCAGCGTCGCCCGCAGGCGGAGGTCAGCGACCTGGCCGGAGGTACGGGAGCACCGCCCGCACCCTCGACGGCCAGATCCAGCCCGGCTCCCGAGACGGCGACAGGAGCCGCAGAAGCACCCTCCGACCAGGAGGGCGGCCAGCCAACGAATGGACTGCGCAGGTCTAGTAGACTACGCAATCGGCCCGCCTACTTACGTGACTTTATTGTTGATGGACAGCTTAAGATCTAGGGGGGGAGGAGTGTTATGTCCTTATAAGGACATCCGCCGGGGATTGGCTGAAGCATCCTCCGGCGGGAGTTTTGAATCCCTGTCAAGGGGGCGGTGCGGCTGCCGGAGCGAATATAAGGAGAGCTCCGGCAGCGCCGCTCCAGTTCTGTTCCTGTTAATAAACGTGTTACATGAACTCCGCTGGTCCCGTCTTCATTCCTGCGCCGATCTAACAAAGTGAGCATTGCCCTACCTCAGCTCCAGCATGCATGTGTGTGCTGGCCAGCTGATTTTCGGGCCTTCCGGGCCCACTGGAAGTCAGGAAACAGACCGTTTCCAGCCTCCGGAGGGCCTCTGGGGTGATGGGGAAGGCCGTTTTCGCCCTCCCCAGGCTCCAAGAAAGCCTCTGGAGCCTGAGGAGGGTGAAAAATGGCCCTACTGGGCCCACTGGTAACCTTTTTGCTGTTGCGTGCCAAAAGCAGGGGAGTGCAGTGGATCACGCACGTATGCATGGGGGAGACTGGGGGGCATTGAATTATAGGTGTGGGCACACGAGGGTGCTACTCCCCCGTGCTCCCCCTATTTTTGGCACATGACAGCAAAAAGGTTAGCCATCACTGGTGTAGGGTCTCCTGCTTGAGCTTGGGGGTTGGACTAGATGACCTACAAGGTCCCTTCCAACTTTGTTATTCTATTCTACATTTTGTACAAATGTAAACCTACATTTATGCCTTTTTGTCCATGCAACTTGCCAGGACACACCACTTCTGTGCTAACTTGCTCTGGTTATGAAAGAATAGCTTTACCTGATCTTTATCCTTTCTAGCTAGCAGATTTTAAAGTTAAGGTGGTAGATCTGATTGCATTCAGTAGAACTTATAAGAATAGGGATTTTTTAATAGCCTAAATTGAAAATCATGGCACATATAAGAAAATGCAGTATAAAGGTCTGAAGTATTAAGCTCATTTTTGAGGTTTGTGTCCCATTTTTATGTATTTATGTATTTCTTTACTTAGGGTGTTTAGAGCACATTGCAAAAAATAAAAACTATGTAAGAACTGGGTTTTGCATGTAGAAGTTCATAGAGTGGATTAAACCTCCAAAAAGCTAAATAAAAATCAGTGTTCATCAGATGAAAATGCTTTTTCGTTCTGATTTTCATAATGTAATTCAGTAATGCAAATAATCAAAGAGCCCAAGGCTAAATGAAGGAATCTTCCCTCATGTTCTGCTTTGTTTTGGCTTCATGCTTCAATACGTTTTTCGAAAGTCAACCAACATTTTAACCTGTTTTGGGAAATTGCCAATATTTTTAAGATGTCATCTTACAAGCTGACAGCTGACAGATGTGTTTCTTAACAGAACAATTGACCAGAGAGTCAATTAAATGAATGAAGCTTTAAAAGGCTTCATGTGGCCTTTGGAAGATCTCAGGTCCTTTAGAAGTGTTGCCGTTATCCATACTGAAAGCGGCCATTAAAAAGTGTTAACTTTAAACTGGTAGCTACATATTTTACAGAGCATTCCTTTGATATCAATGATCCAATTATCTCTGTTCAGCAGAGCAGATCCTACTACACTCACCAATTGTTCACTCAATTAGAAGCAGGCTCTTATAGACATAACATTGTGCTTGCATTCACATGACACACTGATCCATAAATGAGCCAACCACATTTTTGCCTAGCATGTTGTACAAACCCCAGTTTATGTAATTAGTTTATGCTTCAGCATCTCAGGAGGTACTAGAATGTTGGGTTAAGTGAGCAAATGGTGACTAAGTAGGAAGAAGTTTGTCTGCTGAACCCTAACCAATAAAACTATTCTTCTCTTGATTAAGGAATTATTTGTAGGCCCTTTTCCTCTAAAGTTGACTAGCTCAGTCCTCTGAACTCAGCATGGCTACTAGATGGCACATTGGCACATCCCTTTCGATCTTCAATCATTACAAGACGTTTGTGAAAATGTGGTTAATTCTTCCTTGAGAGATTCACTGGCAGCATAGCTATCAATGCACAGAAGCAAGACAAGTTTGCTACAAGGTGATGATGTGCGGTTTAAGGTGCATTCCAGGAAGGGCGTCCTTTCTCCTCCCTTTTGTGGGCATGCTAGAACAATGAGAGAGCAATAATTTAAATAAATCATATATTTACATTACCTGTATGGCAGATACCTGATATTACTGCCAAAATAATTGCCTTTGCCATCAGCTTTAAGAGAAGATTTCCTGATTTTTAAAAATTTATTTAATGATTTGAAAAGTACACTGTTTATACATGGTTAGGTACAATTTTAAGAGATTTTGTTTTTAAAAGCAAACGTTTTATCAGGACAGAATGCTATTGCAAGGATTAGCATACTAATCAAGCATACAACACAAAATAAACATTACTAGATAGATAGATAAATATATAGAATCAAATTTAAAATATGATATCACATTATTCTTTCTATCAACTATCTAAGTTTTCTATCCTCAAAATAAACCTGGATTACAGTTCAAAACATTAGGGCCTTTTTTTTAAAAAAAAGGAAAGGAAAAAAAACTAGCATTCAGTACATAACGTTAATTGCTGTACTCTTAAAAGGGTATGTTCTTTTAAAACCTCTGAATAATGAAAACAAGAGTTGATGGCACTGATTGTTGTAACTGCTTCCAGATTTTTTTTTTAAAGAAGCAAGGTTAATATGTTTCAATCAATAATAAGTACATAGATATAACTACCTGATTCATGAAGCATGGAGAAAGTGGGATTCCAAGATCAGATTTGGGTTTTAAACATGTCTGGCACAAGAAATCAGGAATCTAGGTAATTCAAATGAATATATAAGTTTATTGTATGCTAATGTTCTCTACAAGAAACTGAACTAATGGTCAAAGCAAATTAGTGATAGATAAAGGGTCAATAGAATTCAAGATAGGCTGGCCTTAGATCTCTTGTGGACACGAAGGGATTCAAGACTGATGACACATTTGACTCCTCCCTGAGGCTCACCCTAGTCATCTACAAAAAGCTCATGCAGCTTTTGAAAAGGAATGGTGTGAATACAAATGAGGAATACAATATAATTAAGGAGGAGAAAATTCAATGGATACCTGATCATATTCAAATGTCTCATAGGACCCAATAGTTAGGATGATGAAACTCATATTTTAAGTTTCAGATTCAAAAACTATGTTTAGGGTAGACACATGCATGCAATCATACATACAATCATACATACATGGGGATTTCAACTTTCCTGACATCACTGAATCCAGATTTCTCTTGATGAGGTCCTGAGAGAAGCTGTGATGTGTGTGTGTGTGTGTCTGTGTGCACGTGCGTACAGAAAGAGCAAATCTAAGCATGTTTTTTAAATCATTTGCTTAATACAAAAGTCCAATAACCTGACAAATATTCTTTTCTGAAAAAGAGAAAATAAATCTGGATGGGAGGGAAAAGGAATGTTCTGGCAGACACATGTTTGAACATCTTGTGTGTTACATAATCTGCTGTAAATGGCATTTTGTTTCTGGCAGGGAAAAGGAGGATACTTGCCGGAAGCAGATTTTATTGCATTTAAATCAGAGTTCATGATCCTGATTAGTTTTTGCTTAAAAGACTTTAAGCATTGGGGGAGGGGAATTCATTTCCCGAAGGTTGTGGTGCTGTGCCTGATATGATGCATGAACCTAGAGCATGTGTGTCCAACCTTTTGGCTTGTCTGGGCTGCATTGAGTAAAGAGGAATTGTCTTGGGCCACATATATATATAATACAGTATTAATCACATAATAATGTCAAAAATTTGCAATCTTGTGGAGCCATATTACTAGCTGTCCAGGTCCACATGTGGCCTGCAGGCCATAGGTTGGACATGCCAGGTCTAGAATAATAGCGCATTCCTCTTTTAGTTCCATCTGCTTGGTGAGGAAAGTAGCAGGTTTGAGCTCCCTTGTCAATGCTGTCCAGATACATTGGGCCACAATAGCTGGAATTTCCCGCTAATGAGTCATTCAGGGCAATGTGGTCCAACATTGGTTAATTATACAGCAGATGTTTTCAAGTGAGGCAAAGAGATTATTGAGCCTGCTACTGAAGTGTCACTGACTTTAAGGAGGGACACTCCCTAGTTTTCTAGAGCATTAAAGGAAAAAAGGGGAGAATTAGTTTTAGTCTTGTAAAATCCTATTAATGTAACCATACATTAAATTAGTACTTATAGTTGTGTTCGTTGTCCTGAGTGCCTCAAAAGGCTAGTGCAGGGGTGTCAAACTTGCAACCCGTGGGCTGACCACGCCCACACCCAGTTTAGCGAAGGGGGGGAAAGTGGCGATATGTCACGTGATGTGGTCACGACGATGGGTTTGACCCCCTGGGCTAATGGATTGTGAGTTTGGAAAATTCTTTTCTGAACATTTCAGCCCAAAATGCTCATATGGAACCTTTTGTCTTTCTTTCCTTTATGGAGGTTTTCGTATTAAAGTACAGCTAATTACTAAATGAAAGCCACTTTGGCACATAGGTCAAAGATAAAATCCTAGAAACCAAAAGACCGTGAGTTCTAGTCTTGTCTTAGGCATGAAGCCAAATGGGTAACCCTGGACCAATCACTGTTTGTCAATCCTAGGAAGAAAGCAGTGGTAATCCACTTTTGATCTCTTACCAAGAAAACCTCAGAGACTTATCCAGGCAATCACCAATAGTCAACACTGATTCAAAGGCACATGCACGCATACGCGCGCACACACACACACATTGCTAAATATGATTACCTACCTAAATCAGTCTTTATAATCCACTGGAAATTTAAAGATGTATTGATACCAATGAATATTTTCAAGTCAAAATAATTTGCTAAGAGTTACTTTCTAGTCTCTGTCTTGAATGCACTTCTGTGCTATAGTGTTTGTTATCTGGGTTTCCTGTCTATCATTGAGAATGAGGAAATGAATGAAAAGGGAACTACACTGTCTAGTCAACTTGTGGTGCACTTCATATTCAGTGTTTGTGTCAATTGTCGGAAGAAATATCCATCTGGTTCAGTTCCAAGTGGGGAGAAAGACACTGGAAACATGGAGGCTGATTGGAAAGATGGTTTAATGGAGCAGAACCACCAAGCACATGTGATTCTGGGTAGCTGACCACATGGAGTGGAGAGTGAGGGTTATTTATACCGTCTCTTGGGTCTTGCCTTTGAGCTCCCTGTTCCTGTGGCAAGAGCATGTATTCTATTGGCTGTAGTCAGACTCCCATTGGGCCATGTGGAATCATGTTTGTCTGAATCAAGTTTGGTTGAAACTTGGGCTGATGCAATGTCCCTCAGGTGATTTTGTAATGCAGTGAGCCCTGCTGCTAGATAATCCTATTATGTCCTGGAGGGTCATGTCTTAATCCCATCACCCTGGGATGTCTTTTGTTTTGTAGATAGGCTTTTTAATATTTCCTAATATATTTCATTCTTGTAGGAGAGCTGTGGGTGCTAACTTTCTACACAATGAATGAGAAATGCATTTACCACTGAAATATGTACTCACACACCATATATTTTTGAGAATCAATGTCATCTAATGATCAAGATACAGGAAGACCCAGGTTCTAGTTTCCCTTAAGCCTGGAAGCCAATTAGAGACCTTGAACCAGTCTCTCAGCCTAATCCACTTCCGATTCTATAGCCAGCTGGCTGAAAAACAAAATCCTTCATCAGCTCAAGCACAAAGTGAGATGCTGTAAGAACTAGTGAGCACAATGCAAACAGAAGCAGGTTCTACAGTTGCACAGGACAAAAGCTAAGAAATACAACAACTGCTCCTCATACTTCTGGAACCAGAATAATTCCAAGAAGATCAGGACAAAGATGGTGGCTCCCCATAGTGGATGTTCCCACAGGTATTCCTCTTTTTGTTTGCATCCTCTTAATTCCAAAGCATTGTACTACCCAAAAAAACACCTGTTTGGCAACTATTCAGAATCCTCAACTCTCTCCTGCCTGGATTCCATCTTTCTCTGCTGGGTAATCTGAGTGCAAAACGATTAATCACTTGTGCTTTAAAAAAAAAAAAACTTCACTGGAAAACCAAAGAAAACATCACTTAGTTAAATAATATTTTAAAGAGGAAGTAAATCGTTTTGTTAATAGAGTCATTTCCAGGCCTTAGTTAAAATAAGTAGATAGCCTACTGGAGATAAATAACAGGCATTTATTTGCACATAATTAGTATACAAACAGAGTGCTTGCACTTAGTTGTGTACTGCAAACAAAGCCATAAACTAGGGGGACTTTCCTTGCCATGAACCAGAAATAATCTTCTTCCTTGTCGCCTCCTGGCAGGGGCAGGGGGAAGAGATTCTTTACTGTTTTCATGCAGTTTTCATTCAGAATATGGGAAATGCAGATTCTAATTATATTCTGAAGGGGCCAAAATTAAGTGCTGACATTGTACGAAGCTTCTGTTTCTCCCTTCTTTGCCTCTGCGCATCTTGTACTCCCTTGATGTAATCACCGAAGTATTGTGATTGCAATGAAATAGATAGAATGCCTGTCTCTTATTGCTCTGGGGTTCGTTCTCACTGAAAGATTTCATCTCATTTTGCCCTCCTTGTGCCTCCAAAGGCATAGTAGCTCTTTATGAATCCATTTTTTTTCCCTAAAGAAGAAAATTGCAGTCCTTTGTAAAGGTGACCCTCATTATCTTCCCGACCTCTTGCACATCATCTAGCATGGAGTGTTTGCCTGTGGTAACAAAAAATAGTGACAATATTTGCAGGCACAATGCAAAAGACTTGCACGCAGCCTCTCTTGCTGCATAAGATATGTCTTTGCTCTAGTCGGATGAATATTTACCACAAATAAGATGCCTCATCCAATTGCAAAGGACTATTTATTTTCTTCTTAGGCTGACAAAGTAGTTGACTTCTGCTGAAGGCTCACTATATTTATCCATTCCCACTAAATGGAATGGGGGTGTTTATGTATTTTATTATCTATAAACTTCCATTTTATACCACTGTCTGCCTTGGCTTGAAAGCCTACCAGATGTTTTAAAGTTCTAACAATCCGGGATCTCCTCTGCCTGAGCTATCTCATATTAAACTGGTTGGGCCTTAGGATTTTTCCTCAGAAGCCCAGTGAATGTGAATGATTAAGTGCAAATAAGAGAGAGAGAAAGAGTTAGGAGAAAGAGTGACACTCATTGAGTGTCTATTTTCTTGGTGATCCTGCCCAGGCAACTATATATCTTTCTTTCTCAGAGTCAAAAGATTCCCTTTTGCTAGCCTTCTGGTTGAAATAGAAAATGTTTCCATACAGACCTTTAGTTTTGTTGCTGTTTTTCATAACTGATGCTTGTCACAATGATATGCTTCCACCTGTAGGTCTGCTTTTATGTATAAAGCATAGAGTGTTTTTTTTTTTCAGGTGCTGCAAAGGTGCTTACTGATTGGAAAAGCAAGGTATGGATATTATGTGGTAATCTTATTAAAGGATACTGTATATGGAGTGGTAAGGAAGCTTATAGAACAGAAGCTAAAATTCTTTTGGTTTCTATATTCCACTGCAACCGTGACAGATAACAGCTACACTGAATGTAGGATAAAGTATAAGGATCATTGCTAAGGTTGGGTTTGAGTCATGGCTGCCCAATTCATGATACCTTCACTTTCAAGGTATAGAATATCCATGAGGTACTAAGCAAATCCATCCAAGTTCTTCTATTATCATTTCAAATATTTGCTTACACTGTTTTCCCCAAAACAAGACTTCCCCTGATAATAAGCCCAGCCAGCCTTTGGAGTGCATAGCAATAAGGCTAAGTACTTATTTCAGGGTTCAAAAGAATATAAGACAGATTCTTATTTTCAGGAAAACACGGTAGTCCTACATTTACTTTAAAAATGATTTTATTATCTGTATTTTTTGAATGCATCACTGCTTTCATTTGCTTCAGACTACCTATATGTCCTGCTTCCCTGCTTTTTTTCTTTAATCCATGTGTGCATATTGATAGAACCCTGTATAACATAAATTGTGATATAATTGCAGCAAAGGATTGTATCAAGATTCTTCTTTCTATGGAGTGTGCTTTAGACTTGGAATGCACGGGTATTGAAAATTCAGAATGCTTAGATGTAGTAAAGAGAGTGTTTCAATGCATTTCATTTATTTAAACAATCTTAAATTGCTCAAGATCATGCAAAACTGAAAAATTATAAAGCATAATGAACAGAATAGAACAACAGCCCTTCTGAATTCAGTTCAGTGGCCCAGCTATAATATTCCTTATCAGGAACCTGAAACACAAGGCTAAGAAGCTCTGATGCAAGCCTTCTTCTTATGATTCCTAGCAGGTGGGAGTCTGTGGTCTGTAATTCAGGAGGCAGCAGATTACTAGCAATTTATAGCTTAGTTCTCCATGAATGTATTTGTCTCCTTTTAAAACCATCTAAATAGATGGTTATGATCACAATTTAATTCTGCATTATATAAAGAAGAAATTGTGTATCATGGCCAACTTTGACTTAGAGCAGTACGATGGGGAATCTGGGAGAACCAGTTGGACCTTAGCCTGAAAAAGCTACAAGCATTCAAATATCTGAGGATGGTCCACCTGTAATCACCTGGAACAACTGTGCCCTCTCTATAAAAATGAGGAACCAGAGCTGGAAAGACCTCCCAACCCTGATACATGCCATAGAAAGTAGAATCATGAAATTTGGCATGTCTCCTTCATTGATGTGAACCCCGTCAATCAGGGAATTCTGATAGGCAAGTCTAGATGAGATGAGCATTTTCTACCATCGCTCTGGCCCTTTGGAACAGCTTGCCCTCTGAGGTGAGATTGGTTCCCACCAGGGGTGGGTTCTACTTACCTTTACTACAGGTTTGCAGCGGGGCCGCATGCGTGCTCTTCTGCACATGCGCAGAAGCATTTTAATGATGTCAGGGTCGGTGGGTGGAGCCAGTGCGAACCAGGGGCAACTCACCACTGGTTCCCACCCTCCTGACCTTCCACAAGAGCCTGAAGACCTGGCTCAGCCTGTTGGCCTGTAGTCCCAATGGCGGAGTATCACACTGGAGGAGGTTGATGGACCAATGGAAGATCTCCCCTTCCCTGTGCATTATTTATTGTTTTCAATGTTGTAAGCTGCTCAAAGTCAACTTGCAGTGAGATACATGGCAAACAAATTTAATAAATAATAATAATAGCTGGATTCATTGACATGGGCTCTATTTAAGAACCACTATTAATCCGGTTTCCCTTATTGAGAATAATTGATCAGAACTCTTGTTTTTCCTACTTAATCTGTTGCCTGTGGAAGCTCTGTTTCTTTGAATGTGAACCAGCTGACAACTGAGCCACATAATGGTTCTGAAGAAGGATAACTCAAGCCTGTTCCTTTATGCCTCAAGTAGGAATCTGCATTGATTTGTTCAATGATCCATTTATTTGTTTTCTTAGCTGTTCATGGTGTTTTCAGGAATCTTTCCCAACAGCAATGGTCAAAATAATCAATAGCCTCCCTACCCTGGTTCTTCAGTGTTCAACCTTAATTGCCATAGTGTGTCACAAGGAATATATTGCACAGTTCTCATCTTTGTGGAGACAACACAGCATCTGAATATCTTTTTCAAAGCTTGATGGCTGCTCTACCACATGCTAATCTGTAGTATATTCCTTCATTGTTTTATCCTTTACTGTTGAAGGTTAATTTCAAAGGAAAATGCTTCATTATATTCATTGTAAATTCTGGCTGGTTTTACCTATTGTTGTTAGTTTGGCCTTCTTTATATATAATTTTAGCTCCTTTCTTCCCCCACTGTGCTCCCTAATGTCTTGATTCAGTGTCTGAAAACTGTGTGGGTCTGGATAAGATAGAAAAGACCCAGATTGAATTCCAAGAGGATAATGTTATAATTGGTAGAGAAGCCTTTAGGGCTTAGAATCAGGAAAGCATTATCTTGTAGAAAATTGACACAATCATTTATAGGTGGTCCATTTTATTTATTTATTACAGTTATGTGGTATCCATTTTGTCTAAAGGTGATTTTCAGCCTCTCCTCTTCTGTTGCTTATATTTCATTGAAGAAATACTGGTTTTCTTCTGCTAAATCATTTCTGTAAATGTTTTTTTCCCCTCAAGTATTTATTTAATAACGCTGCTCCCAAAACACTCAGAGCCCAACATAATTCTTTATTGTGTTTAGGAAAATAAATATGTAAAATTGGTTTTGGGTAAATGTTTATTTTAAAAACCATTTTGCTGTTGTTCTTAAGGTAACTAACTCCATAGACTCTAGTTTTTGTTCTGATTATGATGGGAAGAATGCGTGACGAGGATTTGATTTTTTCCCCCCCATAGATTTTTAATCTTTGAATGGCACCCAGAGTCACTGTTGTGAAATGGGCAACTGTATAAATCATTTAAATAACTAAAATAAATAGATAAAATAAATAAATAAAATCACGTCATTGGAAACATTTTTCATCAGGCTACCAATATCAGACCTAGAATTTAGTCTGAATTTCAGGACTGTAGTCGGAACTTGTTCACTGATTAGTGATCAATGTTTTGCAGATTGGGAATTAATATGTGATAGAGACAGGCATAGATAGGCATGTGATAGAGAGGGATACAGTGGCTCAGTGGCTAAGACGCTGAGCTTGTCGATCAGAAGGTTGGCAGTTTAGCGGTTCAAATCCCTAGTGCTGTGTAATGGAATGAAAAAAAAGCATGTAAAAAAATGCAAGTAGAAAAATAGGGACCACCTTTGGTAGGAAGGTGAAAGTGTTCCATGTGACTTTGGTGTCTAGTCATACCGGCCACATGACCATGGAGACGTCTTGGCACAGTGCTTGCTCCTCATCTTAGAAATGGAGATGAGCACCACCTCTAGACCTGGAAACGACTAGCATGCATGTGTGGGGGAACCTTTACCTTTAACTTAGAGAGAGCAACGTTTGGATCCGATCCAGTTTATTTTTTTATTTTTTTTTACTTTACCTTAGTCCGCATTTTCTATTTTTCCACAAAATCATTTGGAGAAGTTGAAAGACCAGGTACAAATTCTATAAAAATGAGCTATCACCAAGAGTGCATCTTTGATAGAAAGGAAGCCACCTGCCTCTGTTTTGTCGTGATCTCTTTGTTGCCTGTCTAGTTTGCCAAAGGTTTTACCTCTTTGACATAGGACATTTCCTATGGCTTAAGAACTGGGGAATAATGATAGCCTCAGGTGCAGCCTCAGGCTAGAGAATTTTTCTGTCCTGGAAGTGCTCCATGTTGCTATGTCTGCTATTTAATTAGACCTCAAAGTTGCCTTGATAGCTGCAGGACAAGTCTTAGTCCACAGAATGAATCACATATTGCAATATCTGATTGTGGTTTGGTAACATCTGGAATTAAACAAACAAGCAAACCCCCTATGTATATATATTTTTTCAAATGGACTGTAAGGATTAGCTATAAAGTATGCAAAACAACAACATTTCTGTTTTAGGTCAATTCACCAGGCACTTACATAATGTGATTTCTCACCATGGAGTTATTTTGCACCACATTGGATGGCAAGCAATTACTGTAATATATACATAAACTTTATAAAAAAAACCCAAACCTTTGAATATGAAGATGTTGGTCTACTATAAAGATTGAATTGCCACAGCTGAATTGTAGCAGATTCATGACAACACAAATTATTGATTCTGCCCTTCAGAATATAAGATGATGAAATGTGATTTTATTTCATTATAAAGCCACATGCTCCAATCTAATGGCTGTGTCAAAGTTTATTTACCCAAAATGTAACTGAGTTGTTAGAGATATTTCCATGGATTGAAATAGATGGGTGCACAGGATTGGTTTTACATGGAAAAGAAGCAACCATGTCTATGTGTGAGTTTTCCAAATGTCAGCTAAAGCTGTGGTTCATCTTGAGATCTAAGGAGTTTAGAAATATGCCCAATAGGCTGAAGATTAATATATTGTTGGTATCATATTTTAAGTTTTTATTGGCTTGCATGCAAAAGCAAAAGTTCTGAAATCATATTGTTTCAACATAGATTCCCTTGTTGAGAATAAACTATTATAATCCCCTTTTCCTCCCATCTGCTTGCTCTGTGTTTTAACCTGATATTTCATTCAAATATCTATAAGCACAATAATAACTGTAAAGTCCAATATTATCAGAAGCAGGTGTCTACTTTTGTCATTTGTTGATAATAAAGACAGTTCCATGGTGACCATTTTTGTGAACTGTATCAGAATATTCATGAACTGGCAGAGACATGGTAACAAGGTCAGCCAATGAATAGACATGGCAACTCGATCAGCCAATGAGGGCTGTTTAGGAGCTGAGACAGACTGGAGCCAGGATGTGTCTTAGTCTGCAGCTTCTGAGTCTGTGCAGAGAAACTGAAACTAGTCTGCTCTGCTGAAATAAAACTAACTGTTCTCTCCTGCCTTGTGTTCTGCCTGTAACTTCTACCATGTTGAAAGAATCAACTATTGGTATTGTAAAATTTACTTTGTCTGTTATTGTGTATATAAAGTTTATGAATCCTGCTGAATCAGTTTACCTGTGTGTGCTTTCTGGATTTAACTTCTGCAACAAACACTGATAACCTGTGTCCTAGCAGAAAATTATTTTAAAACCTGGCTAGAGATTCATCAGGAGGAATCCAGGGACAGTTCTGGAATATCTATTTTTGTGTTAGTCAATGGGCTTTATTTCTTTGAGATTCTCGGCTATTCCTCCTATTACACTTCTAGAGATAGTAAAGTAACCAGTATTTCAAGGAGAGATTTGTTGTTACAGTTGTATAACATACTCCCCCCTCCTTCCACAAAAAAAGTTGTTTTCTTACAGATATTGCTATGGAAACTTGTACTTAAAATTTGAATACTATTAACTTTCTCAATATGGTGAGAAATTCTGCATGCTCCTGGCAATGTCTCCCCACTGTAAGTACTCTACTGCTAATGATCTGTTTTATGACCTTGATATGCCAGACAACAAATTGTTTTCAGGAGATGGTTAGGAGTGGGGATAACGATAGTAGGAATATTATTTACAACAAAAAACTATGTCAAGTGGAAGTTGAAAGCTAACTTTTTCCATGCAGCCTTGCCTACTAACTCACTGGTTTTTGACCTTCAAAAATGCATTTTACCCTTTTTAAATTGTGAAGAACCTCAGGATATTGCTCTCCTTTTCTCTGTTCATTGCATAATCTTTAAAACAAGAAATTTATCACTTCTGGATATAGTAATGGCTTAGACAAGGTCAATAACATGAAACTGAATCACAACTAAATGTAAGAACTCTAGGCTGACTGGGTTTGGTTTTTTTTTTTTTTTATCTTAAAAAACTAATATATAACCTTTTCTGGGTGAAGCCTCATATCTTCAGCAGATGTAGGTACAATGTGGAAATGAGGTAAAACTGAGACCAAACACCGTCTACTTCAAAGTATATATACTGAGTCAGAGCAAATTCCACTAGTTTTTTTCCCCCAGTTCATGAACTGGTGCTACAGCCATATTTCTTCCTTTAGAAATTAGATCAAGTGTCTTCTCATTTATCATAACACAGTACATGTTCTAATAACAACCAGATTTAAATATGGTAATTTATTTTATATAATGCTGCCTTTGAAAACATTTCCTCCCAAAATAAGTCGTCGGCCCACCTACTTTGGAGATAAGTTCTCAAGATGATATGCCCAGCCCTTCAAACCTAGCAAAGTTGGGCACTTCTAACCTAGATTATCAAATATCTGATTAGGAAATTGTTATGTATTTTCATCAGTAGTTGCTGGGTGTATGTCATCCATGAACTGGTATTATTACTGTTATGTCGATAACGGTGTTCTTTTTTAAAAAAAATTGGCAAAACCCCCAAAATTGCAAATGGAGAAAATTTTGCAGCTAAATGTTCTGTTGAACCAGGCTCACTATGATTTACATGCATAGACTTTAGGATTTTTTTTAAAAAAAATAATACTATCAGCTGTGAAACTGATTAAACTTTGTTTATTTTTTTAAGTGTTTTATTACATTTGGCTCTAGAGCCAACAAATCTATGAGAAGTTTACTTCTTTCCCGATAATATAAACACACTTCTCTAATATATTTTCCTTCCTAGTAAAGTCAAAGAATATGTTTAAGTATTCTCAAGAGCACATTTTATCTTGTACCCTTCATACATGCTATGTTAAACAAAATAAATGCAGCTTGATACTTCCATAATAATCTTCATCCATTCCTCTTTATAACAAATGGTATTTGTATGGAAATACTATCAATCCATAAGAAGTGGAACCTAATAATGCCAATCCTAAAAATACAATATATTAGATCACCGAGTATGTTCATTCAATGAAACAAAACAAAGTGTTATGCAAAAATCATAGTGATTATATTAAAGCTTCTGTAGTATACCTCACTGCTATATCTCTTAGGACTAAAGCATCAGTTGGCAAGATTCTCCATCACCATTCAGTATTTTCATTCGAAATTTAATTACATTAGAAAAAAATCACTATACAATAAAATGTTGGAATTTCCATATTTTTTTCTGTTCAATATATGTCTTGCATCATAAACTAATATTGTCATGCTTGTTATATTCCATGTATACTAAAAATATCAAGCAAAGGACACATTGGAACCAAGTGTATATTGTTTATGGTTCTGGGAAGCCCTTTCCACTAGCATATTTACATATTGCCTTGAAAACCCACAAAATGTTATATTATTATTATTACCAAACTTCAATAATCTTCTCTGCTTAAATTCTACTATCATTAAACTGGATAAACAATAACATAAAACATGAATAACATGGATGATGTTGTTGTTGATGATGATGATGACAATGACATCCATTTAGCCATGTCTGAGTCTTAGTGATTCTATGGGCTAGGTTTCTCCACATCTTCTGATCTTGCATTACTTCCTTGTGTTGTTCTTATGCTCTGGTATCATCTTTGATGGTGGAAAATTTATTACAGATATACTGTATAAAAGGTAAAGGTTCCCCTCGCACATATGTGCTAGTCATTCCCGACTCTAAGGAACTCCGTTTCAAAGCCAAAGAGCCAGCGCTGTCCAAAGACATCTCCGTAGTCATGTGGCTGGCATGACTAAACACTGAAGGTGGCATGTAACACTGTTACCTTCCCACCAAAGGTGGTCCTTATTTTTCTCCTTGCATTTTTTATGTGCTTTCAAACTGCTAAGGTTGGCAGAAGTTGGGACAAGTAACAGGAGCTCACCCCATTATGTGGCACTAGGGATTTGAATTGCTGAATTGCTGACCTTTCTGATCGACAAGCTCAGCATCTTAGCCACTGAGCCACCGTGTCCCTTTTATGTATACTTTTTTATATACTGTATAGATATATACAATATACTATACATTAAATGCAATATAATATTGTTTTTCTGCTAATGGCAAACTTAGAAAAAAATTTCATTTGTACTTGAAGAGAGTTTCCAGGTGTGAAATATGTCCCACTGGAGATTTTATGGTCATTCAGAATAAAGTACAGTGGTGTTGATTACAGTCGGTGCAAACTTTGCTAGTTGTCTACCATTGTCCCTATCCTGGGCTACAAGCAAATTTTGGAAGGCCAGGCTGTGAATTTTATGTACTCTGTAGTATTTATGTAATTTGCATAAGCAATTATGTAAATTATGTAACCAGTTTTAGAATTTGTTATAGCTGTTTGACACCTAATGATACTACACAAAATCAATTTCTTTTTCCTAGCTAGCTAAAAATGTGGTTCTGTAGTGCTCTAGGGAAAGTATGCAAATATACATTTGCTACAGAGGAATAGCTTGTATACATGTTCATGTAATAGCAAATAAATAAGTAAATAAATATCAGATTATGTGCATGTGATGTAATAGTTGAATTTTTCACATAACATTTAATGCAAACTTTCCCCACTATTTCTGAATGAAAGGAGAGAATGTAACTTGATGAATTTGTGTGTGTGTGTGTGTGTGTGTATGTGTTTTAGTGTATCTATATGTATATATAATTTTAACTGAAATGTTTTACCTAGAGAAAAGATAGACATGACTATATACCTATATAAAGTTAGACTATAGAAAAAAGTATAAAACATAAAGCAGTTAGCAAAAAAGAAGCAACTTCCAACCTTCTTCGCAACAACTATAAAATGATTATCCCTCCTCCCTATTTAAAAGTATATTACAAAGATCCCTTCTGTCCCATATTCAATCCTTTGTTCAATCAGCAAACCCAGAAATCCCCATTTCATTTTTTTTAGCAAGAAGTCTATAAAAGGTTTTCAGTCTTTTATAAAAGTATTTGCTGTTTTGTCCCTGCTCAGACAGGTTAGTTTTGCCACTTCTGCTAATTCTGTCATCTTTATAATTCATTTCTCCATTGTGAGTATTTCAGTGTTTCTTCATTGTTGTGCATAGAGTAATCTTGCTGCAGTTACCATATATAAAATCAATCTTCCATAAGTTCTTTCAAATCGATTGTCCAAATGCCCCAGTAAAAAAAATTCAGCTTTCATCTTAATATTAACATTTAAAATTATTTGATTCCTAATTGTTATGTGTTGTATATGGTTGTCAGTTGAAATTCTCAGCCTGGTCCTTCGTTGAGCGGGAAAATGCTCTCTCCTGATTGGTTGTGGGCTGATCAGCTTCCCTATAAAAGGAGCTGTGTCAGACAGGGAGCAACAGTTGCCTCACAGGCAGTACTGAATAAAGAGCTGTTAGAAATCACTCTGGCCTCACCTCTATTCTTCACCCAGAACATAACACTACATATTTATATCCATTTTTTTTTCATAAGTTCACCATGCATGGTAAAATGTCCCTTTATGTTTTTTTATATTTTCAGTATTGATTAGATGTACTTTTATACATCTTTGATAATTCATCTGGTGTCATATACGAGTAGTATATCATTTGATGCAAATTCTCTTAAATCATAACACAATGTAAATTTCAATTCTTTTTACCCACATTTCTTCCCATATAGAGCCATCTGTATGTTATAGGCGACGTTCTTAGCCATTTCAAATCTCTGCAACAGTTAATACATTTTCCAATCATATGTTCATCATTCATGTACAATTCAATTTCAAATTCCATGTTCAATTCCAGGAAACTTTTTTTATCTCTATTAAACCATTCTCTCAATTCTGTATATGAAAACATATCCTTCTGCAGTCAAATGTTCTCTTGATTTTGGATCCTCTGGATTTCATTGCAAGAAGCTGCCTTCCAATGCTCCAGTGGGTAATTTGTGACTTTTTCCTTGTTCAGGGAAGCTCCATTAGCTTTGGATCACTGCCTGGCTGTCAGTCTTTGCCTCAGGGTTGTCCCCGCACCATATAGATGTGTTGGTCGTCATGTACTCCACCCTGAAGTTAATTATCTGCACATCTTCAGAGTTATGTGAATAGTCTACCATTCTCACAGTTTGCTATTGGAAATGTGATATCCAAATCAGGGTCTCATCAGATTCATGCTTCAGTAGCTGTTCACAGAGTTGGTATGGACTACTGATAATAAATTCAAGTAATGTTTGCCAAATGATTTTGGAAGCATCCTAATCAGTTCAGCTGAAGTTGGGCATTCACTGGAGAACATGTTTGATTATCTAGCTGAAACTTCTGAAAATGAAAGTACTTCATTTTTTTTCATACAGACATTACCAACTCTCATTTTAAAAAATAGTACAGGTGAAGAGAAATACAATTATATTGCCGAAATCTGTAGTTTTAAAATTGTTGTGATACAGTTTGCGGTAGTAAAGATGGCTGCATACAAAAATGCATACAATTAGGTGAATTGTCATGCGAATTTGCCATGATTTATTCTTGATACATGCACACTGGCCCAATGTTCACAAACTGACTGCTTTAAAGTCTGTTCTAGACTTTTTCCCCTGCATCTGCAACAAGATGAACAATCTGCAATTACCTGGATCTTTTTTTTCTCCTCTCTTTTGAACATAAGCATATTTGCCTTTTTCCAAAATTCAAGAACTGGTAGGAAATTGCCTGCTCCCAAGTTTTCTCAAACATCATATAAAGGTGTATTGAAATAAAATCTGCACAATTGTTCTTGATTCTTGGATGTTCTCAGGTCAGACAGCATGAGAACTTTCCATCTTCATGTGCATCGTTCCTATGCAATATAATTATCATCATCATTAGTGAAGAAAGAGGGTAGAATTTACTATTAAATTATTTCACATGATAAAAACATATGACAACCTATACTTGCAGTAATCCAATGTGTGTTCAATATGGATATTATTTTCAGTTCAGCAATATAAAGAGTTCCATTGCCATTCATGTTCAGGGTAGGGTATTGCCATCCTTGTTCCTCAGTATCTCTAAAGTATGTGTATTGCTGTCTATATTACATATTATAGGTATAGGTAGACTATAAATATATATGACGTTTAAAAGACAACCTGAATGAAGTGTAAATTAAGTACAATGTTGCTGACTATTTCACCACCAATGAAAGCAAATGCTTTCCCTAATATAAATTGGAGCCACCATGATGATAAAGGGGGATTTTCTAATCCCCAACCAGGAAAGTTTCGTTTTTCAAAAAAAAATCTGAGTATGGTTCTAGTTGTGATTTTAGAATATTCAAAGAAAAGGATGGAATTTATATAAATCAGGAGCTGAAATAAAGTTTTAAGATGTTTCTTCCCCAACCACAATTACCTGTAACTAAAAATAGATCAGTTTGCATGTACTCTAGAACTTATTAAAAGAGAAAGGAAGCTTCGCAATAAATATTTTACATACCGTACAACGTAGCATTAAGATTTAATTAACAAACTTTTCAAAAGATTGCTTGCAAACATTCAGACTTTTCAATGTAATGTTTACTTGAAGGAAAAATATTTAATTGTACAATTCTATCCTGTCAACAGAAGAATAGAATATAAATCAATCACTAAATGAACGCTATATGAATCTAAATTGTTTTGCCAGAAAAATAAAAGTGCCAAGCATATTTAATTATTTTTTTTGGAAGTAAAATGAAATCCACAGCTATGATTTTGACTTTATTCTTTTCTGTGCTGCCCATTTTAATCATATCTCCTACAAAAAAAGAAAGCTGATGTTCCATCAAACTTCTTAAATGAAAATTTACTTATTTATAGAATTTACAAGGATGCCCAATTCATAATTTATGGGTAGTGAACATCAATAAAAACCCAACTCCCCACCCTCACCCCATCCTGAAACTGACCAATATCAAATTCCGTATAGTAGCCATAACAACAGAGGCTAAAAATAACAAATACTTTATCAGCCAATACAGCAGGTTTGATTACTATGTCGGGCTCTTTCCTTGGGATGCTCAGGGGAGTATCTCAAGTATCTTTGGGGAATACTTTGATTTGGATTTTTAATCTGACTGATTCTGTGACTTGGTCATTTTGCCTGTTCTGGGAAGTCTGATCTATGTGTCAAATTACAGGGCAGACATGCTTTATCTTTTCTTCAAGGAAAATAAAGAAAAGTGTGCCTTTTCAGATTTAGAGTTTAGAATTATTAATCTCAGGAGGGGATCCACAGCCACACAAAGTCCTGTCTTTTTTTAATGTGTCATGGTAGATGATTGGGACTATCATCTTCACTTTTTAAATCTTTCTTGACATGTATGACCAGATATCCATTAAACAGACTATTACACTAAGGCAAAAAGACATTCTAACCAAGTAGAATAACTAAGTTCAGGAAGGTTGACATAAGCCTACTTTCCTCAGTTATTTTCAGTTCAGTTGCCCTTTTCTTGTCTTTCAATAGTTCATTTGCTTCCACATTTCCTCCATTGCCTTATTAAAAGTCCTCATTTTTTTTAAAAAAAATCTACCTATATTGACAACACTTGCTGAGAAAGAAGTTGGGATGCCTTGCTGTGCTCTAATGATTAGAATCATTTAAAAAGCATCTATAAAGTAAAAGCTTCATCAAAAGCTCATCTTGGACATGACTGAAATGAGGGCACAGCAGGAGAGCGCCCTACATTTTGAGCAGGAGACTCAATGGTGGTCACCTTGGGTTTTTCCTCTCCATCATGTTTATGCAAGCAACAAAGTTCTCTTTACACAATATAAATAAATCTGTTTTAGCAACATTGAGATTCACAGGTGTATGACAAGGGTGATTCATCTTTTCCGATCCCCTGCAGACCACCTGTCAAACACCCAAACAACTTTTTTTGTCTTTAATTGTAACATTCTTCGTGTTACCAGAAAACTACCAAAAGGGTATCATATTATTGGTTAGGGATGTTGCTCTATTACAGAGTCTGAAAATGTGTTGGGAGAAAGATGAATGAATAATAAATCCATTATTTGAATGTTTATCCTTACGAAGATTGAACTGCTGGTTTCATCATTAAAGAAATTGGATCTGCATTTTAGGGGAATTAAAAGGTCTACTACAGAAAGGTCATAGATCGTTGGAAGACAGTCTGCTTGAGGTACAAAGATCTTTGGCTTCTTAAAAGAGAACTGAGAAAATCTCTTGTTTGAAACCTTAAAGAGATATTATCAGTCAGTGTAGGCTGTGCTGAGCTATATAAATTTCTAAGACATGACTTGTGGTTTAACAAGTTAGGTAACTATCACAAACTATGATGGTTCAATAATCCATGATTCAACAAAGGGTGGCTTCATATGATACATAGACACCACATTACTATAAGTTAATAATTAGAAGGCATGGAATTCTAATCAACTTATGCAAAAGCATTGAAAGGAGAGGAAGAAAAGAACAGGATGGAATATTCTTGCCAAAATTCTGACTAGGAACATTTCACACCAGCTTTATACTCTCTACTTTTTTCTTTGTCTACTTATACTTACTTAAATCATTAGTTAATAAGCAATATTCCAAATATGCATATTTTGACATTTCTTGAGATTTCCAATCAAAAACAAACAAATATTTTTTTAGATTCTCACTATACATGCTTTGAATTATACAGTGATTCCATTTCTGGAATATAGTTTCAGAAAGGCTGTCCCTTCCATTTGTTTTGCAAAAATTCCCTGAAGACGTTCAGATAGAGATTGTATTTTGGTTTAGTTTAACTACCTTCCTTCTGCGCCATTCTAAATTAGGTTTCAAGTATAATTATATATGGCAAACCAATATTCAGTTGCTGTTAAGTTATTGCTAAAGGCACACAATTTACACAATATTAACTTCTCTTCCAGATCTGTAAAAATGAGAGAGAGAAATTTATAGCAATGGTGTTTTTGAGTAAGCAAAGGGAGAAACAAACTACAGAGCAACATTACCATATAGAATATATTGTGAATATTCCAGGACTCTGAAGCTCATTATCTGAGTTCTGAAACTCAGTTTCTTTGTTGTAAATTCATTGTGAGAAAATATTGTCTCTCTCCATGTAAGACCTTTCAGGAGAACACTACAATAAGGCCTAGAGCCATCCATTTTCATGTTCTCATAAGAGGATCTATGGGGGACAAATTATAGTCTGTCCTCGTGTACATGATTGCTGCAAGGGATTCTGCATTGTGTAACAAAAGAAACAGGCAAGCTAGTGATCCTGGCAAGGGAAGACACAGATAACAAAAAACCAGCTGCTTGTATTTTCCTTGGCAGTAAAAGGACCTAGTATATGGACACAATAAGGGATGTTGCTTATGTTAAAAGGTGGTGGTATCAGGAGAGAAGGTTAGTCTTGGAGCTTTCTTAGAAAAACAGAGTTTAGAGGCATTGGGTCAACCCTTAGTAAGGTCACCCCTTGTTCTTATCAGCTGCTTCATTCTCATTGTAATGGCCATGTTTTGATTTGCTTTCCCGTGTAATTCTTACATACAGCAATATCACTTAGATTTTTCATAATGCTTTACAGCCCTCTCTAAGCAATTTATAGTGGTTTACAGCATATTGCTCCCAACAATCTGAGTCCTCATTTTACTGACCTTGGAATGATGGAAGACTGAGTCAACCTTGAGCCAGTCAGAATCGAACTCCTGGCAGTTGACAGAATTAGCTTGCAGCACTGCATTCTAATCACTGCACCACTACAGCTCTCGTATCATTTCGGGGGATATATAATCTGTAATCTTGCAGGTCTTTGGAACTCTTCTGTGTTTCCTTGGCAAATAGCTCAGTGGTTGTCTGATTTTCTATACCAATCAACATGCTTCACTGAATCTCTGTCCAAATCCTTTGATTCTTTTTTATTTAAGTGGGCATTTTTCCCACAACAAGGCTTTACTGAAATGTTCAGTTCAACCATTCATAATTTTTATATTGCAGAAATATAGAAATCGGTTTGATTATTGAGTGACATTTCGTCAGAGGAGGGAATTTGCAGCAGAAATACAAGCTGCGGGTCCAGGAATGTAAAAGATTGGCAAGCTCCTAAGGGGATCAACAGAAAGAAATATTCTTCATCATTATTTTATCATTGTTATCAAGAAGAGCTTTCAGATTTGTTTCTTTTCCAGAGAAGGAATTTTCACTTAAGTACAGTGAAGCATTTTCCACATTTGCTTTAGTTATGCAGTGACTGGGTAACAGGAGGGAGCATCTTGCCTTGGCAACAATTATGACCAGCAATCTGCAGCCTGCTGGATTCCCTGACTTCAATTCAGTCCCAAAGGAAGATATCAGGAAGGTATTTTACAGTGAGCCTTTTCCACATCAGGTTGGAGAGTGATTTAAACAATAACCTACCTAGTGGCGATAAAAGCGGCAAAGTCTAGCTACTTTTCCGCTCTTATCGCGTCATCAGATAATCACCCAGCTGCCCTGTTTAGGGTGACCTGCTCCCTCCTTCAACCGGGAGCTCGGGATGACCCCTTGCAGGGTCGAGCTGAGGATTTTGTCCAGTATCTGCATGACAAAATCGCTCAGATCCGGGAAGGTCTGGCTTCTGACTGGGTAGATCCAGACGGGATGATTGAGGCAGGTCGTGGGGGTGTGGTTTGGGAGGAGTTTGACTCTGTGGCTCCCGAGGACATGGACAGGATTCTGGGCTGAATGCGACCACATGTTTATTGGACCCGTGTCCCTCCTGGTTGGTGCTGGCCTCCCGAGAGGTTACACGAGGCTGGCTCCAGAAGATTGTTAATGCTTCTTTGAGTGAGGGTGTTCTGCCGGCCGCTTTGAAAGAAGCGGTGGTGAGACCCCTCCTCAAAAAGCCCTCTCTGGACCCAGCTGTTTTGGCTAATTACCGTCCAGTCTCCAACCTTCGCTTTGTTGCGAAGGTTGTTGAGAATGTGGTTGCATGGCAGCTTCCCCGGTTCCTGGATGAAGCTGTCTATCTAGATCCACTCCAGTCCGACTTCCGGCCTGGGCACAGCACAGAAACAGCATTGGTCGCATTGGTGGATGATCTCTGGAGGGCACGGGATAGGGGATGTTCCTCTATCCTGGTCCTATTAGATCTCTCAGCGGCTTTTGATACCATCGACCATGGTATCATGTTGCGCCGGTTGGAGGGGTTGGAGGAGGGGGGGGGCACCGTTCTATGGTGATTCTCCTCCTATCTCTCTGACCAGTCGCAATCTGTGTTGACAGGGGGGCAGCGGTCGACTCCGAGGCGCCTTGTTTGTGGGGTGCCGCAGGGGTCGGTCCTCTCGCCCCTTCTGTTCAACATTTATGTAAAGCCGCTAGGTGAGATCATCCGTGGCTTTGGGGTGGAGTTCCATCAGTACACTGATGGCACCCAGCTGTACATCTCCACCCCAGGCCACCCCAACGATGCCGTTGAAGTGATGTCCCAGTGCCTGGAAGCTGAGCGGGTCTGGATGGGGAGAAACAGGCTCCGACTAAACCCCTCCAAGACTGAGTGGCTGTGGCTGCCGGCGTCCCGATATAGCCAGCTGACGCCATCGCTGACTATTGGAGGCGAGACATTGGCCCCCACGGAGAGGGCTCGCAACTTGGGCGATGCACAGCTGTCTTTAGAAGAACACATGATGGCCGTGGCCAGGGGGGCTTTTTATCAGGTTTGCCTGATACGCCAGTTGCGTCCCTTTCTAGATCAGGACTCCCTACGCACAGTCACTCATGCTCTCGTGACTTCCCGCCTTGACTACTGCAATGCTCTCTACATGGGGCTCCCCTTGAGGTGCACCCGGAGGCTCCAACTGGTCCAGAATGAGGCCACATGGGGAATTATGGGAGCGACATGGCACTCCCATGTGACACCTCTCCTGCGCGAGCTGCATTGGCTCCCAGTGGTCTTCCGGGTGCGCTTCAAGGTGTTGGTGACCACCTTTAAAGCACTCCATGGCTTAGGACCTGGGTACTTGTGGGACCACCTTCTGCCACCAATAGCCTCCGACCGGCCAGTACGCTCGCACAGAGAGGGCCTCCTCCGGGGGCTGTCGGCCAGACAATGCCGGCTGGCGACCCCCAGGGGGAGAGCCTTCTCTGTGGCGGCGCCCACCCTCTGGAATGACCTACCCCAGGAGATACGCAGGATTCCAGATCTCCGGACCTTTTGTCGGGCCTTTAAAACCCATTTGTTCCATCTAGCTGGGCTAGCTTGATCCCATCCTCTGTTTTAAATTTGAAATTGATTTTAAATTGGGTTATTTTAATTGTCGGCTGAAAATATTTAATAATTTTTAATTGTTTTTAACTTTTGTATATCATGTTTTATTTTGGCTGTTCACTGCCCTGAGTCCGCAAGGAGAAGGGCGGTTTATAAATTTAAATAAATAAATAAATAAATAAATAAATAAATAAATAAATAGTCCCCCACTTTGCAAATCAAATCAGCTAAAAACAGCAAAAAGCAGAAATGTTCTCAAAATGAAACCAGAAGCCTCTTTCCCCTGGGGGCAGGAGGGGGAACTTTAGGGCAACTGGAGGATTAATATTAATATTAAGTCAAGGAAATGCTAAGAGCTGTCACTGGTCAGCAAGATCTTTAACATTCTCAGATGTTCCACATTTTTGCCAGTGGTAGATTTCAAATTTTTTACTACTGGTTCTGTGGGTGTGGCTTGGTGGGCATGGCAGGGGAAGGTTACTGTAAAATTTCCATTTCATCCCAATCAGCTGGGACTCGGGAGGCAGATAATAGGTGGGGGTGGGGCCAGTCAGAGGTGGTATTTACCGGTTCTCTGAACTACTCAAAATTTCCACTACTGGTTCTCCAGAACTGGTCAGAACCTGCTGAAACCCACTTCTGATTTTCCACCAAATGAGTCAAGAGGTACACCTTACTGAAGGTACTGTAGCCAGTTCGATGGGAGAGGATGTAGAAATGAATATTTTACAGCTTTGACTGAAGTAATCTAGCAAGGTTTTGAATGTAACAGAGCAACTGCATTGATTCGCATCATTATTGGTTCTATACAATTGCTCTTTGAGTGAAATGTTTTCTGTGCATTTTGTTTTCTTTTGCACACTTAATTTTAACAACCGCAACTAGTCTACTTCAGTGAGTCAAGGGTAATACAACCAGTACTATATCTGATCACGCACCAGTACCCTTTCAATTAACACTAACTGAAGAGCATCCCTTTCATTGAAAACAATCCATCTAGAAGCCAACACATTTAGATAATAAGCAGTATGAAAGAAATACTTGTTGGTGCATGGAAACAGGAAGATTACACCTGCTAACCCCAAAGCATGAGAAAAAGATATTAAGGGCATCATATAGCAATTTAACTTGGTTCTTATTACAGAGCTTCCAGCTTTGGGCAATTATGAATAACTTGGAACTGGAAGTTGACCTAACTGATAGGCCACACTCTGGAAAGCATGCTTAATTTAATATGTTATATATTGGGAAGCAGGATGGCACTATGATAACAGCATCATATTTTGATTAAAATAAATCCCAAAGCAGAAAATATCATACCTAGATTATCCACATTATTCATGAATGATTCTGACCCAAGTGATGAGGATGTTACAATGGTTGAGGTATAGGTGATTTAGATTTAATGTGTAAATCCAAGATTTACACCCATGTAGCAGGAATGCAGTGGCTCAGGGGCTAAAACGCTAAGCTTGTCAATCGAAAAGATGGCAGTTCAGCAGTTCGAATCCCTAGTGCTGCGTAATGGGGTGAGCTCCCATTACTTGTCCCAGCTTCTGCCAACCCAGCAGTTCAAAATCAAGTAAGAAATGCAAGTAGAAAAATAGGGACCACCTTTGGTGGGAAGGTAACAGTGTTCCGTGCCCCTTTGGCATTTAGTCATGCCTGCCACATGATCACGGAGACGTCTTCGGACAGCACTGGCTCTTTGGGTTTGAAATGGAGATGAGCACCACCCCCTAGAGTTGGGAAAGATTAGCACATATGTGCGAGGGGAAGCTTTACCTTTTAGCAGTGTATGGATGCATATTTTTGTGTATGTGCATAAACACATTCACAGGCATGCAAAAGAAAACATCATTTTATTTCCAAGGATAAAAACAACATCTAGACATTCCAAAAAATGAATGAAAACAGCAACGTGCTTGAGTTGCAAGACAAAGGAAAAGAAAAGGCAAAAGAAAATGGAGGTGAGTGAAATTATTTGTGGGGATCTAGAGGGAAAGGTGGGAAACAACCTTACTAACTGGCAAATGAAGACTTTGAAATTGGCCAGGACCATGAAGCCATTTGACAATAGACAACCCCGCACATTCACAGAAACTGTTTTTATGACAGCATCTTCAGCAAAAATTGAAAGTTATCTATCAACTCAAAAAGTTTGCACCTCCCTGACCTAATGAGTTCAAGGCAGGAATGATTCACGCTTCTGAACTGGTGTCTTAACCACTTAGCAGTTCTGTTACTATACCAATATTATTTATTGATTGATTGATTGTTTGATCGAATTTGTATACCTCCCTACTCCCAGATGGGACTCAGGGTGGTGAACAGCCAAGATAAAATACAGTAGCATATAAAAGTTAAAAATTGTTTAAAATAAATTAAATAATTAGGCTAGGAAACAATTTAAAAATCCAATTGTATATAACGTTTTAAAAACCCAGTATAAAGAGGAAGTTTAAGCCAGGCCAGCCTGTTGGAATAAGAACGTTTTTAAGGCGCGGCGGAAGGTACATAGGTCCTGTTCTCCTTATCTCAGGTGGGAGCTCGTTCCAGATGGCATTTATATTATACTACTCAGATTAATGACTGGTTCTGTCTTGTGTATGTGATATGTGTATGTGTGGGTGGAAGTTCCAATTCCCTAGATTACTTATAAATTGGTCTAATTCAAGATTTCATATATAACTATCACACATCTCAATCAGTGGTGGGTTTCCCCCGGTTCCCACCGGTTCTATAGAACTGGTAGTAAAACCTGTGGGAGGCTCTGCCCACTGACCCTGATGTCATAAAAATGCTTCTGTGCATACGCAGAAGCGTGCACGGCCCTGTTGCGATCTGGTAGTAAAGGTAAGTAGAACTCACTCCTGATCTCAATGATATTTAAAACAAATGCAGCAATGCAACTCAGGCTAACAGTGACACTGTTTTTCGTATATGCACTATTTTATGTGGGTTCATTAATTAAAGTTGGATCCCTTCATTAGGAATATCAAAAGAGCATTTAACTGCACAGAAACAAGTTTAAATAATTTTGACTGAATGATTTAAATAGCATGCTATTTTCTTATATAAAAATTAAACTGAGAATCTTTAAAAAGAGTTAAATTTTGCCACATATAAGCAAATTTTTAATGATGCATTATTTGACATATCTTCTGCTGTGACATATAAAACATTTCAGAAACAATCAGGAATAATTTCAGAAGGTATTTCTATTTATTTCAACATCACTACAGTTAGGGGGTTGCATGATAATAAGAAGAATTTAGAAAGATAGTTCAGGAAGCCATAAAAACCAGAGAATGAAATTCAATAAAACCAAACCAGTAATAAAAGAGGAATTAACAAACTCCATTTAAAGCTATTTTTCTATTTCATTCAAGGGTAAGACTAAAGCTAATAGAACAATGACACACTGTGAAAAGGGCTAAAATTAGGAATTCCAAATGTTATAAACTCTAAGTTTCATTAACCCCAGACAACCTGGGAAATGTAATCCAACAGTTTGTGCAGATCCAAAGATCCCTGACTAAAGATCAGGCTATTCTACAAATCTCTGCAATTTGCAAACATTCAACTATAGATACAGTAAACCCACAATCCCTTCCCATTAGCCAAGATGGCAGTGATTGAGCATAACATTCCAAATATGGACATGGCACCAGTTTTTCTGCCGCTACACCAAAGTAAGGTAAAGTAAGGGAAGGTTTAAACCCAGTGATTAAAGAATTTATACACAATATTTATCGACTGTCCTAAATACTTGAGAGAGCCAGTTTGGCATTGGTTAAGGCATCAGACTAGAAACCCCAGGATACTATGACTTCTACTCCAGGGGTGGTATTCACTTACCTTCTCTACTGGTTCGCAAATGTGAGTATGTGTGCACCTCCTCCACAGGAGGAGCATGAGCAGAGGGTCAAAACTGGGATGTGATGATGTCTGGGTGGGTGGGCGAAGCCTCCCGCCACCAGTGCTATCGAATTGCTTCTAACTGGGTGATAATTGTTAAGTTTATCTTAATAGAGTATCCCAGGCTTTTAGGAAGTGGTTTGCCATTGCCTCCTTCTTCCTATGGTTGAGAGAGAGTAACTGATTCAAGATCATCTAATTGGCTTTGTGCCTAAAATATGATTAAAATTCACAATCTCCCACTTTCTAGTCTGGCACCTTAACCACTACACTAAAATGGATCTTTTTTAGATTGATTACAATAAAGCATGTGACAATTTCCAGAAAGTTGAATTATGAAAAATATGGTGATGTTTGATATCAGTCAAAATATTCTCGGTCTTATAAAAACAAGACAAAGGAAGCATGAGGACTAAGAGGGGGGAGGGCTTCAAGATTTTCTGTTATTCGGTTTGGTGATGATTTCATTGACAAAAATGCTAAATAAGACAAAACATGAGTACTAACTTTCAAAGGAAGGTTAAAATCCCATCATTTTTATATAGACAATCTATATGCTAAATCAAAACAAAACTGAAATCATAACTATAGTTATGATGAAAACATGGAATTGAAAAAAGTTACAGGTTCTGTGAATAAAAATTGTCCAA
This sequence comes from Masticophis lateralis, assembly GCA_030761175.1. NCBI lineage: Eukaryota > Metazoa > Chordata > Lepidosauria > Squamata > Colubridae > Masticophis > Masticophis lateralis. The sequence goes on from JAUDYJ010000001.1 coordinate 261,590,430, forward strand.
AAAAATGCAAAATAAATTAAACCATGGGGCACTAAGCACAAGACTACAAGGACTTACAGTTTGGATGGCCTAAACCTGGAATAATTTATAATAGCTCAACCACACACAACAGCACAGTTGAGTATCTAATGCATAATTAGATGTTACCTTTACAACTTCCAAGCCATTGAGTAGAGTTCAAATCATGACCAAGTAAACCAATCAAGTCTGATACACGATTAGCAGAATTGGAATAATAATAATGAAATGTCATCAACTTCTTCCACGACAATGTTATAATAAAATAGGCTTAGAAATTCCACCATAAGAAATTCTATAGGACCCAAGAACAAGTTTGAAAACCAGAAGCCCCCTTTTTCAGTAGAAAATAACTTTGGTACAATAAATAAATAGAAAGTGCTGATGAATACCTGCCATGGATATTTATATTGCAACCACACCCTTTTCAAATGTTACTTTTGACAATTGAGTTCCCAGGAGCCCACTAAAAAGCTCTTCAAAAGCTTGACAAGAACAATGTTGAAAAATAAAAAATGTAGTGCAATCTTTTCCATCTTTCAGGAAAACTCTCTATTCATCAAAAATGTTTTTGATGAAAGAAGGAAAAATGAACATTTTTATCTTCACAACTCAGATTGTAGTTTTTGCTAATGTCCACAATTGTGACCGACAATTACTAAGCATTGCAGCTGCTAAGCAAAACATGATGTGACTATGATGGGCTAATGACTTCACTTTTCCTTTGGTCATTAAGCGAATCACTAAATGACTTCATTTTCATCTCAAAATGAACATTGTCCACCATCATTATCTGTTATTAAAGGCACCAAATTATGCCAGAGCAGGAGTGGAGAACAAGTGAAGCCTGGCTACCTCAGTATATAATATTGTAAAACAGTCCCAAATTAAGTCCAAGGTTAAGATGAATTTTTTACTCAACACTGTAAACATATTAAAAATATAAATTCAATCAGATAGTTGACGCAAAGTTGTAATATTAAGTTGCCTGTAGCCAATGTGGCTTATCTCTTTTCAAGAGTTTTGAGGGTGTTCAACAATTGATGCCTGCCTGTCTTAGTAGTTCTGTATATTATTATTGTTGCAATTCTTTTGTTAAATTGTATTTTCCAGCTGAGGAGATCCTGTGATTGGGAAGGGACAAAATAATAAATACTAGTCTCCCTTCCCCAATCCCTGTGTAATATTCCCATTTACAAAATTCATGCACAATTCCCATTTAGAGAATTCATGAATAGTCATATCATTTTTTAAGAAATATCTTAATTTTCTGAAGAAATGTATCGTAATAGTTTTCAGAGGTTTTGTTTTTACTTCCTGAATGTGAAATAACATCATAACTACATAGTACGATGGACTTGCAGGGCCAGCGCAATATGTAACCTGTTCAAACTGCTGCAACAGGACTGGGTGTTTTGTTAATACGATTTATTGGGTTAGGGATTTTCTGTCTTCACTGTGAATTGTATTGTGTTGAGGGGGGTACACTGAGGGAGCTCAACCAATATCATTGTACATATGTTGTGCACTGACAATAAAGATTTGAAATGCCTATTTTCTCTCACAACCAGATGGCTTCCTGATGGTCTCCCATCCAAGTACTAATCAGATCCAAACTTGTTTAGATATCTGGAAATTAAGTCAAAGTTGTCTAGATCTTGCTCTCTACGGTGAACCGCACCAGCAGACATGGTAGAAGAAGAAAAATAGGAAGTGACAGGACAATGTGTAGCAAGGTGTTTTTTTTTGGGGGGGGGGGGTTTGGCAAAACTGATTTGTGGCTTTGGATGCTTCATGTTGTATTTCTGAATGTACAATATATAGGTCCTAACAAATATACTAACAAACAAAAGTAACTGATGTTACTTTTGTACTTTGTACAGCAACTGATCTGTACACAACTACCGAAATTTTCAAAGTTGATCTAGCCTTAGAAATATTTGTGGTTTGCCTTCCATTCTTATTTCTGTGCTTTCAAATAGATTAAATTTCATGAGTCTTCTTTTTGTGTGTGGCAAATATAAACTGTGTAATGGAAATACAGGGGAAAAGAAATGAGGATTTCAATGAAGTACAAATCAATATACACTTATGAAATACCCAGTGTATACAGTATATATTAATATTCCCTCATATCTGCATTATCAATATTCTGAGGACAGCTTCAGATGTCATTACTAATGCTGGTATATTTATATGTTTTCTTTCCTAGACATTACTTAGCAAATGGAATGCTTGCTTCCACTGTTCCTAATCAACAAATGGATCATCTATAAATCTAGAAATTCCTCCAATAGTTTGCAAAGGCATATAGAATCCCATTTAAATGAAAAATATATAATTCAGGAATAAATTAAGTCTTTCCAGCTCTTCAGACACTCTTTAAGTGGCTAACCAGTTAGTCTAGCATTTAGCAGGTTTAAAATAATGTTAAACCCAGTGCCCACCTGCAATTGCTGGCTGTCTCCCATTTTGGCCACTAGCCCACCTGCATTTATGGCGGATAAATTGTGAAGATTTCTTGCATTTTTACAGTTTAGTACAACATAATATTAAAAATCATATTGGCCAAAGAAGTGTCAGGGCCACTGCCAGCTGGAAGGAGAAAGATTAAGCTTCCCCCTTCCTTGACCCTCTTTTTTTTTGGGGGGGGGGATAAAAAAGATATCAGTGGTGTAATTAGAGAGGATCCAGTTTGCACCAGCTCCTATTCACATCTATAGGTAGCCCTTGATTTATGACAATTCATTTACCGACTGTTCAAAGATACAACAGTGTTGAAAAAAGTGATTTATGACTGGTTCTCGCACTTATAACCATCGCAGCATCCCCATGGTCACATGATCACAGTCTAGACACTTGGCAACTGCTCTGCACGTAACGACAGTTGCAGTGTCCTATGATAACATGATAGCCAGTTGCAACAGTTCCACCTGGCTTCTGACAAAGAAAGTCAATGGAGAAGCCAGCAGGGAAGACAGCATGGTGATTACATGATGCCTCACTTAAGGACTACAGCCATATAGGTTGTAAAATTGAGTGCAGTTACTTGATGCCTCACTTAAGGGCTGCACCACTGGACTACATAAATAACAAATGTTCTGGTCCCAGTTGTGCTCATAAATCGAAGACTACCAGGATAAGACTAGAGAATATCCTACCATTCAGTAGGGCAGGGTTGAGGGGAGTTAGAAACCATCTTAATAAAGTGATTAAAGTGAATTAAATAAAGTAATTAAAGTGAAATGGCAGCATAAAGAACTCTCTGACAAATTGGAAGACAAAAGGGGCAAGTATAAAAAGTGGAAAAAGGGGCACATAACTAAGGCAGAATATCAGCAAATTTTTCTGACCCAGACTTAGGAGAAACAAAAAACAGACTCCTTGTCATGAAAAACCCCTCTTTATTTATCTCCTGTGAATTAATGGCATTCACACACCAAAAAGTCAAGGCAACAGTCCTTCAAAGAGTTAACTGCAATAACAGATCTTATCAGTTCCTTGTGATAATTGCCAGGCCATGAGCTCCCAGCCACAAAGCTGCAAAATAAGTTCTGGCAAGTAGTCTCTGAGGTATGAACCATGATAAGCCAAATCTTCAGAAATCTGAACTGTTGTGTTCTACGACCACTCCTCACCTTTCTTTCTATTTATTCCCCAGCCAGGGAGGGGCCATTCAGCATCCACGTGTGCCTTGATTCCCAAGTCGACTTCTTGTCCTCAATTGTTCTCCTCTCCTAACAGCTCTGTGCATACATGCATCTGGAACAGGCCCTAGCTGTTCTTCCTCCCCACTTATCTCAGCCTCCAAAGGCAGCTGCCTTTCCAGTGGCTGGGAAATGTCAGACAGCCCTGGCTCTATCTCTGCATCTGATGCAGAGCATCCATCAGAGCCTTCCTCAGACTCCAGAACTGGCCCAAGTTCCTCCCCAACCTCCTCATCATCCAAGTCTGGCAGGCCACAACACAAATAGCCCAAGCCTGCAAAAATGAAGTGAGGAAAGCTAAGGCTCACAATGAACAAAGACTTGCAACAAAAGTAAAAAATAACAAAAGAAAGCTTATTCCAACATGCTAAAAACAAGAAAAAAGTCAAGGAAACACTTGGTCCATTGCTAGGAGAAAGTGGCAAGAAGGTGACAAGCAACAGGAAAAAAGCAGAACTGCTTAACTTGTTTTTTGCATCTGTCTTTAAACAAAGGGGGAAAAAACAGTCCAACCTATCAAAAACAGCACCACAAAAAACAGATTAGGAACACAAGTTAAAATAGGGAAGAAAATACCTCTCTACCCTGGATCAGGGTACCTCTCTACCCTGGATGAGTTCAAATCACCAGGACTGGATGGGTTACATCTCAAGGTTCTGAAGGAACTGGCAGACAAGATCTCAAAACCACTGAACTATATCTTTCAAAGATCCTGGAGCACCTAGGAACTGCCAGAGGACTGAAAAAGAATCAATGTAGTTTCCATCTTCAAAAAAGGGGGAAAAAATAGATCCAGGAAACTACAGATATATTAGCCTGACCTCAATACCAGGGAAGATAATCAAGCAATGAATCAGCTAACACCTAGAAGCAAAAAAAGTAATAACCAAAAGCCAACATGAGTTTGTCAAAAACAGATCATGCCAGACTAATCTTATTGCATTCTTTGTCAAAGTTGAAAAATTAGTGGATCAGATGAATGCTATTGATACAATTTACTTGGATTTCAGTCAGGCATTTGATAAACTAGCCCATGATCTACTACTAGATAAAATAGAAAAATGTGGGTTAGACAGTATCACCACCAGATGGATTTGTAACTGGCTAATCAACCGCACTCAACATGTAGTCCTCAACGGAACTGCATCTACTTGGAGGGAAGTATGCAGTAGGGTACCCCAAGGCTCTGTTTTAGGCCCAGTAATCTTCAACATCTTCATCAATGATTTGGACAAGGGGATCGATGGGCGAACTCATCAAATTTGCAGATGACACCAAGCTAGCAGGAATAGCCAACATCCCGGAAAATAGGCTTAAGATACAGAAGGATATTGACAGTCTTGAACATTGGGCACTACCTAACAAAATGAAATTCAATGGTGAAAAAAGTAAGGTTCTACATTTAGACAAGAAAAATAAAATGCATAGGTACAATATATGTGATACCTCGCTCAATAGTAGTAACTGTGAGAGGGATCTTGGAGTCCTAGTGGACAACCATTTAAATATGAGCCAGCAGTGTGCAGCAGCTGCCAAAAAAGCCAACACAATTCTACGCTGTATAAACAGAGGGATAGAATCAAGATCACATGTGGGTATGCCTAGTTTAATGAAAAGAAGGACTAGGGGAGACATAGGCTGCCACAAGACGAGGGAGTTAAGCTATTCTCCAAAGCACCTGAGGGTAGAACAAGAAGCAGTGGGTGGAAATTAATCAAGGAAAGAAGCAACCTAGAACTAAGGGAAAATTTCCTGACAGTTAGAACAATTAATCAGTAGAACCACTTGCCTCCAGAAGTTGTGAATGCTCCAACACACTGGAAGTTTTTAAGAAGAGATTGGATAACCATTTGTCTGAAATGGTATAGGGTTCCCTGCCTAAGCAGGGGGTTAGACTAGAAAAACTCCAAGGCCCCTTCCAACTCTGTTATTCTGGTCTGTTATTATGATTTTCTTTTTAACCAAATTTTAACTCATATTTTGGAATCTCAGAAAATATGCTAAGCCTATATATGACTTATATTTCTATGGAAAGCCATCTCTCTATAAAGATTTATCTTGCAGATTTTAAAGATAATTGAAATACATAACAAGGTTGGAAGGCAATAAATGGCCAGTTGGGATGTGCCAAGCAGGCAATCACTCAAATGTGGCAGTACTAACATGGTTTTATTCTGGAATTAGCAATGTGGTGCCTTGGGCAACATTTTATCTAATGAATCTCTTTTACAATTTTTGAAATCTGCTATGAGTCTCAGTATCGGACAATAAGTTTATTTAATTGTTCTGATACAGTGTTAGGTTGAATGCCCATGAATATCTGCTTTTTAAATTTTACACATTTTCTCAAGGCAATGCATTATTTTATCCCCATCTCCCACCTTTCATTGCATATTTAAATTCATTAAATATGTATCATAAATAATAAGATGACACAAGATGAAAAGACCTAACTCTCTAATTGCCTTTCTACATATTTTATCATTAGATGTGAAGGGCAATTTATCTAAGAGCTGTATCATAAGCACAGAATGTTGGATTGAGATTTAAGCCTTGATTTATTTAAGTGGTTCCTCTTAAGCATAAGTAAGGGCATTTCCTCTCAGAGCTTCAAATCCACTCTGAAAACAAGTTAAAGGTACTTACTCTCATAGCTTCAAATCCATTTCAGAAACAGGTTAAGTCCACTATTGATCAAACAATGATATTGTTGGGCATTTTTCATCATGACAAATGACAAGGTTTGTGCAGGTAAGAGACATTGCCTGGATTCACACATCACATTTTTTGGTGGTCTCCACAAACCTAATCTTCACAGCAAAAGGAGGTTGGAACTTGACAGGACACTATCAACTCATTGATGGAGGGCTTTGATCCGTGCTCTGATAGCATGGAATTATAATGACATAAATATAAATTTGAGACCACTATGTTTTCGTGATGATAACATATGCCCTGATCATCACATAAACGTATTACGGTAATATGCTCTACATGGGGCAACCTTTAAAAATGGAATCAACCTTGCCATTTTATAATAACAAATTATGAAGTCATGGCAGTGACTAACAATGGGTTTCTAGTGCTGATTATCAACCACACACCCTATAATGGTGTAGCAGAGGAATACATCACTTACTGTCTTGCAAAAATTGAATCTTCCTGTCTAGTTAAATCATTCTGAGAGCACCTAAGAGTCCCTTCCATGTATGAGGCTAGATGGATGTGGACTGGGCAACCAATCTTTTATGTTGTGGTTTCTCTGTCTCTTTTATATTACAAGTAGATCAAAACTTTATTTCCTGGGATAAATGCAATACCAACCAAATAGAAATTGTTACAACTGGAGAAGAGCTCAGGTCAAATCTTGTGGTGTATCAGCTATCAGTGCCACTGCTTTATTATCTATTGAGTTCCCTGAATCAAGAAGAACAGGATAAAGTAGCACATTGACGTGTGTGTGATTTCATGAATCATAAATTGAAGTTATGTAAAAAAAATAATGTCCAACTATTACAAACTGGACATTTAAGATTCAAGAAGGTTTGGATTTCATTCATGTCTGCAATTCAAAAGTTAACTTATTCAAAGCAACATCAGGATTTCATTTGAAAAAAAAATAAACATAGATTATAATTGTACCATAGGTAATAGGAAAACACCTAACAATTGCAGCTAAATGAAAAGACCAATGCAGAGATACATCCATTATACTCTGCATTGTTTCAATTGGATTATGGTATAAATCCAGGTTACCTGAAAAACCATCTCATCCCAATGGGATTGGCCTATCCCACTCATTTCAGCAGAAGAGGATTTGGCCAAAGAATTGCAGCTGGTGAGGTCCAGGAGAAGAGCCTCTTCTGCTATGGTTCCCACCCTTTGGAATATCATCCCCTCCCCCACCTTCCACCATCTTAGCCTTCCCAAGAGAGTCTGAAAACTTGGCTTTTCCAACTAGCTTGGAACCCCAATGGGTGCATACCATTTTGGAGGTGGCTAGGGACTAGTAAACTAGTAGAAGATTTTACTTTTACCCTGTGTACTCATTGGCTTTTAATCTGTTTTAACATTGATTTTAATATTTTAGCTTTTAATGTCTGATGTTTTAAAATTTTGCTCCTATAACTATTTTATTCTGTTATTTTTGGTATTGTTAGTCTACAAGAGTCACTTGGTAGAGATATGGGTGGCATACAAATTAAATGAATAAATGAATTAATAAATAACATTATCTTCAACTCTTTTAAGGCATAGAGGCAAGGACTGGAAAGTTCCTAAATGGTCCAGGAAAAAATCAGAACTATGCTAAGCCACTGTAAAAAGTGTCCTACAGCAACTTAAAAAAATAAATATTTTTCCACTGGCTCTTCTGTGGTGCCAGGTTGGTGTGACTCTGAAGAATAATCACTGACTTCCCCCTGCAAGATGTGCTGCTTTGCTCTAATTGCTACTTTTTCCTGGAATGCCATGAGATTTGGCATAGCTAGTTGGCAAGTCTGGTACCTCCTGGGAAAAATCCTTTCATCTTTGGCTTTGATGAGGCACTAGGCTGGCAAGGCTCACTGGCATAACCTCTTTCTTCTGGACAGGAGCTGGAAGAATTACTATTAACTTGTGCTTTGGGGAAGGGAGGGCCGCAGTCTAGCTTTCTTTGATTACTGATTTATTGAATTCCAAGATGGTTGGCAAGCTGAGGGGAAAAACCTCTAATCACTGGCATTACTTGGCTATGGCCAGGCTTGAGGCTTGAGGAATATTCTATGTCAGTAAACATCATCAGCCCAGCACAATGAAATGCCACGGAGATAAGCAAGCCACTAAGAAAGAGACAGATGCATAGGCACAGACACACAACAGTTCTGAGCTGTATACATCCCCTGCAATTAATACCTAGTCAATCTGTGTAAGTGTTAGTCTGTCATTCATTCATCAGTTGTCAAGAAATGTAGGCCTTCCCAAGTCATGTAAAATTTTAAAGTAGGGTGTGTAGACTGAAGATTGCATACCAGTCTCAACATATATTCAAAAAGCTGATAGCTGAGTTGGACTCCCAGTTGTGTTGAGTAGAGCAATGTAGAAGTGTAAATATCCATTAGTACAAGAAAAATAAAATAAAATTGAGGCTTGTAACTAGTGGTTTCAAGATGCTGAGAGCCGAGAAAGTGAATGAAGACTAAATAAGTATTTTCTTTTCCACCTTGAAAGATCTCTAATAGGCATGGTGATGGGCACAAGGCAACCAGCCAGTTGTTCATATCAATGTCAGAATATCCACCAAAAATCTCAGCCCTATTCTTACTATTTCCTAGGTGGCAAAGTGAACTTGCCACATTCTATATTGTCTATAACCATCCCAGAAACAATAAAAAAAGATATATAACCCGCAAAATGCTTTAAAGAGCTACAAAGAGCTTTGAAGCAGCTGAATCAATTCGTTGGTTTGTAGTCTGTCCCTTCTTTGATTCATAAATCTATTTTAATGGGGTGTTTTGATGGAAATTTTTTCAAATCAAAGCACTTCATTGGAACTTTCCAATGTTCTAATAAATTATTCCATCTGGCTCGACAACACTCTTAATTTATACTGTGGGCTTCAGCTGTCCAAGAGTCTGTTGAATCAACTATAGATGCTTGTGTCTTTGTGTAATTAACTGAACCTATTTTTAAATTAAATAAATGCATATTTAAAAAACATATAACTAACTATAACATAGCAGTGCTTTCATGCTGAACTATTTTGGTCTACTAGTTAAGACATCAGGCTAAAAACCAGGAAACCAGGAGTTCTAATCCCTCCTTAGATACAAAGCCAGCTGGGTGACCTTGGGCCACTCAGTTTTTCTCAGCCCCATGGAAAAGGCAATGGCAAACCACTGCTGAAAAACTATGCTAAGAAATTAGCAAAAAGTTCTCCAGGCAGTTTCTAAGAATCCAACATAATGGAATTGAAGAAAGAAAAACTGTCATATTAGTTTGTACATTCATGCGACCTGTTAGATCCTGTCCAAAGCATTTAGAGTTAGACATAAACCCATTTTTCATAGATGACTAAAATCTAGAACAATTGATTAAAAAAAAAACTATACATCTTATTGATGAGGGAGGAGCCACACATTTCCAACCTGTAGAACCAATTCTCCCAATATCATTCTTAATGATAAATGATGATAATAATCATTGTTATTTTTTATAACAGAAACATGAGTTCATGTTTGATGAGGGACATGGAGCATGTCCTGATTCTCCTCTCAGCTTGCACTTTTTCTTTATAAATTAGTTAGTCATTGTTCGACACCCATTTTGCCTTGAACTTTAGAGTTGTGTCTAGAAGCTATAACATATATCTTTTCTCTTAAAGTTAAAACAGCAGGAATGAAAATTTTATTACCGACTGATCTGTAAAAAAATGTTGTGGGAATTTCTTGTCAGTTATACTACAGACAGATTACTCCAGGAGCTAATTATTGAAAGAGTGCTTATTTATGCTCCAGATGTGAAAACTTTAATGAAGTGAAATTTACAACCAACCGGTAACCAAGGTGTTATAAAAGCTGCTTTATAATAAGGAACACATGGAAAGATGTTAAGTTTTGTTGTCCAAGTTTTTGGCAGCAAATTATACCAAACAGATCAACAACTTTCCAGCTGGTTTCCTAAAATTCATGTTAGTTTAAGGAAGATCAATGGTTTCTCAGACATCAGCAGATTTTTTTCCATTGTTATTGCCAGATCACTATTTTATTTACTATAGGTAAAGGAGAGTGTGCTTCTAAAATTGCTATTCACATAAATCAACCATAGAACCAACAAGAGAAGTGGAATGGGAATTACTAAAAATGCTAGTCGCTGGTCTTTTGTTCAGACTTTTATGGGATTCATTACATACAACAACATAATTCACAGCTCCCATAATTTCTTCATTCAATAGTTCCCCTTAGGGCATAATTTCCCACTAGTTCACTCCCACCACAAAGAGGCTAGTGCTTATTAAAAAGTTGGATTTCATTTCCCATCTCCCTCATCTCCCAAACATGAAATGGCTCCAGTAACCAAAATAATTTATGCATTTTAGCAAGATTCATAGCTGCAGTTGGTGACAGGAATTTACAATGTAAGGATTCTCTTAGCCTTTAGTAAGACTTATGCCAAAATTTAAGTGTGGGCAACATGCAAAACCGGCCATTCTTTATGGCCTGTTCTTGCACACTTCTTAATATAGACATTCAAGAGAGATGTGTAAACCATTGTAAAACCAATATATCATCCCATCAAACAGATGACAGAGAACTAAAACCCATTTCCTGGCCTTGTATGCCACACTTCTGATCTCTCAGTTTTGATCTTACCAAGTTTAACTTTCCTTATGCTCAATATTGTAGACAGGCCTTTCAGAAGTTGCTGTGCAACACAGCAAGGCCTGAAATCTAGAGGGATGACACAGGCATGTAAAGCAAATAAGGGGTCCGTGGTGCTCTCTGAGCTTGCTTGTTTTTCGATTTTTGATTTTTTTTTGATTTTATTGAATTTCTTGCAGATGTTTCATTACTCTAACTAGGTAACATCATCACTGCTAATAAGGAGTGCAGTTTGCTTTGAATTTATATTCTGGGAACTTGCCTGTCTGTGTGGGTGGGGGCGGTCTTAGAGATTATTTGGTTTGGCTGTTTACTGATGGCTCTTTGGCAGTTTCTTGATTGAAGTATTGCTTACTTGATTATTGGTCTGAAGTTAACCTTGACATTAATCTATGTTGATCTGGGTGCTGATTACTGCTGAAGAGGTGCTGGAATCTTCTCTCTCTCTCTCTCTCTCTCTCTCTCTCTCTCTCTCTCTCTCTCTCTTTTGGGCTAATTGATTGTCTCTTTTGCATAGTCTATAGATGTTGTTAATGTCTAAATGTCTATTGATGTATGATTTGTCAGAATACTAGGTTTCTAGAAATTCCCTGGCATTTTTAGACTTGGCCTGGTCTAGGATTATCACATTTTCCCAGTTGAAACTATGGTTAAATCTGTCTATATGTTGTGAAATTAAAGATTTTTTGTCATATTTTCTGACTGCCAGTTAATGCAAAGCAAATAATCTGAACTTGCAGTTTATCTCTTTCTCCAATGTAATCTAAAATGTACGGGAAGATTATTAGCGATTGAAGAGGCCTATGCTGATATAATCATCTTTGTTATTGTCTTAAGTTTGCCTGAAAGGACACATCGGAATATAAACATGCAATAATATGTAGGGGGTATCCTTTGGGCAATCAGCAATTAATTACTTTTGCAAAAATCCCATGTTGCCAAAGGTTGTGCTGCACAGTTAGTCCTTGACTTATGATCACAATTATGGTCCAAATTTCTGATGCTAAGCAAGCTGGTTGTTAAGTGAGTTGTGTCCAATTATACAACCTTTTTTTGCTACCATTGTTAAGCGAATCACTGCAGTTGTTCAGTGAATTATGTGATTCTTAAGCTAATATGGCTTTCCCATTCACTTTGCTTGTTGGAAGTTGGCTGGGAAAGTCCCAGATGATGATCAGAACATTCCAACTATCATAAATACATGCCAGTAGCTAAGCACCCAAATTTCGATCACATGTTCGTGGGGATGCTGCAATAGTTGTAAGTATGAGGGTTGGTTGTAAGCCGCTTTTTTCTGTATTGTTGCAACTCTGAGAGGTCACTAAGCAAATGGTTGTAAGTTGAGGACTACCTCCACATCACCCACACAAGACTATCAAGGGTCATTTCAGGGAGGCAAGCAATCTGTCATGATTATAGTTATTCATTTCTTTCTTTCTTTCCATCTAACTCAGAACTGTTCTAAAATATTGAGCATCCTAAACTTTTTAGAGGGGATGTGGTGGCTCAGTGCCTAAGACACTAAGCTTGTCGATCAAAAGGTTGGCAGTTCAGTGGTTCAAATCCCCAGTGCCATGTAATAGAGTGAGCTCCCGTTACTTTTCCCAGTTTCTGTCAACCTAGCGGTTCGAAAGCACATTAAAAAATGCAATTAAAAAAATTGGGATCACCTTTATTGGGAAGGTAACAGCGTTCTGTGCGCCTTTGCCATTTAGTCATGCCAGCCACATGACCATGGGGACGTCTTCGGACAGTGCTGGTTTCAAAACGGAGATGAGCACTGCCCCCTAGAGTCGGGAATGATTAGCACATATGTGCGAGGGGAACCATTACCTTAACCTTTTTAGGGTTACTTAGATCTTCAAGGTAATGTTCCTTCCTTCAACAAATTTTAAATGAAGCTTCTACTTGAAAACCTCTACCTTTTTGTCCCCACCAACTGGTATTCTCAGAAAGGGAACAGCTACATGGCATTGCTAACCTCCCCTAACATTTGAAATAGCCAAAAGTAACTTCTGCTCTGAGTGACCCCCGTGCCCAGAAGTTTATTTATTTATTTAAATTTCACACTTTGAAACCACCCATCTGCCTCAAAGAAAGTTCTCTTTCAATGCTTGCAGTCAGCAATCAGAAGCAAGGAAAAAGTCTTCTCACACATACAGTACACTTGAAAGAGAGATGAGAAGAGGAGCTGAGGTGTGAAACACCCTGGTTAAGTGAATTACAGTTACTGTTGAGGACAAAGTGCCACACTGAAGTGAATTAAAGCCAGTTCATACAGTCCTAGTACTTAACACAGTATCTGCCAAGAGCAGGAAGTAGATGCCAATGAGCCTATTACAGCAATGATAAAATTTATAATTTGGCAAGATCTAGCCTCTATAAGTCATTTGGTGCCCATCCTTGAGTATGCCCTGGATTCATCAGCATGCCTGAAATATCAAATTGCAGGTACGGCTTGATGTGATTTCATACTTAAATGTGGTTATTCATTGCCTGAATAATTTCAGGACCAGATTTGTGCTTGCTGGTTACACTGGATTTTCACTGATGGACAACTGCACTGTTCCATATCCATACATAGGAAAAAATATGCACCTTGAAACAGGTTTCCTTTACCATCTCAAGTTGTTACATGAATAGTAAGAAAATAATTTACTCCCCAAATTGATGACAAATAACGATGTTAGAGGCTAGAAGGGTAGAATATGATTCCCAGGTGATAGATTCGTTTACCGTGAAGTTTAATAGTGACATGCCTTAAAATGTTTTACAGTGAAAAGGTCTGTTTTTATTCTGCTCCGGAAAAAGAAGATGTATGATAACAAAATGCATGCCTGTATAAACAAATGTTAGATCGTATAATGTAGTGAGGAGCATGGATCTGAAAATTAATGTAACAAAGATCAAAGTTTGACAAGGAAAATGCAGTGAATGATTATAAGTTGTACATTAATGCCAAAAAATAAGATCAAGAAGATACATTTTTGCACCACAGTAGAATGTTTACTAAAGATGGGGAAATAGATGGAAAAAATTGAAGATGCTCAAATACCAACAGCAGGATATGACTCTGTTGTGTAGAGTGAATGTGAATTGAAAGAAGCTAAAACAACTATGTATAAGAACATGCTTTTTGCTGCTTTATTAGATGGAAGTGAAAGTTAGATATGTCAGGAGAAATATAAAAATAAGTTGAATGCAGCAGTGAAAATCTTATATGAGTAAAATGGAAAGACATGCCAGCTCCCACAGTGGAAGAAGAGATGGAAAAAGTAGTGGAGTTAGTAAAGACAGCAAAGATAATTGTTTTTAATAAAAAATAATTTATCCAGTTTCGTTTTCCATTTGGAAATCATTTCTAGACTTTATATTTGAAAAAGAAGGAAAAAAATTAAACAGATTTTGGGTTTTGATGACTATATTAACTCTGTAGCTATAGAAATGGCTTGTATTTACTGGAAACATGAAGCAAAAATTTGAGGTTGTCACTGCATTAATATTCTACTATACCAAAAAAAAAGTCAGAAATCCCTGCTTTTATTTTTCTTTTTACTCTGAACCCCCATTTCCTTTTCGATTTCGATTTGATTTTGTACTTTATACAATAACAAACCTTCCTTCCTTCCTTCCTTCCTTCCTTCCTTCCTTCCTTCCTTCCTTCCTTCCTTCCTTCCTTCCTTCCTTTCTCCCGTTTTTTCATTTTTGTAGATATCTGGTAACTCTATGTTTGGGTTACCATGTATGGATGCATAAATTTGAACAACTACTGGATATACAGAAAACTCTGTTTGCTGCCATCTGCTGTTTAGATATTTACAACCCCAAATAGGTACTGGGTACCAGCAAAATATTATACAGATGTTTCACTGGATTGCTCTTTGACGAAATATATATGAGGTCATTATATTATATACCAGAAAGTAAGGTACTTGCTTCTCTTTTTGACTCATGGAAGACTCCACAAATCCATCACTAATGTGTTCACTACAACAGCAGCAACATTCTGTTTAGGTGATAGGACTGAGTTACTTTATGCAAACACAGACAGATTCTTAACTGAACCCGGTAAGGGAAAGCTACATATGGATTCCTTTGAAAGATGAGATGTTCATTTAGATGCCCAGTTCTACTCAGAGGTTATCCTGCTAATTTAGTAAGAATTATTCTGAAGGAAATGTATGTTGAATTGCAGCTTTTATGAGATTACACACACAACTTCAAAGAAATAAAATATTCTGAATTTTACAGTTCTCACTTTCTAATTAAGCTTAATGGTGGAGATCTTTGCATATTACTAAAAAAAAAATACCTGCCTTTGAATTTAGATGAGTTTATTTTCAGTAAGTTTATATGGTGTGGCAATCCTACTTGGGATGACCTTCCTACCAGATTGAGTATACAACCACCACAGGGGCCAGGTGTCAAGAGGCAGCAGACTGCTCTACTAGCTTTCAGCAAATCATAAATTAAGGAGTCACCCTTGGTTAATGCACAAGGGGGGGGGGCGGGCATTCATATAAAACGTAAATGTTTCCCTCACACATAGAGTTCCCGACTCTAGGGAGCAGTGCTCATCTCCATTTCAAAGCCGAAGAGCCAGCGTTGTCTGAAGACATTTCTGTGGTCATGTGGCCAGCATGATTAAATGCCAAAAGTGCACAGAACAGTGTTACCTTCCCACCAAAGGTGGTCCATATTTTTCTACTTGCATTTTTCACATGCTTTCAAACTACTAGGTTGGCATGAGCTGGGACAAGTAACAGGAGCTCACCCCATTATGTGGCACTGGGGATTCAAACTGCTGAATTGCCAACCTTTTGATCGACAAGCTCAGCACCTTAGCCACTGAGCCATCACATCCCCTCTAAAAGGGTTAGGATGCTCAATATTTTAGAACAGTTCTGAGTTAGATGGAAAGAAAGAAAGAAACAAATAACTATAATCATGACAGATTGCTTGCCTCCCTGAAATGACCCTTGATAGTCTTGTGTAAATGATGTACAGGTAGTCCTCACCTTACAACCATTTGCTTAGTGGCCTCTCAGAGTTGCAACAATACAGAAAAAAGAGGCTTACAACCAACCCTCATACTTACAACTGTTGCAGCATCCCCACGAACATGTGATCGAAATTTGGGTGCTTAGCTACTGGCATGTATTTATGATAGTTGGAATGTTCTGATCATCATCTGGGACTTTCCCAGCCAACTTCCAACAAGCAAAGTGAATGGGAAAGCCATATTAGCTTAATAACCACATGATTCATTTAACAACTGCAGTGATTCGCTTAACAATGGTAGCAATGTAGATTTAATAGCTGTTAGCTGATGGAAGGTTGTAAGCGAAGGCATCTGTAAGCTGATACAATGGGAATGAGGAAGCAGGGTTATTGCCACTTTAAGAAGCTGGGTAAGAAGCTGTCTATATAAGGGAAGCCATTAGAGGGCGTCTCTCTTCTCCTCATGTTCTCTCTTGTCATGTATCTCATTGCTCTCCTTGTGTCAGTAGCTGTATGATAAGGTATTTACTACATATAAGTCTGTATATATTTAGCTATTGATAAAACCACCGTTAATTATCTAAAGCCTCTGTGTGCTGTGTGCTGTGTTTTGCTCCTGGGTTTATCTCATAATACTAGTCACGCTGCCTAAACTCTGACAACCCCATTATGCGGCACTAGGGATTCGAACCACTGAACTGCCGATCTTTCAATCAACAAGCTCAGCATCTTAGACACTGAGCCACCATTCAAATAGTTCAGGCCAAATCAAACTAGAGGTTGTGGTGAAACTGAATTCAGAGCAAAGAGATTATTGGGACACATCAGAAAATTAAAGATTCTAAGAGACAGAGGAGCAGAACAACTAAAGTTCAAAGAGCAAGACAGAGACAAATCAAGGATTCAGGAATCGATGTAATCTGAAACAGATGAGAAACTAAGAGGAAGTTCTTCCAATACTAAGCACCAATTGAGTAAAGCCTTAAGTGGACACATTCTCAAGGCCCACCAGGGCACAGTGGCAGCCTATTAGAATAAATTACATGATCTGACACTGCAAGGGCACACAGTACTTATGAGCATTGCCATTTGTAGTACAAGCTTTTGCCTCATAAATGTACTGCCTCCTTTTTCTTTCTTGCTCTCTCCCAAAACAATATTCTTGTGAGCTAGTCAGACTACCATCTCATTTAATGTCTGAGGGGAACTGGAGTTGGAGTGAGGAGCTTTAGTGTGATTCAGCTTGACTTCTCTGCATCAGTTGGTAACAAAAGCCTCCCTCTGTCTGCCTTGCAAGAAAACTCTCCCTGTTCCTTTTCAAAGGGGAGTCCTACACCCAAGGAGTATTCGCCTTGAGTACTTCTGTGAGCCATATATCCCATTTACTGTTGGCCCCTTGAACTAGCCCGCTACTCTCAAAATGGGTAAGACATCCCACAGTTAATACTGAGATAGGATTCAATTGACCACCAACTGTTTTTTCTTTCACCCGGAGCAAATCCTGCTTCCCTTACCTAACATAAAATGGCCCAGGGGACAAAAGGTTGATTAGTTAGAACACATAAATTCTTTTACATGTGAAAAATGGAAAACAAAAATAAATACTGAATGGAAATACAGTCTCCAGCTCAAAAAAGATGAGCTCGAATATTATTTCTTTTTTAAAAAAACAAAAATGTTCAGAGTTTTTTCAGTTGAGCAGTTCTAATCTTACAGTTAAAATGCTTGAGGGAAAAACATCTCCTAACTCTAAGGTTTCCATGAAAGATAAATGGTGGCAACGTTTCAGCACAAGAACCATTGTCTTAGCTTTCTTACATTTTGCAAATGTATATTTGCAATAATGCATTTTACATTATTGAAATATACATTTATATATTATTGAAATAATTAGTGAAGGCAATATCAAAGCCAAGTACAAAACATTATAAAGCTAAATCTCCTTGTAGCAAGATGCTTATGTTTGCTTTACACGAAATGTTTAGGTTTGCCTTACACCAAAGACTGAACTGAAACTTTTGATATACTGTAAATCTTCATTATGTGTTTCTACCAATATTATGTTGACTTTTTTTTTTTAAAGAATCATATGAATTAAAAATCCACAGGGAATTACAAAACAAGGTTAATACTTCAGGAGCCTAACTTTTTTTATAGTGTATTTCCTGACAATGTAGAAAAATTGCAGTCACAGAAGGAATTATTTCACTCTGTTTTGTGGGTTGTCTTTCCTTTGAGATATAGGATACAAACAAATTCTGTTTGTACAAATGTTGATGCATGGAAAGCTGAACCATGGCTCCTGGGCTCATAGAATGTATGCTGTATTATAAACGAATCATAGTCTGGCCATCCAACAAATTAGCCTAAAATGTGGCTCACTAGTTTATTATATTTTCCATAAATATATCCCATAAATGTTACAGCAAATGTTAGAAGAGTTTCTCTTGAAGTTTCCAAGATAATTATGCAGGTCAACATATCCCCTGCAAGGGTCATTTTATTATAAATTTTGATTTGCCACAGCTTTCAGAAAAAAAAACATAGCTGTGAATGGAAGTCCTCACTAAAATAACAAATATTGGTATAGGTCAAGATTTAAACATTGTGGCCATTCAAATATTTCTGAAGTATAGGTACTAAAATTGCTTATGTCCTGGAATTCCAAAAAATGTGCACAAATTCAAAGCAATAGATAGGCATAAAAGGAAAAACCAATATGAATCTACCTGTAATTTCGTTTTTATGCTATGTTCATGTCCACTTCTGCATGTTCTACCATGTTTTGTTTAGCTTCTTAAACCTGCATTTTAATGGATATTACTACCGTGTTTCCCTGAAAATACAATCTCTTCAAAAAGTAAGCCCTAGCCCAATTTGGAGGGGTAAGGCCTAATATAATCCCTACCCCCAAAATAAGCCCTGTTGAAGTGGGTGGGCATGGCCAGCACAGGAGGCAGCCTAGGACCCAGTGGAAGTGGGAGAAGGCCTGTTGGAATGCAAGGCATGGAAGTGGAGTATGCAGTATCTCGGGGATGGGGGAGGCCTTGGGTTGCAAAGGATGGACTTTTTGATACTTGCAATATGGTTTTTATAACACTATTGCACTGGCTAGCTAACATGAGTTTTCTTGTATTTTAAATTTACTTTTTCAAATGTATTGCTAATAATTTGCTATAAACCTTAACCTTTAAAAAAGGCCTCCCTTTTAGAAACCAAGATTGGCAGGAGAACATTCATTTTCAGCTATTCTCAAACCTCCATGAATAAAGCAAATATTCATGCGCAATCTTAGGAAGCACTAAGAATGTACCTTACTCATACCCATTCTGATGTTTTTCCTTTGCAAATTCTTGTGATGTAATGCTTAGGTTAGATTAGGTTAAAAAGGCAATTCTCATTTGCCTCCCCTAATATCCAAGGGAGACATAGTCCAAGATTTCTGGACAGTACCAGATTGCCCATCCCTATCCAGGCGTTTCACTTTCCTTTTTTGATTTAACTAAATATTTAGTATTTGTTTTCCAATTGATGGGATCCTAGGAGTCCTATGTTTTTCAATATATTATAAGTGATGGGGAAATTTATGATTCTTTTCATGAAAGCAGATGGGTGAGCCAAATTCATCACATGGGAGACATTCTTCTTCCCCCGTGTGATTTCCACCATTTAAATTGTCTGTAGAAGCTACAGCCTACATTTCCTGTTGCAACAAAAGCATTCCTGTCCCCTATAGTATTCAACTTCACTATTTGTTGGTTTGTTTAACTTATATATCCATCTCACCTACAGACAATTGTAGGTGGCTTACAATCAATATAAATAAAATAAAACATTGACATATTAAAATAATAAATATCAATCCTAAAATGTTTGTTTGTTTGTTTGTTTGTTTGTTTATTTATTTATTTATTTATTTATTTATTTATTTATTATTTATTTATTTATTTATTCAACTTGTATGCCACCTTTCTCCGAAGACTCAAGGTGGCTTACAATGCATTTAAAAACCATATATAAAAAAATTAAAAATTAAAACATTAAAAACAATTAAAACCCATTCACACCATTCATGGCCAGATCTCACCAGATCACAACAGCGAGATCAACGGCCCCAGGCCTGCCAGAAAAGCCAGGTCTTCACCGCTTTTCGGAAGGCCAATAGGGTGGGGATGGTCCAGATCTCAGGAGGTAACTAGTTCCAGAGAGCTGGGGCAGCCACAGAGAAGGCCCTTCCTTGCGGGCCCGCCAGCCAGCATTGTTTAGCTGATGGGACCCGGAGGAGACCAACTCTGTGGGATCTTACTGGTCACTGGGAGCTATGCGGTAGAAGGCGGTCTCAAAGATAACTTGGCCCTGAGCCATGTAGGGCTTTAAAGGTAATAACCAAAACCTTGAATTGTGACCGGAGACCAATAGGGAGCCAGTGCAGCTCGCGGAGAATTGGTGTAATGTGGGTGTACCTTGGTGCACACACAACAGCTCGAGCGGCTGCGTTCTGGACCAACTGTAGTCTCCAAACACTTTTCAAGGGTAGCTCCATGTAGAGCGTATTGCAATAATCTAACCGTGAGGTGACAAGGGCATGAGTGACTGTGAGGAGAGCCTCCTGATCCAAGTAGGATTGCATTTGATGCACCAGGCAAACCTGTGCAAAGGTCCCCCTAGCCACAGCTGACAAATGTTGCTCTAATCTTAGCTGTGAGTCTAGGAGGACATCCAAATTGTGAGCCCGTTCTGAGGGGGACAATTTCTCCCCTCCCCCCAGAACCAAGGATGGACAATCAACATAGTCTTTAGGAGGTAATACTCACAGCCACTCAGTCTTGTCTGGGTTAAGTCTGAGCCTGTTGACTCCCATCCAGACCCTCACAGCCTCCAGGCACCGGCACATCACATCCAACACCTCACTGAATTGACATGGGGTAGAGATATACAGCTGGATATCATCAGTGTATTGGTGATATCTCACCCCGTATCGTCGGATGATCTCATCCAGTGGCTTCATGTAGATGTTAAATAGGAGGGGAGAGAGGAACAAGCCCTGAGGCATGCCACAAACGAGGGGCCTAGGGGTCGATCTCTGTCCTTCTACCAAAACCGACTGTGACCAACCAGAGAGATAGGAGGAGAACCACCATAACACGGTGCCTCCCACTCCCAACTCCCTTAGTCATCCCAGAAGGATACCATGCTTTAAAAAAGTAAATTCTACTAAGTAGAGCATAAATATAATTGGCCGTAAATGTTCCCTGTGAAAAGTATTTCAATCCATAGAACTTCTTTTCTCTTTCATACAACAACAGACACAAAGAATTCAAAACAATTTCTAGAGGTAAAGTTAGGGATGCAGTGTGTGGAAAACATTCTCACTTTGTTCCCAAATGCCAAGCTGTAAAGGTAGCTCAACAAGTTGCTTTCTCACAGTTTAGATAATACCTTGTTTGTGAAGTCATATGAGATCACAACTGTGTTAATAAAATTTGCAAGCATAATGAGAAACTTCATATAAAAAGGAAACTCAACTATTGATATTCCCAGTTTTTTTCCTCCAAAGTTTTATCAGAACAGAGGTCTTCTTAGCATTCTACATTAATCCTACAATTTATCTGCCTTTAAGATAAGGATTGGCAACCAGAGTTTTAGAAACATCCACCAAGGTGTCTGCTCCCAATTTGGATGCCAAAAATAAATGCTGAAAGCAAAAATGTAATATATATAAACCTGATGAGCTGCAAAGCAGAATGCCTATCTCCATCATCATCATTTCCATGAATGCTTATATGGCCTACAGGAGCAGAATACCAGGTGGATAATGACATCTAAGTGCTTTATCTAGAAGTATGATTCCTGATGTCCTGCCCCAAGAAGGCAAAGGTGAAGACATTCTGAGCAAAGAAGGATAGATTTGGATCTCTGCTGTTGTTAAACTTAATTTTAAATGTCTAAGAGACAATTGTGACTAACCAAGTCATCCTTTCAGAACATTTTCCTTACCAGGATCCTCAGCACGCTCACCTGTTGAGTGATACTATATAGCACAGTCATATGACATCATAGAAAATGATTCATGACATTTTGCATTTTGTCATAATCTATTATCTAGCTGTGGACAAATGCTAAGTGTGCACTCTCATATATCCCAGAGCAACGGTGTAGCTGTGAATATGAAGGGTTGTAAGCTAAAAAAACAGAGAGAGAGAGAAAGAGAGATCCTGAGAGGTCTCAGATGTAACATATAAAGTCTGTTGAATAAAATAAAATAATAAATAATAAAAGGGAGATGAAACATTCAGGGAAGGCTTTGAATCTTCCAATGATAACTGAGAGAGGGGGGAGAGAGGGAGAGCGAGCGAGAGCGAAAGCAGAACAAAACCAATGGAAGAGAATGGAAGGATGCTTAACTGGCTTCCTATCCCTTTAATGAGGAACCAGGATGAAGAACAAAGGGAGAGAAGATGATAAATTGAGGTAAAACTCAGTGATCTACCTGATCTTCTAAGCTTTAACAAAGATGTCATGGGGTGATTCATGTCATAGATAAATTGCAGCCTTCACACCGCATGCTAAATTTGACAAGATACTTTTGGGAATGGGGTGAGTGTATTGCTGCACATCTGACACTGACATTGTCTGCTTTGATGCTCATTTATGAATTGGCTTTTTGCGTTTGAGGTTTAGTAGCTCAGATCTGCCCTTCTACCTCCCTGTTCATGCTCCTATGATTAGAATTGTGTCTTGTGTACACAAGGTACACAATTGATCAATTGTTCACAACTGAGAGCAGAATCTCCATTGCTAAGCAAGGCAATTGCTAAGTGAATTCCAGGAAGCAACCTGTACCATTAACTGTTCTCACTGTCAGAAAACTCCTTAATTCCAGGTTGGATCTCTTTTTAATGAGCTTCCATCCATTGCTTCTTGTCCTGCCCTCTAGTGCTTTGGAGAATAGGCTGTCCTCCTATTACCTATGACAACCAGAGCCATGAGTCCAGAAAAATAACTGCACACTGCATCTTTTTGGGATAGTGCCAGCCATTCCAGCACCAAAAATGCCAAATTTCCAGACCCAGAAGGCCCCAAAACCTAATTTAGTCATTCCAGGGTTGAAGAAGAATCTGTGTTGCCCACCCAAACTTCTGAAGCTTCCAGACACTGAGATAGCATTGATTAGTTCATCAGTGGAGATGTACAGCTGGATATCATCAGCATATGATGATGGATGATCTGAACCAACAGCTTCACATAGAAGTTAAATAGGAACAGAGAGAATACAGAACCTTTCAACACCCCACATAATTGGGCCAAGGGAAATACCTATTGTTCTCAATCAACATCAACTGTAACTAGCTCAATGGAAGCAATGGAACTAGCACAATACAGTGCCACTCACTCCCAACATTTGCAAGTCAGTCCAGAAGGATACCATGGTTGATGGCATTAAAAGCCTATGAGACATCAACTAGAGCACAAATAGATACATCCATTCTGTTCCCATCATAGGCCATTCAAAAGTGTGATCAATTCTGTTTCTATCCCATGGCCAGGCCTGAAACCCAAAAGGGGTCAAGATAATCTATTTCATCCAGGGTGTTCTGACACTGTTGTGTGACCACCTTCTCAATAATCCTCCCTAAAAAGGAAGATTGGATACTGGATGAAATTTGTTCAGTTTGGGGGGATCTAGCAGCAGCTTCTTGAAGAGGTATGGTAGAAATCCAACAAGATGAATTAAGATGAAGATGAATAATCCCTTTTCTCAAGAAAGAATTTACCATCACCAGAATCTAACCACCCATCACCTCCTGAGCAGCTTTAGTAGGATTTCATATGCAGGTGACCAAGCTGCAGACATAAGGACCCTGTTTACTTCCTCAGATCCAATAGGTTCAAATTGTTCCTAGAGAACAACCCAAGGCATCTCTACAGAAGCTGTACCAATGTACCAAAGGAGCCTGTTATTAACATTCAGCTGTCTGCAGTTACTGTAAGATCGAACCTCACCAGGCTCAAGGTTGACTCAGCCTTCCATTCTTTCTAAGGTAGGTAAATTGAGGACCCAGTTTGTGGGGCTAATAAGCTGACTTTGTATAAAATATACAAAATATGAAGGCTATTGCTTGGCGCATTGTAAGCCGCCCTGAGTCTCTGGAGAAGGGCAGCATATAAATCTAATTTAAAAAAAAAATGTTGACATCTAACTCAGAGGAATCCAAAAGATTTTGCCAGAGAGATCCTCTGCAAAATCCTCCATGTAGCCTTAAAGGTAGACCTCAGAATTTCCTCTACACAACTGTGTTGCCTATCAGCTCTGAAGAAAAACAATAAGAGTGGAGAAGTACTGATACTTTGCTTCCTTTACTGCCTAAGGTAGTTCTTAATAGCTTAATAGCTCTGACTTCAGTTGAATGTATTCCTTGTTGACCTACAGTTCCACTCTAGATGTCTCTTAATCTGTTTCTTCTCCTTCGGTGCTTTCATAACCCATGAAAAATGGTGGGATCCATGGGAGGAGAGATGTTACATGAGCATGATCCAATTCAAAGATTCACCCACCCTCTCATTCCAAGTGCAGCAGGCCATCAAGAACAACCCCCAGCATCCTTTGGAATTCTTCAGGGTCCATCAGTTGTTAGGGACTAATGAAATGTTAATAAAAATGTCATAAAGGACACTTTGTCTAAATTGATTGAATTTAAACTCCGTTGACACTGAGTCTCATTTATTTCATTTGTAATTAAGTACAGCTAATTTAGTCTTTGAATCCAACCTAACAAATATTTGCAGTTGGCCTAGCTTTGGAAGGGTTATTTCCAAAGCAGTTGAAAGGCAAGCATGCTTGGCACTAAATTTTTGCTCATCAAATTGCATGTTCTGATTCATAAGGTTACTGTGTTTGTTAATCTCCTTCACAGTATTATTTCCAATCCCTTGGCTAGCAATCTGAAATCCTATCAAGCTTGTGCAGCTGTTGGCATTCCCATCTTAGAACTGTTTTGCCAAAGGAAAAGAAATGGCTCACTTAAAACACCATGGGAAATATTGATCAATAAACCTCACTGAGGAAGTTGGATGTTGCTATCCATCAACATAACATTGTTCAGCTCCTTTTTCTATTCAGAAAAGGAATGTGAAAGATAATTAACAAAGTAGAGGACATTCTCATTAGTAAGTTGATGTCTCAGCATTATCCTGAAACTAATCAATATTGGTGTCTATAACTTCCTGAAATTCTTTATGAGCTTTTAAAGGTTTTAAATGGTGTAATATTGCCAGAGTTGTGTTTCTTTCCCTTTGTCTATCAAAATAAATCCAATGAGAAAAATGAATAAAATTCACTCAACTGTTGGGTGAAATATCTTTTATAATATGAGCAATTTTACCCTTTGTAAAGGCTATGATATACAACTGATTCTTTCCAGTAAACTATCTAAAATGAGTTTGTAATTATGATTTTACATGAAAGGACAAGCTTACACAACATAAGCAGCTGAAGAACAAAATTAAAGAAAAGCCACTGATATTCAGGGGTATTAAAGACAGGCTATTTTAATGTTTCTATTTACAGTGTATATGGTATACCATTAATATATGAATAGAGTGGCAACAATTACATCCAATGTTCTTCAGTTACTTTTGAGCACTTGCAAATTATGTGTAGCAATGACTATACAACCTTTATCTCTAACACTAATGGTACCTGAGATTCAACATCTCTCCTGTCTTCCTTCAGAACCATCTGAAGTACCACCACCACCACATCAGTCAAACCAGTTTTAACTGTTTTCTCAAATACATGACTTTAACTTGGCAATCACAAAGGCTTATTAGCATTTCATTTGTGCTATTAGATTTACTGTATACATTGGCTTTCATTCAGGAACACAAGGTGGCATAAATGCATGTCTTTCTTCCAGATCCTCAACAAATTTGTTGACAGAACCTCAACAAATCTGTCAGAAAGTTGGAATGAAAGAGAGTGACTGTATCAAGGTTATCCATTGATGTTATTATTCACATTAAAATTAGCCTGAATAAAATGTATCTGTTAGTAGATGATCATTATTACCACCTCATTCATACAAGACAGTATGGATCTCATATCAAAAGGATAGTATCCAAGAAATACAACAGTTGTCAGGTTCCAGTGAATCATGGCAAAAAATATCAAAGCACACAGTCCTGGTTTACAATGGCTTTATCCTACTCACAAAAACTCTGGCACAAACTGACAATTAACAAGTAAAATAAAGTCAGGGCTACCCGCCCAGTGCTCACCTCCACCCTTTAAGTGCTTCCCCAGCCCTACCCAGTCACATGCACACCCCACCCCTCACGTGGAAACCAACATGCTTCAAACGCCAAGGCATGCCCAGTGCGAATTCTCCCGCCTCGCTTCTCAGCTGTTTTGGTATCTTCACAGCTGTGGAGTCAGTGGCAGCAACCGGGCATGCCCGGTGTGCAGGCACCTGCCCCACTTCTCAGCTTTTTTCGGCGGAGGCAACCAGGCCTGTCCAGGTCTGGTCTAAACTCGCCCCTCCAGCTGGTTGCAGTCAGTGGTGGGTTCCTCCCAGTTTGGCCCGGTTCTCTCAAGCCGGTAGTGGTGACGATATGACATCACCAAACCGGTTTTTCCCCCTTGTGCCCCCCAACCCTGCACCCACCCATCCACCTCATTATTCTTACCTTTTATTTGGCCCCACCCCCAATCTATTGCTGCCTCCTGAGTCCCAGCTGATGGCAAGAGGGAAAAAAACTATTTAAACTCTTGCCGCTGGGTTTCAAAGGGCCTCCCTACAGCTGATCAGTGTTAAAAGAAAACAAATGAGTAGACCGGTGCCTGCAAAAATAAATGGGTAGATCGGTACAACTCTGCAAGCAGTTAAAAGCCTGGTAGACCACTACCTCTGCTAAATCCTAAATAATTGTCACATGACCATCAAGCCATGCCCACAGAACCGGTAGTAAAAAAATTTAGAACCCACCCCTGGTTGCAATGCATGTTGTGCCAGCAGGTATGGCATTTGGTGGGAATGGCGCAGCCGTGTGGCTCTCCGTCCCCTGCCAGAATGGCAGCCTCAGGCCGCCAGGCACACCAGGGCTGACACTAGTACTGTAATTTCTGCAAACTGTAGTTTCTGCAAGTAGAATATACTATTTACACCATCACTTTGATCAGCTTTTATTCCATGCACTTTCTACTCTCCATCTTCCCTCTTGCCTTGACATGACTCCCTGCAAGTTGGCAGAATTTTTCTTTATTGCTTGACTTACCTTCTCCATCACAGTAAGGAATGTAAGTTATTCCTTCCAAGGTAAAGCTATTTTAGCTCTTCTCAGCTCTTTAACTCTCCTATTTCAATTGTTCTCTGGAAGAGGTAGGGAGGATGGGGCAAAACCCAGCAAAGGGCTCTGAAGTCCTTCTCATAAAAAACAAAAACAAAAAAACAAAAAACCCTGTCCTACTGATATTGTTGGTAAGCCATTTGTTTTGGGATGTAGGGCATGACAATCTTCTCTGGAACATGTATACATATACAGTATATTGCAGCTATGTGATTACAGATGTCAATAAGCTTTTGACAGTTCTTAGCCTGACAGTTTAGAGCCTATGCTGAAAACAGACTTAAGTAATTTTAACTGTCACTCATAGGTGATTGTTTTCCCATTTGGAGTTGCGAAGAAAATTTTAATACAATAAGCCTTCTGGCAGTTTTTTCTTAACAGAACAATTGATACGTTCTCTAAGCATAGGAAACATTTCCCTAAACTTGGGAATTCTGGAGGATGGTAGTATAGATTAGTGGACCCACTTTACTCCAGAAGGAAGTTTTATAGGGTTCAGTAACCTCCTTCTTCTGCAATAAGAAAAATAAAAGCTTAGAATAAAATGTGTAACAATAATGGGTATTGGGGAACAAGGCAGAATTTAGCAAGTGAGAGGGAATATTTCTCTAAATTCAGAGTTATATAATAAAGTATTCATTTTTTTGAAAAACATTTTAGAAAATTTGACTGAAATAATGTATTTATGGATTTTATGACTTGAATGCTAGATATAAAGTTAAAATTTAGTCCAGACTTTGTTACATGTTTGCAATGTTGTTGAGCATTAAAAAATAGATTGTCACATTTCCATGTCTTCTCCATGTTTAGAAGGCAGATCTTCAATGATGGCTGATTTATTGAAATGTTCACGGATACCATCTAGTAATTTTTTAATTACTGCAATTTTTTTTAAAAAAAAAGCAAGTTAAGGCTGAAAAGACCAGCCCTTCTGAGCTTCTCATTTCAGCACGGCTGTTCGTGTGTTTTCAAAGAATGTCTTTTACCTGGACATCAGTCATAGCTGTGGGTCACTGAGCATGTCAGCGAATGAGATTGTACTTAACACTGGTCAGATCTTTTACTGTTAGAATGATAAATGAAAAATATAAGACTGCCTTATAATAGGTTCTGGCTTTGGCTATCCCACTTTTCTTTGCTTCTACAGATACACAGTAAAATTTTAGGATATACAGGAACTGATTTTTTTAAACAATAAACCTTGGGGTCTAAATGGATAAAGGTTTTGTGTATCTGATATACAAACTAATAAACAGAATAACTGCAGAACAAAAAAAAAATCAAGCAAGTACCACATTATTGGGATTTCCAGGATTGGAGGATTATTCAGGAACTATAGGCAGTCTTTGATTTATGGTGGTAATTAAGCCTGGAATTATGGTCATAAATCATGTTGATTGTTAACCAACCAACCATGTCTGATTTTTTTTATGACCTTGTTTGCAGCAGTCATTAAATGAACATTGCAGTGGTTTAGTGAATCCATTTTAGCCAATGGATGTCTTTTTTCCAGAAACTGGAAATAAAAGTCAGTTTTTGACCAATATAGACATAAATTATGGTTGTGTAACTATAGGATGTTGTAAGTAGCTATAAATGTGGGCCAGTTCCCAAATGCCCAAAATGTGATCACCTGTCTGCAGGTATGGGGGCTGGTCAGTGGAACTTCAAATTGGATGGTAAGTAGCTCTGGGGAAGTACATCACAACTTTGAATGGCCTCTAAGCTACCAGTCATAAATTGAGGATACTTGTATTCAGAAGATTAAAATGCTGAGTGCTTCTTAGCTTTCAGTTTCTGTAGCAAAGCTCTGCTAGAGCTGATACCCTTTCCTCCATTTATAAGATTGATGCACACACATTTGTGGGCCATGTACGTCTTCCTTATGATATGCCACTCTTAGAAATGTTCATATTGCTAGTCATAGCAAAGTGTTGCACCTTCATCATTCATGAAACAAAGGAAACTAAATAAAGAAAATACAGTCACAAAAGAAATGGCTGCTTGTTAGAACTCTCCAGTTTGGCCTCTCTGCCCAAGAGTTTCAATAAGAAAAACTCAAGAAAGAAAATAGAGAGGCATTCAAGAGAATAAAGGAAAGCCATCTTGGCTACTCTGGAGACAATCTGTGCACATGCTTAATTCCCTTCCATATTCTAAATCTTAGATTAGATTTCCAGAGAAATTAACTTTTCACTTTACATCATCTTCATATTATAAATGGATGAATTCATATTTCTGCCATAAGCAATTCCACCTGATGCTTATGAGTTAGTCCAATATGTTGAGGTATATTCTTAAATGCTAGCAAGGTCTTCTTTATTAAAGTTCCAGTCAATATCTCAAGAAAAGAATTGAAGATTTGGGAAGGGAAGTAAGTGAGAACAACCTTTCTTCTTGCCCATTTTATTTTGCTAAGTGGTATTAGGAGCCATAAGTTCAATGGCTAAAAATGTATTTTGGACTCCTTTTGGAAGGATTAGGTAAGCAAACAGCTAAGCAATAGTCTACTTTGATATTTAAATGAATCATCATCATTATCATGACTTTAAGATTACTTAGACTAAAATCCTATAACCACATCCTCGAGATAAATCTTCCTGAATATCTTTTAGAAAAGGAAGTTGACTTGTCAAGTGCCGGGAAAATCAAGAGATTCAGGAAGTTCAAATGAGCATAAAGATTTATTGCAAGCTTAAGCTCTCTATTGTTTCCTGATTGCTTATTTGTATCCTATGACTATCATTAAGTGTTGTACCTTATGATTCTTAATGAACGTATCTTTTATGTACACTGAGAGCATATGCACCAAGACAAATTCCTTGTGTGTCCAATCATACTTGGCCAATAAAAAAATCTATCCTATCCTATCCTATCCTATCCTATCCTATCCTATCCTATCCTATCCTATCCTATCCTATCCTATCCTATCCTATCCTATAAAAATCTAAGCTACTAGTAGTCAAGGAAAATGAGCAGGAATTACATAGGCATTCAAGGTGGGCTGGATTTAGATCTCTTGCTGGTGCTCAGGGTATAGCAATAGCACTTAGAGTTATATACCACTTCACAATGCTTTACAGCCCTCTCTAAGTTGTTTACAGAGTCAGCATATTGCTCCCAACAATCTGGGTCCTCATTTTACCCACCTCGGAAGGATGGTAGCTGAGTCAAGTTTGAGCCTGGTAAGATTCGATCTGCCAAACTGCTGGCAGCTGGTGATCAGCAGAAGTAGCCTGTAGTACTGTATCCTAACCACTGTATCACCACAGCTCTAAGTATCATGACTTATGATGCGTTTGACTCCTCCCTTGGGTTCAGCTTGGTCATTTCCTACATGACCTTGAGAGAAATATGCAAGAACCATTACATAAATAAAGAGAACTGAAACATTTTTTCAGTCTTGAGGTGCAAGATAGAGTTCAGAAGTGAACCAGAAAGGTTCCTCTCTGATTACCTGGGGTATAAAGTGGAGGCACAATCAAATAATTAGATTCTGAGAATCTTGCCTATTCCAAAAGTTCTAGTTTTTCCTGTGCAGTTGGTTTTCTTGTTAATTTATGGTCAGGCGTGGGCTTCAAAAATTTTAGCAAGGGGTTCTCTGCCTGGTTGCTGGGTGGGTGTGGCCATGGTGGGTGTGGCCTAGTTGGCCTCCTGCACCATGACCAGGGGGTGCATTTTCACCTTCCCCAGGCTCCAGAGGCTTTCCTTGAGCCTCCAGGAGGGCAAAAACAATCTCCCCAGGCTCCGGAAGCCGTCTGGAGACTGGAAATGGGCCCATTTCTGGCCTTTCCAAACTTCCAGTAGGCCCATTTTTCACCTTCCCAGAGCCTCCGCATGCACCCTGCACTTACCTGTATCCAAAACAGGCTGCGTGGGGACTCCTGGGAGGAGTGGGGAGGGATGAGTGAGGCCAGCCAGGAGTGGGATTTGGGGGTTTTCCAAACTGCACAGAATCTTAGCTAGAGGTTCTCCCGAACCCCTGCAAACCCCCAGCAGCCCATCCATTTATGGTGCTGACATACTGTTTGACTTATTGAAAGAAAATATGCATCGCAGCATGCTGAATCGTGAAGCCAAGTTGAAAATTGCGATATTATTCTAAATATGAAAGTGATGTTCCTGCATAGGAAATTCAAATATAATCCTTAGCCTATGTGTGTGAAGATAAATTCAATTCCATGGAATTTTAAAGAACAAAATTAAAAAAAAATTGTTATGATGCCTCAAACTAATATTTTCCTGGGTTCTTTTTAAAAAAAAAACAGTTTGGGGAAGGATTACAGAACAATGAATTAGCCATAGGTATCCACTGAGAATGGTGAACAGTGATGTGTGACAAATTGTGCTGCAGATATTAATTAAAGTCAATCTCTGAAGGGCTGCAGAAACTTTATTTAAAGCAAAATAACAGTGGCATCTGGAACTGTTTGTTAAAGAGCAGAAAAAGCGACAGAATGGGGACATAAAAATATAACATTACAGAGAACAGTTCTACATACATTTTAGACTTGTTTAAAGGATTGTAGTTTACCTGAAAAATGGATTGTTTTCCTCCCCTCTAGCTTAAAGGAAAGAATGTTAATAATTTGGTGCCATCTGGTAGGGAAATCACATTTTTGTTTAATAAACAGGACTGTGTCTATGTGTATCTTTTTAATGGTATTTTTGCCCAACAAATATTATTCAACCTTGTGTTCCTGAAATTTCTAGCTCCATGAGTTTGTATTTGCATTAAATTACCCTTAGGTAAACAGACATCCCTTAGAAAACAAAATATTGCCAAAGCACCTTAGAGAAAGAAAATTGGGTTTTAAATAATTCTAATTATTAGTGACTAACAGAAGTTAGGTGTTTTTCACAAATCTTGAGAATTTCCTCCATTTCTGCTTGCTTAATGCATGCCTTGATCCTTTATCAAATAAATATGGAAAGGAAAAAAGAAGGTGAAGTATGCATATCAGTGGTGGGTTGCCCCTGGTTTGGACCGGTTTGCAAGAACTGGTAGTAAAACTGGCGGGAGGCTCTGCCCACTGACCCGGATGTCATCATAGGTGATTTGCGCATGTGGGCGCAACGCGAACCAGTAGTAAAGGTAAGTAGAATCCATCCCTGATGCATATGCATAGTTGTACCCATCTCAATCCCAAAACTACTTGTAAAAAATGTCCAAAATATAAAAGAAGTGAATGTCAAGGCTGCGAGGGAAATTTCAAGGAAGATTTTGAAAGTTAGATTTGAAGAAACCACCAGGTCCAAAATACCATTTGGATAATTAAGTAGTAATAATAATAAGACACATTCCACTGTTGAATATTAACTGATTTCAGCCCACTGCTCACTTTTTAATTGTAACAATGAAAAAAGATTCAGTGGCATCGCAGCGTTGTGTTTCTGGAGTCCATTTAAAGATTGCTCTAGTTCGTAACAAAAAAATATGACAAAAGAGAAAATGCATGGAATGTAATTAAAGCAATACTTAATTTGATTTAATTGATGTCACAGTTAAATTAAATGGCTGACTCATCTCTTTCTCTTGCAATTTTTGTTCTGTAACCTTCAGCAAGGAAATAGCTTTGAATCCCAAAGTAAATTGACAATGTTTTTTTAGAATAAAAATGAAAGAATACTTCAAGGAAAAAGGCAAGGGACACCAATACTGCAGTCTGGATTTGAATTTCCTGGATTACCTTTTCCAAGTGATCTATAATTTCAAAATTGTCTTATAACCACGGGTGGGTTTTACTTACCTTTACTACTGGTTCGTAACGGAAGCATGTGTATGTGCATGCATGCTTCTGCGCATGCGCAGATCATACCTTATGATGTCCAGGCATGTTGGCGGTGCCTCCCACCGCTTTTACTACTGGTTCCCAAGAACCTGACAGAACCGGGAGAACCCACCATTGCTTATTACCCAGAAGGTGAAATGGTACATAATTGAATGAATCAACATTATGGAATAATACTCTTGGAAGGTTTTGAAGAATCTCACCTGAGATTTCCTCTCTTGAGGAAAGTAGCTTTCTCCCCATACACACATAGTTACAGTTAAGTACTGGTTTGATTCAGGATGTCTAGGCAACTGATATTCAGTCTGATTAATAAGTGCTGGTAGTGTTTATGAAGGAAATTAACAATGGATAAAATTAATATTTTCCATGTGTGGGCCACACCACCTTCTCACATCCAGTGCTTAACTCAAAGTCAGGTTAAATGAACACACTCTGAAAGAAACAGAAAACAGAGGAAGTCACTAGCATTATTTCTTCTGCTCAGATCAGAGGAGTTCCAGAGATTCATGGCATAAGTTTATCAAGTTTGTTTTCATTTTAAAAAAGAAGCATATCGTAATGAAGATACATACTTGCTTGGGTTCCCCAGTTAGAACTATGATTTGGAACTAAGGTCACTAGTATTTCACCCTGTACCTTCCCAGGTTGTATTTTTGGGAATGTTACATCATGGCACTTTCATACCCACTTTATCACATTTCCAAGACACTCTGCATCATAATTCCTATTAGAATCCTAAGTATTCAAAATGTAGGAACACAGAGCTATTCAGGACTGTCTATGTTGCTGTCTGAGACAAAAAAACAAAACAAGATAGCATGCCTCCTAGTTAATGTACAATAGAAAGTATTTGAATTGCATCAAAATATGGCAGATTAGCTCCAGAGATGCAAAGTAGATTGAGCTTTTTCCTTTAGCAGCTTGTTTTTGCCTTGTGCCATGAGAGGAATATTCTTTAAACCAAAGATACCATCTGGGAAAGCATAAGGTCAAATATAAGTGAACTTGGTTCTAGTTGGGAACTGCAAACAAGTATTTGGAAGCAACTGCCTTATCTTGTCTAATAATATTAGAGAATTACATTTTTAAATATGCATAGGATTGTCCAATCAGAGCTGTATTTCTGAAGGAAAAACCCAAGAGCAGATGGATATCATTGCTGCAATTATGATGCTGCCATTCACACTATATTGGGAATTCTTGGTCCACTGTTGAGCAGTTTTTAAACATAGGACTTCGGATACATCATCCCTGAGATATCTATTGCAATAAATAAATAACAGAAAGGTTCTTAATGGTTCACCTTTACTGATGATCTATTTCTTATTTCTACATTTAGCTATTAGGAGTTCCTCATGTACTCTTAGCTTCTGTTTATCTTCCCAATTAGAACTTGTTTCTTGACATTATTTTATTCTCTGTGAGTTCTGGTAATTTGAGACTGTGAACTAAGTGTGGGGAGGGAGTGGGGATTTTGTCTACAATAATGATGCATGAAATCAATAATTGAGGAGACAAACTACCAGCACAAGCATGGTTATTACAGAAAACTTACTGAGCTGTGAAGAAACAGAACAAATCAGGGAAGCGGTCACTAGTTCCCCCTCAGCAAAACCTCATGATCCTTTATTAAAATAAATGGCAGAAAGAATTAACCTTGCCTGCAGAAGCAAAAGAAATAAAATTACCCTAAATTCAAAAAGAGGGAAAACATTGTAATACAGAAGCAATTTCTTTTGATGTATCTCTCATATGGCTGGGATGATTGCATTCCAAACTATGGTAGTATACAGTAATTCCATGTTTCTCAACCTTGGCAACTTTAACATGGGTGGACTTCATCTTCCAGAATTCCCCTGCCAGCTATCCCTATATCGTCTTCTATATCTACTAATCTAAATGGATGGGAGTGATTCAGATATATGATCAACGGAGGATTTTTTTTTAAGTGTAGAAAGAGTTTCAGTGGGTAGGTCCTATATTTGGCCTAGATTCTGGCCTTAGATTGTTTGATGTCATGTATTATATCATGTAATGGATGTTCAAACAAATAGTCAACATGCCAGCATTCATCAAGGTCTATCAGGACACTGTTGAAGAAATTGTGGCAAGCACATTGAGTTCTCCTGGAAACAGCTTGGGAAAAATTGGGGGAGGCATCCTTGTATTATGTTTTATCCATAGAATCATTTTATATGAGAATACCCAGGTGATTACATGGAAGTACATGGAAGATACCAATAAAGCATATCACAAATACTGTAACATGAAATGCGAAAGAAAAAAAAAGAAAAAAGTTTTTCCGCTTTTGATTTTCTTTACAGCAATTATAAATACAATTGTAAATTCACCTTTTGCTCTATGGTTACGGAATAACTCTCTTTTTTCTATTATCCATTTTTTTCTGGTCATCAAAACCATAATTTTTTTTTCTGTTTCATGCAAAGCCATAAGGAGTTTTTGCTTTTTCTTCAATTTCTTTTTTCTTAATCTGTATTAGTTTCTGTAAGTTATCTTCTTTCTTAAAATTGTTAATAAAAATTATATTTTAAAATATTATATGAACCAATTGCCTAAGGGAATACACCAGCTCAGGATAGGTCATCTAATAACTAAAGAGAACTATTCACACACAACGAACTTTTTTCAAAGGATACTTGCTTTCTTAACCCCTAGCTTCACTGAAAATGAAACCGAATAGATTCATTACTTTTAAAGCCCTTCCCAGTACAGCAGCTGGGTTTAATAAGCAACCATTAGCCAGGACAGCATCTGCCCCTCAGGTCTGTTTATCAAGAGAGGACCTGTTGCAGTTCCCTCCCATATTGCAAGGTTCATATGGCAATGGGGCATGAACCAGGAAACAGAACTTTTCAGTGGCAGTCCCACATTTTATAGAAAGCCCTCTGCCAGAAGAATGGGTGCCACCAAGCATGCATTTGTGAGCACTTGTAAACAAACAATTGCTAGAAGCTAACATAGGTTTGTCAAAAACAGATGATGCAAAACAAATTTATTGCATTCCTTGACAAAATGGCTAAGTCAGTGAATAAGAGAAATGCTTTCGGCACAGTTTACTTAAACTTCAGTAAAGCATTTTACAAAATAGACCACAGTCTACTTCTTGGTAAAATAGAAAAATGTGGGATAGTCAGCTTCACCACCAGATGGATTTGTAACTGGCTGAAGAGCCACACTCAACATGCATCAATGAAACTTCATCTACATAGAAGGAAACATGCAGTGATTCTATCTTAGGCCCAATACTCTTCAATATCTTTATAAAGGATTTAAATGGGGGATAGAAGTTTGCACACGACATCAAACTGGGAGAATAGTCAACACTTTAGAAGATAGACTCAAGTTCCAGAAGGCTCTTGAACAGTGGACCCTGTCCAACAAAATGCAATTCAGAGTTGAGAAAAGTACGGCTGCTTAGTTTTCTAAACACTTAGGCAAGAAAAAACAAGTGTACAAGTATAGAATAGGAGGTACCTGGCTCAACAGCAACTGTGAAAGAAACCTAAATCTCTTACTAGACTATACTTAAATACGAGCCAACAGTGTGCTGCAGTTGCCAAGAAAGCTAATGCACTCCTAGGTTGCATAACAGAGAGATAGTTGCAGCATCACATAAAGGAGTACCATTTTATACTGCATTGGTGAGACCACACTTTGAATACTGTGCCCAGTTCTGCTCCCCATGATATAAAAAATATGTTGAAAGTGCAAAGAAGAACAAACAGGATGCTACTTGATGGAACTAGATTGTCATTGTCATTAGCTGTGAAGTTGTGTCCGATCCATCGCAACCCCATGGACAATGTTCCACCAGGCCTTCCTATCCTCTATAATCCTCTGAAGTCCATTTAAGTTCACACTGATTGCTTCAGTGACTCCATCCAGCCACCTTGTTCTCTATCGTCCCCTTCTTCTTTGCCCTCAATTTTTCCCAGCATTAGGCTCTTCTCTAGTGAGTCCTTCCTTCTCATTAGGTGGCCAATGTTGAAGCGTGAATCAGCCTCGTTCCCCCCCCCCCCCCGGGGAAACTTAATTAATTAGAGGTGAATGGATCTTGTTTTCCATGGTGTATACTCTCAGAGAAAGAAAACCCGAATGTATTCAAAGAAACATTTTATTATAAAAGTAAAAAAACTAGCTAACTACATTTTACAGGCAGTTTATCAGCAGACAAACAAAGGAAGAAGTAAATCAGGAACTTAGAAAAGGAAGAATGTGGACATGCGCAGTAGCTCAGAAATCACAAGACAGTCTTACCTCTGTGATTTATTTGCCAGCTGAGCTTCCATTCTGAGACTTACAGTAGCCTGTCAGAGAACCTTGGATAAGGTTCTCTGACAGGCTACTGTAAGTCTCAGAATGGAAGCTCAGCTGGCAAATAAATAATGCAGTGACAACCCCTTCTTTGTCAGTTGAGCGGACGTCAGGTATAGCCATCAAGTAAGGCACATCTTCTTACACAAATACTCGTGCTGAGCTGCTGGAAGCAGTTTGTTGAGCATATCAGCAATCCGATCAGCTGAGCTTCCATTCTGAGACTTACAGTCACCGTGATGGAAGACAATGAATCTGTGGTTTATATTTCTGACTCACGTTTCACAGATTCTAGGTACAGACACATTGACATCCGTTATAAAAATATCAAACAATTAGTGAAACAAGGTTTTGTAAAATTGCCTGAACCTGAACTACGTGAGCTTTATTCTTTTTCCAATCATCCTTGTCAGGTCAGAGGAAAAGGAACTGTTTATGTTGAAGAGCTCGATGCACTCATCCCTGATGTTTATTATATACCAACAGCAAATAGTAGTTTGCTTAGTCAGAGTCACTTGTCCAGAGCATTAAAGTTCCAGGTCCATCACCTTGAAAAAGCAAGTTATATAGTTAAAAATGGAGATATTGTTGCTGAAACCATGCTAATTGGTGGTGTTTATTACATAAAGCTAAAGTCAAAACCGCAAGCACGGGCAAGTATACAAACTCCAAAAGAGGAGACCACAGGCCCAGAGAGAGATGTTCTAGTGAGAGATCCTGCTGCTACTCCAAAGGCTCCTAAAGCCAACAAAAAGAAAATTGGGAAACAGGTTGCTCAGAGCAAGCCTGAGTCTCCTAGAAGATGCCAACCTCAGTAACCTATACTGGGGTGAAGCTATTAAATATGCAAATTATATTGTCAACCGTACTTGGAGTAGTGTAATAAATCAGACTCCTTTCTTCATGTTGTAGGGGTACAAGCCCGACCTCAAGAACCTCCATATTTTTGGTTCATACATTATGGCGAACATTCCCTTAGCTCAAAGAAGGAAAGGAGGTCCAGCAGCAAAGAGGATGAGATTTATGGGTATTGATGACAACTCAAAGTGGAGCAAATTTATTGACTCTAAAAATGTAATAGTGATTTCCCAATCCACTAATTTTGAGGAAGATGCTGACTGGTCCAGAATTCATTCCAATGATCCTGGAGTTTATTTTCCTAGAGATGATGTTGCTGATGCCTCGCAGCCTGATGATCAAGATTCACAAGGAAATGCTCCATCAACTAGTTCTTCCGTTTCATTCTCGTCTTCATCATTGTCGCTAGCATCAGCATCTGCGGCTTGTGAAGACGGAACATCAGGTTGAGAAGACTACTGATGACAAAAAGGTCATCAGCACCATCATGGGGTGCTGATGATTGCGCCTGTAGAGATACATGTGGCGTTGCAGCCTGCAGATTTGATTGAGTTAGGGACATGGTTGAAAAAGTCTGATGTAATTTTCTGAACTACTGTGCATGTCTACGTTCTTTCTTTTCTAACTTCCTGATTTACTTCTTCCTTTGTCCGTCTGCTGATAAACTGCCGGTAAAATGTAGTTAGCTAGGTTTTTTTTTTACTTTTATAATAAAATGTTTCTTAGAATATATACTTCGGGTTTGAGAGTATACACCATGGAAAACAAGATCCATTCACCTCTAATTAATTACAGTTTCCCCAGGGGGAGAACGAGGCTGATTCACGCTTCGACAATGGTAGCAGGAGATGGCTTGATTTATTTTGTTTTCCTTGGCTGTTGCTCAACTGATAAGCAAATAGGCTATTAAGCAGTTAGTTTTAGTCGGTGACCGAGGAATGCTGATTATTTACTGTAAATATGCCAAGAAAGAAAAAGAAAACAAAATACAGGGCACAGTCTGCTGAAGACATAAATCTCTCTGATCTCTCTGATGAAGAAGTGAAAAGATTTTTACAGAGGCTTTCAACTTTTCAAACACCACTCGCTTCTGCAACCAGACTGGAGGAAGTTGCTGTTGGGGAAGCTTATCCTGAAGAAGACGTGCTGAGGTCAGTGACACTCTCTTATGTTTCTTCAAGCCCCCAGACTACCATAAGTCTCAGAATGGAAGCTCAGCTGGCAAATAAATAATGCAGTGACAGCCAAAGTATTTGAGTTTCATCTTCAGGAACTAGATATGTCTGGTCTAACAAAGAGAAGGTATAGGATGATATGATAGCAGTCTTCCAATAATTGAGGGGCTATCACAGAGATGAGGGTGTTGATTTATATTCCAAAGCACCTGAGGGCAGGACAAGAAATAATGTGTGGAATATCTTAAAGAGAAATTCAGCTTAGAACTAAGAAGAAATTTCCTGATAGTGAGAAAGTTCAATCAATGGAATGGCTCGCCTCTGGAAGTTGTGGGTGCTCCATCACTGGAGGTTTTCAAGAAGAGACTGGACAGCCATTTGTCTGGAATGGTATATGAACTCCTTCTTTAGCAGTGGATAGGACTAGAACAGAGGTCTTCAAACCTGGCAGCTTTAAGACTTGTGGACTTCAACTCCCAGAATGGAGAAGAATTGGGAGAATTCTGGGAATTGAAGTCCACAAGTCTTAAAACTGCCAGGTTTGAAGACCTCTGGACTAGAAGGTCCTTTCCAACCCTATTATTCTATGTTCTATATGTTCAGCTATTTCATTAGATGGTTATTTTAAGGGTCATATGATTTACCAATGATATTTTAATGCTGATAATAAGTTTCTTATTCTTGGTTGCTTTGATTTTGTTTGTACCCACCCAAAATCTGTCAGGATTGGGATGTACTAAAAATGTGGTGATGATCGTCATGGTGATGATAATGCAGTACTAATTATTCTCAAGAATTGCCTGAGACCTTTGGGTCAATGAGCATTACCTGCTTCTCTGCAACTGCCTTCCTTCTTTTAATCATATTTAACACAGCTATCACGTTTTATGTTTTGTGAATTTTTTTGCAATCCCAAATGTTGCAAATAGGTCAAATGTAGAATATTATAAAAATTGATGTTAAATGCAACTAGTATAGAGCCTTCTTTTATTAAGATTCTCCATGGAAAAAAAGTGTGGCCAGCACTCCTGATAGAATGACATGGTGACAGATCTTGGAAAATAACACAAAGATGCTGGAGAACTCTGTCCTTTGTGTCTTTTACTAGCCATCTTGTTTCTCCATATGGCTATGGATTACTCTTGTTGTAATATTTGTTTACAGACATTTATGTTGTCTGTTAACAAAAGCTTCAATGATCAATTCAGCTGCTATTGTATAAGGAAATGCATTTGACTGTTCTTGGCCTTAAAAATCCAATTGTCTTGGGCATTGTTCAGAAATGTATTGTCATAAGTCTCACATAAACACAGCCAGACAATTATGAACTATTGCTCTAAAATTCTAATAACAATGTTTTTCAAGCATTCCCCATTTGTTCTGGTATAGATTCACATTGCAGATTTGATAAATTCTGGAAAATATTTCTGGAGACTTATGACTGAAAAGAAAGGGAGAAAGAATAATAATAAAGAAATAGATTGAACATGAAGATACACCAACGGAAAACAAAATAATCACCAGAATTATGGAATGTGCAGAAATGGATAGACTTACAAAAGAATTACAGGAAAAAGATGAAACAGACTATTATTTAGTATGGCAGAGATGGTATAACTGATTGGAAAAAAAGAAAGGAATATAAAAATAGGGACACAAAAGAGAGGTTGAAATGTACAGACAAGAATTGGGTACCAATTAAGGAAGATAGTTAATTTAATATGGAGTCTATGATATTGTCTTACCTATACATCTATCTATAAATATATAGATGTATAGATAAGAATATAAATATAGTCTACCGATGTGACAAATTGGAAAAAGAAGTCGTAAGACGTAATTCATGTTTATTTGTTTTGTATGTTGTATTGTTGTATCAAAGTTTGTTTGTTATTTTTAACTAATAAAAATAAATAAAATAAAGAAATAGGTTAGCAAACTATTCTTGTGCAGCAAAGAGAGAGACTGTATGTCATACAATAAAAGGAGAATATATTTAAAAGGTTAAAAGTGCCATAATGGCACAAAAAATGCCATGGAATATAGCAATGTAATCTTCCAGAGTCATTACAAATAATAGCTCTTAATGTTCCAATTTCCATTGACAGTAGATTTGTTACTCTTTGTCTATCATCATCATCATCATCATCATCATCATCATCATCATCATCATCATCTTTTTCTCCCTCTCTTAGTAAAAATAAGTGTTATGTGCTCCAACAATTTGCTCATTAGCTTGAGGAAAATGACAGCCAAATAAAAAATGCTTACTAACCCAATGAACAAACAATTAGTTTTATTAGGCAGTTGTATGATATGATAATATTTGCAGAACATATGCATTATAATTAGAGGTTAATGGAAAGGGAGGAGTCCTTCAGAGTGAGTGAGCACAGAAAAAGATGACTCTTATGACATACACCCTCAGTGCACAGATAAATAAGGTGAAAATAAGGTGAAAAGCATGCTTATAAAAGCCATAGTTGGAGGAAGAAACAATGGCTGTGAAAAGTTGCATCATTGTCTTGAAATCTTGACAACTGTTCTTAAAATCAAATCAAGAGGCAGATCCATAATTTTAATGTGTGCACTATTCAAAATATCTGATCACTCTTATTTACAAATTCTTTTTTTAGTCATTTATTTTTTTAGTAGTCATTTATTTTTTTAGTAATAATTGTGGGATTCTCTTAGGTGTTTCCTTCTGATTTTTTATGGTTGCTAGAGTGTATATAACCATCTCTTGACCTGCAGTTGTTTCTTCTTATAAAATAATGATGAAAATAAAGTCCAAAGCTTCATTCTTGTAAATTCAGAAATAGTTTGTCCCTTGGAATAGGATAAATAACAATGCTAAATGTTTTAAAGTTATGTTTTAAGCTTTTAAGAAATTAAGTAGTGTAACTTTTTTGTCAAGCATCTTTCACTATTTTAACAATCATATGTTCATATTATTTCATATTAACTATAATAAATATTAAACCTTAAAAATGTTTTTAAAAATAGTGCAGGTCATAGTAATTAAGAGCTATA
This sequence comes from Masticophis lateralis, assembly GCA_030761175.1. Lineage (NCBI taxonomy): Eukaryota > Metazoa > Chordata > Lepidosauria > Squamata > Colubridae > Masticophis > Masticophis lateralis. Next base: position 261,633,056 of record JAUDYJ010000001.1, read on the forward strand.
GGTTGTGTGCTATTGGAAATGCACTTGGCACTTTGTTACAAACATGCTCCAACTACTGGTTGAGCAGCTAATAAATTCAAACAAACAAACAAATAATAAAGCTTCTCCAATGCTCCAAAAATTGGCTAGAGGTCGTTTCTCTCAAAAGTTGGATAGAGCAGATTTGAGCCAAATTCAGATTTCTTATTATTCAAACAGGATCCTTGCAAATGGAACTGTATCTTCAATAGCAAGGTGTCTGTCAGCCTCCACCTTTTTATTACTTGCTTACTCAGCTGCCATTGTAACGGGGGAGGGGGGAGCTGTTTGAATGTCTGGCGGTGGGGAAGTGAGCTGGTGGAGAAAAGGGAAGAAAGTTTTCCTCAGTGTTTTCTCTGCAGCTGGGAAGAGCACTGATAACCATTCAAGGTCAACCGTCATGGCAAACCAGGAGGATGGCACCATCGGAAGCTGCACCCCTGGGGGAGATGTGGATTGGATAATCCTGACTGGACGATTGGGGGAGGGTTTTAAGGATGCTTTCTATATGTGATTTTTGTGCCTATTGCCTCAGACCTTGCTTTTCTTTGGTTGCATTCAGTTCATACTTACTGTAGTAAAAGTACCTTTCTCTGTGAAAATGGAGTCAGGGTTTTTCTTTCTTGAGTATTGAAAGGAGGCACACCTGACAGCGTCTTATCAGAACTTACCAAGGATGCTCTGTCTGTTCTTATAGTTAATTTAATATGGGAACATTTGGCCTGATTAGAGATAAAGCATAGCTATTATGTTTTTCTCTACAGACTTTCCATGTAAATATTCAAACATTTTCTTGAAGATTTATATTGCTTCTTTCATAAAAACATCCATGAAATTTTATGAGCAACAGTGTAGAAGTGTTTGCCATTATGATCCTAGATTTTTCAGTTTAGCCTACATTCCTAGAATTGCTGACTGGTCTCCCCATCCATCTACTAACCATTCTTGTCCTGTTTAGTTTCTGAACATAGACAAGGTTGGCTCAGCACTGTCTTCTATTACATATTCTAGCAGGAGAGAGTAAAGGAGATGAACATTTAGACTTTGGAATACATAAATCAACATTGTGAATAAGTTTTCCAGCATCTGGAGAAAATGTGTTCATTCAAGTTGCAAAGGAATAAATCAGATAGCTGTTGAAATGTTAAAATTCAGCTATGAAATTTGTTCTCTAAATCTCTGTTCTATTTACCTAATCTTAAGGGGAAGCTTACCATGTTCTTGTCAAATTTGTAATAAACCCACCACTTCCATTATCAATTGAATGTTTTCTGTATATATACATATATACAGAAAACACATATATATATACATATATATATATATATATACGGAGAGAGAGAGAGAGAGAGAGAGAGAGAGAGAGAGAGAGAGAGAGAGAGAGAGAGAGTTGTTGCTCTGGTCTTCTTGTTTGTTTGCTGAATAACTAGACAATAAATTCACTTGTCACTAAAGCTTGTGAAGTCAAAGGACAATAAAATAATTTATTGAGAGACCTATGTATATAGAAGCACAAAATATAGGTTGCATTTATTATTTATTTATTTGTATCCTGACTTTATTATTTTTAAAATAGCTCAAGGTGGTAAATATATCCAACACATCTTCCTTCTATTGCCCCCACAATAACAACGCTAGGAGATGGTTTGAGCTGAGAGGTAGAGTGATTGGCTCAAAGTTACCCAGCCAGCATTCATGGCTAAAATGGGACTTGAACTCTCAGTCACCTGCTTTCTAGCCTGACACCTTAATCACTAGACCAAATTGACTCTCCTGAGTTTTCCGTTCTCCTAGGAAGTGCCTTGAAATTGTAGCAAGAAGTTGTGTTCAAAAGTACAATATGCTAGCTTAGTAAATAGAAAATATTTTTCAACTACATTAAATTATGCACTGTGAGCAATGCATATGGGAAAAAATGTGGCAAAATGTTTGAGGAAACATTATTTTCTTACCTACTTGTAAAGGACCAAATATTCTTTCTTCCATTTTCTTATCTACGTACCTACCTACCTACCTACTGTGTTTCCCCAGAAAAAAAAGACCTATCCTTAAAATAAATCCTAAGTCAGGGGTGTTAAACTCATGGCCCATGGGCGAGATGCATCACATGCTGCCCACGCCCATGCCTGGTTTAGCGAAGGGGGGGAGTTGTGATATATCATGTGATGCCACCATGACAATGCAAGTTTGTCACCCCTGCCCTAAGTTGATTTTTACACGTGCACCCAATATAAGCCCTACCCCCAAAACAAGACTCGGGGTGCACAGGTGGGGCGAAATTCAAGGGTAAAAATTAAGCTAAGATGGGGATGGAGGGGTGGAGCTGCCCTACTAGTTATCTTCAGACAGTTGCAGCCGGGCCTTACATACCCCGACACCTATCTTGCCAGCCCACTTCTTCTGCAGCCAGATTGATCCAGAGCTCTGTTATTGGCTGCAGAGGCCTTCAGGAAAGCCTTGCCAGCCTTGCCAGCCACTGAAGAAGTTCCTAAAGGCCTCTGACAGTGAAAAGGAGGCTGGGGTGACGTACACAAGTGAGGTGAGCCATGACCTGGTGCTTTCTTTGGTGGCAAAAAAATATGAGACTGAGACTTATTTTCAGGAAAACATTGTGTCTGTCTGTCTGTCTGTCTGTCTGTCTGTCTGTCTGTCTGTCTGTCTGTCTATCCATATTTTAGAGCAGGGGTGTCAAACTCACATCATTACATCATCATCATGTGATGTATTGGGACTTTTTCCCCCTTTGCTAAACCAGGGGTGGGCATGGCCAGCATGTGACACATCCAGCCCATGGGCTGTGAATTTGATACCTCTGCTTTAGAGGAAGTACATCCCCGGGACTGATGTCTCTTTATCTATACTATCTCAAATTCATTATCCTTTGATATATCTTATTATTTTTTAAAAAATATTTATTATAAAGTGACCAGAGTCATGAATATGTTAGGTACCTTGAAATTAAACTTTGCAATTTTTTCAAGTGTTTATATTTGAAACGGATCCCAGCTACGAATCCCAAAGAACGCAGCACACACAAAGTCCATTTAAACCTTAGTTTACTAAATAAACCCGTCTTTTACAACAATGGCTGTTAATTAACTGCATTAACAGCCACCAAGAATTCAAAGAATAATAACTGAAAGCTTACTATGGTTGGCAGAATGCCCAGAAGCAATTTTCAGGAAGCTGATAAGATAAGCAAGACAAGACACGAAGGTATGTGAACTAAATTGTTCCCTGCAAATTGCTTCAGTCGGCATTCCTCCTTAAATAGGCTAAGGGAGCGGCCAATTAGCCCCAAGCCTTACTCTCGGGGAGACCACCTCCTGAGGATCCACCTCTGCCTTTTGGCAGCTCTGCGCGCCTGTGCATCGAGAAGAGACTCCTTCTCTTCGTCTTCTTCACTTAAGGGAGCTTCTGGAGGTTCTGAAGGCCCTGGCTGAATCCTCGCCTCTGGCACCACATCTTCTCCAGCCTCATTGTTCAACTTGAGTGCCAGCTGCACAGGCTGCTGGTGCAGCACCACACCAGCCTCCTCACTGTCGGAATCAGCCACTAGCTGCACAAGCTGCTGATGGGCCACAACAGAACGAGAATATTTGAGCCAAAAACTATATTGTCAATTTCAGAGACAATATTATGCAGCAGGTAATTATCCTTGTCTTACAATCACAATTGAGCCCAAAATTTTTGTTACCAAGTAAGACACATGTTAAGTGAGTTTTGCCCCCATTTCATTTTATAACCTTTCTTGCCACAGTTGTAAAGCAAACCTGGCTTCCCCATTAACTTTGCTAGTCAGAAGTTCTCAAAAGGCGATCACATAAACTCGGGGCATTGCAACTGTCATAAATATGAGAAAGTTGCCAAGAGTTCAAATTTTTATCATTTGACCATGAGAATGCTACAAAGATCATAAATGTGAAAAATAAATAAATAAATAAATAAATAAATAAACTTTATTGTCGTATATGTATACTCAGTATACACATACAACGAAATTTACTTGACACTCAAAGACCAGATCCCACACACATAATCCCCAGCACACTCCCACCCACCACAATTCCCCACCCCTAAAACCACCCAAACATCTACACAACAGACCAAGTAATACTGTCCAACAGTTCAGTGATGGTGGCCCTTTAGTTCATTGTTGAGTGCAATTATAGCTCTGGGATAAAAACTATTCAGAAAATGTGTGGTCCAAGTTTTAATTGTTCTGTATCTTCTGCCAGAAGGCAACAGTCCCAAAAAAATTGTAAGCAGGATGGGAAGAGTCTCTGAGAATGTTATGCAACTTTTTCATAAAATGTTATGAAAAAGGGCAATAAACCACTTTTTTCTGTAATCTTGTAACTGCGAACCTGAAATGAAAGATTGCAAGTCAAGGGCCACTTATAATGTGATCCATATATTAGACATAGTCACGTAAGTGAGAATCAAATGGTATTCTCAGTATGTCCTCTGAGCAAAAGTGTGTGGAAAATAACATGTTTTTCCTGAGCCCTGAAGGGATCTTTCACAAATCAGCAGTGTGCCTTTGCAGGAGGAAAGATTACAGACTGTATTTATTTACTTTTCACAAGAAACAGTAGTTTGTTTGTTTTTTAACAGAAGCTGAATACAATTTTACTACTTGACCAGTAAAATGCTGAGTGGTTGGCCATCCTAATGGATAAATGCATTTACCAACAAAGAAAATTGGATTACGGCTTTCCTTCCTGTGAGAAGAAGCATAGAACTGGATTCTAAAAGGTTGCTCATCTTTCATTCCTCTCTAAAGGCTTTCTTGGGGACCAAAAACTATGGCTTCAAAATAAATGAAAACAGTTTAAAATCAAATTTTCTCCCCCAAAATTGCTCCCAGACTGAAGTTTTGTTTAATCTGTTTTAGCCTAAAGCAAAAACAGCACTTAGAGCCAAGTTATATAAACATCTTGGTCAACAGGTTTTGAAAGAGAAATGACCATATGTTCTGAAGTTTGTAAGAGTTCTAGATGAACTCCTTACAATAAATGAGGATAAAGGTTCTTTAAAAACGAAACAAAACAAAATCTTGACCTGGCTAAGGCTCACCAGAGGTATAGTTAAATATTAAAATTCAGTTCCTTGGAGATTATTTAAATTGCCAGGTTCTGTGCAAAAAGAACATTTTTGACTGCATCTTACTGAAAAGTTTATTAGTATGCATAAACCTGAAATGGTTATTAAAATTGGAAAATGGTTTTTCCGGTTTGGCAAAGTAAAAGCATTGAGCTGGCTTTTTAAAGTACAGATTTCTTTTAGTAAGAGATGGGCTGCCAAATATTGTAGCTGATAATTAAATACATGCAGTTTTTTAATCAATATGGCTGCCTTTTAAGGTGGCATAATAGAGATCAGAAGTTCTTTTGATCTTCTTGGGATCTATGTAGCAGCAAGATTGAAATAAAGGACTAGTCAAAAAGATTGGATTGAACTGATATTCCTTTCCATGTATGCAATGGTGCAGGTGGCAAATTAACCATGTGACATGGACAATCCAAAGCAGCTTGTGAGATAGAGTCAGATTCTATCCGAGTTTATCATTGGTCCCAAAATATTTCATTTCAGCTGCCAAGCAAATATGTTTCAGTCCAGTTCAATTTGTCTTTATTCTTCTCTTTAGTTGAAATACTTTCTTTCAGAGAATTTTGACTTCTCCCATTTTTAACTGAAGGCAAAAGTCTGTTCTACAGCACATTGCATTTTTAATATTTAAGAAAACTCAGTAAAATTATGAATCACCAAACTTCCAAGTTCTAGATAGATAGATAGATAGATAGATAGATAGATAGATAGATAGATAGATATGCAGAGCATCTATCTGATGTAAGCTGCCTGCATTCTGCCAGGCAGCATACATCATCAAGACTAGACAAAATCAGATGCTATTATCTTTGCACAGACATATACAGATGCAGTGACATATAGAATAACTGCTAGCTGTGGGGGGAGGGGAGTTCAAAACTCAACACAGAGACAGCATTGATCGCACTGGTGGATGACCTCTGGAGGGCTCGGGACAAGGGATATTCCTCTGTCTTGGTCCTATTAGATCTCTCGGCGGCTTTTGATAACATCAACCATGGTATCCTACTGCAATGCCTTGAGGGGTTGGGAATGGGAGGCACTGATCTATGGTGGTTCTCCTCCTACCTCTCTGGGCATTCGCATGCGGTGTTGGCAGGGGGACAGAGGTCTACCCCGAGGCCCCTCACTTGTGGGGTTCCTCAGGGGTCGATCTTCTCTCCCCTTCTTTTCAACATCTATATGAAGCTGCTGGGAGAGATCATCCATGGTTTTGGGATGGGGTATCATCAGTATGCTGATGATACCCAACTTTTTATATCCACTTCAAATCAGCCCAGTGATACCCTCGACAAGATGTCCTGGTGTCTGGAAGTGGTGCAGCTCTAGATGGGGAGGAACAGGCTTCAGCTCAATCCTGCCAAGTCAGAGTGGCTGTGGGTACTGGCATCTCAGTTCCAAGGGAATATTCCATTACTGGTTATACGGGGTGAGGTGTTGCCCACTGTTGATAGGGTGTGCAATTTAGGCATCCTCCTGGATTCATGGCTGACTCTGGAAGATCATGTTACAACCATGACCAGGGGGGCATTTGCCCAGATTTGTCTGGTGCGCCAGTTGTGCCCCTACTTGGACCGTGATGCCTTACATACAGTCATGCACTCGTAACCTCCCACATTGACTACTGAAACGCTCTCTACATGAGGCTGCCCCTGAAGACCACTTGGAGGCTTCATCTGGTACAGAATGCGGCCGCATGGGTAGTGATGGGAGTGTCAAGACACTCTCATGTTACACCCCTACTGCGGGACCTGCATTGGCTACCAGTTGCCCTCCGAGCGAGATTCAAGGTGCTGGTAATTACCTATAAAGCCCTACATGACTTAGGCCTGGGGTATTTGGTGGACCATCTGTGGCCAGCGACAGCTCCCCATTGCCTGCTGCGTTCCCCCAAGGAGGGGCTCCTTGGGGTGCCATCGGCCAGACAATGTTGGCTGGTGACCCCTAGGGAGCGGGCCTTCTCTGTGGGCGCACCTACCCTGTGGAATCAGCTCCCCCTGGGGCTCCAGGTGGCCCCTGACCTTCACTCTTTCCACCATGGCCTTAAAACATGGCTCTTTCGTCTGGCCGGCTTGGGTTGAAGGGGTTTTAGAGGGGATTTTAATGGTTTTTATCGTTTTATAGTTTTATTGGGTACTTTTAAAAGGAAGGATTGGACTGTATGTGTTCTATGTTATGAGGCGCCCTGAGTCCTTTTGGAGATAGGGCAGCAAATAATAAATAAATAAAATAAATAAATAAATAAATAATATCAGCACTTTGTTTTTTAATGATAGTCGTAATGATAGCTTGCTAGCTAATATGACGGGCAAGGAATGTAAAAATATTTGACACAAACAGATGCCCTTGAAAGTTCATAAACAAGTAGTTATAACAATCTATAAACAAGCTGTGGTGGCACAGTGGCTAGAATGCAGTATTGCAGGCTAATTCTGCTGACTGCCAGGAGTTCGATTCTGACTGGCTCAAGGTTGACTCAGCCTTCCATCCTTCTGAGGTTGGTAAAATGAGTAACCATATTGTTTGGGGCAATACGCTGACTCCGTAAGCTGCTTAGAGGGGGCTGTAAATCACTATGAAGTATTATATAAGTCCAAGTGCTAAGTGCTCTCCCCATCTTTGCTGCCCTCCAACATGTGAAGACATTCTATTATTTCCTGGGCAGTCTCAATTTAGGACAAGGACATCAACTTAAAGTGGGGTACCCCACTCTTTACACTTCTAATACTTAACCGTATAATAAGCAGTGGATAATTCACTGAACGAACTAGTCATCCCCCTCCTCCATTTGTTTGTCCAAAGCACTTCCCATAAAGAAACATTTTATAAAGCTCTTTCCAATGTGCAAGGAGACTTAGTATAGAATAATGGTATAGCTGCTCATTTAAACATTTCTTTATTTTATTCAGACTTAAGGTACTGAATGCCACAGATCTGGTCACCAGGGTGCTTGCCTCCACTTTCTAGTCCACTATGTGTGCTGTGCTGCTTGGTTTTTCAACAAATCACAAAAGCCTTTTTGTGCTAGTTTGATTTGCTTACTAAAAAGGCATTTGTAAAACACTCATTAATGTGTAAATGACGTACTCTTTACAGAAAGAGATTCTAAGGGATTCTCTCCCAGTGAGTGCAAATAGCAAGGTAAGAACCCTCATGGAACTTTGAAGCAAGGGATTAAGGATTAAGGTTAGAAATTTTGCACAAAGGTATCAGAATTTTTCTGATATCGTTATATGAACAATGTTTCCAGAGCGCACTTCTTTGTATGAATCCCAAGTGAACAATTTGCTTACTTGCTGCAGCTATATTTGGGGGTGAGGGAGACAATCTTATTGCTTTTGAGTCAAGAGTATCAACAAATCTGCCACATCTTATTCTTTCAATGGATGAAAGGAATAATGGAAAATGTCAAAATGAAACCTCAGAATATATTGCACAGCTATTGTACAAACATAAATATGACTTGTTCTTCAGATACACAAGTCAGAATTTTCTTTGTAAGATTCGATCATTGCTGTTTATATTCCATTTTCTGCCCCAAACATCCCCCAAAATTCTCCTTTCTTAGATGCCGTTACATGAGAATGCTCTCATAAACAGAATTTCTCCTGAAAATTGGTACACATTGTCCTTATCTAGCCAAGAGATTGGGCAGTTGGAGACATGGGTAAGTGTTAAAGTGCAATAAACAATTATTTAAGTTGCCAGCAGCTTTGTGACAACTTGCAATGGAATAACAGATATAATTCTTTCCCTTTTGTTCCAGTTCTGCTTCTATTCTATAAAGAATAATCACTCAGTTGAATACTTCCTGAAAGGGGGGCGGGCGGAAATCCCAGAAACCTTTAGCTAGTAAAATGGAAGAAAGATAATTTCATTAAAGAGAGTAATGAGGTGATAATTTACAATAACAATTCTGCAATTTATTTTTATTTTAGGCCATTATTGATTCTGAAGATAGATGTTTAAACAGAAAGAATATTAGCAATTACTTTAATAATTTAAGAGGTGGTCAAACATCCACACACTTTTTTTTTTACATAAAATATATGTTTGCTTGATGGAGCATTTTTCATGAGCTCTTATAGTGCCAGAGGACTAAATTCTATAATTACTTTAATTGTACCCAAGCAAAATTCACAGAGTAAGTGTGACCATTGAAGTATATATGCAAGTCAATTGATAGCAAATATGGGACCTCATATCTGTGAATTCCCCTGTCATTGTGCTTTAAAAATAACTTACAGCTGAAAAAAATAGTCTTATTGGACATACTATGTGAAGGCCTAATGCTCTGAAAAAAGCTCCAATGTTGGGAAAGGTGGAAAGAAAAAGAAGAGGATGACCATCAGCAAGGTGGATGGATTTAGTTACAGTGGCTATGGTTGTATTATTGGAAGAACCAAGAGACCAAGTTAGACATAGACTGTGAATGAGAAAATCAATCCATGTGGTTGCTTGGAGGTGAAAGCAAGGGACATACTATAATGAATCAATCAATTGTAAGTGGAAACAACCACATAATGTTGAGGAATTATCTCTCTTTAGGAAAATTTCATCTTCTTTTAAAATAGCCATTTGTTCATTTGTTCATTCGTTTGTTTGTTCGTTCATTCATTCATTTGATTTATATCTTCCCTTCTAAGAATGCAAGAAAGGGAACATAACACCCCTCTTCTACTGTTTCCTCACTGCAGCAACTCTGAGAAAATTAAGAATAACCCAAGGTCACCAAGGTAAACATGGCTTGAACCTGGATCTTCCCAACCCCAGTCCAACCTCTGTACTTGAAAAAAAATACAACTAGAAAATACATATTTGTTTCAGTCTACTCAGAATATGAATCAGTAGGGTTAAGATGAAAAGGAAGGACATAAATGCCATGCCTTTCAATATTCTTAGGGATATTGAAAGAATTCTTGTGGAAAGGAGGGGCTTTTTCTCTTCCACATTTCTTGGGGTATGAACGAGTAAGTAATATTTATGATCTGACTCCTGATAATTGTAGAGGGGCTTACATAATTTAAAATTCACTATGAAAGATTTAAACTGCAATCCAGTTCAGTGTATAATGAAACTTGTTCCCAGTTGAATGAGTCTAACATATAAACTGATCTGGAGGCAAGCTTTAAGGTGTATTCACCTACAAGAATAAATGGGAAAAACAGTCTCAAGAGAGGCTGAGAACCTGCCAGAAAGAACTCAACTGATGGGACATCTTAGTAGTATGAAACCAGAAGTAGGGATAGTTTCATGTGCCAATTTTTTTGTTTCTGAATTTTGCAAATTAGGAGGGCGGGGAATCCACAAAAATGGCATGAAATATAAAAAAACATAATTACGAGGAAAATCTTTGTAATTTTTCTTCCTTGCAAACTAAAATATAATGTAATTGCATATGCCTATTACCTTTGCTACCGGAACAGAAATGTGAGCATGTGCGCCTCTTCTGCACATGCGCAGAGCCTTCTCCACATGCGCAGAGGGTCAAAACTGGGACATGATGACATCCAGGTGGGTGGGCGGAGCCTCCCACCACTGACCCTACCGGATCGCGCGAGCCAGATAGATCCGGCTGGATTTCATCACTGGCTTATATGTGGAAGGAATTCCACTAAGGGAATTTTCAATAGAGAAATATATTTCCCTGTCACATAACAAACAGAAATTCAGATTTCTTATTTTCTCTAATCATATACAGATCTTTCTATGATGATTAAGAATTACAGTATGTCTTTCCCCATGTACCAGCTGTCTAAGGTATTGAAATTCATACATTGCAAAAAAATTTCAGCATATATAGTTCCTATGACATTGTGTCAGCCTTATGAAGCAGAGCAGACAGGAAACATAACTAGATGAGCTAATTCTACTTTATCATAAAGCTACATTAACAGAAACTGTCTGAAACTACAATTGTCCTCTCCCCATCTCTTTTACAGCCTGAGAATCTAGGGAGGGTCTCTTCTGAGCCTCTTGCCCTGCCTATCTTCTTGCAGGTGTGCTGTCTCTTATCTGACTGTTCCCTTGGCAATACCTCTTTGACCAGCGTCCCAAGGTCTTTCTTACATATCAGTATACCTTGATGGCAATTTCAGCTAGTCTTAGTCAGCGGTTCATTTCATCCCTGTGATCTGCATTATAGCTGTTGTGCTAGAAATTGTACTTTATAGTGGAACTTATTGTGTGGTTCTTTAAAAAAAGACTAAAACAACAGATTCTGATTTGCATTTGGTTTTTATGGTTTTACAAATAATCAACCTCCTATTTTATAAGGTTCAAAATCAATCTAAATATTAAATAAATAATAAAATAGGAAAAAAACCCTCATGAACTCTGTTCCCTTGGCTTCCTCTATCTAGTCATGGTGCTGCTGTCCTATACTTTATGATGGTATTGTTTGTAAATAACAGGGATGAGTATAAAGAACATTCTGAGTCTGTTATGCAGTTAATAAAAATTCCAAAATGGTTTAGAAAACCCCAATTGAAAGGCAATAATGTAATACTTTGTGAACTCATTTTGATTTCACAGGTGTGTAAGACTTTAACAAACATGTGTGATAGATTCTGCTAAAGTACAAGACAGTGCTATGCTTTATGAACAATGTTTGCATGAATAGGCCTCCTCTTCAAAAGTGAAAATAGTTCAATGGTTATAACTAATCTATGTTAACATATATGACAATTTTCAATGCTCTAAATCAACTGGGGCATGAAAATAATGTGATGAAGAAATTGAAGCATCCTATGAGATGTTCTAGATTCCATAGTTCCCAAATTGAGAATAGAAGAATTTACAAATTGATGAGGTATATACAGTGGTGGGATTCAAGTAATTTAACAACCAATTCTCTGCCCTAATGATTTCTTCCAACAACCAGTTTGCCATACTGCTCAGAAAGTTAACAACCAGTTCTCCCAAAGTGGTGTGAACTGGCTGAATCCCACCACTGGGTATATATTACTAGGAAACAGACAAAGAGGTAGACCCAAATTCTCGCTTTTGGCACAGCAGGTTTTCATAGTTTGTATTAACCTTATCTATGAATATTTCCTTTTAAAGACCACAGTGCCATTTTATCATATTCTGCATTAGAAATCAAGGGCCAGGACTAGCCATCTAAAGAAACATTAGAATATGTCAGTTCATGTATATAAACATAGCAGTGAACTCCCATAGTATGCATGTCATTGACAATCTTTTCCCAATGATCATCCAAGATTTAATCTAGGCATTTTTGTAAGGTATATCAAGAATACATAATTAAGATCACTGTATCCTTAATTATTGCCCCTTCCACTTCGAAAGATCCTTAAGTGAGGCTGTTCTCTTGATACTCTTACCAACAGTACTCATTATCTGAAGGACTATTTCAGTGTTGGATACCTTATTTATGGAAAGCCTTCTTTTGGGGGCTTTCATTTATCATGGCCATGTTAATGCAATGTAAAAAAAAACCCTCCCCATTTTAATATCCTAATCACTTAAAAACCTGTTGCATTAAACTTTGCCATATTTTATTATTTTTAATGTGACCATATGCTACTGCTAATAGATAAATGCAAGGACTTTTTATTTTAACAATTAAGAAGAGTTACCTTCATATTGACATATTTGGAATGTAAAATGTAAATTTTTGGCATTTGTGACCTGTTGCTCAAAATTATTATTCCCCTTGTGGGATGACTGTAACTATATTCAATTACATATTGACTTCAAAGCTTTGAAGATTAAATAAAATGGCTCAGAATATAAACTCTATAACGCATTTCTTTTGACCCTTCTGATCCGCCTAATTCTATATACTTGCTAAATGCAATCAAAATATGTTAAACTGGGTTTTCAGCACAGCTGGAATACACCCACACATATACACACATGAAATTTATAGTGTATACCCATTAAAATTGGTTTTTGTTCTTGCAATGCTTACCATCAAATAATAGAAGATTCCTAGCTTAATTTGGAAAACAGAATATTTACATATTCAATTAATCCATAGGTGCCAAATCACCAAAATAGAAATAATATATACTGTAGATGAACACAAAACTTTGCTAATCAAAGAAAAAGAATTATCTCCAGTAATTTGGGAGAAAGGATTTGACACTATAGTAATATATCATACCATATCTAAGCTAAGCATTCATTCTCATAATCAGTATTAGTGGAAACTCATCAAAGCCAACTGTTTTGAAGGATTGTACAGGGTAAGATTTGATAATCTCCCTTCCATTTCTCTGCATATATTTCTATAAAATGTGTGTGAAGATATGCAAATCCTAGGTATCCAGAGCACAGATGATAAAATGTGTATTGTAACATCATGACGCAAACCCAATGACTTAGGAACTTATACCCAACCCTGAATTACAGGAATAGAAATCTAAGGTGCAGACTTTTCATAAATCTACCGAAGTATTATCACATCTAATTAGAGTTGTTGCATTCAGAATTGCCCTAACTGCCACTACAAATAGTTGACAGGTCATGTAAATTGATCCTCTAATAAAACACAATTGTATTGTGAATGTAAGAAGAAAATAAATATTTTCTTTTAGTTCCCTGTGACAATAAATTCTGGGGTGTGATTTTTAGTAGAAGCAAAATCAAACTGCTTTTTCATTTATGTTAAGAGAAGTAAAACCAATAGCCTTCAACAGCACAGCGCTTTATTAAAAATGTAAATTAAAATAGATTCCCTATAGGAATGTAACCTCCCACCACCACAGCATCTGTTAAACTTACCTGCTTTAATAGAGCTTGGCGCTCTTTTTATGCGTGTCTGGCTCAAAAAATGAATCTTTTTTATGCATTATATCTTCCTATTGTTTTATTTATCAGTCTAAAGGAAGATCTGCCACAATGTATTAGAGATAATGCAGCTAAAGCAGCATTTGTCTGGGCTAACATATTTTAATATATCAACTAAAATCAAGTTCCATAGAAGAGACAAAGAAAGAAATGCGAGCTTTCTCATTCAACATGCAGAAACCACCACAAGGGTCTATTCTGTCATCCTGTCCCCAAAAGTGCTTTGGAGTTTCTTTTGCACATCAGCATTCTGAAGATTTCCTATCTGCCTACATGTTCCAGAGTGAAAAACCAAATGGAAGGACTCCTTTTGTAGGAATGGAAAGAAGACACTTGGACTCAGGTTGGGGCAACAATTGGTTACGATAGCAACAAGGTGGTTTCACCCTGGTGATTCTTCTTCCAGCATGGTCAGCCCAGTAAACTATTGTGTTGAATTTGTTCACTGTATGAGTGAATGGAAGCCATGGTTTCAGAGAAGACAGCTGGAAGGGATCATGCACCAAGCCTGCTGCCAGAAATCATGAGCTGTCTAGGTAAGCAGAGCTGCTGGAAAAAAGGAAGAATGTGAAATTAATTGGTAAATACCCTAGAGTTGGGACAAGTGTTTAGGAATGATAAATTTCAATATTTGTGGAATTGTTCAGAGGTATAGGTGTCAGGCTAGATAACTAGGACTAATGCTTTGCTTGAATATAGGGAATTACCATTATTAATAGTGAGATTAAATTCACTGCTGCATGGTATTCCCAAAATGACAAGATTGGTGGAAAAACCTATTCCTTCATCTTTGTACCTCAACTGAAGCACCTATAGGCCAATCTTTTGCTAAAGCTAGTCCAAGTTATGTTTGTTATGTCCCTGTATCTCCTTTATGGTTAGCAAGCTCCCATAAACTTAATAAGATTTTCATCATTCACATCTGCTGCTCAGATAGGAAAGCTTGCCATAATGGTTGATGTAACTAATTAAAATGCTGATACATAAAAGAAAGAAGGGAACATAGATATGTAGGGAAAATATTGGACAAGCAAATTTCAGTTTAAGAAGTAAAGTAAAGTAAAACAGAATCGTGTTTCATTGAGATTCCCACAGTAAATGAGCATTTTAATCTAGTTGGTATGAGCATTTCAAGATTAATTAATGCAACCCAGTAAATTATTGTCTACAGTGCAACCTGGGGAGATGTTATATGAAAAAAGTGAAGATAAAATGTATAGCTAAGAGGATGATCTTTATGGGTACATGATTTTGAATTGCAGATGTATTGAATTAGATTGTTTTGAAGCACAGCTTAAATTTTAAATCAGAAATGATTTAAACAGGGAAAGAAAGATGCTTGTTGGATTTCTTTTGTTCTCAAATAAAGATCCCATGCATATGCAAAAAAATAGATTACATGATAATATAGTCTCATGAATGTTACAGTTGACTGTGCTAGTCTTTTTATGCAAAATGAGAAGAAAGCTGGACTACCAAATGTATTAACTGGAGGATAGATAGATAGATAGATAGATAGATAGATAGATAGATAGATAGATAGATAGATCTAGCAAAAAGTCTTATTTAGGAAAATAATACTTTTTTATTAATACAGATTCTTATGGTAAAACAAACAGATTCATCCTTTTTGCGTGCTTTTGCTGGATTGGGGTGTGTGTGTGCAATATATGGAATATATTAAGGAGAGCCACATTCCAACAACTCTCTCAATAGAGGGAGTTTTATTACCTCATTAGTGAAAGGCAAGATGTCAGGCCCAGGCTCAGAGACAACACAGTGAAATCCAATTAAATTCAATATTTTGAATATTGCTTCTACCCAATGGACATAATCTTGCCAAATTAAAGCTATAACCTCCTAATCAACTAGATATATCCTGAGAGATTCTGGGGTGGTGACTACACCGAACCTCTTCCGTCCTTCCCCATCAAGTATGGGACTATGCAGTCTCTTCCTAGAAAAGCTCTGTGTTGCCCAAACTTTCCCCCATTGCTCCTCCAAGTGTACATTTCATCTCACAAGAAGAATTCAACCTTCTGAGGATAAAATTGGTAGTGACTTCTTAAAATAATTCAGTAATATACCATTTGAATTCAAATATGCTGTTTAAATATTAAATCAGCTAAGCTAATATAAAGCTGCGTTGCAAACTTCAATCTTTTTCAAGCATTTAAATGGGGAGCCACGGAAATGCTTTGCCTAAAATTGTATTGGTTATTTTCTTTCTTTTTTTCCTCTTCATCTATTATCAAACCTGCACTTATTCTTTAAGATGCTTACATCCAGTAAAGGGTTGGATAGTATAGAGAAAAATCAGAAGATTCATTGCCTTTTTAGTGCTGGCCCCATAATACAAAATACCTTTCTCCCAGAAGTATGTTTAGTTTCAACCTTCTTTACTTTCCAGAAGTCAGTTAAATTAATTCCATTCTATGGGCTTTCAATGCCTGATTGTGTTCAGGAAGCCATACTGATGCTGGAGATGTGATAAATTGTTTTAATTTATTACATACTGTGACTGTTATCTGTTTTCAGAGTCTATAAGAATTGGGATGTTTAAATCAATCAATCAAGAAGTCTAGTACTTTGAGAAATGCCACAAGGTTTGAGAAGAATTAAGTATCTCTTCTGAGCCCTTACTTTGTGGGACACCTCAGGGCTTGATTCTCTACTCATTCACTTATGTCTAACATTGATATGAGGCCTCTGAGTAAGGTTATCTGTCAGCAATTATACATCTCAATCCTGGTGCTCAAATGATACTGTCAAAGTTCTGAGGATGTCTGGAGACTTTGAGTGGAAAGAAACTAACTCAAGTTCATCTGGAACAAGACTGAATGGCTGTGAATGTTGATGCTTCCCGGATATGGAGATTTTCTATTCCTAATTCTGAATGGAGTTGCAGTCCCTCAGGCGGAACCTGTGCATAATCTGAGAAACTTCTTAGAGTTATAACACCTGATGGAATAACAGCTGACACTTTTGCATGAATTGATTTGTGCACTAGTTTGTATTCCTGTAAGGGGCTCTGCAAGGGGCTCTTCTTGAAGCCAGCCAGAAACTGCAGCTGGTTCAAAATGCACATTGCTATGCCTGTGTAACAACTACTACTTTGCAAGTTGCACTGGTTGCCAGATGTAGGGAGTAAAGAAGGTAGATTAGATCTGTTACCCAGTGACAAGTGACAAGGAGAAGAAGGCTTAAGTCCAGTGGTGGGATTCAAGTAATTTAACAATCGGTTCTCTGTCCTAATGATTTCTTCCAACAACCAGTTTGCCAAACTGCTCAGAAAGTTAACAACCGGTTCTCCCGAAGTGGTGCGAACTGGCTGAATCTCACCACTGCTTAAGTCCCAAGCAAGCAGAAAGTATATGCAAGTACTGTAGCTCAGACAGTCATCTCACTAATTGAAATGGGTATAAGGGGAAGAGGCACAGCACAATCATCCTTTCAGGATTGTGTTATTACAGCCACTTTAAATAAAATTCAATTCTTGAATACAGTTCATCTGTCTGGAACCCGCACTGCATATTCGACATAAATACAATCGAGAGAATCCAGAGATATTTTATGAGAAGAGTCCTCCATTCCTCTAACTGCAATAAAATATCTTATGACATCAGACTCCAAATTTTGGGCTTAAACAACTTAGAACTACCCCAACTTCAGTCTGACCTAAGCATAGTACATAAAATTATCTGCCACAATGTCCTTCCTGTCAATGACTACTTCAACCACAACAATACACAAGCAAATAATAGATACAAACCAGTGGTGGATTCCTCCCGGTTCAGCCCTGTTCCACCGAGCTGGTATGATGCCACCAAGCCAGCTTTGAACTTTGCATGACAGCAACTGTGTGCTTGTGGAATTATGTCCCCTGGTCAAAATCAGCCTAACCTGTGGGTTTTCCACTTCAGATGAGTAAGAGAATAGGAGTCAGAAAAATGCCTTCTTGGGAGCATCCCCCATGTTATAACATATCTTGGCCTTTGGTAGAAGTTTCCTCTTTCTTGCTTGCATTTCTCAAAGCAATTGAACAATTCTGTTCTGACGGGGCTTTCATGCAGATAAAGGGCTTGGTCTCGATTTGTTATTTTTAATATGCAAATGATGATGCTTTATTTTAGCATTATGTAAACTAATTTGAGTTCTGAGACTTCGCTCTCAATAACAAAATTAATCATAATAAAACAAAGAAAGCAACACAACTGAAGTACTGTAGCAGATAAAATATAATGCAAACTGAATGATAAACAGCCTAAGAATTCTGCCACTGAACTGAATAGGACAAGTATAACTAAATGTTTTCTAGAACCTGTATATTCTATCTCCAAACTTTCTATTTTAATATACATATATGACATGTTGATTGATTCGATTTGAATATTCTATTTGCATAATAACTAATTATAAATCCTATCTGTGAAGGGTAATTCCAATCTAGTTGATTCATCCAAGACTGTGACATTATTTATTTATATGACCTATGAGCCGAACTAAAGAGAAATTCTCTGATGAAGTTAACATGATTACAAAGACAATAAAAATACAATGCAAAGTGTAGTAATGAATCACTATTAAGGAATCAAAAGGAGTATCGGGAAGGGGAGGAACTCTGCAACATTAAATAACATAAGTTGACAACACAGAAGCATAAGCATTCACAGAGCTAAATTCCTCCTGCACTCAAGATCACTGCTTTGTCATATGAAACCATCTGTTACATCTCATTTGATGAGGCCACCTAGAGAAAGTCGTCATATGATGTTGATTTTAAAAAATAGAAAAATGGAGTTCTAGTCCCAGACTGAAGAGTCAAAAAATAGTACTGTAAATTGGACCAGGCAATTGAGCCAGGGAAGATGATAAAATACTTTCAATACTTTATATATAGGAATTTAATCTCAGCATCATCCATTTTCTCTACTGGCTTCATTGATTTTAAGCAATATAAAACACGCTGCAGAAAACCAAACAGGAAATTTCATAGAAGTGACCATTAAAACTATCTTTCTCTGTCCAAATAAGTTTTATGTGTCCTGTCCAATGAATCTAAGCTGAAGAAGATTTCAGACCTGTAAAATAGCTGTGCAAAGATCCAATGCTTTGGTGCTTTGATACACCAATGCTTTGATCAGATCACCCCAATGAACCAGATTCATGGATCAAAGCAGAGACTTAGCTGTCTGCAAAGCACTTTGTAGCCTTTTGAAACACTTGTCAAATGTAATGGCTTTTCCTTTGCTTCTAAGTTGTAACAGACAATATGTAGTGTCCAACTTCACTTTCATATATGAAGAACTATAAGAAGAGCTGTATGATGTGCTTTGAGCAGCTGGCAGCCCATGAGTGTTTATTAAATTCTCTGCTTATCCGAACACTATTAAAGTGGCAAAGCTAATATTGTTAAGGTATCCTTGAGTATCTTAGCCTTCAACTTCTTGTTTGTGATCCATAAACTTAATTTTTTACTAATGGAATTTTTCATTTCTCTGCTGGTCATGCCAACGCAGCTGGGAAATCCTGCCTGCTTTTTGCATTCTGAAATGAGACCAGCTATACTTTCTTGGTTTGAATTTACTTCTAAATTCTGCATGACTGGCCCAGGCTCATGCTCTTGACAGAGACTGCATAGACAATGCAGGCTAACATTTATATTTATTCTACCAGAATAGGGGATATCAAAGCTATCTCTACCACTTTTTCTGTGTGTGCATCTTTCTCTGTTTTTTTTTTTTATCCCTATGATATTGTATTTCAATGTCTAGGCAGTTTCCGCTGTTTTGCTCTCTTAATAATTAATTCTAGTAAATCAAGCTGACTTAATCGAGTCCTTTCAGTGATGAGTTGATTCTTTCCAGGATATGCCAAACTAGTCAACCAGCCATATTAACTCTTCTGGATCCACAAAATTCAGGAATCAAACATTTATTGCAATGAAGCCTTTCAATCTACATACATGAAACTTGGTAATTTCCTTTAAAGAATCTAACCATCCTGCTACCTTCATCTCATTATCTTAAAAAAAAAGAAGTACCTACAATTATTTTAATACTTTCCTATTATACTCCATGGGCAAATATCTAGAAGTGGTTCATTTTGTACTCAAATGCATGCTGATAAACAAATGGTGTCCTTTTTAAATCTTAATCTGAACCAAATGAGGGCAGATTTACTCAGGTTTACTATACAGGTAAGTTTCTTAATGGTAAAGATGGATCAATGCTTGCTTTAAACAAGCTGTAAGGAAGTAGAATTCATGCCATAGGAGGTTGAACACCTTACCTCTGCAGGACAAGCTATTTTATTTGATCTTGATTGATCTTCCATTGACAAATGCTGATCCAAGTTACTAATGTGTCCAGAGACCGAGGAAGCATCTGAATAGTCTCAAATATGCTGAGAAATAAGATGGATAATTTTGCATACTGATGATATTGCCAGTCTCTGCATACAAATGTTTCATGGATATGTAAAACAGCATGAGTATTAAGATTTGCCCACAAGATGTTGAGCTCATCTGGAAACTCTCCTTACCTCATTTCCAAGATTATACCCTTACCAATTATTGAGGACATGTACTCATGCCATTTCAGCCCCAGTCTCCTATTGAGGTAGGACGAAGCAAGATCAAAATATTATCAGTAGGAAATTAGTGTTTTCCTATGAAAATTAAAGAGGCTGTCCTGTATGCAAATATTCTGATTTATATTGGGAGAAATACAGAAGGAGATCAGCATCCTGCAGGCTTAGATGTTTTGCTGCTTGCGCTTAAAAAAATGTGGCGATGGTATGACATGGAGGGATTTCCTTCCCCTGACCACAGGGCCAAGGGCAGAAAGCTTCAGAAAGCTGATTGTAACTGATCCATCATCAGCAGAAGATCATTTGACATTATAAGAGGTTTAGTAGGGATCTCACCCAACTGCAGCAAGCCTCCAATCCATTTGCTCTGAGATAGACTTGTGTCCTGGCTTCCTGGAGAAAACAGACACAGACTGATTCCAGGAATTCATGAGGTTCTTTGTAAATGTGTCTGTAGCATTTGGTTGGAACAAAGCCCAGCTTCAGCGCAATTTACCACCCAGGGTTATTGTGATGGTGAAAGACTGGAGGGGAAGACTTACACTTACATACACAGCCTAGTGCTGCAGATTGAAAAGTGGGATAGAAACTTCATCATTAAAATCATTATTATCTATTGTATGTGATGGTGTGTATAAGCCTTCCATAGCTTTGTGCCAAAAAGTATTCTTATTTCTTAATGAATCAGTACATTCATAAAGTACAAACCTCACAACAAACATTTACATTCCATACTTCCATTCTGAAGGGTATCTCCAACTGTTCTGAATAGAAATAGTGCCCCAAAGAAGATACACAGATATAGTACCTTGTGCAGTTGTTCTTCAATGGATGAATTAGACCTTTTAGTAGTAACAAAAATTGTTAATTTGAAGGAGCAAAAAGCTATTGCCATGAACAAGAATTTGAGCACCCGAAAAGGACAATTCTAAATCTCAGAATGTTATACGAAGATTTTAAAAATAGGATGCAAATAGACTGACTTCCAGGAAGTATCCTAGCTCAGACTCAGGAACAAACAGCAGAATGATAATAACTGTTCAATCCCCAATTATTACAGGGCACAGTAGAAATGTGTTAATTATATTACAAAAGAACAATCTTCCCATTACGTAAGTAGAGACAGAATTGGAAAGAGGTTAACAACACAAAAGTGGGAGTTGAAGGCTAATCATCAGGGGTTATACACAATTCTCCCCACCACACACACACACACATTTGCAATTATCACTTTGCAAATCTTAAAATTGTAGTTCCCTTGTATCTCTGACCTCAGATAGCCACTCAAATATGCATGGGACACAAATACATTTGCTACACAGCAGCAATTACATGAAATTACCTTTAGGAGAGGGAGGGAGATATTCAAATGCCAAATGATACATTTCAGTAGAATTCACACAATACAGTATTTGCTTCAACAATGTGAATTCATTAATTCTAGATAATGGATATAATTTGGAATCCTCTAGGGACAATTCAGTTTTTAATTCTTTGCCCTGAACTTCCTGCTATTACTAAATTGTCCTAAACAAAAATCAGTTCTCCCTTCTTCAATTAAGCATATCCTGATCTAATTGTGAGTACTATTGATTAAGCTTGCAACAGATGGGGACTTAGGTAATATTGTAATGGAGTGTTTCATGAGACTATTTTAAAACTTGTCTTTGTTTTTTATAAGTGTCAAAGACATCACTATTTGTACAGAGAAAAGCGTTAATATGTTGATGAATAAATAGATTAAGTGACTTTGGTAACATGCTGCTTTCACTCAATACACAGAACAAACTTTGCACAAGGATTTTATTAAATGATAGGACAGTTGCATATTAAGAAGGCTTGAACACAGTGGTTGTCAAACTTGGCAACTTGAAGATTGTGGACTTAAGTGTCTAAATTGCCAAGTTTGGAAAGCACTGTTTCAACATCTCACAGCAGATTCACATGTGAAATTGCCTTTATGTGAGGAAAAAGCCAGAGCAGATGCTGCTCTTCAAACTCACATGCTTTGAGAGGTAATTTTATCTTTCACCTCCAAAGGCTATTGGAACATCAGCAAATGAGAGCCCCTTCATATGAGAAATTTCAAAATTGTCTATATTCTTATCTACTATCAAGCATTCTATAAAAGCATAAATTGTACATGCCAAATCCCTTCCTCTCAGATGTGCTTCAGAGGCTGATGCGGCAACTTCCTAATGCATCTATCCACACCTCGCTTCAAAAAAAATGCCTTACTAAGAAGTGGTCCTCCATAAATGCTCTGAGAATCACTGACATTTGAAGCAAAAATGTTTATCACAAACAGAACTCTTTCTTAATGGCAGTGATGACCCTGACACACATTTCATTGGAGCCTGCTAAAGTTATTCACTTGGAAGTGTTGCAGAATTAAGTACAACCTCACTTTTCTCCTTGTCCTTGCAAAACTCTTGAACCGAGGAAGTGATGGATGGGCTTCTTGATATAACAACAATCATTGTGGAAAATCAATGATGAGGTCAAATTTTAATCATTGTTATTGATGTAGGGTTTTGGTTTTTTTTTTTTACTATTTTATCAAGTAAATAATCTTCCAGGTTCTGAGGAAATTCAAATGACAGGCACTTCAAGTACTTATTTATTTGTTTTTAGAAGTTTATTGGCTTCATCCAAGATTTAAAACAATCTCAGGTAAACTGCATGGATGACTGTGCTAGATACTCCAGTGCCAGGTACATAAGATTCTGACAGCAGATTATTAACTGCACTCCAGCCTTCTAAGTGGTCAAGATATTGCTGAAACCCTCAAATTGTTATTTGGCAATAGCCGAAATAACACAGCACTTTTCAATACACAAATAAGGAGATTGATGAATCTCACGAGCGTAATAAAAGAAGCAAAAGCACTTTAGCCTGACTGCCTAAGTTAATTATTTGTGGGTATTGTGAATAGAAAAGGCTCCCCTCACACAAAGAATTATCTCTTTAGTTCTGCCTGGGATAATGAATACATATTTCCCACGGAAAAAGGAAAAAAAAAGGAACACACATAAAGCTGCCCTTTAGCATGACAGTTAATTCTTAGATCTGTGACAATTCTACCTTTTTTAAGCACTTAGTATATTTTTAACCTACTGGCTGTAGAGCCCTGTGAACATTAAATATAGTTAATCTTCTGACAGACTCAAGAACAGTTTAGCTGCCACTTGCTTTGTAGCAATAGGAACTAGAATAAAGGGTTTGGGAGGGGAAACAATTTATCAAGGAAGGGTGGGAATGAAGATAGGTATTCTAATACTAAATTTTAAAAGGGTTCAAGGGATTTTTCCTATTATATGCAGAAGGTTTGTCATTATTGGGAAGAAAAAAGAGCAAGATACACTAAGCAGATTTAGTCTTCTCTCTATTCATCCCTGAAATAATGCTTAAGTGTAATCTATTTATTTCATGGCCTCTTTTTTAAAAATAAATATATTCAGAGCAGTTAGGCCTAAGCAGTGAGCAAACGCTGGATCATTTAAACTTTAGCATATACTTCTCAGGCGGGTACTACAGTCATTCCGTGACAAAAAGCCATTATTGAACTTATGTTAACACTACTATGAACACCCTTATGGAGGAAGGGTCAGCAACACACAGTTCAGTAGCAATGAAAGAGTTGTGGTTTTAAAAAGTCAATTTTGTTAAAAGCCCAGTTGTTTTCCCTTTCATAACCATCACATCTTTCAAAACACTGAAGGGAAATACTAACCTAACGTTCACTATTTTAAAAATTCTCTCTAATCTATATAGTAAAGTCAATCTATCAGCTGTGTTCTTTTTTTTTTTCCTCCTCTGGGCTCAGCCTTTTTGTGATTATTACACCCCTCTTCCCAACAACCAGTTCCTCCTTGTCAATGAAGCAAATGTTTACTTCATAATTTAAACACCTTTTCACCAGGGGTGGGTTTCACTTACCTTTGCTACCGGTTTTCTCACCCCCTCTGAGCATGCATAGAAGCTTCTGCGCATGCTCAGTTTGTATTTGATGATATCCGGCCAGGTGGGCGGAGCCTCCCACCGCCGCTGCTACCAATTAGCCCTGGTTCGGGCAAACCGGTAACAACCCACTATTGCTTTTCACCATAATAGTAAAAGAGGGATTTATCTTTGCTTGAGTCACATTCAGGTGGAAAACCCATGAGTATATGTTGCAGCTTCCACTTAAAAGAGAGGATTAAAGTGATGGTAGATAGTATAAGATTTCACAAAAATATATTGCATTACACATTCTTAGCTGTGATATGTATTATATGGGCCAGCAGAAGAAAAATGACCTTTCTGCCCAATGTGATGTGGGAACACATTGTTTATATAAATCAAATAAAAATCAAATAAATAAATAAATTATAAAGGATTTCTGAGGAACTGAAATTTAACCAATGCCTGAAAAGAAGAAATGTCCAAATAGTTCTTTTCATAAGCTCCTTCATACTTTTGCAATTTCAATATGAGTTTGACCATGATTTGGAGACTGACAGGTTGAAGGCTGCACAAAAATGCTCAAAATTTAGACCAAATGCTCAAAATTTAGTTTGTTATTCTTCATCTAGGCATGCAAAGAACAGGGGGAAAAGGAAATGAAATGCTGAATTATTAACACTGACTTTTAAGGACACATCCTTTGCTTATTTGCTTCTCGTGCTTTTGCCCACACAGGGTGAAAAAGATTTCAGTTCCTGACTGATTATGGTCTTCTAATAAATTCAGCTCCTAAACAAAAGATGTACCAAAAAATCCCTAGCTGATGGAAAGGCAGCTGGGTGAGTTCTCATAGAAACCCATCCTCTGTGGGAAACAGAGGCTTAAGCTGGTAAATAAGGTATCAGCCAATGCTTGACCTTTGAACTCAGTGTCAATCTTGGTGGGAAAGCAAACATATTCCACTTGCTGTTAATGGGTATCCCTTATGTCTGGAAACTTGAGATAATGGGGGTTGTATTTGACAAAGCAGCTTTCCTCCCTAGAAACTTGCCTCCATTCTTTGCATTCGTGTTTTCTCACTGGTGGAGCTCAAAACACAGGGATATACTTTTTATAACCCTGTTTACACAAGAATGCATCACTTTAGCAATTACCGTTCCATCATTGATTTGGCTACATATATGAATACATAATGGATATATATTCTGAATTTGCTTGCTGCCCTTCATATTTTACTTAGCTTGAATTCCTTGGACCCAATCAAAGAAATTAGAGAGTGGGAATCAATCAGAATTTTTGCCAGTTTTAAAATAATCTATTTTTTTTTAAAAAGACAAATACAGCTAAGTATTTATTTTGCATTGTCAAATAGAGACAGTGTAACACATGACTTGTTTCAATTTAGTTATAGACAAATCACACAGACCATTCATTCCCCGAATCTGCATTCCTTTTCATTAAAAAGAAATCAATTTTGAAGCCCCATTTTGTGGGATTGTAGTGAAGTACTTTTTCTTCCCTTTTTAGTGGGTATAAACAACCTTAAGCCAGAAAAGTTCCATGAACATTATCTCATTTGGAATTGAATCTGTATCATTTTCTACATTTTGTATACCAGATAAAAACTACTTCATCACCTGTTCCATCACCCTTCCCCAACTGATTGCACTAGACTGATAAACAGCATTGGACTTCTAGTTAGTATTGAAAATGTTACCCAGTCTGGTAATAAAACAACTGCAAGAAACAACCAAGCTCAGAGAGAACACCAAGCTCTACAGTTCAACCCTGAGCTACAAATATTATCTTCTATTAGTACTTTTAAGAAACACAAAATCCAGAAACAAGACCCAAAGACGTGAGAGAGAAGCCTGGTTGGAGATTGAGCCAAAAGCTACAAGAAGTATATTGCCCTTGAGGTCTTCAGAAATGTAGCTGCCCAAAAAACAGTAGTATATCAATTTTACTGTAGTTTCCAGTCAGTCAGAGCAGAAGCAAAATATTCAACTCATGACTCAAAAGTAAATATGACTGTTGCATGAATCAAGTCTGGAGTTAATATATGCAAAACACTGTTGTCAAAGAGACTTTTGTTAGTTCTTTGTTCTTAAGTATCAAGTTCCTCCTTCTTGCTGTTTTTTTTTAAAGAAAATCTGATTGAAAATGTTAATACATATTAGAGGGGATTTAAGCAGAACTGTAGTGTTTCAAAGACCTACATCCAATGTACATTCAATATTTGGGTATGTCCTACCTTTATCATTTATAATTTCCTTCAAATATTTAAAGCTCTGTTTGCAGAGGGTTTGCAGAAGTATACTGAATCCAGTCAATAAAGCACTTGGCTGACTTTGCATTGATTAGAAGTAAAAACAGAATGAACCAATCCAAAGTGAACAGTCTTCAGACAAAATCCTTGGACAAAATGCAGAAGGATAGAATTGATTTGCTGCTGAATGAAAGTAGGCCACAGTGCAAAATAAAGTTATTTATTTCCACCCATTTGCTAGAGACTATGGAAGCAGGGATCCTAATTAATACTCTAAGTGACCCCTTACTACAACATTTTCAAGGCACATACCCCCAAAAAAGAAAAATTAGGGCTGAGCAAAGCATTTGATTCAAAGCATTTGAAAAGGGACAGTTCACAAAGCATATAGTACAAACAAAGTACATCTCCTAAAAGCATTAAAGCAGCCTTGTCCTTCAGAAAGTTCACCCTGCTGCTTTCAATGCTCTCTGCACTGGTTTGTACCCATGAGTGCACCCAAAGATCCATTTCTGCTAAACAGATTAGCCAAATGAAGCAGCATTATATGTACAGGCATACACAGATAACCAGCGACAGCTTTCAAATGCTTTGCATACCTGATTAATCTATTCCTTGAAGTGGATTACTTATGTTTCTGCTTCCATGAGACTCCCAAGCTAATGCATTTATTTATAAATTGTATCTCCTACATTTTCATTGTTCAAAATAATTCCTAAGCAGGATGGAAAGTCTTGGGAAAAAAATTAACTGATAATTTATGTGGCATTAAGGGGTGCTAATATTTTGACAACATAGTTCAACATAACTTCCTTCAACAAAACACACCATTCATTTTATAGTTGTTTAGCTCCTGAGCAAAATGTGAACATCATATTCAAATCCAATAGCAGTCCTTGAAATGTCAATTAACTCTTGTTTGGCCATATTAGCGCAATCCTACACTTCTACATATCCTTGTTGAGATATATTTTCGGGTAGCTATATAGGAGCATCTACTGTGTTTAGCATTATTGGAGTAGAAAGAAAGGATATACATTAAAATAACAGCAACAATAAAAGTAACAATCACAGTAAGTACTGTATGTTTCCAAATTCAAAAGAAATATTCCAAACAAATACCTATTGACCGGATGATAGGATGATGTCCATAATTATCATTAAAAGATTGCAGCTGTTTATTATCTGATTACAGTATTATATTATTATGTGATTATATGACTAGAACTTTGTTGCTTGTATCTTACAATTTATGTTAATTTTTTGATTTAGTATCCTAGTATGATCTATATATTTATTTATTTATAGAGAGGATGCAGTGGAAAGGTTGGGAGTTCAGCAGTTCAAATCCCTAGTGCTGCGTAACGGGGTGGGCTCCCGTTACTCGTCCCATCTTCTGCCAACCTAGCAGTTCAAAAGCACATAAAAAATGCAAGTAGACAAATAGGGACCACCTTTGGTGGGAAGGTAACAGCGTTCTGTGAGCTTTTGGCATTTAGTCATGCTGGCCACGGAGACATCTTTGGATAGCACTGGCTCTTCGGCTTTGAAATGGAGATGAAAACTGCCCCCTAGAGATGGGAACAACTAGCGCATATGTGCAAGGTGAACCTTTACCTTTACTTTATGATTTATGTTGATTGCTTATTTAGTACCCTATGACTATCACTGAGCGTTGTATCTTATGATTTATGACGAATGTATTTTATGATGATTATGATCATGATTTATCACTTGTTGCTTGTATGTACATTGAGAGCTTATGCACCAGAGACAAATTCCTTGTGTGTCCAATTACACTTGGCCAATAAAGAATTCTAATGATTATTAATAGGTCTGTGCAAAACATCTCTCTCTGAATTGCTGAAGCACGAATGATATTTGCAAAGCTCATAGGGTTGCTTCAGAAATATTCCTGTATATCTCTACATGAATGTATATATGCAGTCCTTTCACTTTGCTGAGAAAAATGAAACAAACCAACAGCCTAATGAAACAAAGTGACTGTGCAAACATACACATCTGGAGAGATTTGGAAGCAGATTCTGGAGTAGCTGTATGAGTCCTGCAATGTTCCATCATAATGTGAAGCAACTCTTTTGTAAATAGCAGGCCAATAAAGAAGAAAACAGAAAGCTATCCTCTAGATAGCCTTGACTCTTGCTGACTCTATGAATGGAACTTACAGTTTCAATTATTAGTCTTAGCAGAAGTGGTTTGTGACTATCATTTTCTGAGATGTTTTGGCTTGCTACAGCACAACTACTGGTAATCAGGCTTGACCCTGCTTAGCATCTGAGTCTAGATAATGTCAAAGAGACGTTGCCATCAGTTTGAGGTGTATAGGCTAGCCTTCTTGAATTGGCTGTAATATATATCAGAGGTCAGGTCCTGACAAAAGGTCAGGAAACAAATCCCAATCAATAAGCCATTCAGCACAGATTTTTATTTTTTTTAATTAGCCTTGTTTCATCATTTTATAGAATCTATATGATACTGCATGGGAGCATAAGGAGTAAAGGAAAAGTGTTTCCCTTAGTAAGAGCTGATTCATGTGTTGAAATTGATTAAGAAGGCATTCACAGTGGTTATGTCCCAGATACAGAATTATTTTTGTGAAAATGGAGTTGACCCCCAGGTTGGTGATGATATGAAGATCTGTTAATCTTTGACTATAAAATGAAAAAAAAAGTTTTGTTTAAATATTTATGGAAGGAACCTATCTGAAGAGCATGCAATCCAATATTTCTCAAGCTTATCAACCTTTAAGATGTATGGATATCAGGTCTCAGAATTTCTCACATCATAAAGGAAACTGAAAAATGCCTTCCTGACTATAGTAAGGTAAAGGTAAAGGTTCCCCTCACACATATGTGCTAGTTGTTCCTGAATCTAGGGTGCTCATCTCTGTTTCAAAGCTGAAGAGCCAGCGTTGTCCGAAGATGTCTCCATGGTCATGTGGCCAGAATGCTGTTACCTTCCCACCAAAGGTGGTCCCTATTTTTTCTACTTGCATTTTTTATGTGCTTTCGAACTGTTAGGTTGGCAGAAGCTGGGACAAATAACGGGAGCTCACCCCATTACGCGGCACTAGGGATTCGAACTGCTGAACTGCCAACCTTTCAATTGATAAGCTCAGCATCTTAGTCACTGAGCCACCACGTCCCTTAGTAAGGAAATGTAAATACTGTAAAACAGAAATGGAATGATTCCAACTGTCTCTTGAATCTGGTGAAAATCTTTTTTCTGCAATTTTCTGTAAAAATGTTTGAAAACAATTCAGCTCCAGAATGTACCTGCACATTGAATTTTTATTATGAATTTCACAGTTGACAGCAATGCCATCAAATATCACTAAGCAGTGCACCCTTGCAGTAAATAAAAGGGCAGATGAGTTTTAAAAATCTAATTATATGTTAGTAAATTTGATCAAAAGAAATGTTGGCTTTTAGAAAATGAACATATACTGATAAAAAAAAACCTGCTCTGGAAATTAATGACAATGGTAGAGAAAGTGTAATCATTTTTGATACAGATTGGGAAGGGGAAAACATTAATTCATCTTTTTTAAATACAACTTCAGAATTGCAACAAGCCACTTGATGCAAATTATCATTTTTAATTAATTATGAATCTTTTATAATGCCTAGTTTCATTTAAAGATTTTTTTTTCATTTAAAGTTATTCAATAATATTAGAAAACATGTATAGTTATCACTCAGGGATGGAAGAATTAAATTATTATGTTTTAGTAACACCATCTTGGCAATACTTTTTTCCACAGTAAAAAGAGGAGCAGTAATAACAGTTGAAAAACTTTAGAAAAAGTCAATAATAATTGGCAATTTAAGAGAAAAATAAAGCAAAGTGTCATTTGTTTTGCCAGAGCAGTCTTTCTTTCTTTCTTTAAATGTAATGTAAACTATGAATATACAAGGAAACGAATTGTGGTCTTTAATGAAAGATGTACTGAAAGCATTAAAATATTACAAATATTATGAAAAGATGTGCTTATTTGCAAGTTACGTCGCTTTCTCTTTAGATTTTCAATTCATCTTCATTTAAATGTTTAAAATACTGAATACATATGGAAATGTTCATATGATAGAGATAGCTCTGCTGGAATTAGCATTATGTGTGGGATTTTTCATGGATTCTTCTAAGTCAAGGATAAGTGCCACAATGTTGGAAGAGTTTTAGTAGAATGACACAACTGGGACTTGTCAGATCATTTCCATTTGAGGGTAAGCATTGACATACTGTACCTTTGGACCAGATCTTTGGTATAGGTATATATTCTGATAATTATAGGTGCATCTCCATGGAATCATAGTTTCTAGGAGTTGCTGTGATAAAAATCTATTTCAAAATTATATTCCTCCTGCCTCTCATCACAGCCATGCAGCCCTTCTTGAATTTTCTTTTGTTTATGGGTTGTCCCATTTCAGACAGACAATGGAATAGAACTGAATAACAGAGTTGGAAGGGACCTTAGAGATCTTCTAGTCCAACCCGCTGCTTAGGCAGGAAACCCTACACCACATCAGACAAATGGCTATCCAACATCTTTTTAAAAACTTCCAGTGTTGGAGCATTCACAACTTCTGGAGGCAAGTTGTTCCACTAATTAATTGTTCCACCTCTCAGGAAATTTCTTCTTAGTTCACATGAGATAAACAGACAGGAGAGTCTACATCTATCAAAGTGCTCCTTAGCAATTCAATAATGAGGATGGATTGCTTTTTTTCCAGGTCTTTATTTATTAATTTAACCACAAAAATACAAAATACCTGGAGAGAGAGAGATAGACAGACAGACAGACTGACTGACTGACTGACAGACAGACAGACAATAGATATATATACACACACACATACTTATAATCTTTTGAAATAAACTAAACTAAAATATAAAATCCAACATGAGGATGAATTGATTAAATTGGAATGATTTTATTACTTATTAATGTAAATCCTCAATTTTAAAATTATATCTTATTTTATGGATACAGTTTTCATTATAATCTTGCCTGATACATCATGCAACAAAATTTAGGAGGGAGGAGGGTTATATGTGGTCTTTGCTCATGTGGTCTGTGTCTCCTCAATCTTGGATCCTCTAACAGATCCAACACTCCAGGAGTTCGATTCTGAGCGGCTCAAGGTTGATTCAACCTTCCATTCTTCCAAGGTCAGTAAAATGAGGACCCAGATGATTTGGGGGGGGATATGCTGACTCTGTAAACCACTTAGATATGGTTGTAAAGCAGTATGAAGTGGTATATAAGTCTGAGTGCTACTGCTATTCTTCCTGTTGTTGCTGTCACTTGGCACTGCTACATCTATCGCAGGGGTGGGTTCTACTACCTTTACTACTACACATGTGCTCACTTCACTCATGCGCGCACTCTTCTGCGCAAGCATTTTGATGACGTCGGGGTCAGTGGGCGGAGCCTCCCACTGGTTTTACTACCGGTTCTATAGAACCAGTACGAACTGGGGGCAACCCACCACTGATCTGTCCCCATTGCTGTCTTCTGCTCCTTGCCTATTACATGATGGCTGGTTGATTGGCCAGTACTTGCCTTTCTGTCTGGATCTGTAAGTCTCTTAGGATCTTATCACTCTTTCCCTCTATGACTTTTTGTGGAATCTCCCATTTGCACTTGGGAAGGTATGGCCCATATACTGTGCAGATGTTTCTGTTCACAATGCCAGCTATTTGGTTCTACAATTCACTGTATGTTGTTGCTGCCTACATTTTATTTATTTATTTATTTATTTATTTATTTATTTATTTATTTATTTATTTATTTATTTATTTATTTATTTATTTATTTATTAGATTTCTATACCGCCCTTCTCCTACCGGACTCAGGGCAGTGAACAGCCAATTAAAAACCAATACAAAAGAGTTAAAAACATACTAAAACCAATATAAATTAGGCTGAGAGTATAAAACCGAATAAAACTCTAAAAAATTTAAAAATAGAAGGGATCAGGCAAGTCCGGCAAGTTGAAAAAGATGAGTCTTTAGAGCCCGACGAAAAGTCCAGAGATCAGCAATTGTTCTCAGTTCTGGAGGAAGATCGTTCCAGAGGGTGGGGGCTACCACAGAGAACGCTCTCCCCCTGGGGGTCGTCAGCTGGCATTGTCTGGCTGACGGCACCCTGAGGGGGCCCTCTCTGTGGGAGCGAACCGGCCGGTGGGAGGCAATTGGTGGCAGAAGGCGGTCCCGTAAGTACCCTGGTCCTAAGCCATGGAGCGCTTTAAAGGTGATTACCAACACCTTGAAACGCACCCGGAAGTCAACTGGCAACCAATGCAGCTCACGCAGGAGAGGTGTCACGTGGGAGCGCCCCGTCGCTCCCATAATCCCCCGCGCGGCTGCATTCCACGGCATCGTTGGGGTGGTCTGGGGTGGAGATGTACAGCTGAGTGTCATCAGCGTACTGATGGAATTCCACCCCAAAACCACGGATGATCTCACCCAGCGGCTTTACATAAATGTTGAACAGAAGGGGCGAGAGGACCGATCCTTGTGGCACCCCACACACTAGGCGCCTCAGGGTCGACCGCTGCCCCCCTGTCAACACAGATTGCGACCGGTCGGAGAGGTAGGAGGAGAACCACCGTAAAACGGTGCCCCCCACCCCCAATCCCTCCAACCGGCGCAACATGATACCATGGTCAATGGTATCAAAAGCCGCTGAGAGATCTAACAGCACCAGGATAGAGGAGTAACCCCTACCCCGGGCCCTCCAGAGATCATCCACCAATGCGACCAATGCTGTTTCGGTGCTGTAACCAGACCTGAAGCTGGACTGGAGCAGGTCTAAATAGACAGCTTCATCCAGGTACCGGGGGAGCTGCCACGCCACCACACTCTCAACAACCTTCGCTAAAAAGGGAAGGTTGGAGACTGGACGATAATTTGCCAAAACAGCTGGGTCCAGGGAGGGCTTCTTGAGGAGGGGCCTCACCACCGCCTCCTTCAAAGTGGTCGGTAGGGCACCCTCACTCAGAGAAGCATTTATAATCTCCTGGAGCCAGCCTCGTGTAACCTCCCGGGAGGCCAGCACCAACCAGGAGGGACACGGGTCCAATAAACATGTGGTAGCGTTCAGTCTTCCCAGGATCCTGTCCACGTCCTCGGGAGCCACAGGATCGAACTCAGCCCAGATAACACTCTCAAGACCGGGCTCAGTCACCTCGCCCGAACTAACCCAGTCAGCGGCCAAATCATCCTGAATCTGAGTTATTTTATCATCCAGATATTGAACAAAGTCCTCAGCACGTCCCTGCAAGGGATCCTCCCGCACTCCCAGATGAAGGAGGGAGCGGGTCACCCTAAACTGGGCAGCTGGGCGATTATCTGATGATGCAATAAGAGCGGTGAAATAATTAGATTTCGCCGCTTTTATTGCCACTAAGTAAGTCTTAATATGAGCTCTTACTAGTGTCAAGTCAGATTCAGAGAGACTGGCCCTCCAACCGCTCTCTAGGCGTGTTTTCCGGCGCTTCATCTCCCTCAGCTCCTCGGTGAACCAAGGAGATAAGTGAGTTTGGTGCCGGGTCAGAGGCCGCAAAGGCACGACACGGTCCAAGGCCCCACCGGCTGCCCTGTCCCAGGCAGCCACCAGGTCCTCAGCCGAGTCGCGTGTCAGTGTCTCAGGAAATGGCCCAAGCTCCGTCTGGAACCTATCAGGATCCATCAGGTGCCTGGGGCGGAACCACCTAATTGGTTCCGCCTCCCTGCGGTGGGGTGCAGCGGTCAGAAAGTCGAGTCGAAGGAGCGAGTGGTCAGTCCATGACAAGGGTTCCACACCTATGTCCCCAATATCAAGACCACTCAACCACTGACCAGAGACGAAAACTAGGTCCAAGGTGTGTCCACCAATGTGAGTCGGGCCCTGAATTACCTGGGTCAGGTCCATGGCCGTCATGGAAGCCATGAACTCCCAAGCCAACTCAGATGTTTCACCGATAGATGGCAGGTTGAAATCCCCCATGACTATAAGCCTGGGGGTACCAACCGCCACCTCGGCTATAACACTGAGAAGCTCGGGCAGGGTCGTTGCCACATGGCAGGGAGCCAGGTACGTGACTAACAGACCCATCTGCCCACCAGGACCCCACCTCACATAGATGGACTCACACCTGGCTATCTGAGGTACAGTGGCCTCCCTCGGACCCAGACCTTCCTTAATAATGACCGCTACTCCCCCACCCCTGCCCTGGGCTCTTGGCTGGTGGAATGCAAGGAAACCCGGTGGGCACATCTCCACGAGGGGAACCCCCCCCCCCTCGTGGCCCAGCCAGGTCTCAGTAATACCAGCCAGGTCTGCACCCCCCTCTTGAAGAAGATCACATATGAGGGGGGCCTTATTTACAACGGACCTCACATTGCACAACAACAGCCGGAGCCTCGGGTCCTGAGACTCTAAACAACCCGGGGAACGGGAATAGCTCTGGGGACCGGGGCAAGCAATCGCTCGAAGACAGCGAGTGCGTGCCCCCACCACATGATATGGTCCCCTGCTCTCGCCATATCTACCCCTCCCACATAGCGTAGATATCACACCACCCTCAACAGAGGGCTCAATAGGAGCCCTCTTACCTCCAGAAACTAAACCCCCCATGGCATCACAGACTGCCGGGCCTGTCCCTTTCCCCCCCGGGTTTCCCCCCAAACCCACACCCTCCCCCACCCCAGAACCCCCTAAAACACCCCTTTAAAAAGCACTTAAAAAAACCCTCAATCCCCGTTTCGCGACATGCCACCTCTCGGGGTCCCAAAACCCGTCATTAAGGTAGGCCCTCGATAACGTGGAGGGCCAAACCCGCGAGAGGGGGGAATCTCGCAGGGCAAGAAGCGTAGACCTAGGGAGCATCCATTTTACACTCTGCCTTGTGTGTTGGATTGTCTCTGAGGCCTTTCAGCATAATCTGCACTTCAGTTCCTGTCTAGTGTCGTAGACTCTTCTTCCATATGCATACTGTACTGACATACTTCATTTAAATGTTATTCCTACATGTGAATGCTTCATAGCCTTTCATGAAATAATAGGAAGCTGGCTAGGTGAAAGGAAAGACACAATTTTATTCTCACCTCCCCACTGGGGAGACTATGAAACGCATGAAAAACATGCTCTCAATTGCAACAATCAGCATAAATTTTCTGCCTATTGTTTCTATGTTGTTCTTTTTAATACGGAACCATAAATAGTAGTTTGAATTTGCCTAGCAGAGCAATATTTGCAAGACAGACTGCTTTAGAGAATATCCCTTAATTAAAGACTTCAAGTATGCCTAAGGGGTGTCCCAGAACAACTGTTTGAAAACACTATCATGCTATTCTGGCATTATCAGGAAATACAATTCAACATTTTTTCTTGCATCTTACCATCTGAAGCCTTTATCATCAGTGATATCTGAAACCTATCTAAGGTATTGACATTTTTATTAAAAATATTCTTCATTCTCTAGGACCTAAGTCATAGCTCAATCACTGGGTCTAAAATTGAGCTTTTATGGTTTAAGACAATACTTAGGATAAACCTAAGAGAGTTTGAATTTATTGGCCATGAATAACATATGACTATTGACAGTATTGCTAAAGGTTCTCATCAGGGCTGCGAAAAAAAACATTAAGGCAGGAAAAAAGGGGGGTTACAATGGCAACCAGTGGAATTACTACAGGGTAAAGGAAAGGTTTTGTCGATATTTTATGTAATTGTCAATACCTCTGGCAATATTTCTATGAAAACTGAATTCAGTGGAACATATTTTCAATTTCCCTCCCCATTATTACATTTAACTTTGTTTACTGCATAACTTGGTAAACTGCATCTGTTCTATGAATATAGCCATAAAAATTTCTCACACTTCCTGAATAAAAATCTAGAGTGTTGAGTTGCTAGTTCATAATATGAATATCACTATCCTTATGACATTACACTATGAATAAAATGTATAATATTGCATAATATGATATGATAAAATACAATACAATACAATATAATGTAATGTAACACAATATAATATTTATATGATTTCAAATGCATTATAATTTGACAAATTAAAGTTTTTCATGGCAACCTATAATTTAAAATACAAACAGCATGTTACCAAATATTCATTGGTCAGAATCCCCCAGTAACTGAGCTATACTCATAATTGCAGTGATTTATCTCTGTTGAAGTCAGTCTTACACAAAAATAAAACCTTAACTAGAAGTACTTCAGCAAACATCTCCTTTTTTGCCTTTGATTCATTTCATTTGTGACCTTATAAATTCTCCTCATCTCAGTGGTTTCCAAATTACTCTTCTCTTTGAAACTGCCACTAATTTAATGTTACTGAAGTCCTGGCATCCATTCTTTCCAGTCTGGCTAATAATAATACCATTAGTGACATTTGTTTGTTCTTTCTTTTTTCCTACATTTGGCACTACGTTGCAGAAGACAGCTGTTCCTGCCTTTTCTGTTTTGTTTTTATCTGTTTTTCTAAATCTCTTCAATTTCTTCTACATTCCATACACATTTTAATTTGAACTGAAAAAACCTTGGTGCATTACAGTTTTCAGTTATTTGAACAAATTTGTACAATCCACTTTATCTGATACAAAACTTATCTCTTCAGAAGAAAATAAAATTCAGGAATCCTGAGCACAATAGAGTTTCTGCTTTTCTTGCCTCTGTTTTAATTGCTCTAACAGACTTCTTTGTTCATTTTGGAGCATTAATAAGGTTTCTGTCAATGCAGCCTTATTGTCAAACATCATCTCATTATTTAGCTCAGGATTCATTGTCTAAAAAAGAGCATTTCTATAAGTGCAAGAACCAAGATATACCGGTAAATCAGTTTTATCCAAAAGAGAGTTTCTTAATACAATGGTTACAGTTTGTTTTAGTTTTTTTAAGTTTTTTTTATTTTTTAAACAAAAACAACATAAAAACATCATCCTTCCATACAATCACAGACAGTGTTTTGATCGGTTAAAATCATTTTGTGCTCTCAAAATTTTCAAAGTTTCAATTATGACAAATGTTCTTTCCTCTAACAAAAAACAAGTATTTACACATTTTATCCAAATTTCATTTCATATATAATATTTCATCTCCATTCTTTATCATCTATCCATTGATAAAATAGCTCCCATATCAAATAATAGTTTAGCTTCCTGTTCTCTTACTTCAAATGTCAATCTACTCATTTCAGCACAGTCCAACATTTTCTTAATAATTTCTTCATCAATAATTATCTTCTCTCCTTTCCATTTTTTTGCAAATACAATTCTAGCTGCTGTTAAAATATTTACAATTAAATATTGCAATTCTTTATTAAATGTCTCTGGTAAGATCCCTAATAAAAATATCTCTGGTTTAAGGTCAATATGTCTTTGTCATTTTTTCCAACCACATGTGTATCTTAGTCCAAAATCTCCTTGCTTCTACGAATGTCCACCACATATGGTAATAAGATCCTGGGGTCTGATGACACTTCCAGCACTTCTCCGATTTGTTTTTGAACATTTTGGCTTTCCTCGTCGGGGGTAAATGCCACCTGTAAAACATCTTATACAAATTCTCCTTATATGCTGTAGACATTGTCATTTTATAATTATGTGACCACAATTTTTGCCATTTCTCTAAGTCAATACCATAACCAAAAATTTTACCCCACGCTATTATTGATTCTTTAACTTATTCTTCTTCCAATTTTACCTCTAGCAAATATCCATATAACTTTTTAATTACATGGTCATCAGAGCCCATTAATATCTTATCTAAAATAGTCAAAACATTATAAAAACCTTATTGTTTAAGTTCTTCTCGATATCTAGAAAATATTTGCATATATGAAAACCAATCCATCTTGAATCCCTGATCTTCTAGATCTTGTTTTATTTATTTATTTATTTATTTATTAGATTTGTATACTTAAGTTCACCCTTTTCATCCAATAATTCACTGTATCTCATAATTTGTTTCCCTTTAAATATCTCTGGATATGAAAAAGCTTCAATTGTCAATACCCAGACTGGAATCTTCAAGTAATGATATTTTTTAATCCTCTCCCAATTCAAAGGTAAAGCTTCACATATCTGATGTCTTCTAAAATACCCCTGTATTTTAGTTCCTTTGTACCATAAAAATGTTTACAGTTTGTTGAATGAGGTTTCTACTGATTAAAATATAACTAGCAAATCAGTATTCATTTGCTTAAGAATAAAGCTATATAGTTAACTATATGTACTGCAGAATTATGAAAGAGCGTGGACCATCTATTGCTATCATGTCCCTATTTTGTGATCCACTAAGCAGGATTTTGAAAGGAAAAAAATGACAGCAGTTTCCTGTTATTCTGAAATGGGGAAGATACACAAAAAATAATGTACTGGTAACATTTAAAACAGGGCCTGTCACAGTTTTTAAAAATTGTGTTTAAAACTGTGACATGATAGCAGTATTCCAATATTTGAGAGGTTGCCATGAAGAGGGAGGGTGTCAATTTATTTTCCAAAGCACCAGAAGGCAAGACACAAAACAATGGATGGAAACTAATCAAAGAGAGGAGCAACCTGGAGTTAAGGAGAAATTTCCTAACAGTGAAAACAATTAACCAGTGGAACAGTGTTGCCTTCAGAAGTTGTGAATGTTCCATCACTGGAGGCTTTAAGAAGAGACTAGAAAACTACTTGTCTCAGGAAACCTGAGTGGCATAGAGGCTAATGCCTCCTACTAAGGCAGCATTTAACATCGAGCTGCCTGCAATTACTGCGAGTTCAATTCTCACCAGGCCCAAGGTCGACTCAGCCTTCCATCCTTTCTAAGGTGGGTAAATTGAGGACCCACCTGGGGCACGTGGGTCCCTTTGTGGGGGCAATAAGCTGACTTTGCATAAATATACAAAAGTATGAAGGCTATTGCTTAACGCATTATAAGCCGCCCTGAGTCTCCGGAGAAGGGTGGCATATAAATCAATTTTTTTAAAAAAAATGGTATAAGGTCTCATGCTTGAGTAGGGAGGTGATCTAGAAGATGTCTAAGCTTCCTTCTAACTCTTTGTTCTGTTGTTCTGTTATAGATCCTGAAATCCTGACTGAGCTAGATGTATATTTGTTCTAACCAATTTTGGGATCCTTACTCTCCATCCCCATATTAAATGAAGTTCTTCACTACCATATATTTGTTTACTGTAACAGTTCTTTGATATAAATAATAAATATTTAAAAATCAATTTGCACAACTTCTTATTAACTGAATTAGAGATGGGGAGACATTTAAAATGGTGCTTTTTCATCAAGATTAAAATTCTCCTTTGCCAATTTTCCCATCCAAATATTTTAAAGATTTAAAAGCAGTTTAAACACTCATATATCTCTTGCAGTAAAACATAAGAGAAGCAACTTAGACTAAGGAGAAATTTCCTGACAGTTAGAACAATTAATCAGTAGAA
Organism: Masticophis lateralis; assembly: GCA_030761175.1. NCBI lineage: Eukaryota > Metazoa > Chordata > Lepidosauria > Squamata > Colubridae > Masticophis > Masticophis lateralis. The sequence continues at coordinate 261,673,271 of JAUDYJ010000001.1, forward strand.
GTTGTGAATGTTCCAACACTGGAAGTTTTTAAGATGATGTTGGATTACCATTTGTCTGAAGTGGTGTAGGGTGCAAGGGGTTGGACTAGAAGACCTCCAAGGTCCCTTCCAACTCTATTATTCTATTCTATTCTATTCTATTCTATTCTATTCTATTCTATTCTATTCTATTCTATTTTTCATTTCATTTCATTTAAAAAAATGCACGTCTGTATTAGGACAAAACGTCTTGGCAGAAATTTCCTCTAATCCTTTTAATATACTCATCTACCCATTAAAATTTCTCAAAGAAATAGTAGGATAAAAATCACTAAGTTAGTCTACACATAAGCAAAAGCCATTAACCCACGCCTGTATTTTACTGTAATGTACAACTTTCAATGTTATGAATATGCATCCCCATTCATTTCAAAAAGAAAATAAAACCCATGCATTATAGTTATGTTTCTCTGTTTAGCTTAATAGACCGATTTTGCAGTCTACGAGACTACTTCATTTCTAAGCCCTCCTGAGAAATTTGGCAAATTTTGTCTTTTTTTTTTTCTTTTAAACTTAACTTTCATTTACTGACTAAGTGTAGCAATTGCACCCTGGCCCAAACTCATTAACATTTTGAATGCTTTATTCCCATTGAATGAAACTGAATATAGAACTACCGCAGGAGTGAATAAGATCTTCTATAAATCTGGTCTAATAAGCAAAGTTGACACATTTGGTCTTGGATGTTTTAATAGTTGGTTCAATGGAATACAGCTTCATTAGACATAGAGAATATATTCAGAGGCTATTAAGAAGAGCAGTACACTTGGAATGAATGTACTGCAATGGGCTTTGTGCATTGGAACTGAGCAAAAACTTTGTAGCGTTTTATTAACTGTAAAATGAAGAAGGGATTCATAGCTTCATGATCTGACTAAAAGTTCAATCCTACAGTTTTCAAATAAGTGCCTATTGCATTTTTGTAAGAGGCATGTTGCAATAATGGCACCTTGAAATTTATACTTGGCAATACATTCCTGATACACACAAAAGCAGTTAGAGTTGTTAACCTAATCTTGCATAGTTTCTTCTCCGGTAATATTGAACTGCAAACTAGGTCATACAAAACTTTTGCCCGACCAATTCTTGAATACAGCTCATCTGTCTGGAACCCACACTGCAAATCGGACATTAATACAATCGAACGAGTCCAGAGATATTTTACAAGAAGAGTCCTCCACTCCTCTGCTCGCAACAAAATACCTTATGCCACCAGACTTGAAATTTTGGGCTTAGACAACTTTGAACTTCACTGTCTTCAGTCTGACTTAAGCATAGTACATAAAATCATCTGCTACAATGTCCTATCAGCCAATGAATACTTTAGCTTCAACCAAAATAATACACAAGCAAATAATAGATACAAACTCATGGTAAACCAATCCAAACTCAACTGCAGAAAATACGACTTCAGTAAAAGAGTTGTCAGTGCCCGGAATGCATTACCTGACTCTGTGGTCTCTTTCCCAAACCCATAAAACTTTAACCTTGGACTGTCTACTGTAGACCTCACCCCATTCCTAAGAGGTCTGTAAGGGGTGTGCATAAAAGCACCAGCGTGCCTATTATCCCTGTCCTAATGGTTCCTTTTATTTGTATCCTTTTCATGCATTTATAATTATGTTTACACTTGTATCTGTCATAAAATACATGCTTGACTAAACAAACAAACAAACAAACAAACATGCAGTCTCCATTGACCAAAGATGAGGAAAAAATACATGATAAACAAACATAGTTCCATCTGCCGGAGCCAAAGAAGAAAGATCCTATATATAGCTCTACCTTGACAAAGTACAATGTAAGGACGCTAGTGCCCCACATGCAGTGGGGGGATTCAAGTAATTTAACAATTGGTTCTCTGCCCTAGTGATTTCTTCCAACAACCAGTTTGCCAAACTGCTCAGAAAGTTAACAATCGGTTCTCCAGAAGTGGGGCGAACTGGCTGAATCCCACCACTGCACACATGTATTCATATGCCTGCCTAGCAACAGGTAACATTGTCCAAAGAGCCACAAGAACAATTGTTCAATGTGCTCCATTCATTATACACAATTGAACCGTGCAAAAGAAAAAAAAACTCTGATATCTGAGTCCATGCATGAACAAATATGCATAGGATTATTAAAGCACATTAGGTAAATATGACTGATGCAATTCTATATATCATGTGTGCAGGTATATATGTGTGTTTGTATATAAGAATGTCCATCTGTACATATTTCAGGCCTGAGGTAGCAGAGAATGACCAAGAAAAATTTCACAGGCCCCAAGAGGGTGGTTAATGCTGAAATGAGTGATGCATTTCTCTGCTAGGAATAAAAATAGGATCTGAAAATAAATACTAACATAGAAATTATATTGGTATCCCTCATAATTTATGAGAAATACTTTAGGGGTAAATTGGAGCCCACAATGTTAGCTCAGATTGCTTACTGGCACATCACAATGCTATGGAAGTGAAATATTTGGCTCATAAAGCTCTTTAAAAAAAAGAAAAGGAAAAAGAGAAGAAAGAAAGCAAAGAGAACATTTAGTCACAATTCTGGGCTCAAACTAATAGGCTAATCTATTTCTTTTCATGGTTCTAATGGATAAGAAGCCATTGTTGTAAATTTAATCTTTGTGAATGTTAATCCTTATCTCAAGTTCGAGCTAATGTGGAACAGCATTAAACAGATAAATAATTTTCTCGGCATCAAAAGGATGCATGCATTGTTTTGTTCCCTGTGTGCATAAATGTATGATTTGTAAACCCAAGAAATAATAAGAAAAACAATAACCTCTGAAAAATATATCCCATTATTTTTTAATGTGCCATGCATTGATGAACCTGCAAACGTGAAGTTTATGATAAAGACCAAGTTTAATCTGGCTTTCCCCAACTTCATGCTCTCCAGAGATATTAAACTCCAGCTCACCAGAATTCCTGTGCTACGTTGAAATTATGCAACCTGAGGAGATTAGCCAATTGACTCAAGTTTCTTCCATCTTATATTGAACAGTTGCTAAGGATAACACGAATCCCAATTAACCTACCTATTTAATACTTTGACTTTTCATTTCAGTAAGGGCAATTCAGATAACCTAATATGCTAAATATCAGGAGAAAGAGAAATAAAAACATGCTGAGAATCTGCTTGCTTCATTTTTTTTAAAAAAAAAATAAAAACTTGCAAAGTCTTTGCAATTCATAAAAATTTGCCTATTCTTATCTACAAAACAAGCCTGCAAATTCTTCAGAAATAAAATGTGAGAGTTTGACAGATGTCTACATCTAGGTTAGGACTTTGAGTGCAAGCTGTTAAAAGATAACACGTGAATGCCAATTAAATGCTCTGTATTTAATTGTGATACTGAACCAAGGTGGTTATTTACCTCTTCTTTTACAGCTGGATGTGTATGACATGGACTTTTTCATGCAATGAGGCACAATAATTTTATCTGAGTTTTCCTTCACTTCAGGATAATGATTGTTTTATAAAAGTGGATGTGCTGAGGCCACGAGCAAATTTGCTCTGAGAGAGACTATAAGGTCAGCATAAATTGAGATTGCCAAGAATTTAAACTGTTAGTTTACACAAAGGAGGAAATTTTGCAATCTTGGCATCTTTTGGTTATGCATCCTTACATGCCATTTGCTGATTCTCTCATTTTCGGCATCTGTCCTAACGAGGATTCTATGTGGTAAAATGAGAGTAGGAATGTCATCCACACAATTCACCAAATACTTCACCCTCAACACAGCTTATTTTGTATGCTTTATGAACAGCTCTGTATGAACTACGTGACTCCCTTCCTCCTGTCTTCTCAGAACAGACCAGTGTAAACAGGCAAACCTCATAATCAAGGACTTATTACACTCCACTTAAGGGATGAAGGCCTTCCACATTTGGCTCATACATTTGGTGGCTTCAAATACATATATTAGCCAGAAAAGAAACTGGCATGAATAGAAAAAAAATGTAGTCATTTGCTGCAGGACAACTTCTGTAAAACAAATAAGTGGCAAAAGGAAGTTGAAAAAAAAAGGAAGGTGCGCAAAGTTGAAGACAAAAGAGGAGTTGAGAGCTACAGTAGATGTTTTTCTAATCAGAGTCTCATCTACAGAACAAATTCCAGGCAGATTTATTTTTTATTTATTTTATTTATTTGTCAAGAACATATTAGGTAACATATATACTGTAAGTATAAGCATGAATTGAATACATAAAATAGATACAAATAGAGGAAACATTAGGACAGGGACAGTAGGCACGCTGGTGCTCTTATGCACACCCCTTACAGATCTCTTAGTAATGGGGTAAAGTCAACAGTAAACTGTCTTAGGTTAAAATTTTGGGGGTTTTGGGATGTAACCACAGATTCAGGTAGTGCATTCCAGGCATTGACCACTCTGTTGCTGAAGTCATATTTTCTGCAATCGAGTTTGGAGCGGTTCATTTAAATTTTTTATCTATTTTGTGCTCGTGTATTGTTGTGATTGAAGCTGAAATAGTCATTGACAGGTAAGACATTGTAGCAGATAATTTTATGAGGTACGCTTAGGTCATAACGAAAACAGCGTAGTTCTAAGTTTTCTAGGACCAGAATTTCAAATCTGATGGCATAAGGTATTTTGTTGCAAGCAGAGGAGTGGAGGACTCTTCTTGTGAAATATTTCTAGACACGTTCAATTATATTAATGTCCAATACACAATGCGAGTTCCAGACAGATGAGCTATATTCGAGAATTGGTCTAGCAAATGTTTTGTATGCTCTGGTTAGTAGTGTGATATTACCAGAGAAGAAGCTACGCAAGATTAGGTTTACAACTCTTAATGTCTTTTTGGCGATGTTATTACAGTGGGCTTTGGCACTTAGATCATTAGATATGAGTACTCCGAGGCAGTTCCCTAGTCATGCTTTTAAGTGAGACAAAACAGTGGTTTAGAGTGGCAGACTGAAAAAACACTTTTTGGAGACCACTTCCTACCCACCCACGCCCACCCCCATGCTTTTCATCCCAGGGTTCAAGGTGGTATGTGCTTCATTGTGCTTCAAATGTGAAGTCTCCAGAAGAGCTTACTGTACCAGCCAGATACTTCATATTCACCATTTAGAAAGATTTCTCATAGTTATGCATTGTGAAGTAGCTGCATCATCTATCTAAATTTGAGCGTGAAATTTGACAGATTGGGCTCAGAGACTAGAAAAATACTTTATGTGCTCCGAAGTTCCCTCTTGGTATACTTGATACATCAATTATATTTCATATAAGTTTGGAGGTGGAGGTGGGGTAACGGATATGTTTAAAGCAGTATGTCTCTCTGAAGGGTTTTTCTTCCTACTCACACCGTTTAGCCTGCAACCCCCCTCTTTCCAGATTCAAAGCTCCACAGTGCAAATTTGATTTTCTGACTTCCATTATTTCTCATTCAGATGCATCACTTATCCTTTTGAATAATAAAGATGGAAACAACAGAGGCTTTCTCTGGAAATAGTTTTCATTTGTCACTTGTCAATGGAACACCTCCCGTTTTATTTTATTGTATCTGCAAAACATTGACTTTTATACTATACTTCACACAAAAAGGATATGCCAATCACATTGTGCTAAGGCAAGTTCACCTTAATTTAAATTAATTTTAAGGAGTTACTAGCTTAACTTTAACCAACTAATTAGCATTGGCATAATGCCTTTGACTGACCACTGAATAAGGTAGTAAGATTTGGTGTCTAAAAATAAATACTGTATGTGTTTTCAATTAGCTTTTTTTTAAAATTTAGAATTCTCCCTGGAATTTCCTCCCGGGGGGGGGGGGGGAATCCCACTCCAAAAGTCATCTGTAAGCAAAAAAACCCCATTTTGTTTATTTTTATTTGTTATTTTAGTTTATATCATATCTTTCTATCCTTAAGTCAGAATTTTTACTCTTCTTTTGGTTTCATGCATTGAATAATAAGACCTTCTAATAGAGATCATAACAGATAATCAAAATAATTACAGTAGATTCATAAAAATGACAGCAAATTAATTCCATCCAAGGGAGATTTTGAGTTAATTGAGTCACTGAATTTCCTTGTGACACAAGTGAATTGGTTACAGCTAGTTGGAGATGTAAGAAACATTAGTAGAGAACTCAGAATTAAGTCAAAATATAAGGAATATATTTGGGAAAATGCTGAATCAGTTAGGACTGTGATGGCGAACCTATGGCACATGTGCCACAGGTGGCATTAATAGCCATAGCAGTGGGCATGCCAGCTCAGCTCCAACATGCATGCACCTGCAGGCCAGCTGATTTTCGGGCCTTCTGGGCCCACCAGAAGTAGGGAAACAGGCTGTTTCCTGCCTCCGGAGAGCCTGGGTGGGTGGGGAAGGCCCGTTTTTCTTTCTCACCTGTCTCCAGATCCTCTCTATATCATCCGGGGACGGCAAAAACAACCTTCCCCACCCCGCCAGAGGCATTCTGGAGGCCCAGGAAAGGCCCATTTCCCAACTTCTGGTTGGACAGGAAGTGACATTTTTTGCTGTCCCCAGCCTCCAGAACCTTTCGAGGAGTCATCTGGGTCATCACATTCCAGGAGTGGGGGGGGGGGATGTCATGTGAACATGTGCTGGGCGGGGCGCATAGAATTATGGGTGTGGGCACGCACATGCACGAATCTCCCCCACCCCCCATTCCTGGCATGCAATGGCAAAAAGGTTAGCCATCACTGAGTTAGGATAAGGGGAAAGTTTATAAATCAGAAAATGTATAGTAAATAACCAAGCACTTCACTTTTCTATTAATGAGCAAACTTTGTTTTTGTTCTAACGAATAAATTCAATTGTTTCATGATGAAAGTTGTTTGTGTCCTGCTTGGGGCTGTTTCTATCCCTCCCCCAAAAAGAGCATGTGGAAGAAAAGGGCATTTTGTTGACCATTTATTGTCAAAGATAGTCCTCAATTAACAATGGCAATTATGACCAGGAAACTCCATTGCTAAACAATACAATCAGAAAGCACAGTGACACATTCTATAGCTGCACCAAATTATGATGGCACTTTCTGCAGTTTCAGTTGTAGTTGTTAAGTAAATACCATACAGTTATTAAGCTCCATGTCATATGATCACCATTTGTGACCTTCTGACAGCTTCCCCCATTTACTTTGCTTGTCAGTAGATGGCAGTGAAGGTTGCAAATGGAGATTACATGACCATGGGAACCTGTGATGTTGCAATTGTCATAATTGCAAACCAAATCATGAGCACATGACTGTGGGGATGCTACAACAGCTGCAACCTTAAGGACCAGTCATAAGTCCCCCTTGTTCAGCACTGTTATAATTTTGAATTGTTGCTGAAGAAATGGTCCTTAAATGAGGACTGCCTGTATGTGTTTACTGTACTTTACAAAACTACACATTTTATCATTAATTTTCAAAGCAATGGAATATTTTATTGATTGATTGATTGATTGATTGATTAGTTCGATTTATATGCCACCCTTCTCTGGAGACTCAGGGCGGTTTACAATGTGTTAAACAATTTATTCAACTGTTAGCACCCCACAGTCATGCATATTTATTTATTTATTCATTATTAAATAAATAGCCAGATCTCCAGGCATGTGAACAGAGCCATGTCTTTGGAGCCTTTTGAAGGCCCTCAGTTTCAGGCCCAATCTCAATTCTTGGGGGATAATGTTCAAAAGACCGGGTACCATGACAGAAAAGTTTCTCCTCCCGAGTCCCGCCAGATGGCATTTGTTAATCAATAAGACCTGTAATGTCTCTCCTGTCATATCTGATGGGACAGGTAGATGTAACTGGAGAAAGGTGGCCCATCCAAAGCACCAGAGGGCAGGACAAGAAATAATAGTTGGAAACTAATCAAAGAGAGAAGCAACCTGGAATTAAGGAGAAACTTCCTAACAGTGAGGACAATTAATCAGTGGAGCAGCTTGCCTTCAGAAATCATGGGTGCTCCATCACTGGAGGTTTTTAAGAAGAGACTGGACAGTCACTTGTCTGAGAGGGTATAGGTTCTGCTTGAGGAGGGGGCTGGACTAGAAGATCTCCAAGGTCCCTTCCAACTCTATTCTATTCTATTCAAATATTCCAAGGTGGTAAAAATTTCTAGTAGGTTGTTTTATGTCAAACATTTTTTCTTCAATAATCCTTCCTCCCCATTTGCTTTTATCCAGAAAATATTTGGAGGATTTGTAATGGGTGATATAGATTGGGTATTCCCTCCCATGGGGTGAGTGGGGCCAGAGAAGGGAATGACAATTGTGAGGGGATATTAAGAAGACTTTCCTCATGGAAGCAGTTTCAGTTTTGAGAGAAGTTCTAACATCTGACTCTGACTGATGAGCAAGTGTAACTTCGGTGGACTGTTGTGTGGTTCATATGTTATGAAAGGGATCTTTCTGAATGGGCTTTGGGTCCATTGACTGTGAGGCCAAGTCTGGACTTCATTTATCATCTTTCTAAATCCACTGCTCACAACTGTATGCTTCATGAAATTCTGCTATACTAATGAAACTGAAATTGAGGTACTTCATGCCAGTTGCTCCCTAGCAGATACATAATTTGTCATACAATGTGCCTATCTCAGCAGAATAAAACATTTACTCCATTTGAACACTGAAACAGGAAGTATACCGACACATAAACCTATGACAAAAGATCAAAACCATGGCAAAATAAATAAGCAAAATTAACATAAAAATCACTTAATATGTTTCTGTATTTATTTGAATGAAGATGACATTTTCCCTTAATGTTTTAATCTTTAGAATAAAAATATCACCTCTAACTCACTAAAATATATTAATTAGAGGCAGTAAATGTGTTTTTCTTTAGTCTAGGGCAGAGGGGGGCATCTTAAATTCAATACCATCAAAGAAAATGTTATATACCTATTGATTTCAGCTAACATAATTTAGGTCTGTTTTCCTACGCAGCTGTTAAAAGGGGAGACAGATTTAATATTTTAAATCTGTTGGAAAATATTGCAAGTCGGAGAATATATAAACTAATTATCCTCAATTCTGGGTAAGAAAAAAAAAGATTTCTGAACTATGAAATTAGCTATATTTTATAGGTTATTTTTATGTTGGATACAGATCAGGAATATAAAGCAAAACAAATTAACTTCACAATAAAACATCAAAATATAATGAAGTAAAATACAACACATTGAAAATAGGTAAGACTTTAAAATAAGAATAAGGGGAAAAAATGACGTGAGAAGAAAAGGAAGAGAAAAGGAGTCATATTATAGGAAGGGAGAAAATAGTGAGATAATCATCAGAATTTAATATGAATTTTGCTGTAGTCAGTTTTGTTCCTCCCTATGGAAGATAAAGAAAAGGATAATATTGTCAAAGTCCTGATTTATTTGTAGAATAAAGAAAGTGACACCGGGGATGGAAACATTACTATTAAGTAATAATTATTGGCCAAGATTCGGGTTTCTTGATTTTCTGAAAAGGTTAGGATATGAAGCAGTTATACAAATATTTAGTGTATTAATGAGGAAGGAATTGTCAGGAATTTGGTTGAATACTAGTTCAACCCAACTCTAAGTGCTGCTACTGCAGTATGGATAAAGTGAAATATAAAAGATGCTTCTCAGTTAACTTTATGTAGATCAAAATGTAATGATCCATAATGGCTTTAATTACAATCTATGTTACTGTAACCACTTCTGATATTTGTTGCGTAAATATCATTGGCCAATGGCAGGACTTCCAATAAAGGACTAAGTCACCGTTCATTTCATTTATCTTCTGTAAATTGTGGCAAGCAATATTTCGGACTGTCTGTGAAGATAATCAGTAAGTTTCAGTTATGTTTTTGGGATTCTTGGGGAGATATAAACAGCAATAAACACAATATAAACAGCATTCTCTCCTTCCCCTGCAGAACTGCCGTCACTCCTAGATAATCTCTCCCAGCTCTAGCTTCTAACCTAAACAGCTATAGATAGAGCATGGCTTCAAAAATAATTAACTACTCTCCTTATTTGGTGACCGCCAAAATTTCCAAGTGATCTTCAAGTACAGTCAGAGGTGGGATTCAACCTATTCAGACTGGTTTGGGTGAACCAGTAGCTCCGATGATCAGGTGGGCCCGCCCACCTCCCAAAATTGACTGTCAGAAGCATATATAAATGTTTGGGTGTATGTATATACCGGTATATGTATAATTGTATATATACAATTATTGCATATGTACAATTGTATATATACAATTATCAACATAATTGTATGCCTGATGAAAAAATTGAGATTGCTTGTGTATGTTCCATCATGCATAGAATTATGTCGACTCAATGATTAAGCAAATGACTTTTTAAATTGCATTTTTTAAAACAGTTTATTGAAGTTACTTTTGTTTTTGTTTGCATCAGTAAATCATCATCAATCATCTCCTCAAATACTTAAGGAGGTGCTTGATGAAAAATAATTTTTACTTCAGTTAGAATTCATGGATCTCTCTACCAAGATGTAAAAATACTAATGTTTGAAGCAGTGCATATAATGCATAACTTGCACAGTTCCATTTATTCACTTTGTTTTTGTGATGGTATAGCTCATTATCCTTATGATGGTTTTCTCCAGCATTTCCAGTTGTTGAAATAGGCTTCCTGCATGTACCCACAGAGGCCTCCTTTTGCTATGAAAGAAGCCAGAGAAGGAAATTGAAATAATACCAAGGAGTGGAGAGGATGAGACAAGTTCAGACTCCACAGTATCAAAATGGAATTTGTGTTGAGTCAGAAATCATCTGTTTTAGCACTGGATCCTGCAATAGCTCTGAATGTGATGCCATTTTGCCTGAGAAGATTCTCCTAAACTCATAGTTTGTCTTTGGTCAGCAGGTAGATATCTTCTCCTGTGGGAAATTTTTGTCCAGCCTGAACTGATGCCCAATTGTGACCCTCACATCCTAATCATCAAGAAATTGGATTCATAGTATGTGCTTTTCTTGGACCTTCTTTTGAAGACCATCTGGACAATTCAGGTGGTGTAAAGTGCAGCTGCTTAAAGGCAGGCAGAGGAGACATTTTCCCCATCTCTTTTGCAAGCCCAATACAATGAAAGTTTCTCTTACCAGATATCAGTAGAAAGGACTTGACATGTCATGGGTAAATTCCCACTCTAGCTTCTATCATTTATGTAACTGTACCATTACACAAATTGCTTTATTTGCAACAAGTTACATACAAATTCATAATGACATCATCACATATACCACCATAAAAAAGACACAAATTGATAAGTTTTATAAATTCTTTTGATGCCTTGCTCTTCCATTCCGCAGACATTCTTCAGTAAGGGCCACCTCCTTCTTCCAAGCATCTTGCTAAAGAAGGTTTCACAGTTTAATTCAAAGTTATCATGATTGACAAGAATTAATTTAGACTCCAACACCATATAGTAACTCCCCCCCAACCCTCAAGGAAGCCCTTTGTCAGAGTTCCAAGTAAGATCCTCAACGAAAGAAAACTCCAAGGCTTGTGTTTCCTCAAAGTTCCATTTTATTAGCGATGTCATACTGACACATCTGGGAAGACTGAATCTGAAAGCTTCCAGGTTTTCCCCACCCAAAGGAAAGTTCAAGTCCCTGCCCAGCACCCACATGTCAATCACATGGTCCAATCCAGGAGTGGGTTCTACTTACCTTTACTACTACTGGCTTGCAATGGGGCTGCGCAGAAGTGTTCTGATGACATCGGGGTCGGTGGGTGGAGACTTTTGCCGGTTTTACTACTGGTTCTATAAAACCGGTGTGAACCGGGGGCAACCCATCACTGGTCCAATCCAAGGACCATCCCAACTGGAGATGCCTTCCAGTTCCAGCCGTGCAGGGCAAGATGTCCTTGACTTTCTGAGAAAGGAATGTTATTATGACTATATATCACCCTAGGTCCATACAATCCCCCCTCCCAATTTCCCACAGTAGTAAATGTGGCAGGCCTGAAGATCCAATGAACAAGATGGCTTCCAGGTCTGACACCCTTCATTGCATCTTTTAAGGAAGGGAATCAAGTCTATTATTTTTCAGTATGCATTTGAAGTTTAAAATGTTATTTCTCTAAGCTCTAGATAATTCACTTAAATTTGGTTTTGTGATTCTTAATGTCAGTTGATTTGTAATTAACTTTATTATTGTTTAATGGACTGTACTACTATGTTTCAAAAAAGATAAGCCATTCAGAATATTTCGATGAGAGTGATGATGATTCTAATTAATTAAGTGACACGATGGAATATTGTTACTTCTGTCATTAGAACAGGGGGCAGAAATGTTATCTTCTGAAGAAGCTTTGAAGGGAAACATTATCTGAACAGCCATGGAAGTGCAGTAAACCTTTTCTTCATTCTCAGAGGAAATCCATCATTGGATCCGTCCCTCGGCCAAGCTGACTTTGGAAAGTTCTAAAAGGAATGTCATGGGACTTGGGCAGAAGACAAAGGTCTGAAATTGAAAAGTCTTCTCACCTCATGGAAATGACTTCAGACTGAGTGAATATTGGGAAGGCTTGATAGATGCTTAGGTATTTGTGTGAGTGAGTGAAAGGGGGGAGAGGGTTTAAATTACACCATCATAATGAAACTAAGCCACACCCACAACTAAGCCACGCCCACAGAACCGGTTGTTAAAAAAATTGAATCCCACCACTGCTTGACTCCCTCTTCTTTGTGGCAACCCTGAGATATTGGAACACTGCTATCATGTCTCCCCTAGTCCTTTTCTTCATTAAACTAGACATACCCCGTTCTTGTAACTGTTCTTCATAGTTTTAGCCTCCAGTCCCCTAATCATCTTTGTTGCTCTTCTCTGCATTCTTTCTAGAGTCTCAACATCTTTTTTACATCATGGTGACCAAAACTGAATGCAATATTCCAAGTATGGCCTTACCAAGGCATTATAAAGTGGTATTAACACTTCATGTCAAGTAGGATCATGAGCATTGTGATTATTGTTTTTGTCATTATGACTTTTAAAAATAGCATAAACATTTTATCATTTCTTCTGACATACACATTTCAATAAAAAGTTAATTTATTGCATATTTTTATGTCAAAGATGGAAAATCAGTTAATAAATACACATATTTGGAAGCACATCACCCCGTAAGATACATATTTTTATGGTTTTAAAAATGAAGCAGATTATAAATTTCTGAAAATCTAAGATGTTTTAAAATTAATCATAGTTTGATATCACTTAAAAATGTGAATTGGAGAAGTTTTCATTAACCATGCAAATGAGACAAGACTTTCTCCCATCCCTGGTTTTATTTTAAATGTGGAAGCTGTAGTGTTTTATAAGAAATGGATTTTCTGCTTGTTTTAGTGGGAAAGCTCATCAGAAAACATGTTGCCAGGACACGTAAATTGGTTTCCTGTCCTGAAATTATTAAAAGCCAGTTTTCTTTCTTCCTACTCACATATTTGTGTTACACGGCAATGGTTGCAGCTGGTAGGCTAAAATAATTGGATGAGAGGGCTGAACAGCTCTTTTTCCACTATTTTTTTTTATTTTTTTATTTTTGCTGTACACATTCAATTACTGGTTTGTTTATGTTTTTACTAAAGTGGATATTCTTGTTCATAGGTTTGATCAATCACATTATAATAAGATCTTGTAGCTATTACATTTCATTCTATTCACCTAACATTATTCAGAACAATGCATTTAGGAATCTGAGCTAATTTCTTAAAACATTAGCAAATAGTTCCTTTTCTCTCCTTATTGGAAAATGGTCCAAAAATATATTCCATACTTCATTTATCTGAAAACAGTTTCATCCCCAGCAGCTGTAATGTAATAGGGTAGTTTCATAAATTCAAAGGAGATGCCTGCTTGAGGAAACAGATAAAAATAACAAATTAAATGGTTCAGTGAATGCCTAGTTCTGGAACTATTTATAATTGTATAGCACTTGAAAACTGAGATAGCTATTTAATTTATGGGACACTGTGAACGGAGATTTCTATCTGACCATGAAGTATCATGAACATTAATGCTCATGTTAAATTTCTCAGATTTTAAAATTAATCATGAACTTACATATCAGAGAAAGGGAAGGAAAATATATGTATTAAACCGAGTAATTTAGATATATTAAAAACTTGAAAGACCTGCATTTTCCCAATAAATTTAATATATCGAGCTGTATTGGTCAAACTTTTAAAATGTTTTTGGATACTGGAGCATACTGTGAACTCAAAATAATTTATTTACAAAGTTATGTATTTAGCTAATTTATATTCCTGTACAGTAAAGGGACTCAAAGCCACTACAACATTTAATTAGTAGACATCATCTGTCAAAGACTGTTTCCTTCTCAGAATATCTTATGATGCTGTTTGTTATTTTTTGTTCATTGAATCTATGGTATCAAAACAATAAAAGACATCATCTGTCAAAAATTGTTCCCTCTCACAGTATCTTATGTTGCTTTATTATTTTTGTTCATTTCAGTTTTTGTTCATTACATTCTATGGTATAGTACAGGGGTCAGCAACCTGCGGCTCTGGAGGCTCATGTGGCTCTTTCACGCCTCTGCTGTGGCTCCCTGTCACTCAAAATATGCATCACAACCGTCAATGTGAGACACCTGCCAGCACATGATTTATTGAGCTTTTCAACCCTTAGTAGGCCAACCATGAATAAATCCAACAAAAAAAAAAGTTTTAGAAGAAAACAGAACATTTACTACATATGCTAGTTTTGTGGCCGCTCAAGAAATAGTCAGACATGGGAAGGATTTTGTGGCTCCCGGTGTTTTCTTTTCTGTGGGAAACGGATCCAAATGGCTCTTTGAGTGCTTAAGGTTGCAGACCCCTGGTATAGTAGACAAAAATATTACTAGACATGCTGGCTACAAAATTCTGGGAGCTGAAATCCAATCATGTTAAAATTGCGACGGTTGAGAAACATTGGCTTATCCTATTAACCATTAAGGCCACTTTGATAGTTGGTTGGTTTCCCACCTATTAAACTCTGTGTTTTATTACATAATCCACTTTATCCTTTCATTCCCATTATGAACACACAACATGACATACAGATTGAATTATATGGTAACAGTAACAGAGTTGGAAGGGACCTTGGAGGTCATCTAGTCCAATCCCCTGTTCATGCAGGAGATCTGCACTAGGGATTCAAACCGCCAAACTAATGACCTTTCTGATTGACAAGCTCAGTGTTTTAACCACTGGACTACCTACTCAGGTTGAGATGGACACAGTACCTCTCCTTCCCTTATGGGTCATTTTTTCATATTGTACTGTAGAGCTCAATAGCCTTAAAACTGAAAGTCAATTTAGGCTGTAACATTTATTTACAGTAACCCATATCTATTGCTTTTTTCTTGCATGTCCTTAGAATGTACTTCAAGCTACACAGAATATTAGTAAATAACAGTCATTTGTTCTGTCATTATCTATTTAGTTTAAAAGAGGTAATCAAATTATTAAGCAGTCAATGGCCATCAGCATCAGGCTCTTAATTTAACCAATTTGCTATGTGCTATGATCATGAGATATTTTGAAGAATGGTGAAGGTCTTGTGTGGAAAACATCAGAAAAAAGATGGAATAAGATAATTAATAGTATATATATGAGATAGCTAAGCTGAGTTTCTTTTGGAGCTAGAGGACTTAAATGTTTCTAGTTATTCATACCTATACCTGTATAGTGGTTAAAATAGTAAAGATCTGCTTGTGAATCTATAAAAGAAAAGAGAACGTATCTCTAACGTGTCAAACTGGATTTCTTCAAGGGCCAGATCAGCATTGTAGTTCTCTTCCACGGGATGGCCGGGGGGGGGGGGAGATGTGCCCCATTTTGGCTGGTAGGGTGGCTGCCTCCTGCAGCACCCTACTAGCCAAAATGGGGCACAGGGGACATGCATGCCCTCCCCCCGCACCTCATTTTCAGCCTGGACAATTTACTGCAGGGCCCCGTTTTGGCTGCCAGAGGCACCACAGGCTGGTCCATTGCTATTTCCAGGCTGGCCCCATGGGCCAGATTTAAGCACCCCACAGGCTGGATCCAGCCCATGGGCCTTAAGTTTGATACCCCTGGTTTGGGACATAACTCTCATTATCTTCACCCATCATAGATAATCACATTCAATAAGGGCTGACTGGAATGCCAAATGATTGTTGACTAAACAAGCATCACACTGGTAAACAAGATCATCAATGCATGAAATAAATTTTTTGAAGTGTTTTCAATTACCTGCCAAGAGGTTGAGAATACTGATACCCATCATACTTCCTTCCTTCCACAGTGTAGCCCAACTGATTGCAACAACTTCTGTTGGTCATAATTGCCCATCTCTGTTGTGAACATATGGTAGAAACTGAAATCATAGATATACCTCTGTAGTAGGTTTCCCAAACTGTGATGTGTGCCTCTCTTGAGGTAACAGGGAAATAGAAAGCACCTTTTAGTTGTATATTGTTACAATAAAAAGTTTTGTAGAGCCTGTAGGATATTTTTATTCTACTGCAATTCATTTCCTGAATTTTGTTACGAGCAGGATTCCAAGCAGATAGCCAATCCCATCTACCCACTGATATTAATGCACCTTACATATTTAAAGTAGGTTGCACTGAAGAGAAGAGCTTAATCACTTGAGCTGACATCTATATGAGAAATTATTGTTAAGTGGCATTGATGTTTCTGCTAACTGTTAAACTCTTTAATATGAAAAGACTTTAGCGGGAAAAAAATGTCAAAAGCTTTTCACACCACATGTTCTATTCAGCTGTTAAAAAAAATGAATAAATGAGGACAGTCGTAGGATTGGCATTGCTATGCAGAAGAAATAGTTGTATATTGTAAGATTCTGCACTCAACTCCAGCAACTGCCATTTTTACCACAACAAATTCAGTAGACCAAGCTGGTGCTGTTTCGCCTTGTTGCTAATTGCATGATAATCCTGTCAGTGCATTGTCAAATTAGTGCAGTTTCATTCTCGTCATGTCTTCATTTCAGAGCTCCTCAGATAACTTCACTTTTGTTGGCCTTGTCAGATTACCAAGCTATTTTTATGGGAGGGGAAAATCTGGTACAATCATAAAGGCACTATATAGCTAATGTGAATTGTAGAAGGCAGTAGTGTAAACCATCACACAAGAAAAATCTAGGAGACAATCAAGATTTTAAGGGAAAATAATAGTGCAAATATGGTTGAGCATGAGAGAATGGTCTTCAGGATTCATTTATAGAGATAAAAGAAAATTGATCTGGCTACTAGTAGCTGGCTACTGCAAGAAAGGAAAATGATTCAAGAGACTAAACATAAATTATTTCCAAGGAATTTCCCAAAATCTTGCCTCCTTCCCTTCCTTACAATCCTGGTCTGGAAAAACTACGGTTTACTCACAAAAAGGGTGTATTACTTGGTTTAGTTCATGGACTTTTGTAGTCCTTTCTTTTGCTTACTTCTTTACCGCAACATTTATAAATCATCCCACACAGTTTTACAGATAGGAGGCAATCAATGAAAACGGTAAAACAATAACACCCAGGACAAACATCCTATAGATAAAAAAATATCAAATGCTTCTGCTGAGACCCAACATTTTGCATAAGAAGGGAGATCTTTGCCTGAGACAATAATGAAACCAATATGGATTTGCCACCAGCTTCGGTTGCAGGTTTCTGTATTCATCATGCTTTAAAAAGATTAATTTGTTTCTTATCCATATGTGTCACTTGCAATAATGAGACTCACAGAGAAAAGGCCTTTGGCACATCTTAAGCAAATTTATAGAGGGGCATATGTTCTTTCAATGGTATCACCAATATCTTGACCTCAGACTGGCAGTCAATAAAACCCTTTTATTCCTGATGAGGTGTAGAGTCCTGCATAGCATTCTTTTTTTAAAAAAAAAAAAAAAGTGGTAATATTTTATTTCTTTGAGTGTAAAAACATATTTACACTGATACATTGCATCAAACTAACAAAAGCAAAATAGATATCACATAGGTGGTATATTTTCCTATTTCACCTGTTATTTCTTTATTTAAGATTCTACATATTTACTTGTTTGCGCTTTCACACATTTATATATATCCACATATATCTTTCTGGGAATCATACTAGCTATTTCTATATATAACCCTAACGTTTTCCTCCTGAGCTATTTTCCATGCTTCTCATTTAGGTTCTCCTAGAATCTTGTTTTATTAACTCTATCTTTCCTTCAAGCCATGTATACCATCTTTGCCAGACTCTGTAAAAATCAGTATCCTCTTTCTCTTGGAGCTCTTTTGTAAGTCTATCCATCTCTGCACATTCTGTTATTTTTGCAATTATTTTTTCTTCTGTTGGTAATAATTCGGATTTCCAATTTTGAGCATACACTATGCGTGCCGCAGTTAAGATGTGAACAATAAGACATTTCATCTCTTTCGTATATTGTGATGTAGTCATTCCAAATAGAAAGAGTTCCGGTTTCATTTCAACCTTTAACCTCGTTATTTCTTCAATCATTCTCTTAATTTCTTGCCAGTAATGTTGCACCCTTCTACAAGACCACCAGAGATGATAATATGTCCGCTTTTGTGACTTGCATTTCCAACACATTGGTGATGTATTTGGAAACATTTTAGCCAAACGTGCTGGTGGGAGATGCCATCTGTAGAATATTTTATATAGGTTTTCTTTGT
The DNA here is from genome assembly GCA_030761175.1 of Masticophis lateralis. Lineage (NCBI taxonomy): Eukaryota > Metazoa > Chordata > Lepidosauria > Squamata > Colubridae > Masticophis > Masticophis lateralis. The sequence goes on from JAUDYJ010000001.1 coordinate 261,691,988, forward strand.
AAACATTGTCATCTTTAGATTTTCTGTCCATAGTTTATCCCATTTATCCAATTCTATGTTATAACCTATATTTCTCGCCCAACTTATCATGTTTTCTTTCACTGTTTCCTCTTCCAATTTGTACCTTATTAAATATCTGTAAATTTTAGTTATCATTTTCTCATCCGAACCTTTTAATATTCTGTCCAATTCATTTGGTTCTGTTTGAAAGTCATATTGTATTCTGTCTACTGTGTATCTTGACTCTATTTGAAGGTATGGCCACCAGTCGATAACTATACCCCTCTTTTCCAATTCTTGTCTTGTGTATAAATTTCCTTCACTACTCGGTAATTCTTGATATTTTATCATTTTTCCTATCTCTATGGTATTTGGATAGATTAGAGCTTCCATGGGCGATCACTATCGTGGGATTTTACTGTAGTGTTGCTTTCTGATTTCTTGCCACGTTTTATATAGTGAGCCTCTAATTAAATGTCTCTGAAAATACCCATGTTGCTTGTCTGCACCATCCCACAGAAAGGCGTGCCAACCTCAACTCAGATCAAATCCCTCTAGGTATAATACTCTCTTGCTTATTAATTCTATCCATTCTCTAATCCAATTTAGGGATGCTGCATTGTAGTATAGCTCCCAGTCCCTGCATTGTTGACAACCATCTACCTGATGCATTCTATAGTAGCAGCAGTGTTGTCTTCCAAGGCAATTCCATGTAGACCATCATTTCAATAATCTGAAAGTGAAATAGCCAAGCAATAAATTGTTATGGCAGATTTTTTGTTTCCAGAAATGGTCACAGCTGACAGACTATCCAAGTTAACTCGCAGCATCCTGGACCACTGAGAACATATGACACTTCAATAATGAAGACATGTTTCGGAATATTCCCACTGCGTATTTCTATTCCTTAGAGATCTAAATCTCCATCAATACCCTATCCTATTTTCTGCAACTTAAACTGTCTTTCAGGCTGCAAATTAACATTAGGGTTAGCCTATCAGATCAATACAGACAAGAACAGATATAGATAAGTAGTCTCACATTTGTTTTCAGTGTCTTCTACACAAATACAATCTATCTCACTACTTCAATTTGTGTACATTCATTCAGATTGAAATATAAGAGAGGTGCAGGATCCCCGTTTCCATGCACAATTATAAAGAAGTATCTCCTATCAAATGTAGAAAACTGAAGCATACTGAAACTGACCTCATTTTTCCAAAGAAGTGGGTTGTATTTGCAGGAAAAGTAACCTCAGATCATTCGAGGCAATTTATATTATCTCTCTGATTTTTAAGTTAAACACTTTCATCCCAAGCTTCTCACTATAAATTCTCAAAGCTTCTTAAAAATATGATAAATATACAGTATACAGTAATTCCAAGGGTTTTTTACAGGGTGGGAAATCTAATGGAGTGCAATCTGAAGGCAGCTTGTACAATAGAGATTTCTCTCTTTCTCCCTCCCTTCAGCAAAAATCTCACTATCTTCCATATCTCTGGAGAGGCTTTTCCTGAGCATAGTTTGGACTACAGCAGGAGGAAGAAGAGAAGAAAAAGATTTGATCAAGAACTTCTTCTGCTTCCAGAACTTGACTTCTGCTCTCAAAATATTGCATCCCACCTTGACCTCTGGCCATTTGTAAGTCAGCATACATCACCTAATTGTGTCATTTCAAGATTGCAGAAAAACTGCCATTCTATCAATCTTGTACTTGGGAAAAAATAAAGCCATATTTAACTCTGCAGGCTTCATTTTGAAGTATGTATGAACAATCCTGAGCTAAAATATATAATGAGGACCACTCATTATATATTTTTAACACGTCCCAAGAACAAAATGAAGACACATTTTCTTTAAGAAATAAAGTAGTACAATGAGGTGAATTTTATACCACATGAACACTACTCTCATCGAATCTTTGTAACACTTACAAACTGGTGAATTTTCCTGTTTAACAGTTTCAGTTAATTTCTATTCATAGAGATATGGTTGAACTAATAGCACTATGCAAATATTGAAAGTGAAGATTTGTTTCAAAAGCGGTTCAATCAAATCTTCAGATCAAATTGGATTGAAACATTGAGTCACTCTAGTTGGGCTGTCAAATTGATCTGAATTGATTTGATTATTTGAAGCTTTTTTGAATGGATACAGACAGACTTTCTCTAAATCAAACTGACAGTTTAAATTAAATTAATGAGATTATTCAATTTGACAATCCAAAATTAATTGGTTCAACAATCTGAACTTAACTGATTATTCAAACGGAATCACAACTAATTCACATAGCCTGACTAATTAAATCTACTGTCACCTCAGAGATCCAAACCTGTGACAGATTCTGCTGTTGTCAAGCTGAATTTACATTTCTACAGTCCTGATGAATTGCTAGATGCACAGAGCTAATCCAAAAGAGAATTTCAGGAACAGCACATACAGGCAACTTGCAGGCCTTGAATCAATATGGCATTTGATGCAGTTACTACTATAGCAGCTCTTGTCTCTTTACAATTTTGCAAGGGCAGAATTTAAATGAGAATGACTTCCGTTCCCAGTGCACTAGCAATGCCATCACTTTGACAAATGGTTGTTTGGCTGGCTCTGGGTAGCATATCTGTACTGAGCAGAGGTCATGTGTGCAATGGAATGTATGGATAACCTTGGGGAACAAGGAAAAGAGATATTACTTGCAGAATAATCAGACAAGAGAGACAGAAGCCCGCTGTGGCTTAACGATTAGAAAAAGAAACTTAGGAAGGATCTGCCGTAATGCATCAAGTAGTTAAAAATGGTGGCGGGGAGTTTGTACTTTTACACTTAATAGAGTTACAGAATAACAGATTGGAAGGGACTTTTGAGGTCTTCTACTCTAACCCTCTGCTCAGACAGGAAACACTGTACCATTTCAGACAAATGGTTGCCCAATCTCTTCTTAAAAATTTCCAGTGTTGGAGCATTCACAACTTCTGAGGGCAAGTTGTTCCACTGATTAATTGTTCTAACTGTCAGGAAATTTCTCCTTAGTTCTAGGTTGCTTCTCTCCTTGATTGGTTTCCATCCATTGCTTTTTCTCCTGCCTTCAGGTGCTTTGGAGAATAGCTTGACTCCCTCTTTTTTCTGGCAACTCCTGAAATATTGGAACACTGGTATTATTTCACACACACACACCCACACACACCAGTTTTTCTTTTCATTAAACTTGAGATACCCAGTTCCAGCAACATTTTTTATATGTTTAGCCTCCAATTCCCTGATCATCTGTATTGTTCTTCTCTGCATTCTTTCTAGAATCTCAACACTTTCAACATTGTTAATGTATCCTTACATTAAGTAGAATTAGTTCATCTAGTTGTATTTCCTGTCTGGTTTATCTAAAAGGGCTGATCTCAACCTTGCAAGTCTGAAAGTACAACCTTCCTGCTGCCACTTTTAACTGCTTGATCCATTAGGGTGGGACTTTCATAAGTTTCTTTCTCTGACCATTAAGCCATCTGAAGCTCCTTCCTTTCTTGTCTTATCGTTCCTAAGCAATAGCTTTTCCCGTCATTCCCCAAGATCATCCACACATTCCATTTCATGTAAGACTACCAGGGGTGGGTTTCAAATTTTTTTACCACTGGTTCTGTGGGCGTGGCATGGCATGGCTTTGTGGGAGTGGCTTGGTGGATGTAGAAGGGACAGGATACTGTAAAATCTCCATTCCCATACCACTCCAGGGGAAAATTACTGCAAAATCCCCATTTCCTCCTGATCAGCTGGGATTTGGGAGGCAGAGAATAGATGGGGGTGGGGCCAGTCAGGATTTTTACTGCCGGTTCTCTGAACTACTCAAAATTTCCACTACCAGTTCTCCAGAACTGGTCAGAACCTGCTGAAACCCACCTCTGGAGAGTACCCAGGAAACACGTTTGAAATCTGTAGTTGGTGAGAACACGCATACCAAGCAAATGGGACCCATGCTGACTTACAGATCCAGAACAGGCTTTGGTCCAGTTGAAATTGTTGGTCTTATAACGGAGGCCAGGAAGAAGCTGGTTTCAGGATGGCTTGCCATTAGAAAAAGTAAATTCTGTCTCTTTGATTCATTTTGTCATGGAAGGGTTTTCTTCGATTCAACTTATTCCAAATGTATTAATAGTCACCATCTCAAATTCAGACAGTCCATTTAAATGTTCTTTGGATGGCTAGAAAGTGTTCACGTACTGTAAACAATATTCCTGTGAAAAAGGCCATAAATAAATATTGGCTCTACATTTAAGGATTTGGAAAATACTTTATTGAACTGGAAAATAAAATGAGATCGTCTGGATTTGGCAGTTTTTCCATGGATGTATGAAAGCAGGTGTGAATCTGATATATTCCACCAACTGGAATTTCCCTAGCAGATTGCATGGTAATTGCCTAATTAAAAAGATCTGGAAATATATTTAAAAAAAGAATGGACTTCAGAAAAGTAATAAATAAATAAATAAATATTTGCTGACTGTATTTAAGAAAGGAATCTATAAGCACAGCTGGTATCTCACATTCAAATTTATCATAAGTCTTTATTCATTTCTTACAGCAGGCAGTCAAGTGAAACCGTTTTATTACTTTCTTTTCCCAGCTTTTCACTAGTTCAGGGAAATGAGAGGCTATTGCAATATGCAGCATAACAGAAAATGACCCCACTGCACCATTCTGATGATACAAAACATAACTGTTTTTATCTGTTAAACATCAATAACACTTGAGATACCATATAACAACCTGTGCATTGTATACCTTTGCTGCAAATGGTTTATTTCAAAATGTATATATTAGACTATCCACAGTACAGCTTTATGTCAGTTTGCTTCAATATGGAAGATGTGGAAGAAATCTTACAGTGTTTTAAAAACCTGTTTTTGTTTCCCTTTCTTATTCTGCATATATTCATATGCAAAATGTTAGTAAAAGGTACCTCCTATACATGTGAGCTGCCATTCATTACCAAACCTATGAGATGCCCCACTCCCTACGTTGGCTCTATCATGTGATCTGCTTCAAGTGCCTCTGTAAGAAACCATTTACAGAAGCCAAATTGACCCTGAGTGGTGACAGGGAGAAGAATCAATCAGGATTCAGTGACCCAGTAAATCAAATTGTTTTTATTCACTCTGAGACCACATCTCAAAGATAGCAGAGCTAGCATTCTGACCTAGTGGGGAGGGAAAAGTAACAAGTAATAAGGAGAACCAGATGCCACAATAAATGGGCATGTAAATAACCAACATACTAATTTGTAACACAGAACATGAGGGATTTGTCCATTTTTCCAATTCTACTGTTCTTTCTCTGGTCATGAGATTTAAAGATCTTAAGAAAACACAAAACAGAACAACTCCGGAGAGAGAAACCAGAGATCCATGAATTACATTGATACCAGTTCTGAAAGCCTTCCTGTGTAACAGAGGGATTCTGCCTTACAAATGTTTAAAAGACTAACAGAGATTCAGATTCTGTGTGTAGTCCAAATGGAGAGGCCCCCATCTCATTCTCCATTAGTGTGTGTTTACTCTTAGTTACTCCTTCCCAGCCGCCCCCCCCCCCCAAAAAAAGATCAAAGAAATTTGGAAGAAAAGCTTGGAGCCAGAGATTTTGGGACATAAATTTCACTTACATCAACAACGAAAAATTGCTTAGCTTCAAGGCCTCCCCCCCCCCACTTTCCCCCCCCCCAATTGTGAAAAAGGTAGAAAGAGCAAGAAGCAACAGGTTGAAACTGCTGGAGGTGTAAGAGGGAACTCCATCCTCACATTGACCGAGGACAATCAATTGTTTAATGTGACTTCCTTCAAACTGCAGTAAAGACTTTTATCTAGCTTTACCAAGTCATACATCTGAAAGACTTCCTCCAAGTTGGAGACTTGAGGATTACTTTAACTGTGTAAAGCCTACAGGATGAAATTTACTGCCAAGTCCAGATCTAGGGAGCTGACGAAATACCCTTGTGAATCAAAGCTTTGAAAAAGATTGAATAGTCCAGGTAAAAAAAAAATGTGTTAAAGTTTTTCTGTCATTCAAGTCCAATCTCTCCCATTGCAACTTTGGTTATATGCCTCATCCTCCAGTAAGATGGTAAAATGGAAATATCAATGCTTCACATAATGCATCAATAGTTAAGTTACTATTTTGAAGAAGATGGTCATTAAAGAGAAATCATATGTAGACTAGGTAGGGTAGATGGACAATAATTGCAGTAAATTAATTATGAGGAATCTAGTAAGATCAACCATTTGTAATACATTTCTTGAAGCAATGTAGCTTCATTATCTCCCATACTCTATGCTAAAAGGTACATTGTGCATATTTTACATAGATTGAGGGACAGTATACAAATAACTGTCAAGATATGATGTGTGAAATACATAAACAAGCCATAATTGCTGAGAACAGAACATTTGTTAGCTATCTAATATGGTCACATATTCTGCACTTTACCTTTAAACATACTTTTTTTGTTTTAGTTCACCCAGAATTTTACATAAAGCAACATTATCTAGGGTGTTTTTAGAATGTCCTACAGTGGTTGAATACTTGAGTTACATTATGAAAAGAAGCATAAAGTATATCAGGGTACATATAAGGTATTATGCATTATTGCTAAATGGCAAGTGATTTTTATAAAAACAGTGTCAATTGTACTGTATATGATCTGTTTTTATTGATTGCAATAAATAATATCTTCTTAATGAATGTGCATAGAACAAAATTTGAGTTTTGCTACAAAAAGACCAGTAAAATGGTATTTTTGTTGTTTAACACGATCCAACAGCATAAAAATAAGGACCTGTAAATTTTGCTACCAAATTACAGTGATTCATGTTTAAATTCTCCACCTACTTGTGAGCTTTATTTCACCTCCCTCAAAAATTAATTTTGGGAAAAGCCAGCGGGCAGCAGATAGAAGATCACTTCAGCTTCTCAATAGCTGGAAATGATAGTTTATAAATCATTTTTCATAGACATCATGTGGCTTCTATGTTCCAGTTTCATCAGCTCCTGTGTAGGAAAATTATTTTCTACCAGTCAAAAAGCCAGTATCCTACTCTGCTTGCCATGTAATTCCTTTTCTTCTACAAAGACAATGGGGAGTTTAAAAAAAACCCAGGACTGAATAATAATAACCCAGACCCAAAATAATGGGTCTGCTAGAAGTAAGCTGTCTAGCCCAATTCTCCTTGCAAAAATTCAAGCGTATCTCTTACCCCATGCTGGCAGTATCTCCAACAGTGAAGAACGAGAGAAGCAATGGATTGAGGCCAATTTACCCATTACTCCAAATTTGCAATCGCTGCCATATTTAATTTTTTCTTCCTCTAATGTCTCTCAGAACTTACTTTGTATTCTTGAACTGTGTTATTTTGTACTTGCTTCTCCCTGTTTTATATCACTGGCTGCCACAGCCAGAGATGGGGAGATTAAATATACCAACATAAAATAAAGTTAAGTTATTCTGGGTGTTACAGAGAAGAATTATGAAACTATAAGTGTAGTTTTATTCTTGGAGAATATCCATGCGTTGGAGTCTGACTTTATCCTTAGATTAAGTGAAGCACACTGCAAAAAGATCCTCCGAATGTTCTTTGGATGGAATGACTTTATCAAAAATGAAACAGAAAAAGTATAAGTCTTAATAAGAGCAATCACAAATTATTTGAGTTTACAAGAAAAAGAACATGATAAAAAGTCAGGTTAGAATAAATTGTGCAGGAAGACAGATTGTACTTCAGAAAATGAGTAACCAATACAATAAAAATATACAAAAATATTGGAAGATGAAGAGAACAAAGCATAACATTTAATAATAGTCCCAAGAATATTTGGCATAATGTATTAAGCTGGGCTTGATCAGTAGGTCACAGTTTGTTCAGATCTCATTTAATCTAACTCTCCAACGTCTTATGAAGTTGGAAAGGACTACAAAAATAATCTAATCCAATGTTCAACAATTACAGGGGGAAGAGCTAATTAAACCATCCTCAAGAGCTAAAGGTCATTTTTTCCTCCAATTTTTGCATCACAAAAATTCTGTGAGTGTTTTGGGCTAAGAGCAAATGACTTGATAGTCTCCACTCTCTTAGTTCAGCACTTTAATTGCAACACCATACTGGGTTTTTTTTTTTAGTGGTTTAAATCTGTGGTACATTTGTGTTTTTAGTAAAGAAAATACATTTGTATCCCAGAAAATGATTTAAAAATGAAATAGCATGCATCTTAACCCCAAAAAACAAGCATGTCAAAGAAATTAAATAGGATATTTCACTAATATCTAAGAATATTTGATAAATAGTAGCCATCGGATTATCAATAGCAGTTTTTTTTTCACTTAGGCTCAGTGGTGAAATGTAAAATTTGTTACTACCAGTTCTGTGGGTGTGGCTTGGTGGTGGTGGGGGTAATGTGACTAGGTGGGCCTGTCCAACTTTTTTTTTTTAAAAAAAAACATTTTTCCTACAACCACTTGGCCGAAGAGGCTGTAAAAAATGCTTTTAAAAGCCTCTGATGATCAGGCAACTCAGCTGGGATTGTCAGAGCATTTTAAAAGCATTTTTTCTACAACCTCTTAAAAAATGCTTTTAAAAGGCTCTGACAATCCCAGCTGAGTTGCCTGATCGTCAGAGGCTTTTTATCCCTTAAAAAACAATTTTTTAAAAATGCTTTTAAAAGCGTCTGATTATCCCAGCTGAGTCCCGCGATCATCAGAGGCTTTTTTTTTTACTTTTAAAAGCATTTTTTGGCTGAAGAGGTTGTAGAAAAAATGCTTTTAGAAATAAAAATAAAAATAAGCCTCAGCTCAGCATGGGGGGGCGGTGGGCAGGGTTTTTTGCTACCGGTTCTCCGAACCACCTGCTGTCATCGCTACCAGATCAGGCGATCCAATCTGAACTGGGAGCATTTCACCCCTGCTTAGGCTGCCTAATGCCTGTTTCTTTTCATGCCACACAATGTGGAACAAGACTTTTTCCTCAACATCCCCCCACTCCTTTTCCACATCATTCAAAGATCTTGGCACTTGGAAGTATATTTTTCTTTATTGGCATTCATGCTTTTTATAGTATGCTGATTCTCTTTGTCTCTGAAGGCAAAATCTCCCTCAATACTCCAACATTCTCTGAAATTCTTACTCATTTATTCACTCACTCTATGGAGTTTATCTATTCAAGTCCTCCATCCAGCTCCATATTTCTCCATTGCTCCATCATCACTGACTGGTAGTAAATGATGTTAGATGTCAAATGATCATTATTTATCCATTCAGCCTTTTCTTGTAGGATTTGGTTTCCAGATCCATCCCCAGCTTTATTTGGACCAATTCCAAGAGCCATGGTGATGCAGTGATTGGAATGAAGTACTGCAGCTACTTCTACTGACTGCCGGCTACCTACAATTTGACAGTTCGAATTTCACGAGGCTCAAGGTTGACTCAGCCTTCCATCCTACCAAGGTTGGTAAAATGAGGATCCAGATTGTTGGGGGCAATATGCTGACTCTGTAAACCACTTAGAGAGGGTTGTAAGCACCATGAAGCAGTATATAAGTGTAAGTGGCATTGCTATTGCTATTATTGATAATCTTTCTAAATTACATTGGAATTGGACAGCGAATTCCAGGTAAAATCTGATCACACCAGAATTTAAAAAAAATCTTTATTTCTCACAATCGATATGTTGTACTTTGGTTGATCCACTCTGTACTATTGACCCATGTTAACTTGCAGTCTTCTTAAAAACTCTTAGAACTTTCTAAGATTTACTCTTGTCAAGCTATGCCATATAGAAGATGGCTTTTCTTTTCTCTACATTCTCTAATTAATGAAAATGCATTGGATGTGATAAGTACATTTTCATTGTAAAGGTTGAACTAGGTTGCATTCTACTTTCCTTGACAATCTGCAGATTGATAAATATATTAACCTGCTTCGATATATAAACAGGGTTAACAGTTGATATTTTCTCAGCTTAGCATCTTTGTGATAAATATATGCTTTTACCAAGCTGAATTTGCCTCTAAAAATTGTGAAATCTCACCCTCAGCAGCCTTCAATTCATTACTAGTACTGCCCTTCCTTTTTTTAGAGTATCATATTTCAGTTCTCTCCTTCAACAGTTCCATCTGTTCTCTTTTAAGCTGACAAAGAAAAGTTAAACGGTAGAGTTTAATAGATCTAACAGAGTGCAGATCTTGACAGTATTTACTTGTTGCTTATTTATTTATTTTGTTGAAAAAGAATCACAAAATCACACACACAAAAAAGTTCTATCGTTGGGAACCTTCTGCTCCAAAACAATCCTGTTTTAGAAATGGAAGGGACTAGTAAAACCAAAAATTACCCTCTATTTTGGGTTCAAGATACTCAAAGGAACTCAGTATGCCCATAATGGATTTTAGCATATGTTGAGCAGAGTCCATTTGCTGAGAACAGAAAATGAGAGTTTGCCTAGCATTTCATTAGAATACAAAGCAATTTCATGACTTTCTAAATCCATAGATAACCCTGAATATTCCTCCAGCTTCTATTGGCTTTATCAGTAGCTCATAATTTTTTTGATAAGGCTTGAGGGGTGGGATTAGGCAAATCACAATATGGATCAAGCAAAGAGACCTAAAAAGAATTCAGGTTGGATAAAACTGACGTACTAATGGCATTTGGGTAAGGGAAGCTACTTCTCCTTTTAATTATTTCACAACATTCAACTCAAATCTGTCCCTCCAAATCACTAAGAAAATACTAAATGTAGCCAACTATCCAAATTCAGTTGCGTTATCAATAGTAAAATTGAAAAGTGAGTGGCAGGGGCAAATTAAACCTCACCATGGGCATATTTGATCTACTTTATCTTATCTACAAAATGCACTACCTAAGATAAAGAAACAGTGCATTCAGATCAAAAATGCATATTTATAGCAGTATTTATTCACTATGCATAGTGTAAATTTACTATTTTTACCCAAGTAATATATAGGATGCAAACTTGTTTGCTGTATCAGTCTTCCGGCATTGTAGGGGAAATGACTATGGTTGTTTGAGGGGCACAATTGCTTAATGAGGGGTTTTGTTTTGTTGTTACTTTCCTTTTGGGGGAATTGTTATCACTAAACATCCAATGTTAAGAGGTAGTTCCTCCTTTTATGATATTCATATTCATGTGTATATCATTGTAATATAATATGACAAAATGTGCGGAATGATTTATGTACCTGATAGAACCAACCAAGGATTGTGTAAGTAATGCTGCTCCATCCTCAGTTATAATTCCTGGTGAGGTAAATATTTTTAATACAAACATATCAATTTATTATCACAAATGCGATTTTACCCAATTTTGCAAGTTCTGCAACATGTAGGCTACAGCACAGATAAGAGATGGCACGTATATCCTGAGTAATCCTGAGACCAGCTCCATCATACTCGTCTTCATTGAACTATTAGCTACTGATTTTGTAAGACTGATTGCTCACCCTTAAAGAACTTGTCAGATCTCGGTAATGTCAAGCAGGACTGAAAGTAAACAACTGAGGAAGCAAGTTCCTCTAAGGCCTAAGATTCATTAAGTATTACTTTATTGTCATTGAACGTATATACACAGTATACCGATACAATGAAATCCACGTAACAACCAAAGACCATGCCCAACACACATAACAATCCCCAAAGATACCCCACCCACCACAGACTTGAGATGACAACACAATTCCAACTACTGCCTTTGTTTCCAGTTATTACATTATTGTATAATAGTCTCTGCCACATATTATGCAAGGTGTGCCAATAATATATTAGGATTTGCAGCTCATCCATAAAAATCAAGGAACCAATAAGATCTATATTAATACCACCAGCATCCAAACCAGTAGTGGGTTGCCCCCAGTTCACACCGGTTCTATAGAACTGGTAATAAAATCAATGGGAGGCTCCACCCACTGACCCCAACATCATCAAAACGCTTCTGCGCATGCGCAAAAGAGTGCGCACATGAGTGAGCGAAACGAGCACATGTGCGTCACCCTGCTGCGAACCAGTAGTAAAGGTAAGTAGAACCCACCCCTGGTCCAAACCAATACAGATGGTACCTCTCAGTTTCTTAAATGTATCCCTGACTTTAACATCAACAAGGCACAAGTGCAGCTATAGATTGCCAGTATACCAAAACATCCATACATCAATCAAACCAGCACAGAGTCTTGTTTGTAAGCAGCCAGATATCATGTGTATCCACCAGCTCTATCAGTAATAGCAAAAGCAATCCAATCATAGGGCCCTTACTGCAGACTCCTCTCTCTTTTGGGATTAGATCCAGAATGAATTAACTCCCTTTATTCTCCAGCTCTCCATCCCCCAACAACTGTAAATCCACTCATCCTCTCTCAATAGGAATTCCCAAGATGGAAAACAAGTAAACCAACAACAAATGCATGACTCCCGCTAGATCATCTGTAGCGGCAGGGAGCAACACAGAGCAAATAGTACTGCTTGATATGGACATATTTTATTTTACACATGAAACAAAGTAATATGCTTTGTTTTCTTACATACTGATTGACTTACTTAAAAGAATTATGTGGCTATCCATATTACAAAGTGAAATCCTGCGGGACTCAAAACAACATGCACAAATAACAAAATTCAACAAAATTAAAATCATTACACACAAGCAAGTCCCCATGGGTTTTTGTTCTGACTCATGTACTGAGAATGGAATGGTAGAAAGAATATGTCCCTATTTTACCCCTATTTTCCCCAATCTTCAAAAGTTGTGTATAACAATTAAGCGTTTATGGTCTCCCGGTTGACAAATACGTATTCCAATTCTCTTTCAAGATAGTGTATATAACCATTGATAGTTGTTTCTGTTTAGGAATTCTAATCTTCTGGTCCAGTTTATAGCTGCAATAAAAGTATTGAGATTAAGCTCACTCTTGGTTTATCCAGAGTTCCCAAATAGTTTTGTATTATCTCTGAATTTAGTGATGTTTTAGTGTTGCTCATAAACTTCTACTTTTTCTTACTGTATTCCATCTCGAATAACAATTCTGTCATTGTAAAAATTATTTTAAGTTTCTGATATGGTAAGGATTCCCTGCCTGAAAAAAAATGGGTTAAATACAGTCAACAACGTTTATACATATGACAGACAAGCATTTTCTACAAAGTTTATTATTCCTTATAGCTTTTGGTCAGAAGCAGTAGTGTGGCATATAATATGACAGGGAAACAGATCAGAAAGAAACTTCAAGGTTTACAGTGTCATTGAATAAGTTTCCAACTCTCAAAAAGGTGAACTGAGTCTGGATCAGACAATTTTAGTGACTGCCAGGTTAACTATAAGATACACAAGGGGATTTTTTTACTCATCTACATATCATTATTGGGAGAAAAATCTCTGTCCAATCTAAATTTTTGAAAATTTTCACAATTTGTAAAATCTGAGAGATTCCAGTCCACACAGATTCTTTGCAAATCAGTTGCATATCCCAACTACAGCAGCTAATTGTTTCTCAATTTGGACTACATTTCTGGATCTGTCAGGGTTTGGAACAATATTGACTTGAATAGATAGGCTGCAGTTACAAAATCGTAAAGGACAATACTTTGCCTATTCCACAGCTGCTAGTATTGGCATTCAAACAGTATTTTGGTTGACATCACAGAATTCCAACATTGGGGCCTCCATTTCTAATATTTCTGAGACTTTTATCTTGTTATGCTTATTTGCAAACAGGTTTCAAAGAGCTGCTTTGAAGGGTGCAGGATCTTTATGAATTGATATTGGGGAGAAATACAAAGCATTGTACCATACTCCCCAATCAACTAAAAATGGAGAAGGGGATCTTTGGACCCCAGCTCAATTCCCTCTTCATTAATGCCATGTCCAAGATCTGTGCACTCATTCAGGTATAAAAGGCATTTGGTTTCAGTTCCTCTTAGATCTGTCACCTTGATGGTTGCCATGACTTTGACAAACTATGATGATGTTAATCCTTTGTAAAACTATAAATGCTCCCTTGTGCACCAAAATGTCTTCCTGATTTTGAAGAAGTGCAAACATTTCTTTTGGAACAGCATGGAAGCTATAGAAAGGCAGACAATTAATCATTTAAAGAAACACATATCTAAAGGTTCTATAAGTATAAATAATTAGGTGCAATCTGAACATTAAAAAATCGTGCCAGATCAAGCTAAAAGCCATCCTGGTCTAATTTCACATAGTGGCCTCTGAGATATCCCTAGGGTCTCATAATCAGGAAAAGAAGGGAGATCTCTCTTCCACTAGTACTTCCTTCCAACTGGTATTTTCAGTCTAGTAGCCTTGATAAACATGTCCTCCATACATTTATCCAATTCATTTTACTAATCACATAAGTGCCTGTACCTCTTCTTCAGATGCTGGGTGAAGAAGTACTTTGGGTGTCCTTGTTTCCCTGGTAAAAGTGAGAGGGAGGGGGGAAGAAGGTGAAGAACAAGTGCAGTCCAGATAGGCCACCACTCTGATCAAAAGGACGAGCTGAATTCTGAAAAAGGGTATCTTCATGTGGAGCCAGTTTACATACAGAAGTCAAGCAGCTTCAGGCTCAGTACAGAAAAGCTCTGTGTATCGAATATGCATTAAGATCATATTCTCTGCTTCTGTATTTAATACAGAATTTAGTTATCTAGACAATGTAAATTCATACTACCAGAGCTGCAAGGAATGTAATAGTCCTATGAAGATGAAGCAGGCTCTGGAAGTCTTTGTCAATAGACTCTGATGTCACAGTTATCAATGTAGCTCCTATAGCAATTGAAAGCAAATGCCATCGTTGTTTACTTTCTGTTACTTCTCCCATGAACTGCCCCAAATTATCAGGCCATGTAACTGACCACCTGAAAAAGGTTCATTGGCATCACCATATTTTGTAACTTCTCTCATATCACAAGTCTGACAGGTAAATAGACCTTTGTTCTTCCATTTATGGTATTCTGCAGTCCAAGGGCTCTTCGGCACAGAAGGACTAAAAGGCTTCTATTCAGAGTAGTAGCTAAGAGACAGTTTAAAGAACTGTCAACAGCACTTCCAACCCTCACTTTACCTTGGTGACAAAGCAAAATATAGGCTCAAAGAACTAGCACAGAAGAGTTGTTCTCTGTTCTTTCTCTTCATTCCCACCTGCTACATGCACATACTTCTTCTGCCACCCATAGCAGAAGAGACGGAACAGGGAAAAGGCCCAGTTCTTCCATTCTCTCCCCACTTTTTTGCCATGGGTTGAGAAGGGAAGGAGCATGTCACTTGCTGTAGGTTCACACTCCTATGTAGTGATCATTACATGGGATCAAACACTGACAACAAATAACCATCCTCTGCTTTTCTTCATCATGCAAGGAGATTAAAAGCGAAGTAAGACTCTTTTAAAGATTAAAGGCGAAGTAAGACGTGGTGACTTAGTGGCTAAGACACTGAGCTTGTCGATCAGAAGGTTGGCAGTTCAGCAGTTCAAATCCCTAGTGCCGCGTAATGGGATGAGCCCCCGTTACTTGTCCCAGCTTCTGCCAATTTAGCAGTTCGAAAGCACGTAAAAATGCAAGTAGAAAAATAGGGACCACCTTTGGTAGGAAGGTAACAGCATTCCATGCGCCTTTAGCATTTAGTCATGCCGGCCACATGACCACAGAAGTGTCTTCAGACAGCACTAGCTCTTAGGCTTTGAAACAGAGATGAGCACCACCCCCTAGAGTCGGGAATGACTAGCGCATATGTGCAAGGGTAATCTTTACATTTTAAGACTCTTTGGTGCCTATTCTTTCAGCACCAAACATCCTTTTTTCTCCTCCACCAAGTTGTGGTTTTCTCCTGTTCTTATAGCAAAAAGGCAGTACATTGGATGCTACTCTGTAGCTGGCAGCCCTTCTCTTAGCAGTCTTACAGAGGAGCTGACTCCCCCTTCCCACATAGCTTAAGTGTTACAAGGGAGGGGTATTTTATGCATGCACTTCTGCAAGGCTACTAGAATTCTCCCCACAGAAATTTCTCTCTATAGATGTAGAATGTGGGAAGCTATACTGTTAAGGTGTCACTTTCCAACTGTATTGTTTTGAATCCATGGAAGAAGGAATAAAGACATGAGCACTGACCTAAGAGAAGTCCACTAACCACTATTATATATTAAGATGATCTAGGCATCTACTGCATGAAGCATATGTATC
Organism: Masticophis lateralis; assembly: GCA_030761175.1. Taxonomy (NCBI): domain Eukaryota; kingdom Metazoa; phylum Chordata; class Lepidosauria; order Squamata; family Colubridae; genus Masticophis; species Masticophis lateralis. The sequence continues at coordinate 261,708,198 of JAUDYJ010000001.1, forward strand.
TTAGTACAACTTAGTATAGCTTAATACTGTAAATTAAAATTATCTGTAGATTTGAGGATTTAAAAAAAAACTTTTTCTAATGGTATTAGTAACTTAAGAACTTCAATGCTTTGAAAAACCAATTATCAATGCATTAATTAAATTCTTAATGCCTTTTTGCCCATTAATTCCAGAAAAATGGCTTGCTAGCTAAATTTAAGGATTTGATTGTCCTACAATGTATACATATATTCATACATACATACATACATACATACATACACACACACACACACACACACACACACACACACATACCCTGTTTCCCCCAAAATAAGACATCCCCTGATAATAAGCCCAATCGGGCTTTTGAGTGCATGGCAATAAGGCCAAGCGCTTATTTCAGGTTTCAAAAAAATATAAGACAGGGTTTTATTTTTGGGAAAACATGGTACATACATACATACATACATACATACATACATACATACATACATCTTAGGAGAGTTTGTATCAAATTTATTTTTCTTTCCCAACATATTCCAAATGTGTCTTTCAGCTTTTAATCAATTTCATGTGAAAGATGGACGGATGGCTATTTTTCTCACCAGCTGGTGATGCTATGGGAGAACAAACACATTTAAAGGGAGTCTAGAAATTACTGCTCTTAAATTGTCCTGCATTAAAGCTGTAAAGGGAGCACCAGTTGCAAGCCCCTTTGCTGAGGGCCAATAGAGGTTGAACACCTGGGCAATGCAAATTATACATGGTATATTTTTCTGCTGACTTCTGCTGTATAGAGATATGCACATTAACACAGCCACAAAGAAGCACATCTTCTCATGAAGATAGGAGGCTTGGACCTTCTATCTTCTATTTATTGATTAGGTTCACATTGCATTGCAAACACCCTTTTTCATCCAAATGGTCTTCTCACTTGCAATAGTGAGAAACTATTTAGCTCTCATCAGCTAGCCATATTGTTTAAATAAATAATAATTCTAGTCTCACAACAAGGGAGAGGAGAAGTTTGCAAATGTAACAGGCCTAGAAGAAAAGAGTCACTCTGGAATGTGTACAAATTGAGCTGAGTTAAGCTGAACAAATACAGTTTGAAAAAGCAATGAGGGGCTTGGAGCAAAAGGAATAAAGACCTGGGGTTCACAATAGATGCAAGAAGGAAGAAACAGACACGGATAAATAAATATACTATATAGGGCCAAGCAAACTCGAAAGGGGAACTGGAACTTAAACTTTCTTGCTCCCCTGCTCAATTACTGAGAGTGAACCTTGCAGTTAGAGGTTTAAAATAAGCTGAAAATAAGATTGTTTCTTGGGCTCTCGTGAGTGATAGCTTCTGATGGTTCAGTGCACCAGGAATTTGTCTAATCTTTTGGCCTTGTTCTTTTTTTCTCCTTTTCATTCTGCTGTTCTCCCCAAGGAGCAGGAGAAATATGTGCATTCTTTCATTTCTGCTGAAACAGTAAATGTGAAAAATGTTCTTATTTTCGTTACCTAGCATTGCATTTATTCTCCAGAGACAATTCTCAGAAATATCTTGCATGTTACCTTTCCCCCTTATCTTGTTAAACCAAGCTGCCTTCTGTTAAATCTAAGCAGCCCACTGTGATGATAACGAATAACAGGAAGATTTAAAAGAGATTTGGACACATGTATAGATTGCATTTGGGGGCTTATCAGTGCTTCTTGGAAGAAGAAACTACCCTTGAGAAAGCATGAAAACAGATTTTTCTGGGTGGGTAGCCTTGCCTTTCACTTGAACTTCAACTCCCATAATTCACAGCCACCAATGGCCACCATCCGGTTTTTCTGTGCTCACTGAAATAAGCAAATTCTTCAAAAAACCATGCCCATACTCATTTCCACATGTTTTGCTTAGGGATATTTCTATTTCTGCCAAATGGCACAGAATTCTATTTTCCTTCCAGCAAGCATTTGTGATTCATATCAACAGAACGTCTAAAAGATGAAGAACATGATAATGAGTCAACAAAATCCAGTAGTTCCTCGAGGATCATTTGTGATGCAACAATGCGACAAAGTGCAGGCAAGATGGTGAACAAAACTTGGAAACAGGAGCAGAATAATGTGCAAAAAGGAACAAAGATAACTGGAACACGAAACCAAAAAACTACACAGACAGGTATGTGGCATTCTGGGTGGTTGTCACTTAAATAAAGGACTTTAACTGAAGCCAGCGTGTTCTTTTTTTCATTTGCAAGAAATATCTACAGGAGTGGGAAACCTAGGGGAAATTTTTAGAAATCATTCTGTTTAGAAAAGGGATGCCAACTTTCAATAATTTGTGGTGAGAAAATGACATTTTAAATGCAATGACCTTGATAGTTAGGCCATAATTTAGCACAAAAATATTAGCAACTGGATGCAGACAAGCATAAAGTTGAAAGGATGCAAACATTATTTCATTCAACCTTCACTCCAAAGACAGACCCCACCATCCAGCTTGGTTTATGCAATCGAAACCACAGCATTCAACAAAAAGAGAAAAGACATATTGCAAAACTCTCTGCAGACAAAATAGGCACAGATGAATCAAGCAAATCAATTAAGCCTTATGTTATAGGGCAACATAACTCTTTCCTTCCATATCCAGTCATTAGCCAATTTAACCAGGAAAGAAATCTTGCACACAGATGTGATGGGGGTGGATTGTAAGCAAGAACAAACTTAGCTATTGCTTTTGGAAAAACATATTCGAGAAGAAGGATAGAGATTTGAAAACTGTTCCTGAAGATCAAATAAAATACTACCATATAAAAAGATTGCACATTGCAATTAGATATGCTTCCTAAGGATATGAACTAGTGGTTCCTACATATTTAGAATCACTACTTCTGTAATTATATTGATTGGGTTCATAAAACATACTGGAATACAGAAAATTGGTTTTAGTTGTTTACAGTTCACCATCTTGTGAGAATCCAGCCATTTTCTTTATATATGATATGAAAAACAGGCCCTTACATTAAAACATAACAGAACCGGTTCGGTGACATCATATTGTTACAGCTACCGGCTCGGGAGAATCGGGCCAAACCGGGAGGAACCCACCACTGCTACAGGCTGGTACTGGGACACAGCCCATTCAGAACCAGGATGCAGGTCCAGTTGCACAAGCAGCGGGTGAGCATATGTGCGCAAAGCAGTGGTGAAACCCAAATTTTTTTACTACTGGTTCTGTGGGCATAGCTTGGTGGGTATGGCAGGGGAAGGAGTTGCAAAATCCTCATTCCCACCCCACTCTGGGGCCAGCCAGAGGTGGTATTTGCCGATTGTCCAAACTACTCAAAATTTCCACTACCAGTTCTCCAGACCCTGTCAAAACCTGCTGGATTTCACCCCTGGCACAAAGTTCCATTTGTGCAAGTATGTGCCTGCTGCTTCTGAAAATGCTGCGTCTACTGCTTCTGAAAATGGAGCTGCACACATATGCATAGAGCAATCTCCTGTCTTCCCCTGCCACTGCTGCAGGTCCACAAAGCCAGAAAGGTTGGGGACCGCTGGTTTAATTATTTAGGCATAATGAGTCATCTAAATACAGTATGGGTATTTTGTTAACTCAGGTTTAGTGTTATGTCAGTCCACCCATAGGGTTTACATGCTATCTGAGGCTAATGAATTTTGTTATCCAAAATATCTGGAAGGCATGAAATACCTTTTCCCTGTTCTATTTGTTTCCCCATGAAAAGAGTGGTTCATGATTCAGGCCACATGAAATTCAAACTGTTTTTGGTGTTCTCCAGAGCCACCACCAAATACAGTAGTAAATACTTATAATTCTACTCCTCAATAGTTTTACTATGGAATTATGTTAGAATTTAGTGCCTCACATAGTAAAACAATCACGTCCAAAGAAGATAGGAAAAAAGCAGGGCAGGAATAGAAAATAATCATTCCATCACTTGCATGCACAGTAGCCATATACTGTAACTGGCAAAGGGTAGGTGTGGGGGGACACACAGAAATTGCTGACAATGTTCTGCCATAAATTCCACTGTAAGTGAGCAACTGTAGGATCCTACATGGCACCTTGTGCACTTATGAGCACACTAGCTGAATACAGAATCACTAGTAAAAAATACGTAATCTCTTAATCCACTTCACTCATGTCATTCATATTGTTTTACTTGCAATATGAACACATCCTATGCTTTTGATGCACGTACAAGAACTACCAGTATGTTGATTTTTGTACATAAATCTTACTTGGTACAATATTATGATACAGGAATACATAGGAAGATTTACATCAACTATCTTCCTGTCAGACAAATAATAATAAAGCCACTGGATCAATGAATACCTTAGGGAGCTATTGTGCAAGCCATATGAAGAAGGAAGGAATCTTGTAACTAAGAAAGGTTTCCAGGGTCTCTTATCCTTCTATCTTATTATGAAGATCAGTTTGGTGTAGTAGTTAGGGTAATGGCCTAGAAACCAGGAGACTGTGAGTTCTAGATCTACATGAAAGCTGGCTGGGTGATCTTGGGCAAGTCATTCTCTCTCAGCCCAATCTACTTCATAGGAATTTTTGATATGGGGAAAATAGAAGCAAGACTACCTGATATGTGCATAGATGGATAGATGATAGATAGATAGATAGATAGATAGATAGATAGATAGATAGATAGATAGATAGAATTATAATGATATAAACATTTGGCTGACTATGCAGCCAACCATAATAATCACATTTCAGCACAAAACAACATCTCTACCATTGCATTTTCATTCAGAACTGTTGTGCTTCTTGAAGCAAATTCTCCATTTTACATGTCAATTAGAAATAATTTGATGTATAATCCAACACTAGCACTAAATTGAGGAAAATTAGTTTATTCTAATAACACCTTCATTCTCAAATTCTGAGAGAAAATGACTTCAATAAAAGACTTTTATTCCTCATAAAAGAATTCCAAGATGGCAACATAACTAGTATGTTGCTTTCTAAGGTTGATTATTTTGTCTGTTCTCAGTGAACATGGCCTACAAACAACTATTTTATTAAACGTTAAGTGTGTGCAAGCTTTGAAAGAATGTTTCAATTTTAAAAGCCTTGATCAACAGATTCTGAAGCACTAACTCACTTCAAAGCAACCAATTGAATCAAATGTCTTTATAAATCTTGAAACTTTGAAGAGCTTCTCAGATTTAAAGGGTTTTTTGTTTTGTTTTTTGTTTTTTTGTACTTCTGGCTTTTATCAGACAAAGTTACAACTTAGCCTTCATAAGTGGAGATTACTGAGAGAAACTGTGCAGATAAGCTCTCCAAGTTTGCCTTGAGTAGCATCACTTTATTAAGCACTCTACTTTTGAGGTGGCAATGTTAACATTATTTTAGATTTAATTCAATTTCTCAGCTCTCAACTTCTTACATAGACCAGCCTGAATATTCAACTTTGCTTTCTGATATTCTAACAGAATATCATTATATTTCTGTGCTAGTCCTGCCATGACAAGGGAGTTTAATTCAGTTAGAACTACAAGGTCTGGGCTGCAAAATTCTAGTGGTTGGTTGATGGTCACAAAGAGTTAAGACTGGACCATTGCTATATAGTTGTTGTCTGGATTGTTGTAGCCCAGATTTAGAAGCCCTAAACTCAGCTTTCTCAAAGCTAATCATTTCTGTGTAAATTCATGGACACAATTCTGCATAAGAGAGGCAGTTTTAAGTCTCTCAACAATGAATGAAAGGGCAGTGGTTTAACATAAGTACTGGCTAAAATATTTACTGTCTTTAAGAAGGGGGAATAAAGTTACAATGCCACTACTCAGCAGTCTATTATTCAGTGACGTGTCCCTCTCACATATCTTATTCTGCAACCAGCTTTTGGTTCCTCTTAATATCCCAGGCAATTTTTTCAGCAAGTCATAACCCTGACTTTACCAAGCTTGGTCCTAAAGAAGCTGTTGGTGGCATATAAATATGATAGATAAATAAATAAGTAGACAAACAAACAAATAAATGATGAATTTTGCTATTATACCTTACCCAAACTGGGACTTTATTGAAATCCAAGATGAAGGAATTCTTCCCAGAACAGAACCATCTTGCTAACCAGCTACGCCAATTTGCTTGACATCCCATAAACTCAGTGTTTAGAAATACGAAAGTTATATCTCTATGTAAGTGCAAGTCAAATAGGAATGTATCATGACAACTAGTGCTTTGGAAATAAAAAAGGGAAATGGGTATTTCTGGTGGTTTTTGAAAAAAAAATACTTAAGAGTACAATTTATTGTGTCCGCTGAATCCCTCATATTAATAGATTCTTTTCTGGACAGTTTAGAGACTTCCGTATTGTCTTTTCTTCATCTCTGCTCATGCTCGCTCTTTTGATAAAAACATGGGGAAATTTTTCAAAAATTTTATTGTGCTGGAGCTATTCAGCAAAAATTTGGCAGCATTAATGACCTCTAAAAGGTCAACTATCTCTTCTCTTTATTAAATGACCCAATAAACAAAATAATGGAACCTATTCCTTTACCCTATTATGGAAAAAAATGCCAGTGCTTCCCTATTACACTGGAATACTTTTTTCAAAAAAAAATCTTTAATTCATCTGCTCTTTAGTTTCTAAGTACAACTCTAAACAAGTCAGCATAACTTACCATAAAATAGGTCAGCAAATATTTATTTTGGATTTTTAAATAAAACTCTTAACACGAGAAAAATCATATAATTTCATTGTTTTCATTGGAATGTCATAAATATATTGATTGTCAAGGGAACAATGTCTTTCCTTGCTAGTAACATTACATGCTGATGCTGAAGTACAAACTGACGTTGAAAATATTAAACCATGGTATGACCATTATTGGGATAAATGGCAGAGAGAGGGATGTATGGGAAGTAGGTAGACTGGTAACAGAAGGACTTAGAATGATCTGATGCTGTTTTCCTCAGATTTATCAGAACCTCACAATTGGAGTACACATCTTCATTTGAGGGTGGTTTTCTAGTATATAGAAATATATACTAGAAAATATATATATATATAAATATATATTTTATATATATAATATATTTCTAATATTTCTAATATAAGGGTGTGCAGTGGCCTAGCAGATAAAACAAATGGCTTGTCAACCAGACGGTTGGCATTTTGAGACCCAAGCATTGCATGCTGGACTCCAGTTCTTGCCCCAGCTCCTGCCAATCTAGCAGTTCGAAAACATTCAAATGCAAGTTGACAAATAGGTATCATTTTGGTGGAAAGGTAACAGCATTCACCGTCCTTCAGGATATAGTCATGCTGGCAACATGATCATGGAAGTGTCTTTGGACAATGTTGGCTCCCTCTGTCAGGTTCCAGGCTAAGGAAGATACAGGACACAAACAAACCTGGTCTATTGCTGTCTTTTTATTTCTGGCACTCACTGACAATCCAAAAGAAACTATTGTTAGGTCTATCAGCCTGTGCTTCCCACCACCTTTTATTCTTTAGTCACTGCCCACCCATCATTCACTCCCCCGTGGACAGGCAGACCTCTGGAAATGGTTTGGAGCCCTGCCATCACTCCCACAGGGAGCAGGCAGTGCAGCGCCGTAGTGTGCATCCCCCTTGGCTCCTCGTACAGCTGGGTGGTCGCTCCCTCCCCCAAAGAGCAGTTCTGGGCCAGCTGGCATGCTGGAGCTGACACCCTCATCTGTGAAGATGAGCACTGTCCTGTAGAATCAGGAATGACTGATAGATGAAACTTTTTTTAAAAGTAATATGCAGGTGGCATTAGTTCTATTCCTTTTTTTAGTTTAGTATCAAGTTGAAGGTGATATAGGACTAGGATTTAGACTTATATACAGTCTACGCAGTGCTTCACAGTGCTTTACAGCCTTCTCTAACTGGTTTGCAAAGTCAGCATATTGCTCCCAAAAATCTGGCTCCTCATTTTACCAACCTCAGAAGGATGGAAGGCTGAGTCAACCCTGAGCCACTCAGAATTGAACGCCCGGAGTGAGCAGTGCGTTAGCCCTGCAGTATTGCATTTTATCCACTGTGCCGCCACAATGGTTGGATGATCATGATACATTCAGACTTAATCTGTACAAGACAGAGATAGTCAGAAAGCAGTTGATTTTGGAAACAGGTCTTCAACCTGCTGCTATTAGCTAAGAGCTCCCTTTTAAGAATCAGAACTGTAGTTTCTACTTCTCATCATTTCTGTTGTCAAAATTTCATTGGCTTTTAAAAATAATTATTTCTAAGTGTTTTAAAATAATACAATACAATACAATATTAAAATATCACATTTGGGGGAAAAATAATTGTGTGTCTGTGTGTGCATAAATAGAGATAATCTCTGAAAACAATATAATAGGATTTCTCTGCTTTTCTACAATGAAAGCTATCAATGTCCTAGTTATATGAACAGCTATAATCATCTGCTCAAAGATCTGCAGAGCCTTAATCAAAATTGCCTATACATTGCTGTTTTTATTTTCATTATTAATTTCAGAGTTTTTCCTTGTGAATGTTCAACGCACTGTGATTGTCACAGGAAGGCCACTCTCAGAGGTGAGCTTCACATTCTGTCACCACCGGTTCACCCAGCACCAGCAATGCACTTGTGCACTATCCGCACATGCGTGCGGTTTCAAACAATATGGGAATTCACTCATATGCACTGTCCAGCCATGCGTGTGGTGTCAAACAACATAGAAATTTGCTCATGTGTGCTGTGGTTTTGACACCACATGCATGTGGTGTCAAAACCACAGCAATATAGGACAGGATTGCACCTGGGTGGGTGGGTGGGATTGTGCCAGGGTGGCCCACCCGCGGGTCGCTACTACCAGTTTGCCTGAACTGGTCCGAACTGGCTGAATACCACTTCTGGCCACTCCTCAAAATAGGCTTCATCAGGACAATGAGGAAACAAGACTGCATCCCTGCAGCAACCACATTTCCTTCTGCAGACGTGCAGATTACTTAGGATTTTCTGTTCTGTACAGATAGACAGATGGAAGTCAAGGCATCTGTATTAAGAAGTTGTGGGGTGAAAGATAAGAGCTTTGACAAGGACTTGTGGGGAGCAGGGACCGAGTACAACAATGGCCTGTAGCAAACATCTCTCTTTACTTCACAGTCCTTTGAATTGCTCTTTGAAGATAAGGCTGACAGAAGTTTCAAGATGTGCTCTAACTGGAGACTAATATAGAGTAGTGCAGGGGAAGCTGTACTCAACACATCAGAAGCAGTTTAGTAACCATGATGGGTTTTATTTAAAAAAAAACCTGTGAAAAGCAAACAGTGCTTAAACAGTGTTCAGCTAAAGATAATAGATAACAACAGGAACAAGCAGAAAAGTTTGAGATGGCTTAATTGAGAAAATGTCATCAGCTTTCATGGAAGAAAACTACAAGGCTCCCTGCTATCTCCTGGTGCTGGGACAGAACTGTTCCTTCTTATCCATTGACTGATGCTTTGTCCAACTTAATTAGAACTGATCCAGGCAGCACAGATTCCCTTAGAAATCTGTTTGCTCACTAATATATCTAATTATATACAATGGATGCGAGCCATTTGCTGCTACCAGAATGGCATTCTTGGTTTCACAATTTCACAGGTTTGCTACACGAGTTCATCAGAAACCACTTAATCCTCTGGATCTGGTAATCAGAAAACAAATATTACACCTTTAAAGGTCTTTTCATTTTTTCATTTCTACATGTTGGGATATCTCCTACTTCATCTTCTTTTCCCCCCTCTTTTCTTCCGTTCTTCATTTTCTAGCCATTTGCATAGTTATCTTTTAGGTTATGCTCTTCTGCAGTTTTCTCAGTACAATTCTGGGTTCAGAAATTATGAATTAAAAAGCCTACCTTAGGGAAAATGGCAGTCAAGCAGTTTAAGAAAACTGTATGCAAAAATATGCATGTTAGGGAGAAAAGGCATATGGTTATCATGGCATGTTGCATATGAAAATAAATGTAGCATTTCTTGCACATTTACAGAATGATATGAACTTTAATCAAGCTGAGATATGATTGACACACAAAGGATGAAGTGGACAAGATGCGGGCATTCTGCACCCCATCTAAATTCTGATCTACTTTTGCTGAGAGGATTTAGCCTTTTCCCAGCAAACACTGAATTTTGATCTCTGAGAGGTAAAAACCATGAACAACGAAAGTGACAAATCAAAACTGATCCTGGAGTCACTTATGCAGAGCTATGCTAGGAGGCAAATAAGCCTGCAATCATAGGCCCCTTTCAAGCATGAACAAGGTTTATGTTAGAAAGAGTTCTGGAAAGATACCCAATTCATCCAGCAATAGCCAAACACAATACATAGAATCACTGGAAGAAATCAATAGTGTATCACACAAGCAAATTGGAAACAGTGACAGCAGTGGCTCTTTAGCTCACTTTAGAAAAGGAACAGAAGAGTGGATTTCAAAACAATTCATGCATCTTTTTACCTATGAATATGGTAACTACATATTCAAACCGGTAAAGAGAAAAAGGTAATCCAAACCTGCTTCATGCAGATTATGGGGTGTCCTTATTTCTGTTTCGACTTGAAAAGACCACCTATTGATCCAGATTAGGTTCAGGTTTCAAAGGCATTGGCATTATTTCCCATACATTTGCTCCCTTGAATTAGCAATAGCACTTAGACTTATTTCCCACTTCAAAGTGCTTTATAGCCCCTCTCTAAGCGGTTTACAGATATTGTCAGCATATTGCCCAGTGGTGGGTTGCTGGTTTGCCCCAGATCAGGTGAACCAGTAGGGGCAGCGGTGGGGGGATCTGCCCACCCGCCCAGACATCTCTGCACATGCACAGAGTACCCACAAGCGCCCACGAGCAAACCGGTAGCGACGGGGTTTGAAACCCACTACTTATATTGCCCACAACAATCTGAGTCCTCATTTTACTGAGCTCGGAAGAATGGAAGGCTGAGTCAATCTTGAGCCAATGAGACTCAAACTGCTGAACTGCTGGCAGTCGGCAGTCAGAATTGGCTGCAGTATTGACTTCTAACTACTGCACCACCACAGCTCTTATATTAATTATATATTAAAAAGGCAGAATAAAAATATAACATAAAAAACGTAACATAAATAATTATGAAAGGCAGTTCAATGTAGTAGTTAAGATATCAGGCTAGAAACCAGAAGACAGTAAATTCTATTCCCAGTTTAAGCACAAAACCAAGAGAGTGACCTTGGACAAGTGACTGTCTCTCAGCTCCAAGAAGGAGGCAACGGCAAAAAACTTCAAAAAAAGAAAGAAAGAAAGAAAATGCAAGGATTCATCCAAGAGTTTTATCTGGACCAATAAATCTGCAATTATTGGACCCAAACACCCTAATTTTTTAAAAATGCTTCCTATGTAGAATTGCTTATATTCTTAGATGCTACCTTAATCAGTCTTGGCTTCTTGGTTAGGATTTGAATTATTAAGTTTCCAGCAGTTTTAGTCTATGAATCTAATTATAGATTATCCACATATAATATTAACTAGACAACCTGTGACCCATTGGGTCATTGTTTCAGAGATATTTCCTTACCTAAAGAGAAAAATAGAGTGACAGTGCAGGCAAAAAATCAGTGGAAGTGGAAGTGATTCCAATTTCCTGTTAGATTACTATCTTCCTTTTCCTTCCTTCCTTCCTTCCTTCCTCCCTCCCTCCCTCCCTCACTCACTCACTCACTCACTCACTCATTATGCTGTTTCCTTTTTCTACACAAAAAAATTGTCAAAAGCCCATGCCTCAGTCTTGCAACTGACCTTTGTCACCTTTGATTACACAATTTCAGAAATAATCTGTTAAGAATCTAGCACTGTGATGGCGAACCTATGGCACGCAGGGCCAGATTTAGATGAAAAGAGGCCCTAGGCTATTCCACTTATGAGGCCCTTTCACCTCCCATTTTTTTTCAGTTCAGTGTTTTAGTGTTCACTGTTTTTAGAATAGTGTAATTTTAATTTTGCTAACAATTTGAATGTAGGCCCCTCTTGATCTTGAGGCCCTAGGCTGAAGCCTAGGTAGCCTATAGGAAAATCCACCCCTGATGGCACGTGTGCTAGAGGTCGCATGCAGAGCCCTCTCTATGGGCAAGAAAGCTGTTGCCTCAGCTCAGCTCCACTGCGCATGCATGTACATCTCCCACTGGCCAGATGGTCTTTGGGTCTCTGCTGCACATGTGGCGGAGTGGGATGCATGTGGGGGGGGGGGTGCACAGGCACTGCATTTTGGGGATGCACGCATGCCACACGCGCATTCACACATGCACACTTGCTTTGGGCACTCGGTCCAGAAAAGGTTAGCCATCACTGATCTAGCACCTACTCAACCCTGCTCAACTCACACCCTTTTGAACCCGTTTTTTGACTTAGACTGTAGGGCAGGGGTGAAATGCTCCCGGTTCAGATCGCCCGTTCCAGTAGTGATGGCGGCGGGTGGTTCAGAGAACTGGTAGCAAAAATCCCTGCCCCTCCCCCTCACCATGCCCAGCTGAGCTGCACGATCATCAGAGGCTTTTTTTTTTTACTTTTAAAAACATTTTATTACCACCTCTTCCGATGAAAAAATGCTTTTAAAAGTAAAAAAAAAAAAGCCTCTGATGATCGCGCAGCTCAGCTGGGATCATCAGAGGCTTTTCAAAGCATTTTTTTCTGCAACCTCTTGGCCAAAGATGTGGTTAAAAAATGCTTTGAAAAGTCTCTGACGATCCCAGCTAAGTTGCCTGATCGGCAGAGGGGGCATTTTTAAAAAAGCCTCTCTGACGATCCCAGCTGAGTTCCTGATTGACAGAGAGGCTTTTCAAAGCATTAGAAAAAATGCTTTGAAAAGTTTTTTTTAAAAAAAGTTGGCCACGCCCACCCAGTCACATTACTCCACCACCACCAAGCCTTGCCCACAGAACCAGTAGTAACAGATTTTACATTTCATCCCTACTGTAGGGCAATCAAGGTTCCCTGGAAGGCAGACCTGAATCCTAATCAGCACAAAACTTTCTTCTCTCTCCTATAGAGTTTCAGAAAACCTTATAAAAAGCTCTGCTTCAAAAGAATAAAAAATGCTTAAAAGGAATTATGGACTAAATTTATAGAGGCTACCAGAGCAAATGACCAGACACCCTTTTAAACAGATTATAGCCCAAAAACAGATATTTAAGGTTAATCTTTTATATTGCTGCAGTGAACTGGGAGCTGCATTTGCAAATCCTTTTTGCTTAAGAGGCAGATATAAATTCTGATTTATCTTGTGACCCTGCATGCCCAGTCTCTCAATCTGGTCTCCAGTCACAATTGCAGGAGTTCAGAAATTAGTGGCATATGTTAACAGAAGCAAAGCAGCAGGTTGAGATTATACTCCCATTAACTTTTCAAAACAAATTTGGATTAGTGGGCAACAGTTTTAATAGCTGTTTCCCACCTTTGATTCTTCCCTGGTAAATCCCCTATGACTGTGCTTTTCCATTATTATTCCCATTTACTAAAAAAGGCTTCTGTAAGGACACATTGTGGAATAGTTATCATCCTCTTTGTCTGCTATGTACAAACTTTGCAATAGGCTGGAATCAAAACAAATCCTTGCAGATGAATGGGCAGTTTCAGAGTTGGCAGATCCATACTTGACCACTACCTGATACTTCAACATCTGGAAGAAAAATACAGCATCAAGGCTCATAAATCCACTCTTGATTCTATCCTTTGTGACAGGCTCAGGAAAAAGCTGGTGGCCTCGACAATAAATCGAAGGCTTTATATTTTTGATACAAAAACTGCCTCAGAATTATTTTTATGGTCTTTTGTAATGGCCAAGGATACTTGATGAAAAACATTTCTCAAAATTAAGGAATGAAATGGGGCTGTATTTTGGTTCCTTTCCTGTTCAGTTTTTATTTAAACTCTGTACGTTAGATGCTTAGAAATCAAGAATCTTTCCCCACTTTGGGCCAACAGAAAAATTCCCACTTTACTTTATACTGATACTATCATTATTTCTTGCTTTGTGGTGAGACTAAGAGTATTATAATTCTTCATAAAATATTGTCAACAAAAATGACTTACTCTAAAACCAAAATTATAATCTTTTCCAAAAACATCGTGGTAAACTAAGAGCTTTATTAGCAAACAAGTGAGACAATACAGATAACTCTAATTCAGGTACATGGAATGCTCAAGCCTTTCAGGCCACAAAAATGTCCAGAAGTCAGCTTTTGTTCTGTTAAAGTTTATTTATGAAACAGACAGCCAATTTAAACCCTCAACCACTTAGATTTTTCAGGGGAAAACAATTGTTCCATTTTCTTTCTGCAATATATAGCTTTGTACTTTCTATAAAGAAAAAATATTGAAAAAAATGCAATCTAAGTATCTAAATATCCAAGGATAATTTTTGATATTCTCCATTATATTCCAAATGGTTTGCTGCAAATTGAGGCTGGAGTTTTCCATCCAGAAACTTGAATTGGCAAAGTAGACTCATATATTGTCCAGAAGGCCATGGTGAGTTGTCCCATTCTGTCACCAGATTAGGGATGCTACCCCCATTCTGGTGACAGAATGGGACAACTCACCATGGCCAACTCGTAATAGCCAACTAACCATGGCCAACTCACTATAGGACAACTCACTGCAGGACAATTTAACAATTCAATTTAATTATTTAAAATAAATACAAAAATATTTTAATTTTTGTCATTCACATTTCATTTTGTCTCTCCTTTTGCATCCTTTCTTTAATGATTCTATTCCACTATTTCTATTCCACTAGCCTAATTCTTATCCCATAGTGAGTTGTCCCATGGCAAGCTGGTCATGGCAAGTTATCCTGCAGCAAGTTGGCTATGGCAAGTTGACTGTGGCAAGTTGACCATAATGAATTGTCATAGACCCATCTGGTATGATCAGTGCTGCACCAGGTGGCTAATTCCACTGGAATCCAAAATAAGGGACTACAGCCTTTATTTTATAGGCTGCTTATTGTAGATGCAATAGCCAAAGGAATCATAATTTATGCCTATGGAATATCAGTAAACATAACAACCTTAATACAACCACCAATTGCTGTGTGGTCAACTAAATCCAACTAAAATTTTTGCTCCATCTTCTCTGAGAGTTTTTTCTTTGGCCTGGTTAAAAATCTTGTCCTCTGGCATTTCTCATGATAAATTTGCTGGTATTCCATGTGACAAACACCTACATCCATCCTTTTTGGATTTGCTAAGTCAGTGGCACATGTGTTATTTATTGTATTATTCTTTTTACAGGGTCTTCCAATATTTACTCATCCCAATCGTAACATAAAAATTTGTCTCTAGAGCTATCAGTATTAGGAAATAAATCGTATCTCTAGAGCTGTCAAGGTGGACCTGTATTCTAAGATTTAATTTTGCCATGGTTATCTATATTCCAACCTTAAATTTATTTATTTTTTCATTCTTATTTGTGCTTGCTATGAATTCTTTTTCCTTTCCCCATCTTGGATGTTTGACTGAATTAAATAAAATGAATCTGCAGTTTAATGCTAGTAACATAAATCCATTTATTTAGTAAATTTATAAAGCCGGCCATCTCACATGCATGACTCTTAGTGCATTATGCCTTAGAGTTAGTTCTGCTGATTACATGTAGGTTTTTTTAGCTTTGGTTTATTCTTTTGTGTTCTTCTTATTAGCAGTTAATATCATAGGATAGCCATGTCATACCCTTTTTATTGATAATTTTAGAAATGAGTACCATTCTTATAGTATTATACTTTATATGGTAAATCCTGCAATAGTGATATTATTCTATTCTTTTATACCTTAAATTCTAATTCCTGTAATTTCATGTAACCCATTCATGTACCAGTGTGTGAAGAATGGGTATCAATGAGTATTATTCAGATTAACTGCTTAATATAATCCTGTTACTTTCCATTATAATGCTGATAAAACCTCATGTAGCATATTTAACACAATTATGAACAGTTGGTTACTGTTTGGCCTTAAATGGAGCATAACTCCAAGAAAATATTTCTCTGCTTTGGACACATTTCAATCAGATCTGACTATAGGGCATTTATTACATTTATGTGAAAGGCTAACTAGCTGTTTACCCTCCCACCCATATCCCCATATAATTTATTTTTAAACTGGGAGTGTTCTCTTAGGTTGATTGATAATACGATAATGAAAGAAAACAGATTTTTCTTGTATGTAATCTTACTTTTGTCAGATTGAGATCATTTCACATTCAGAATTGTAGTTCTTTTGCATAAAAGTCATACCATAAAAACATGTGTGCCAAATACTTGGAGGATTCTTGGTCCTCTTAAAATATTACATTCTGCTTATTTTGAAAAAATAAAGGAAAGTGAATCTGTCCCTTAAAATGATGGTAAAGCTTGTATCATTGTCCACGTAACTGCAGCTTTCAGTTTAGGAAATGCAAGTCTTTTCAGTTAGTCCTTGACTTACAACCATAATTAAGCCCAGAATTTTGGTTGTTAATGCAATCATTACTTGAAATACCCACGTGACCACTTCACTCAATGACTGCAACCTAAGCTCTCCTCATTGAAATTATTAAGTGACCACATGGGTTGTTAAGTATCCACCCAGAAGTGACTCAGGGAGTGAGGAGGCCCTGGGAAACCTCAGGACACAGAAATCTGCCATGGGCTAGGAGGCACCTGCTGATTAGGCACACTGGCATGCATTTTCTCCCCACCCCACAATGCTGGGTTCCACTTACTTTTCCTTTGCCTCACTCCATCCTGCCATATTCTCATGATGGTTCAGAAGATTTGGAAAAAGAGCTTTCTAAGCTATCATAAGCATTGTATAGTGGGCTTCAGTAGGCAAGAACCAGACCAGCATAGCTACAACAGCATTTATTGACTCAAAACTGGAACTGAGGAACAGCAGGCAAATGCCTGTAATTTATACTCTGGGCCCACAGGGTTTTAACCAATCATAATGCTTGAAAAACCCACCAAAATATGAATATTCAAAGTTTCCCTCCAAAACAATTGGAGCTAACAGTTAGAGTCATCCCAAGGTTAGTTTCACTTTAGCAGGGCTTAACACAACTACTGTATATACATTCAATACATAACATTAAGAATGATGGCATTTGCTAGTATTATCTCCTCTAGAGTGGAAAGCCCTAGAGTAGCCAGCATTTTGAAAGGCTCTGAACCTCAAGTGTATTTTTTTTTTTCCTATGAGACTGGTCTATCAGGGCAACCTGGTCTACACAAATATGGGACGGATCATACTGCTTCCAGTTTCGCCTTTCAGCCCCAGTCTAGGAGCATTTTGTAGGCAGTCACTTTCGCGACAAACTAATTTTGGATTCAATTTATACTTTACCGACAAAGAAATAAAGGGAGACTAGTATAGATCTATTTCAAGCTATTTATTTATTTATTTATTTATTTATTTATTGGTTGGTTGGTTGGTTGGTTGGTTGGTTGGTTGGTTGGTTGGTTGGTTGGTTGGTTCGATTTATATGCCATCCTTCTCTGGAGACTCAGGGCGGCTTATAATGCGTTAAACAATAGGCTTCATACTTTTGTATATACCTGCTTAGTAGGGCTTTTGCCCCCCCCCCCAGCGATGTTCTTTTTTATACAAAGTCAGCTTATTGCCCCCACAAACCGGGTCCTCATTTTATCTACCTCAGAAGGATGGAAGGCTGAGTCAACCTTGAGCCTGGTGAGATTTGAACTTGCAGTAATTGCAGGCAGCTGGCAGCTAAGTGCTATTTAACAGCGCTTTAGTCCACTGCTCCACCAAGGCTCCTTGATGATTTAGCTCTCATCAAGTAGCTTTACCTTTTCTGGGATTCGAACTTGGGCTCTGAACCAACATTTCAGAGTCTTCAGAAGGCCACACTTGGAATACTGCATTCAGTTTTGATCGCCATGATGTAAAAAGGATATGGAGACTCTAGAAAGAGTCAGGAGAAGAGCAACAAAGATAATTAGGGGACTGGAGGCTAAAACATATGAAGAACAGTTACAAGAACTGAGTATGTCTAGTTTAATGAAAAGAAGGACTAGGGGAGACATGATAGCAGTGTTCCAATATCTCAGGGGCTGCCAGAAAGAAGAGGGAGTTAAGCTATTCTCAAAAGCACCTGAGGGTAGGACAAGAAACAATGGATGGAAACTAATCAAAGAGAGAAGCAACTTAGAACTAAGGAGAAAATTCCTGACAGAACAATTAATCAGTGGAACAACTTGCCTACAGAAGTTGTGAATGCTCCAACACTGGAAATTTTTAAAAAGATGTTGGATAACTATTTGTCTGAAGTGGTGTAGAGGTTCCTGCCTGGGCAGGGGGGTATAACTAGAAGACTCCAAGGACCCTTGCAACTATTGCAGGCAACATCCAACTATTATATTATATTATATTATATTATATTATATTATATTATATTATATTATATTATATTATATTATATTATATTATATTATTATATTATATTATATTATTATATTCAGACTTTAAGCCTTTCGCATTTTCTCCTCCAGAATCCAACTCTTTTGCTAGCATACTTCTCCTCTCTGGAGAAGAAATTGCTAAAGGGTCTGAGTCTCTCCATTCTGAAATACTGAGGCTCTGAGCCTTTAGCATTTGCTCCCCCCTGAGAGCAAGAAGGACATGAGCAAAAAAGATGAGGATTCTGGAGGATAAAACGCTAAAGGCTCTTTTAAAAAGTTTTCCTAAGAGAAGGCTATTCTCTTCTTGAACTATTCCATGGTGCCACTTGAGTAAATTTCAATTCCACATATATTTCAAAGGGCAGGCAGTAGTTAGGAAGACATTTATATGTAGAGATAGTATCACTAATCAATAGATAAGAGTTTCAAAACAGTGGCTTTGAGAAAGAAAGGAAAGCAAATCAATCCAGTTCTGGTCTGAGTGCTACATGAACAGCATATTATTCAATTTCACCAAATTACAAAGAAAAAATATTTCTAAAAAAATAACCCAAATTCATTAATTTTTGCTTGAGTATCTTTTTCACCCTGTATACATTTTTCATATGCAACCTTCTGTTATATTCTCCTCCTCTTCCCCCCTCCCCCACCATGCTGACTTCTGGAAACTACCTCTACAAATCCTTGTAGTTTTGATGACAAGATTTGACATGTGATTGTGTTCTTCCCAGAGCTGGGTGTTCTGCCCCAGCTACGGACCCCAAAGAACACAGCACACAAAAAGTCTGTACAAAACTTAAATTTACTAAAATAACTCAGTCTTGTCCAAACAAAGGCTGTTAATAAACTTTCTTAACAGCCTACAAGAAATCAAAGATAAAGTAATCATAATCTTACTAAGGTTGGCAGAAAACCCAGAAGCAATTTGCAGAGAATCCAGACGCAAAGGAGAATGAACTAAAGTTGTTCCCTACAAATTGCATCAGTCGTCGTCCTTCCTTAAATAGGCTAGGGGAGTGGCCAATTAGCCCAAAGCCTTACTCTTGAGGAGCCCTCCTCCTGAGGAGCTACTCCTGCCTCTTGGCAGCTCTATGTGCCTGTGCATTGAGAAGAGGCTCCTCCTCTTCATCCTTTTCACTTAAAGGAGGTTCTGAAGGCCCTGGCTGAATCCCTGTCACATCTTCTCCAGCCTCCTCATTGTCTGACTCAAGTGCCAGCTGCACAGGCTGCTGGTGCAGCACCACACCAGCCTCCTCGCTGTCAGAATCAGCTACAATTTGCACAGGTTGCTGACGGGCCACTGGGAGAGAGGGACTGGCCCAAGGTAACCAAGTTGGTTTCATGCTTCAGATGGGATTAGAACTCATGGTCTCATATTTTTGTTACATAAGAATGGACTGTTGGGAGCCAGTGTAGCTGATGGAGCAGTGGTTTAATGTGGGCATACCAAGATGTACCCATAAGTGTCAGTGTCACCTCATACTGGACCAGCTGCAATTCTTGAATGATCTTTAAGGATAGACCCATGTAGAGCTGATCACAATAAAAATCTTGGTTTATGTAGGAAGAACCTGGCTAAAGAGAAATACATATAAAGCCTACGAAAATGAAAGAAACTGTACCTTTACAGAGCGGATACATGGGATGAGAGTGTGGCTAAGTGAGGAAGCCTAATAAGGCAGAAATAGATCTATATTAGTCTCCCAATGGACAGCAAAGGGTCTGCTGGCTGCCAGAAGGAAAAAAGCCTAGAAACTAGTGGATTGTGATTTCACTGAACTCGGGTTGCATAAAATCTTGGTTTACGTAGGTATAACCTGGCTAAAAAGATACATACATACATACATACATACATACATACATACATACATACATACATACATATTCTAGTCCTCATATATATTCATTTGATCGGATAATAAATTCAAGACAATCAAGTTATTACTCTAATAAATCATCGCTCACATTTCAATAACTATATGTTACAAATATAAATCATATACAATTATCTGTATTTTATATCCTGGGTTGTCCGATTTTCTCAATACTTTTAGAATTGTTAGGTAGAAAAGAATATCATATGTACTGAATTACACTAGTTTTACACATATCATAAACACGATTTATTTATAATTACTATTCTTTGTCAAATTGATTTGGGAAATAGTAAAGCTAAATTACATATTTTGGAGTGTTTATCAATATTTAGTTACAGTTTGAAAATCTGTTTTTCAAATTGTCCAATTTCCTGACATGAAAACGTGAGAAAAAGAAAAGTTCCATAATAGCAATAGGACTTAGACTTATATACCACTTCACAGTGCTTTTATAGTGCTCTCTAAGCAGTTTACAGAGTCAGCATAATGCCCCCAACAATCTGGGTCCTCATTTTACCAACCTCAGAAGGATGGAAGGCTGAGTCAACCTTGAGCCGGTGAGATTCGATCTACCAAATTGCAGGCAGCTGACAATCAGCAGAAATAGCCTACAATACTGCATTCTAACCACTGTGCCACCATGGCTCACAGAAAGAGTCTTTTTGACTATTGTGGGATAGAAGTGAGATTAATAAATAAATTAATTTAAAAATTTAACAGATGTGGCAATTATTTAAGATATAGTCCACTCAATGCACACAAAATTCAAGAAGAATCCTGAATTTCTTCAAAAAAAATTAAAATAATTTTTTTATTAAAAATAAAAATGCAATATTCTTTTAATCTTTTTCATTTTTCATCTTTCTTTGATTTACACATTTTCTTTAAAATGTTCAATAAACAATAATAATTAGACTGAAAAAGCAATAGTCAATGTCTAATGTGGTTGGCTTTTCCCCTATTCCAGATTCCAACAGCAACTTTTACCCTGCATGTTATTAGTCAGAGCTCAATGTCTTTACAGCAACCACAAGCCAACGAATTTTATGTAGACAAATCAACTAACAGGAGCTTTACTTTTTCCTAGACAGACCTGCTAAGATGATTAGTTAGCAAATGTGTTTTTAGATCAAGGTACCAAACTTGACAACAATAAAACTGGGCAAGCAGATGCAATCCTTCTTCATTGGAAAAGGACAAAGATGCCCTTTTAAAGGAATTCACTGCATAACGTTAAAGGTTCCCCTAGCACATATGTGCTAGTCGTTCCCGACTCTAAGGGGTGGTTCTCATCTCTGTTTTGAAGCCGAAGAGCCAGTGCTGTCCGAAGATGTCTCTGTGGTCATGTGGCTGGCATGACTAAACACCAAAGGTGAACGGAATGCTGTTACCTTCCTACCAAAGGTGGTCCCTATTTTGCATTTTTTACATGCTTTCGAACTGCTAGGTTAGCAGAAGCTGGGACAAGTAATGGAAGCTCACCCTGTTACCCAGCACTAGGGATTCGAAATGCTGAACTGCCGACCTTTTGATCGACAAGCTCAGCATCTTAGCCACTGAGCCACCACGTCCCTATTCACCGCATATGGATTCTGAAAACACCAAGAGCAGCATATGTTTAATATGAATAAATGTTAGTTACTTATTTAAATATTTATATTTATTTATTTAAATATTTATTCACTATTTTGCAAAATAGATGAGATCTTTACAGGTAGTCCTCAATTTATGACCAGTTATTTCATTAACAGTTTGAAATTACAATGGACTTTTAAAAAATGCTACTTACACTCACATTTGAACTTATGACTGTCCCACTCCCACTTCATGTGGGAGTGGTTGCATTTTTAGCATTTGGCAACTGTCTCACATTTATAACTGATTATAGTATTCTGCAGTCACATAACCATGATTTCCAATATTTTTTGAAATTTTCCAGTAGAAAATGATAAAATACACCAATTGGATATGCTGGACTTATTTAACATGGACATTTTGCCTTACAATTGTGGTGAATTGTAAAAATGGTCATAGTCATGAAGTTAAAATTTCATTTTTTTTTTTTCTGTCATGAGCACAAAGTCTAGAAACAGTTTCCAGGTAGAAACAAAATTAGATATATTCTTTTCTCCTGAAATATATCTTCTGAGGGACCAAAAATCAATGTAGCTGGTATAAGGGTAAAAGATAAAGGTTTCCCCACATGTGCATGCTAATCGTTTCCAGCTCTAGGGGCGGTGTTATCTCTGTTTCTAAGCCAAAGAGCCAGCGCTGTCTGAAAACCTCTCCATGGTCATGTGGCCGGCATGACTCAATGCCAAAGGCGCATGGAGAGCTGTTACCTTCCCATCAAAGTGGTCCCTATTTTTCTACTTGCATTTTTTATGTGCTTTCAAATTGCTAGGTTGGCAGAAGCTAGGACAAGTAATGGGAGCTCACCCCATTAGGCAGCACTAGGCATTTGAACTGTTGAACTGCCGATCTTCTAATCGACAAGTTCAGCATCTTAGGCACTGAGCCACCCATCCATTTAGCTGGTAAAGAATTGCTGAAATACAATGCAACAACCTGGTTATGAGTGTCTATATTCTATTCTAAACAAAATCCTATACACTAAAGTAGCTTAATTTGGATGTCATTCACACAAACTAAGAGTAATTTTGTTTAATCTAGATAATGCTAATGTATTGACTAAAGTTGGTAAATATTTTTCCTGGCTGCTGCTATCATTTGTCACTCCACAGGCGGAACTTTTATTCAGAATCACGTTCAGTTTACACTCCAGTGTCATGTACATTGGAACTACAGCCAACATTAGTTAAATCAAGAGAGTTCCAATGTTTTGTCTGTAATAAGATTCAACTTGTTTGTCTTCATCCATTCCAAAGCCACCCTCTAGAACAGTGATGGCTAACCTTTTTGCTGTCATGTGCCAAAAGCAGAGGGAGTGCAGGGAGGGTCATGCGCATGCATGCCCACACCCATAATTCAATGCGACCTGCTTCCCCCCCCTCCCCCGTGCATGCACATGTGACTTCCTGTGCTCCCCCCACTTTTGGCACTTGATGGCACGGTGGGCCCGGTAGGCCCATTTTTCGCCTTCCCCAAGCACCAGAGGCTTTCTAGGAGCCTGGGGAGGGTGAAAGCATCCTTCTCCATCCCCTGGAGACACTCTGGAGGCCAGAAATGTCCCATTTCCCAACCTCTGATGGACCCAAAAATCAGCTGGCCAGCGCTGGAGCTCAGCTAGGGCAACGCTCACATGACCAATATGGCTCCATGTGCCACCTGTGGCATGCATATCATAGGTTCGCCATCACAGCTCTAGAACCTATTCAGTAGTGTCATAGCTTTCCAAGGATCAACATGAAAATTTCAGGGATTTCATATACAAATTAAGTACACAGGGAACAAAACGGAAACTTGTTTATCTCATAAGCTAATGATTACATAGTGGATGTCTCTCACACAATTTCTGTCTGAAAATTTATCTACAAATCAAAGTTAAAGCCCCCATACCACCATTCTTCTAAAACAAACTAACCAGGATGTTCTACAGTCAATGTGGGGGAGGGGGAACCTTAAGTTTGTTCACTTTATTAACCAAATACACAGTGACCAAACATGAAGTCTAAGAAATATTTAAATCAAAAAATACTAATTGTCTAAGGAACTAAAAAAGAAAATCTAAACACAGGAAAGCGAGAAAGCAGTAAAAATAAGTAACCAGAATCCACAGATATAATTAAGGACTATTACAAGAGCAGGCATGGTTTTGACAATGTGTGATACAACTGTCACCAGCAGCTTGGAAAGATCTAAAGTGAGTGCTATTAAAACACAGAAATGTATATTTGTTCCATAGCAATGATGTTCATTGCGCAAATCATTTCCTGAAGGAAACAAAATGTTATTTTTGCTCTATTTCAGTGTATTTAATTGCCAAAAATAAAGACACCTATTATTTTTATTCTGATAAGACATCCTATTTTCTAAAATAGTAACAGAAAAAAAGACCATCTTTGCAGTAATATTATTCAAGAACAACTTTAATGTTAGTTACTAAATACAGTGATTTAAATCCAAAGTTATTTCACAAAATAAACCAAAAACTTGCCTTTCTAAAAGACCTTGGAAACAGCCCTAATAATTGAGACTCCATTTTCATTTATTCTCTTCCATACCACTATACTAACACACTCTCCAAAGTTCTAAAGCAGATTATGAGATGAAGGGACAATTCACAAAAATAAAGTCATTCTATATAATAAGGAGGATCTCCACTCATAGAATATCTGGATACAATACCAGAAAGTCTTGGCATATGGTCTTGGCATTTTTCTCATTGTCTTCTTTGCCAATAAAACACAATCTTCTTCCTAGCATATTCCCGCAAGTGCAGGGTTCATTTTTCCACTAAAACACAATGATCAGCTGATTGTGATGGACTTTGGCTCTGGAGAGCAAAGACTGTGAGACATGTAAAATCTTCTCATTTTTAAGTTTAAAATCTTGTAGCTGGAAATAATAATGTCTGTTGCTTAAGTTTAGCTATCATGTCCCCAAATTTTCCCCCTTCCTTCTGAGAGATATTTTCAATCCCCCAACAGAATGTCATAAAAGAGACATTCATACAACAGAATGTATTTTCTGAATAACTTATCTTTACAAAAAGATCTACCAATGGTGTGCTTCATTTAAGAAACTGGTTGCTCTAGAGGATAAATGATCCAAATAAGATGACCCAGGTAGCAGCAGGGTGTAAGAAAAAGAACTCTATAGAGAATTCTAACAACTATGTCAAGAATTTCACATTATCATGGAAAAGATCATACTGTCTGCATGCTATGGGTTAAGGATGTCCCCAAATAAAATATTCCATAGCACGCAGCAGGCTAAACATTCTTTAATATGTAGAGTCCTTGGTGCTCTCTGAGCTTGGTTGTTTCTTTGCAGACATTTCATTACCCAACTAGCTAATATCCTCAGTGCACTCATCATCAGTGTTACCTTGCTGAATTATGAAACATCTGCATGGAAACAACAAACTCAGAGACCCACCAAGACTCCACCGTTCAGTTCAAAACTAGTAATATTTTCTTGTATTGGAACTCATTAAGGTACAACAGGAGAGCCAACAAATTAAAGAGTAGCTGAGGAAACTTAATTTAAAAATAAGATAGTTAAATAGGTAATTTCCAGATATGATTAGAAAGTGAGGTTAGTGAACTTGGTTTCATTTAAAAGGTTTTGCCACAGTTGAGAGCATAATGACTTCCTTTTTACTCCCAGTGCTCAAACCCAAGGAGAATTATTATCCTACAATCTCTTCATGAGGAGCAACTGTGCAGAGCACAAGTGGGCAATCTCCCATTCTCTTCTTGTCTGGAGAAGTTTACTCACTACTCCTTTAGTCATGGCTGAGATTTCATCTCCGCTCATTCAAAGACGTGCTAACTTGCCATCTCCCTTGGAAGTCTAAAGTTGCATGATTATATGAAGGATTTTTCATTATTTACCCATCTTTCTACATGCCAAGGAGTTTTATCAGATTGAAAAAGAAACCATGCTCACATTAAGATTGAATAAATGAGGAAAAACATTTTTAGCAGATGTTTTATTTTCACTTCATATTAATTTCTTGTGCTGAATCATTATTAGTGGGTTGTGTCCTTGATATAGAATGTAGGAGAAAACATTTCTCAAATCTTGAAAAGGAATCAATTAAATAAATTAGTCCAACAACAGAACGTGAGAAATCAGACCAATAAAGCAATTGGTGGTTTGTAGGAGACCAGACATAAGGGGGAAGAAAAGTAGAATAGAATATAGCAGAAAAGGAAACAAAAGCAAGAGGTACCGAAATTGCTAACAGATTTTTTTCTGAAATAAACACATGGTGGGTTTTTTTTTCAAATAAGTATGTGTTAAACTTACTAAATTTAATTTAATTCTATTTAAATATAAAATATACTCAGCTTTAATGTCAGGGGGACTCAAGTAACTAAAAAAACCCACCTGAGTCTCTTATGTTGTGTTATTATGTTCTGGATGCTAGATAGCCCTAAAACCAGTGACAGGATTCAACCGGTTCGCACCACGTTGGCCGAACCGAGTGTTAAATTGCTGGCTGGCCCTGCCCCGCCCCTCCCTCCTTATCTCACTCTACCTACCTTGATCGATGCCTACAGTCACGTCTGTGGCATAGCTGCTGCTGCTCTCTGGTTCCCTCGCTTGTCTTGACCATGGCTCCTGCAGATCTCTGCCTGGTGAGTCTTCCTCCCTTAGCTGCCTCCCACGATAGGAATTCCTTCCTATGGAGTATTAGACAGAGAACCAACCATTTAGAGTCCAGAGTATTTTGCTGGTGGGAGGGTTATTATTTTTTTGACATAAGGAAACAAGAAACGAAAACCGCTGTTTTGGGGGGAGGAAAACAATACAACTGATGGAGAAAAAATGTTAATATCACCAGACTGGTTCCCAGCACAGAGCAGAACACTTCTAAAAGCATCCAGAATGGTTAAAATAGACTTTGTAAAATAAATACCCCTTTCGTAACTAGCATTACACTGTAGCACCAGTCGAAATCCAACAAAGGCTCTAATGCACATGTAACATCAGATGCCAGAAAGACCTTTATACCAAAATGTCACTTTTATGTTTGAAAAACTACCAGTGGGGTGGTTTTAAAGGGCAGAACAGCACTACATGTAATTCTTTGATCTTTCCTCTGCCCCCTTCTGGCTTAGTTGTCTCAAATTAAAGAGCAAGATATGGTTTTGAGTTGGTCCTGTAGAAGGGAAGGAGGATGCTTAACATTATCTTCCCACCATAGTCATATAATATTCCACATTGTATCTTTCTAAGAGAGGAAAAAGACAGAGGGAAGGGGAAAAAAGTAACTGAGAAAGAATGGAAAGATAGTTATGAAATTAAGGAGTCCTCACAACAATCTGGTAGCCTGGACAAATGCTAATTTATATAAGTTATCTATCTCATTATTATCCCACTTTAAGCAAATTTCCATTTCTCTTTCTGCTTCAAGGCTCCAACAAATGAAAGATTTCAAATGTAGTATCATAACACATAACCTGTAAAGAATTTGCTGAGGCTTGTATGCTAGTTTAGATTTGGAAATTATCATCTCTGTTTGATCTGTATGGACACAATTCCCATTATTCTAATCAGATGCTGCTGAATCCAAAAAATCTGCACAAATAGAAACTGTACCAAACAGATGAGGAGTGGTACACTCAGACTGGTAACCTAGACTATGCCTTCACTATCTTATTAAAAAGGACACATGAAAACCTCAACTGATCAAAGCTATGATGTAAAATATAGGTAAAATTAGTTTCAAGATTACTTGTTATGGTTTATGGAAGATTGTAACTTAGAACATAAGAGAAATAAATGATACAGTGCAAATTAACAAATAAATGAAAGAAAAATTATCTGTATATCTGTGAAAACAGGAGAAAGAAGAGGATGCAATACAACCGAATAAAGAAAAAAATGTCTTGTGGAGTGCAATTGATGAATACACACAGGAAAGTGAAAGTATGAGTTGCATTATGGATTAAAGGGCTAAATGTATTTCATAAAGAACCAGGAATCAGGTTTAATGGAAATTGTGTAACATCCTGAAAGAATGTGATCCAGGAGAAAAATTACTCGAGTAACTGAAATTGAAAGATAATAGAAATGAGACTAGAGAGGACAGAAAAGTGATTGATCCATTCAGCAATGAATGAAAATAGAGATCTGCTTGAATAAAAGCCCTATTGGTTTTAAAAGTATAGTCCTAAGCATGTGTCTATCATATATACTGTATGTGTGACAAAGAAATAACTAGAAATTCTAAATGCATGGCTGTATTGATGGTTTAGTTGAAAAATGGGGAATTAATGCAAAATACAAAATGATGAAAGATGCTGAATGTGGATACCATTATTTGGCAGTGGCTCCTGACATAAAATATGTGTGGAAGAAAAGAAAGAAGCAAAACAAATGAGAATGAATAAAGAAAGACTACAGGAAGGATCTTGAATGGGGAAAAATCCCAATAGAAACTTCAAAAAATGAATATAAGAAGACATGGAAGCTGTTTGAAACTTGCAAGCTACTTGAAAAGAACAATTTTATAGAGTGTCAGAGAAATGTGTGGAGCTTCCCTAAAGGGAAATGTTAGAAAGGATTTATGATGGGAATGTTGAAGTTGAAGTGGCTGTAGATTTTTATTTTAAAAATGTGCATATAAGAAAATGATTGCTGCAAACAATAAGAACTAGAGAAAAATATGGAATAATTGGTACATAGAAAAAAGATAGCTATAAAGAACATAATTCAAAAAGAAAGGAACAGTTGAGATTGGAAGAGACAAAGAAAATGCAGTGATTTTAATGGGTATTAAAAACTGTTTTCAAAGTGAGTGAAGAGAGCCTCCTAAACAAGGAACCTCCAGCTGAATGAATGGAATGAAAAAAAAAGTGATTGGAATGACTTGGGATGTTTGGGAGTGATTCTGATATTTTGAAGAGTTGAACTGAAAAGAAAGTTATAAACATTAGTGCCCAATGGGAGGCAAAGATGCAAAGGAAATCAAAACATTATGAAAATGGCAAGGTTGCATGTGTACATGGTATAACCCATGAGAAGAAAAATATGGATGCTTATAGTTTTTGCAGTAGTGCGCAAATTTTGTTTATGTGGATGTGAAGATTCTACCTGATCATTGGAAGAACACGGAACTGAATAGGTGTCTCTTGTGTTTCCTCCTGCTAGAATCTCTCATTTTTAGCTATAGTAATCTGATTGATTTTGCATGCCCAGATAAGTTAAGGGACAAACTGAGAGAGAGTTAAGGCCGCAGGCTAGAAAGTGCTAGATTGTAAGTTTTAGTCCTCCTTGGGTATGGAGTCTATTGGACCTTGAACCAATTACACTCTCTCCATCCTAGAAAGATAGCAGTGGCAAACCTTTTCTGAAATCTTGGCAAGAACACTGCAGGGACTCATAGAGGCAGTCTCCAGGAGTTAAAAACTAACTTGAAACACACTAACTTACTCACTCTTTCTGAAATAACCCTGTCCCCAGGATAACCTTCTGCTGTGCTATATTATTTACTTATATGGTTTTAGCTCCCTCAGTGCACTGAAGTTATTTTCTCTGACATTTTAGTCTGTATTACTTTTATTAGTATTAAAATATGTCTTTGATAGTTTAATGATTTTACTCTTTGAGACATGTTATGATATAATATCCAGCTATTGGCTCTTAAAAAAAAATTTTTTTTAAAGAAATGTTATAAAGCCACAGTTAAACAGAATCTAAACTCCTCAAGGTCAGTGTTTCCCAACCTTGGCAACTTTAATGTCAACTCCCAATTCTGGTTGAAAGTCCAAATATCTTAAAGTTGCCAAGGTTGGAAAACACTGATGTAGAGGATAAAGAATTACCAGATGTTAGATCTATTTGTAGAGCAAAGGGACCATCTGATGTTCTCACTGACCAATTACTATTGCCTAGCCCTCAGCCTCTTCCTCCTACAGACACAAAGTTTGTGGCAAATGGGGAACTTCCTTTTGCAAAAAGCAAGTAGCACTGCAAATTGGCTGCATTTCATTTTCCTGTATTGGATAGGATTGTCTAGGCAGTTTTTCGAGGCTATCCTGTTTCCAGGTGCTACTCTCTCAGCATAGTATCTTGGTCAAAGAGCCAAAATACAGAACCATGTAGCAAGATATATGCCACCCTGGCGGGCAAAGGAAAATTTTCAAATTTAGTTTTTTTTCTTTCTTTCTTTCTTTAGGAAAGACTTCGATTATCAGCAAAAAAGAAAAAAGAAAAAGAAAACTGAGAAGAGAGGACAATATATTTAGTTTCAGGCTGAGATCAGTCTGTCATTCAGTGCTATCTGTTAGCTAGGAAGGGCTTGGAAACCTTCTCACTGATTCTGTACATAATCACATAGAAATTAACTAGCCCAGCTCTAAACATCAGAATCATCTACTTGAGCCATGTTTCTTTCCCATTCTGAAATCAGAAGACTTAGAGCAGTCGATTGTCTGGAAATATTATTTTTTTTTTTATTGAAAAAGTTTTACAATACCAATTTTTTTCATTTCCCCCCTCCCCCCTCCCCCCACTTCCCCTCCCTCTGCCCCAACCCCTCCCCCCTCCCCATCCCCCCTTGACTTCCGCTACAGATTTTTAAAAAAAGTTTAAAACAGAAAGAAATTTTTTTTTAAAATATTCAAATTTTTAAGTTAGAAAAAATTTAAAAAGAAGAAAAAGAAGAAAAAAAAACACAAAAGTACAAAACAAACCCAATACATATAACAAAGTAATATAACAAATAAACCTATGAATAATAATATTTTTCTAAAGTTAACAATATTGTAATAAAAAGAACTAATAACCATCAATATTCATTTATCAATCAATAAGGTAAACTATCATACCTTTCTGTAATCCATTAATATTAACATTACTAATAATATATCACCTCAGTATCCATATCAAATAATTTTATCCCACTACACCCCTTAACTGAAAAACAAAAACATAAAATATGAAGTATGATATATATGATTATACATATATAATTATAATTATACAATTATGTCCAAAAAGAATTTTTTCTCTCAATTATCCATGTTTCAATCTTCTCGTCTTGATTGAAGTTAAATGTACTTTCTTCCATCGTAAATCCAATTCCAATAAGCTTCGTCTTCCAGCTGCCCCCATGCAAAAAAAAAAACATCTCTCCACACAAAAAAATTCCCCCCCGAGTGACTTTATTTAAATAATATCCAACCAGGAAGGTATTCTGTACTCCTCTAGGTAGAACATTCAAACTAGCTCAAACTGTACCACCTAAAAAAAGAGAAAACCAATGCAGCTCCTCCTAAGTTTAAAAAAAAAGAGAAAAAAAACCCTGCATTCCCAAATGTTCCTTTAAAGCTCTTTCAAATCCTATCACCCTTTGCAATTCCTTCCTTTGGGTTATGAGATGTTTCATCTTTGTTGTCTTCTCCTAGATAATAAATTCCAAAAAAAAATTATAATAGGGTAACCACAGATCGCTGCTGGTATTGCAGCAATCTGTTTACCTTTCTCAGGATATTAAATCCAATTCAGGATAATTTTGTAGAAATTTTTCTTTGTAGAAAAAAATTTATAATCCATTTTAATATATAAGTCTAATATCAATCCAACTCAGGATGAACTTTTGAAAATTTATAATGCATCTCCAAAGTTTTAACAGCTATCGACAATAGCTTGGATCTTTTCATAAAACTCCTTATCTTGCCACCAAGTGGTTTCCAGTCGAATTTCCTCATTAACTTCTACTTCCTGTTGATTGGCATCACCCCCCTTCTCTTGAAGAGCACTGAGCCTCTGCTGCTGGTCATCTCGAGTTATATTTTTATATTTTGAATCTTGCTCCAACAGTTCAAGGTCCAGTACTCCCCCTCTAGGGTCACTGGAATGCACAGTTTTCTCATCTGGAAAGTCCATGATAGAATCCTCTGGACAACCACCTGGTGCACCTTTTTCTTCTGACACATCTTGATGTTCTTGCTTCTGCTTAGATTTTGCAGACGTTCTTTCACACGTTTTATTCTTAACACCTTCCGGGGCTCCCTTGAAAATATTTTTATTAAAATATTCCTCTTTTTCAATAGTATTCAAGCAATGTCTCACACCATGGTATCTGAGAATTACTCCAACTAGTAAATCCCATCTGAATGGGATATTACTTCTCTTCAATTCCTTGACCAAAAAACCAAAATCTTTTCTGTCCTTTAAAACCTTAGGTGGTAACTCTTTAAAAATGCCAATTTGTATACCTTCTACCTGCACTCTAGCAGAGTAGGATTTTTGTAAAATATCATCTCTCAATCCTCTATCAGTAAAATAGACAATGACATCTCTAGGCAAATTCCTTTGTTTAGCTACACGTGAGTTGACTCTGTAAACTTTCTCCATACAACCAAGAATTAACTCATCTTCTAACTTTAATAATTCTGCAAAAGCCTTGGCACAAACTCTTCTTAAATTTTCTCTCTTACTTTCTCTTATGCCTCTTAATCTAATTGCTGATTCCATAGCTTTAATTTGAAGCATGATGACATCGTTCTCTATATTCTGATTTTTAGCCTCAGCTTCCGCAAATTTTTCTTGTATTTCTTGCATCTGGGAGTCAAACTTACTGCTGATTTCAGTCACTTTCCTCCCCATTTCCACCACTGCACTTGAAAGATTTGAAACTACTTTGGTGATAGTTTGATTTAATTGGTCATATTTTCCAGAAACCAACTCCTCAAGATTATTCTGTGAACTTTTTATCTTCTCAACAACACTCACTAGAGACCTTGTTATAAAATCTTTTAAATCCTCATCTGCAGATCCCTGCAGATGAGTCAATTCTGCTTTGTCCTTCGACTGAGTCATAAGGGAGCCCCCCCCCCCTTCCTTTTGGTTTAGGAGTCATACTTCTAGCTTTTATTTATTTTTCAAAAAAAACCAAAGAAATTCTTCCTACTTCAGTAAAAAAACAAAAAAAATCTGTTTAAATCAGTCTTTGTTCTTTATTTCTTTTCCCTACCAAAATATTTCTTTTCTTTAAAATGTCTCAGCGCTAAGCTCTACTTTCACTTTCCAGTCTCAATTTTTCTCACAGAGCCAATCGCCATTTTAAAAACACTTTCACTATTCATTCTCTTCTTCCTTTTTCCTTCCTTCTTCTTCTAGAAAGTCAATGAAAAAAAACCCATACTTGCATTTTCTTTCCTGAAGACTCTTTATTCAGCTTATTTAGGTTTTCTGTCAATCGTGGTGTTGCTCAAGACGTCTGGCTCCGCTAATTAAAGCGAAGATCCCTCTCGGCGCGGAGCCTCTCTGGGGGTGGATAGGGAGCCATCACCCTGAGCCTTCCCCAGGACAAAAAAAAAGTCCTGGGGTGATTCACGGGGCTCAACCTCACCCCCAGAAGCTCTACCCGCTCTTCCGATCGAAGAGTGGGATTTACGAGCCGCCTGCCAGCTGTAAGGCGGCTCTTTATGCGCCGGGAGGCCGGCGGTCATGAAAAGACCGCCGACAACGACGGAGGCACCACCCAGAAATATTAATTGATGACTTCACCAGGTAAAGGTGTTCTAGATGTCTTTTCTTCGGAATCTTTTCATTGAATATTTTGGCTTGCAGTGTTGTTTTATTAACTTGCCTTCCTTGAACACATATGCATATATTCTAGTGGCTTATATTTGTTTTTCTTCTTAGAGGTTAATGAAAGTCATCATGCAAAGCATTCATCTGATGAGTGTTATGGAGATCCCTGCTGTAAAATGTGATAAACATAATTATCATATGTCTTTAAAAGCTGGGAGCCTAAGGGGAAAGAAATGTTCTCTTCAATCCAGGATACAGTTGAATTGCTATGCAGTAATTTGTCCTGAAGGAGGGATGAGCTGTCCTGATTAATGCTGCAAAATGTTGACCAATGGCTATATTTAAAAGTCATCCACACCCTCAACTGTTCTGTCCTAAGAGGCAACACACCACTTACTCTCCATGTGGTACAAATCAAGACAACCAAACCTGAATTATATTTGATATTTTATATATAATGGAAATGCCGAGCTTTGTTGTTTATTCTGGGAGAAAATAAAAAGGAAGAAAAAGGTAACAGATGATTTAGATTAAATCTGAACAAAAGCTGTAAATTGCCACTAGCTATTGTTAGCAAAATTGAAACAAGGACCAGTAAAAATGAAACGAAATACATGACACAGGTTTCAGCAGATAATCCAAACTGAAATTGAATCAGCTAATGATACTTTACATTAATGAAACTTATGTTTGCCATTTAGTTCTACCCCTGCCCTTTAAAAATGAAGAACAGAACATGGAGTATTGGCAACAAAATGTACATCTTGTCCTCAAATCAATTCAGTATTGGCTGTCTTTCAAATAGTATTAAGTTTTAAGTTTTTTCTAATAAAAAAAGCAGGATCAGGGTTATAATTCAGAATAAAGCTTAAACTGACTCTTTGATGTTAATTAGTAACAATCAAAGATGAAATCAAAGCTATTCCCAAGCAGATTGATTACCAAAATAATTACTTTTTTAAATGGTTTTTAGGTTTCTCCTCTTGATTTCACTCACTAAACTCTTCATTGTTTAAGATGCATTGAAATTATTGTACAGAAAAGGTTTCTTAAAGTCCAGGCAATTCTAGGTTTGAAGTAGTGGTAGACCAGCAAATCAGGAGATGCCTAAGGCACAAATTTCACTAATTAGTAAAAGGCAAAATTCACTAAAAGTTTCCCTATATAAACCTTATTAAAAGTCAAATCTCATTTTCCTCTGTTCACTGTACTAAAGCATCAATGACCAAACTTTGAAGCAAATTGCGGTAAGTGAGTCAAATTAAACTAACACTCTAATTTAAAATATGCCTGGACTGGCCCTCTTCAGTTCTGAAGAAAGAGCAGATACTTTGGTTTGTTTCTTTCTCTTGGAAGAAAGCTGTAGAAAATAACCTTCTGACTGCCAAATACATTCTGAACTACAAACAGTGTCTTCAAAGGTAGATGGGATGTGTCCAGAGAACAAAGAAATTGTATGATCCTGGTTTTAAAAATATGCATTTTTTTTATCTGAGACTCCATGCAGTTGTTGTTTTTTCTTCAAAGGAGAGCCTTGCAAATCTTTCTCAGAAGTGTGTTTTGTATAATACATAGTCTGGCTAAATAAGTGATCATTTTTAATAGCTGAAATCTCAAATCCAATCAAATTTTATTTTGGTCATAGTCCAGCATAAGTGGAAACTTTATGTCTCTGTGTGTGTGTGTGCATATGGCTCATTCTAAGACTTTAAAAAATGTATGTATGTACGTATGTATGTATGTATGTATGTATGCATGTATGTTTGTATCAGTGGGGGGATTCAAATTTTTTTACTGCTGTTTCTGTGAGCGTGGCTTGGTGGGCATGGCAGGGGAAGGATATTGTAAAATCTCCATTCCCACTCCACTCCAGGGGAAGGTTACTGCAAAATCCCCATTTCCTCCCGATCAGCTGGGAGTCAGGAGGCAGAGAATAGATGGGGGCAGGGCCAATCAGAGGTGGTATTTACCTGTTCTCTGAACTAAAAATTTCTGCTACCGGTTCTCCAGAACTGGTCAGAACCTGCTGAATACCACCTCTGGTATGTATGTATGTATGCATATAATTTTAAAAGTCTTAGAACGAGCCACATGCATTCACACACACACAAATTTTCTTATGAAATCCTCAAGGTTGAAACTGGTTCCTAACATGTTCTGAAGTTACCTTTATCAGGGAAATCTCTGCTTGCCTGGTTTACTCTGACACATATTTATCTTTCATGTCAGCTAGCAAAAATCTCCAAGTGACCTTAGAACTATATTTTTGTTATATCTCCCATCTTCCCCCATTTTCCCCCCAAATGGTACAGAGTTATTGTTATTTGACTTTTAAAATACAACATTCAAAGAAAATTCCCACTTCACTAAAAATGCAATTTTTACCCTAAGTGAAAATAGTCAACATTTGATAAGGTACTATTTTGCATTTTATTGATTTGCAAATTCAGTCATCAAACTTCATTCTTATGACTGAGATGACCTGGACAGTATCTAGACACAGTTAATAGTTTTTCCCTATTTCTCATGCCAAATGTATGTAAATTAATGAAATGTTGCAGGCTTGAACACAGCCTGAGAGATTTAGAGGTTTTGACAGAACCACTAGTCTGTTTTTCCGAGTACTTGCAACTAGATTTTGGCCCAAATAGGACAATTTACCTGAGAATTTTTTTTCCTAATATGATGAAAGCTGTAACAGTTCTCAATTCCCAGAATGACAACTCTTCAAGCTAGATATATCAGAACTTGTTTTCCTCAATTATTCTCAATGTTTTGGCTCTCTTCCTGTTTCCCTAGCTTGTTCTTCAGATGGGAAAATAAATCTTATCTCTATTTTAATACATAACAAATACCAAAATGACACTAGTTACATTTTCTTCATATTACTGTTTTGATTCTATGCCAAATAAAAGCTCTTGAATGATTTCATTTTTTAAAATTGTAGTGATTTCAGTCAGACATCTATATAAACTAATATTGGAAGGATTAATTAAATTAAAACTCAACTCCAACAAAAATGATTTCATTCCTCTTTGCAGAAGTTTAATTTTGCATAAGACATTGTCACTAGTTTAGTTCAACTGATTACATGAACTGAAGCTTTCTATTTATAGCTAAAAGGCCAAACCCTCTAAATGATATTGCCAAGGTAGACACTGAATTATAAAAGCTGCAATTCATATTTCAACTGATCATTGCTTTTCCCCAAAATTTTGGAATTGTGTACCATTGTAACCAATAATGTTGATTGCTTGATTTTAGCTTGCCACCTTGAGTAAATCAACCAAACCCTAATTTATGGTTTACCATGATATATAAACTCAATCACTGTGGCTAATTCAACCATACTGTAGCACATGATGTAAATCCAGCCATTGCATTGTATATTCTTGAGAATTACATATCCTCAAAGAAAAGTGTCATACTACTTACAGTCCATATTAACATATAACGGAAGTGTTGAAACTAAGGAAAATGACACCAACGGGAATATTCAAGAATATCTAGAAATAAGAGATTGAAACATTTTTAAGTCCAGAGGTACTTCAGGACTCAGGATATAAAGGGATAATTCAAACCAATCCATAAAACAATTCAGGAAAAGGACCATCCAACTTTACCATTTCTTTATCAGGCTCCAAAAACCAAGAAAGGCACATTGAAGATCTTCTAAGAAGTTTCCTTGGTTGTTCCTCACCTACAAACAGAAATTTTGCCATACTAAATCAGACTATTCACACCATTAAATATATATTCTCAGAACTTCTAGGGAGGATCTGTCTTAACTCTTTTTCTCTCACACAAACTTCATTGTCTTTTGTTTTTTCTGGGATGAATTTCTGTGGAATGTAGGGGGATCCAGAATGTAGTGACTATTTTCTTCTGATTTGCCTCCCAATTTTTAGATTTGAAGTAGTTCTTTATCTGGTTAAAGCCAATTTCCTTGGTACCATAGGTATGTTCTTCTCCTATGATAAAAGGCAAATAAACAATGTCAAACTGGAACTTTGTCCTTCCTGTTTTCCTGAAGAATTTTGTTTTCTCCTGAGAGGTTGTTCAGAGGTTGAGCGTCCCATCCCAATCTTTTCAGGTCTCTGCACCAGTGATGGGTTTCAAAAAATTTTACCTCCAGTTCTGTGGGTGTGGCTTGGTGAGCGTGGCATGGTGTGGCAGGGAAAAGATACTGTAAAAATCTCCATTCCCACCCCACTTCAGGGGAAGGATACTGCAAAATCTCCATTCCCTCCCCAATCCAGGGGAAGGTTGCTGCAAAATCCCCATTTCTTCCTGATCAGCTGGGACTCAGGAGGCAGAGAATAGATGGGGGCAGGGCCAGTCAGAATTTTTACTACCGGTTCTCTGAACTATTCAAAATTTCTGCTACCAGTTCTCCAGAACTGGTCAGAACCTGCTGAAACCCACCTCTGCTCTGCACACTCTCAGATTGGCAGGTGCAGATTAAATATCCTTCACTGCTTTTGTATTTGAACCCTTTGTGGTAGGATTTCAACCCTTCACGAAAGGTATGCTTTCCAATGGATTTACAAACCCTTAGATTTTGCTGACAGTTCCTACAAAGAGGCAAATGAAAGCCTGTTACAGAAAAATGAGGAAGCATAATCAGAAGTAGTGAGATTTTAGGGACAATACATGGAGTGATGCGATGTGATTCTAATTAATGTGCAAGAGAATGAGTTGGCAATACTTTATAGTAAAGAACAAACAGAAAGAAAATGAACAAAGGTTACCTGCAGAATGTGGCCTTTTTTTTAGATAAACAATTTAAGGCCTGCAAGCAGTTTATGTATTTCTGTTATTCTGAATAAACTAAATCATTGCTGTTTACTGAATGCCTGAGGTGATTTATAAAGAACAAACCCGTGAAAGCCAATATCCTGCTGAAAGGCTGAATGTCTCTGCCAGAATTTTACAGTCAGGAGGCAGAACCAGCCTTTGGTAGTCAGTAAAAAAGGCACAGGTCAAAGCCAGCAGATTTCAGTAACAGACCAAGTGAAAAATCTGAAACATAAATCAGCAATGCAAGCCATAAACCAGACTAAAACTTCCAGTGCCAAGGAAAAGAGATAACAGGAACTTCAGAAGAAGAATTTATGACTTTTGATTCCAGAAACGAATCTTCTTTGACCCAAAGTCTGCATACAAAATTCTTTGTTACTGGGTATTCTAAGATTGCAATAGATGAATACTTTAGCATTTTTGCAACTTCTCCATTTCAGCTCATTTCACATAAGCTTAGTATTTGACCAGCAATGGCTTATCATTTGTCTGCAGATGGCATTCATCTCTCTATGTGCAGCCTTCTGATGAGACCCAGAATATTTACCTCGCTCAAGCTTGGGAACGTCCCCCACCATCATCTGAAACTGGGAAGCTTTTGGAGTTTATGCTTCTTCATTCAATTCTTCTGAATCAGACAGTTTCCTGATAAGCCTCTGACTAAATGAGAATGCATGAATAAAGTAGGCTCTCCTCCTGGAGCTCCAAAATCTGCTGAGTGACAACTTCCAGCATCCCTCATAATTGGCCATGTCAGCTATGGCTGCTGGGAGTTGTCATTCAGCAACCTCTAGGAGGCCGCTAATTGCTTACTCTGAGAACAACTGATACTGAAAATTTTGACGCTATGCAACAATACATGAGGGACTAAGGGCAGTACAAATGTGTGGACCATTACTGAGTTTAGTGCTATCCTTCTTGTTCCCATATGTGCACAATTAGAATCTGATTAGCTACAAAGACGCGAGTTCATTCAAATACTGTGTATGGGTTGGGTGGAGCACTTTACAGGCTCAGAGAAAAGATGTTTAAGGGAGATAGTGAGAAAGAGAGAAAAGTTTATTCATACTGGATATGTTTTCCAACTTATTGTGGTCAGCCCCTACCCTGAATATTCATTTTCTCTTCCCCTTAACTCTCTCTTTCTTACTGTATCTCTTCTCATTTAGTCAAGACAGATAAGAAATTGCTTCACAATGTCAGGGTTTGGAACTCGATGGAAATGGCCATTTGAATAATGGGTTGAAGGCAACTGGAATTGCAGAGGGAGAAGGGCTGAGTTGCTAAATATATACAAAAACTTGACATGAAGAAAGCTATTGACCAATGGCTGCAATGAGATGATGGTAAGCCCAGGCAGAAAAATATAAAAATATAAGGTAGAGATAGAGTTCCCCTCGCACATATGTGCTGTTCATCCTCGACTCTAGGGGGCGGTGCTCATCTCCATTTCAAAGCCAAAGAGCCAGCACTGTCTGAAGAAATTTCTGTGGTCATGTGGCTGGCATGACTAAACACCAAAGGTGCACAGAATGCTGTTACCTTCCCACCAAAAGTGGTCCCTATTTTTCTACTTGCATTTTTTATGTACTTTCGAACTGCTAGGTTGGCAGAAGATGGGACAAGTAATGGGAGCTCACCTCATTATGCGGCATTAGGGATCTGAACTGCTGAATTGCTGGCCTTTTGATCGACAAGCTCAGCATCTTAGCCATTGAGATATAATGTCCCTTAAACCTTGGGTCAGTGTTTTCCAACCTTTCTCGCTTAGCTGACTGGCGGGGGGGGGGTGTAGAGGAGATGGTTGTATGTGAGCAGCAGGCGCAAGAGGAGCAAGCGGCATCAGGAAAAAAAATCAATTTTTGGTTTTTGTCTTATATAGTACCTACATAGAGCAGGATTAAACTTCAAAATGGAGCTCCATTCAATGGAATAAATTAGGATATTGTAAGTAATTAATCATTGTCCCTAGTATTCTGTTTTGAAATTTTCTACTGTGAGATATGCTAATCAAATCCCTTGTGGCGTTCACTAGAAAGGGTAACTTTTCATGTGTTCTGAGTATATTGCCACAATCTATAATAATTATGTTACAAGTGTTCTGAAAAAAGTGATTGAGTTAATACATAGGATGAAGTCAAATGGTTGCTGAAAGTTCTGATACAATTGCATCTAAAATGCTTTTAGCATGATTACCGCAATGGCGAACCTATGGCACACGTGCCAGAGGTGGCATACAGAGCCCTCTCTGTGGGGCACACCTGCCATCGCCCTAGCTCAGCCAGTTGGTCGTTGGGTTTCCAAGGTGTGCATGTGCACCAGCCAGCTGGTTGTCAGGTTTCTGAGGCATGTATGCATGCCGACCAGCTAGTCATTGGGTTTCCAGAGTTCTGGCACATGCATCTGCATGCACACAGACACTTTCTGGTTTGGGCACTCTGTGCCTAAAAGGTTTGCCATCACTGATGTATAAGGTAGTTATAGCTATGAAACTGCGTATGCCTCATGAAATGAATATCTGGTGTGCAAAAGCAAGTTTGGTGGACTGAATCTCTGAGTCTTCCAAATATCATGGAAATATAATTTCTATGACATAAAGCACCTACATTCATTTTATGATGTGTAGCACAATCATTACTCAGACATAAACTCATTCATATCCATTGAGACATTGAAGCTGGCTATTGTGCCACATGTCAATCTAATTCTGCCATAATTGATCAAATATATCTCCAGAGGAGGCATATCATAATTATCAGTGTTAATAATCTCCATGGACAATAAAATGAGCTTAAATAGTGCATTTCCTAGCTAAAGTTGTCTTCATTCTCCAGGGAACAGACAACAGCTGTTATATCTTGCCAATTCTGATATTTGGATAAATCTTCCTGTAAATTCTACCTTAAATCTGAGACTGAGGGCAGATTGTAACGTTCTCTGATTTCCAATCTCTCATCTGTCAACTTGGTTATTTTTACAAGAGATGAACTATTTTTTTCCTCTAGCAGAATGGGAAGTGTTTGGATAAGCTGACTTTGCACATAATTCAGAGCATGCAGCTGTCTAGAAGAGTTATTGACTATGTCTGAACCAACAACTTGCTATCTAATATGAAGAGCTGGCAAGCAATAAATGTGGGGGCTGGGTCTTGCCTACCCATTGGCTACATCAATTATTTTGCTTTCATTAATATTATGCTTGTTGTTTTAGACTTTAATATAAAATGGGAACATTGGTTTTAAGATCTGGATTTGATCATACTTGTAGCAGAGCCATTGAAATTAACGGGACTTAAAATATTGTAATTATGCTTGTTTAAGTGCTACTGATTTTAATAGACTCTTCAAGAATTAAGTCTGGACAAATAGACTGCAACACACTTTTTATAAATGTAAGAAATCTTAAATGTTATACTTCAAACTATAGCCATTTGGCAAAAAAATCAACAAAAATGAGAAACACTTGCCAAATTTCAGCTGGTATTTAAATTTTGCTATTTAATTGTGAATCTTTCCCCACATTTCCTTCAACTCAGTCTGGAAGCATTTGCATATAATATTCTTTGAACTCTTCAACATAACAACACTCATAAGATCCTAACTGGCACACATGAAGTGAAGTGCTTCAAAAATTAGAAACTGGAAACTACTGTAACCAGAAGAGTTCTTTCCATCTGGCATTTGACCCTTCATAAAAAGGATGTCAGAATGGTAAGTTCTTTCTAGGACAATTGTCCCTTCTACTTCCTTGCATGCAACCTTTTGCCTTAACTGCCTACCCATCTAGCAAATCCATTCAAGGGAGCCTGCCTGCTACAATTGTTTCTATAACAAAGACCTGCTATTAAGTTTTGTAAAACAAAAACACATTGTGGGCTTGAACATCCCAAGATGAAAAACTACATTTATTTTTCTTCCTGTAAAATCCAAGGGGTAGAAGCAGAATAATGAATTAAAATTCCTCCACAACATGGATACTAGATGGATGGAGGATGTACGTAAAAATGAAAGTAAGATTTGGGCCCTTCTGAGGACTATTTGGTTTCAACTCTTTAGCTCAAAGTCTGTTAGCCCAGGTTCTTATGCATGTCCCTGAATCCTTAGATGTGTCCCTGAATTCTCTCCACAAATGGTCACTGAACCTAATGTGACAGAATGCAGAAATTATTAAATACAGAACTGTTGATTATAAACACTCACTTTCATTTAATTAATTTGCACTGAAATGAAATGTAGCCAAATTTTCAGGGTAGACTGCTGTCTGGCATTGTTAAATGGATTTCTTACAGTTTTTCCACTTGAGGTTATCAAGACTATTTGCCATTAAAATGAAATACTTATGTAAACAAATATCTGTGTTCAAAATTAACTATTTAACTGATTACAAATAGCACTCCAGAATATACAAAGTCGTATGATTTAGTTAGAGATATTTGAAAAAACATTTATTTTCCTGGAGAATGGATGTTTAGCAATTTGGTATTTAACTTTTTAAAATGCAGCTTGATTTATTATACTGAATCTGGATTGTTTTACCAAAGGATGCATCCTTATCTATCATTGGAGTATCTGTAGCTTCAGGCATCTTGTTTGGTGCTGCTAAATGCTTATAATATTCTTTTATCTGATTGATTTGGCTTATGATGAAGGGTAGTTAATTTATTATCTAGGCTGTTACAGGGAGGAATGCACAGAAGCTTATTAGATCAGTGGAGATATTTGATCCAACAAAAAAAAATGTAAACAAATTCTACGTGGTCAGTATTTAAATGTGCAGATCAGCAATTGCAAACAGAAAGAGATCATAAACCATTTTCTTGAACTGACTGGTTGCTCAGAGAGGGAAAATTTATTTTTGACATATGCAAGGAATATCAAAAGAAAATATTTTATTTGTTGTTCTTATTCAGGTTTCTGAGCAAAGATTTGGAAAAACTTTGCTTTATTTAATAGTTAAATCTCTGTGTATTTTCTCTAATTATTGAAGGCAACTTTTCTTCTAACCAATCTCATTTCATCAATACTGGTACTATCCCTTCGATGTTTTTCAAGCAAGGACAAGCTTACTCTACACATCTAACCATACAAGGTAGAGATCACCTTGGTGCTATTAAGGTACAACAGTTCATATTACCTGTACTGTGTTCCACTGGCCATGATTTTGCTACCCTATGGAAAGCTTTTAAAATGTAGGTATCCTGAATACTGGGGCCAGGATGAATTTCTCACCAGGAGAGGGTATGAATGTGAACCAGGTCCCCTATTGTTGCTTGTTGTTTGTTTTGTTTTGTTTCATTTTTGCAAGCCACCCAAATTTATTTTGTTTGAATTGAATGGTTTAGTGGTTAAGGCACCAAGCTAGAGAGCAGGGGAACATGAATTCAAGTCCCACTTTAGCCATGAAAACTGCTGGCTGACCTTGAGCCAATCCCTCTGTCTCTCAGCCCAACTCGCTGAGAGTTGTTTGCTGTTGTGGGGAAAATAGGAGGAAGATGTACTGCATATATTCATTATTTGTAAAAAATATTACCAAGGCAAAATACAAATTAATAAATAAGTAAATTGACCAAATTTGAGGGATCCTTGTTGGTTTCTGAGCTTGCTT
The DNA here is from genome assembly GCA_030761175.1 of Masticophis lateralis. Classification (NCBI taxonomy): domain Eukaryota; kingdom Metazoa; phylum Chordata; class Lepidosauria; order Squamata; family Colubridae; genus Masticophis; species Masticophis lateralis. Next base: position 261,752,072 of record JAUDYJ010000001.1, read on the forward strand.
GTTTTCTTGCAGATGTTCCATTACCAAAACTAGGTTAACATCATCGGTGCTAGTGCAACCTAACCAAGTTTGGTTAGACTGTTTACTCACCTATTACTGAATTGTACTCAAACACCATACAACTCCAGGGTTGAGTAATATAATGCTGCCACTTTATAGATGGTGGTATTTATTACACTGATTTCCCATTTACAGAGCCTCAAAAAAGGCTACATAATCCTCTCCTGACCATGTTATCTTCATAACAATCTTCAGAGGTAGGTTAAAGTATGACGTAGCGATTGGTCCAACATAACCTGCTAAATACCATTTTAAAGTAAGTATTTGAGCCTGAAAATATCCTGTTAAAATACCTTATACAATATCTTATTCTGGCACTCCCAATCCCCATCTTTTCCTTCCTTTCTTCTATCAAGATATCCAAGATGACATAATTGAATGTTCCAAATAGATCACCTTACAGGCAGTCATCAGAACTGGTACTTTGCTTGTATGAATGAATGAAAAAATATTTTTGGAAGGCCTTGCTTTTCCTTTGAAAATTAAAAATACTGTGAATTATATTAAAAATGTGATGAACCATTGGAAGTTAAGTTGAGAATGTATTTGGTCTGCCATTTGAATAATGGGCAGATGTACCTTATTGTGACTTCAGTCCATTAATAGGAGCTATGAAATTGGTATTCCTTTTGGTATTTTTTACTGTTGCTTTGGTATTTTTTACTGTTTGTTGGCCATCTCTGATTTTTGTTTTGCTGTATTTTTTTTTAGTGGTTTAACACTTTGACAATAAAAAATAGTTGAATTGTATAAACCACTCAGTGAGCAAAGCACATCTTTAGATCCACTCCTTGAAACTACAAAACGACTGCAGCTGCTTTGAAGGCTGAATGTGGCTGCTTTGAGGTTCTCCTGGGATCTTCTGGCCATGTGTATGCAGGCCTTTGTGGTCCTCCTGGGATCTTCTGGGCTTGAGTATGCATGCCTTTGAGGTCCTCCTGGGATCTTCTGGGCTTGAGTATGCATGCCTAGAAAATAGCGCCATTGATGTACTAGCATAGTGAAGCAGATCATGAAATGATTTTACAGAATTATTTTTTTAAAAAATAGGAGTAGCAGATAATAGACTTCTCTAATATATATTCACATTCTGACAACCACACAGAATGAACAATAACACCAAAGGGAACTGTAAGGGAGTTTAAAACAACATGCTGCAAACAGGACGACTGAGGTCAAGATTCACTCAGGATGAAGCTCTGGACACATTCTTGAATCTTGCTGAACTGTAGCAGGACCAATTGCTAAGCACAAGGCAGGACTGCCTGACCCGTGTGAGCATAGCGGTGGCTGACACTGATTCCCAGATGTTTTCAGTAGCTGCAAGTCATCTGATAATTAAATCAACTTCAGTGGCGCACTGACCTGTGGTATAGTCAGATTTCATTGCAGACAAAATCCTCTTTGCCTCTTGTGATATAAATAACATTGCTCCCAGATACTTTAAAAAAAAACACATGCTTTTCTGACACTAAGTTAACTGTAGAGATGGCTAGAAAGGCTTTCTGCTGTGTACAGCAGTTCCCATATATTAGACAATTAGCTTAAGAATGAACGTGGAGAAAGACTCCATTATTTATAGCCTTCATGGATAACTGTGTTTATTATGACAGAAGCCTCAGTTTCCTATCGATTTCATGTATATATTTCATGTCCCTGAAGACAGATGCTTATTCAAAATGTAGTTACATATGTATGAGTTACAAAGTGGTTCTTGTTTTCATGAAAACCACTAGAGGAATTAATAGCTCTTGGGGTTTGCAGACAATGAACTATGCCTCCTTTCCCCAACATCAGGATGTGCATATAAATTGCCAGAGACAGAGGGCTCTCGATGCTTATATTATTCACTTCATATGTGTCTGAAAAATGAAGCTTAATCCATGTTTCTTATATTGATAACCGCAGCCATGCATCTTGCCGCTTTGGACAAGCAAGAATGTTTTGCGGGAAAACAACATTTTGTTTGCTAAGCTTCTCTTTTGGAACTGCTAAGAAGGCAGCCATACTTTAGATTCTGTTGTTGTTGTTAGTTGCAAAGCCATGTTCGACCCATCGCAACCCCATGGACAACTTTCCTCTAGGCCTTCCTGTCTTTCACCATCCCCCGGAGTTCATTTAAGCTCATGCCAACAGCTTCAGTGACTCCATCCAGTCACCTCCTTCTCTGCCATCCCATTCTTCTTTTGCCCTCAATCGTTCCCAGCATTAGGCTATTCTCCAGTGAGTCCTTCCTTCTCATTAGGTGGCCAAAGTATTTGAGCTTCATCTTCAGGATCTGGCCTTCTAAAGAGCAGTCAGGGTTGATCTCCTTTAGGAATGACTGGTTTGATCACCTTGCAGTCCAAGGGACTCGCAGGAGTCTTCCCTTTAGATTCTACAGTAGATTCTACAGTACTACTTTAGTTTCTACAGTAGTCTAAAAACAATACAGGTTTCCTTAACTTACAGGTACTCCCAGGAGTGAAATCCACTTACCTTCGCTACCGATTCGGGAACGGGAGCATGGGTCTCTTCTGTGCATGCGCAAATGGTAAAAAATGGGACATAATGACATCCTGGCGGGTTGGTGGAGCCTCCCGCTGCCAGCGCTAGTCATTCAGAGAGCCGAATAGAACCGGGGGGAGGGAATTTCACCACTGGGTACTCTTTAACTTATGACCAGAATAATTGGGATCAGAATTTTCATTGCTAAGCAAGGCAGTTGTTAAATGAATCACACCAATTTTGCAACCATTTTGCAATGGTTCTTAACTGAATCCCCATAATTGTTTTGTGAATTACACAGTCCAGCTTCCCTTATTGACTTTGCTTGTTAGAAGCTGGCCAGGAAGGTCACAAATGGTAACCACCCCAGGATGCTACAACTGTCATAAATACACACTGGTTGCCAAGCTGCCAAACTTTTATCATATGCCATGGGGATGCTGCGATGGTTGTAAATGCAAGGACCAGTCATAAGTTACTTTTTTTCAGTGCCATTCAGTGGTGGGAGTCATGTAATTTAAGAACCAGTTCTCTGCCCAAATGATTTCTTCCAACAACCAGTTTGCCAAATTGCTCAGAAAGTTAACAACCGGTTCTCCCGAAGTGGTGCGAACTGGCTGAATTCCACCACTGGTTCCATTGTAACTTTGAATGGTCACTAAACAATAGAGTGTACGTGAAGGACTACCTGTATTTGTAAATCTATTTCTCTGCAAGTTATAAAAGGTGAATATGAATTTTGTCCCTAAATGCTAGAACAGTGATGGCTATCCTTTTTGTTGTCGCATGCTGAAAGTGCGTGTGCATGCACCCATAATGCAATGCGTGCATGACACACACACACACACATGGGCATCCTGCCCCCACACTTGCACGTGGGAACCCCCTGCCCCCCCTGCCCCCCACACATGTGCACATGACAGCCCCCCATGCTCCTCTTGCCCCCTGAGCATGAGTGCATGGCCCCCCACATGCGCCTGACCCCCGTGGATGCATGTGCAACCACTCTGCACCCTCCGACATCTCCTGCATGCACCTTGCCCCTCATGCATGCACGGCAGAGACCCAAAAACCAGCTGGCCAGCGGGAGGCATGTGCACATGCGCATTGGAGCTGAGCTGGGGCAATAGCTCGCATGTCCACAGAGAGAGCTCTGCGTGCCACCTGTGGTACGCATGCCATAGGTTCGCCATCATGGTGCTAGAACATTAAATTCCTGCTTAATCCAACCTGACTCCATAAAACTAAGGGAGAACAGGATTTTAGTTTGCAGATATTAAAGTAAGGGTGATGAAAGTTTTATGTAAATAAATGTTGATTTTAAATCAAGACAACATCCTTCAAACCCCACCCTGGATTTTTTAATATATTTTTTTTAGTCATTTGGATGTTTAAATGCATCTGCTTGAAATCAGAAGAAGACTGGTAGCAAGCATTTCTGATTGGCACATTTATTTAAATGCATCAGCTTTTGTGACCTGCTTGATGTCACCTAAAAAAATCTGTATTGAATTAGCTATGTTGGAATCAAAAAGGGTGGGGGTGAAATGGCAAAGGAAGAGTAACTTGATATGCCTGAAAAGTTTTGGAAACATATATGTGCATGTGTGCATGTGCCCATGACAGAAAGAAAGAGAGATTAAGTAAAAGGGTATGGCACCAATCATCCTCACAACCACACAAATTTAAGGATATTTCCATATTTAAATTTTAAAAAATAAACCTATTCCTATGGCTCCATTGGCCTTTTTGTGGCTATCCTGAAATAGCAATAGCATTTAGACTTATATACAGCTTCACAGTGCTTTACAGCCCTCTCTAAGCAGTTTACAGAGTCAGCATATTGCCCCCAACAATCTGGGTCCTCACTTTATGGCCCTCAGAAGGATGGAAGGCTGAGTTAACCTTGAGCAGGTGAGAATCAAACTGCTGAACTGCTGGCAACCAGTGCTGCATTCTAACCACTGTGCCACCTCAGCTCTTGCTGAAATGAAGCAGGAGAAGGGAAGTCAACTACCAATAAGAGCTTGGTAAGAAGATTGTCTTAGGACTTATGAGTAGCAACCAAGGCACTTCATTATTTCAGTTTTTATCTCGCCTTTGATTGATAAGGCATTCAAAGCAATGCTTGTTACAAAGGAGGCATCATGAGGTAGCCCAAGCTGGAGAAGAAAGAAATGGCGTGTGGGTTTGTGGGTGTCACTTCTTTAAACTGTACCCAATTAGATTGAGCCAGTTTCAAGAGAGAGACACAAAAGCACTGGATCCTGAACATGTGGATTTTGTATCACCCTTTAAGGGGTGGGGAGATGTTTTATTCTGTAAAAACAAATACATAAAAGTGATATGTGAGTTCTTCCTCTATTCTCCTCCACCTCCTCCTCCTCCACCACCTCCTCCTCTTCCTCTTCCTCTTCCTCTATTCTATTCTTCTTCTACTACTACAACTACTAGTAATAGTATTACTACTACTACTACTACTACAGTGTTGAGCCCAACATTATTCTGTTGACAAGCAAGGTAGTTTTTAAGTGAATTTTGCCCCATTTTACACCTTTCTTGCCACAGTTGTTAGATGAATCAGTGCAGTTATTAAGTTAGTAACACCTGTTAAGTGAATCCGACTTCCACATTGACTTTGCTTGTCAGAAGGTGACCACATGACCCTGGGACACTGCAACCATCTGTTGAGTCAGTTGCCAAGTGTCTGAATTTTGATTACATGACCATGGAGATGCTGCAATAGTCAAAAGTGTGAAAAAGGTCATAAGTCACTTTTTTCAGTGTTGTTGTAACTTCAAATGGTCACTACATGAACTGCTGTAAGCCAAGGACTACATGTATTGTGTGCTATACTACATCAATATATACATCAATGTATGCATCAATTAATCCTGTTCTATGTTAAGTCCTCTCTCTCTGAGAGAGCATGTAGAGCTCGTGCATCTTTTTTTATGTATTTTGTCTTGCCGGCTGCTATATTTCTTGGCAACTCTGTTGTGTTGATGATGGGGAGAATGCAAGCTATTGCCTTCTGAAGGCAAGCTATTCCATTTGTTGATTGGTCTTACCCTTAGGAAATGTCTTCTTAGTGCTAGGTTGCTTCTCTCTTTGGTTAGTTTCCATCAATTGTTTCTTTTTGGTGCTTTGAAAAATAGTTTGACCACCTCATTTTTGTAGGAGCCCCTCAAATTTCCTGACAGAACAATTAATCAGTGGAACAACTTGTCTCCGGAAGTTGTAAATGTTCCAACACTGGAAATTTTAAAGAACAGATTGGACAATCATTTGTCTGAAGTAGTGTAAGATTTCCCACCTAAGCAGGAGGTTGGGCTAGAAGGTCCAAGGTCTCATCCAATTCTGTTATTCTCTTCTCTTCTAAATATTGGAACAGTGCTATTTTATTGTGCCATTTTATTGTGAGTTGGACTAAGGAGAAATTTCCTAAGGGTGAGACCAATCAAGTTGGCCATGCCCACCCAGCCGGTCATTAGGGCAGAGAGCCGGTTGTTAAATTATTTGAATCCCATCACTGTGTACATGTATATGTGGATGTATATATGTATGTCTATGTGCATGTGCATGTACACACACATACACAGATCCCTTGTCAAGGAAGGAATGGCAAAAGGCATTTCAAAACCAAAATAGATACAGATGATCTCAGCTTGCATACCATAAAGTATTCTTCAGAGGAACTATTTCTGTCTTAGCCCTTGAAGAAAGCCAATTTCAGAGGCACTTTTCTCTTCTAGAATGCTGCTATAGAAGGTCAGGTCTACAGAACTGACTTAGTCATTAAGTCCTTGCGAGGTATTCAGTTAACCACATCAAATACAAAAGCTTTAAGAAAGTCATATTGACCCTAAAGTATATTTACCTACTCAAAAATACTGTGGGAGGAAATTGTCTATCCTTGGCCATTCTGATTTCTTGTTTACTTTTTTTAAAAAAAATTTGATTTATATGCTGCCCTTCTCCAGAGACTCAGGGCGGCTTACAATGCATTAAGCAATAGCCTTCATACTTTTGTATATATTTATACAAAGTCAGCTTATTGCCCTCTACAAACTGGGTCCTCAATTTACCCACCTTAGAAAGGATGGAAGGCTGAGTCGACCTTGAGCCTGGCTAGGATTGAATTTACAGAATTACAGGCAGCTGGATGTTAATTGCTGCCTTTAGTAGGAGGCATTAGCCCCCTACGCTACTCAGGCTCTCTTAGTAATGTGAGGGCTACTAGGGTGAGGGATGTGCACAAAAGTTCTGTATGCAGTTATAAGGAACTGGTTGTGCTTCCACAATGTCTAAGGACTAGCACAGAGATAGTTTTAATCCTTGTTATATGAAATGCATGGAGCAGAATTCCCTGCAAAAGAAATGGTTGAAGAATTTTATGATGAACTTTAAATTTTCTACTCAGTTGATAAACCCAAATAAAAGCACCTGTAACAAATGGCCACTTATAGTGTTTGGACACACTGAATGAAAAGCAGGGCACAACATATCTAGATAACTGGTTCTTTCTTGAACTGCTTTTATAGCTATAAATTAATTTTTGTTCTGACATTCAGATGGGATCTGGCTTTCCCATAATTTAAATTCATTATTCTATATCAGTAATGGCAAACCTTTTAGGCACAGAGTGCCCAAACTGGAAGGTGTGCATGCACACGCATGTGTGCACCAGAACACTGGAAACCTGACGATCAGCTGGCCAGCGCTCATGCGTGCCTTGGAAATCCGATGACCAGCTGGCTGAGCTGGGGCTATGGTGCACATGCCCACAGAGAGGCACACATGCCATAGATTCTCCATCACGGTTCTATATCATCTAGTCCAGAATGATGGTGAACAAGTCTTGACCTTCTTTGGAATGTTCTTATGCCTCAGTATTCTCAAAGCTATAAATTTCCAATTCCTTTAATCTCACTTTAGAGGACTTATTTCTAATCTCATGAACATTCTTGTTGCTCTTCTTCTCTGAATTTCTGGTAGGTTTTTTAATTTTATTTTTATTAAACAGTTTGTCTTTTAAAACAACACAAAAAACAATCACATGTATAAAAACAAGACATGTCAAGACATAACGTATTAAACATTACGTAACATTAATGGGAATTTTACAGCATTTGGTATTGACATGTATTTTGCTTTTGTAATTCTCTATTCTATCATTTCTATTTACTACTCAATAGTAGAATAATTACCTTACTCCAACACACACACACGCACACTTTATAATATTCATTGTTCTTATCTACACATTTATATTCATTTATATTTACATCTCTTTATTTAATATTGTTCAGTTACTTTAAGTTTCATCAATATTAAATTAAACACATCTTGTTTTGATTTCTATTTTCAAGTCAAATGTACATTTTATTCCATATTTCATAAAATTCCGATCCTTTCTCTCTTTCAACTCCATAGTCATTTTATCCATCTCTGCACATTCTAGAATTTTCCTAATTACTGTTTCGTCAGAGGGTACATTTTTTTTCCAATTTTTTGCAGATGTGATTCTTGCTGCAGTAAGTATGTGCAATATAATGTATTGAAGGTTTTTGTTCATTTTCCGATCCAGTATTCCTAATAAAAACAATTCAGGTTTCAAATCTATTTTTTGGTAGTTTTTAAAATCCAATTTTAAATGCAATATCCACATTTAACATAATACTTAACAAAATACACAACAAAGAAGTATGTTTAATGATTTAGAATCTTTAATTGATGCAGCTTAAACTGCGCTTGTATTTTGTACCACATAGTTAATTTGCGTCATGTTTTCAATCAACTACAATTCCAAGACCTGTTCACAAATAATACCTCCAAGTCAGATAACTGCCATTCTATTCCATGTACATTTGATTTTGGTTTCCTCAATGAAAGTCTTTGCATTTATCTCTGATAAATTTAATTCATTTCTCATCAAATTTTTGATTTTTATCTTTTTTTCAGAGTTTTAGGTATTCACCCAAGTTATTTCACTTTCTTGTCACAATTCTTAAAGAATCACTCAGTCCAAATATTCTTTCATCTCCAAACCCCCAAAAGCTGAAGCTTTTTTGAAAGCTGAAGCAGCTTCAGGCAGGCAATGTGCTGCCATCTTGAAATTCTGTAACCTCTGTAATCACAAATTCATGTGATAAGCATAGTGCTATAATGAAAGAACCAGAATAGTGAGGGAAAATTAAAGTTTAAATCTGTATGTAAGAAGAACAATTTTCCTCCAGCTTTTTTTTAAAGTCTGCAAGAAAAAATGATTTTTTCAGAAAGTGGGATTTTCAATCCCATTTAATCCCAAAAGAAATTGGTGATTTCTGAAATGTTTCTGATTCCCTTATGTCCAGTGTGCAGAACAATTCTAAGGAAGCCTACTCAGAAATCTGACTTCCCAGACTCAACAGGAAATATCTAATTAAAGGGCAGAAGCTCTGATTACAATGATATGGTAATTTCTGCTGACCTAAATAGTTTTAGAATAGAATCAGATGATTGAGAAAATAATGTTGATGACAGATATTGGTACTCTCAGAATCAGAAATAATGTTCCTCTAAATCAGGTGAACCAGGTCGTGAACTTTTCTGAACCGGGCTGTGGAAGTGGTGGGCAAGCACACCAGTGGTGAGTTTCAAAATTTTTTAATACTGGTTCTGTGGGCGTGGCTTGGTGGGTATGGCATGGTTTGGTGGGCGTGGCTTGGTGTGTGGCTTGGTGGGCATGGCAGGAGAAGGATACTGTAAAATCTTCATTTCCACCCCACTCCAGGGGAAGGTTACTGCAAAATCCCCATTTCCTCCCAATCAGTTGGGACTTGGGAGGCAGAGAATAGATGGGGGCGGGGCCAGTCAGATTTTTACTACCGGTTCTCCGAACTACTCAAAACCTCTGCTACCGGTTCTCCAGAACTGGTCAGACCTGCTGAAAGCCATCTCTGAAGCACACACAGACATCCCCACTTGCGTGAGTAGCAGGCAAGTGTGTGTGTGCTGCTCCATTTGCATGAGAGGCAGGAATGTGCACACATGCATTTGCCCACTGCTCCCAGGGAACTATCCCCTCTCTCTCCCTGCTCCCCCCCCCACCATTCCACAAAGCCAGAACGGTTGGGAAATTCTGTTCTAAATGCCAGTTATTGGAAATGGAAGTGCTGTTTAGGCTCACATCTTTCTGAACTAAATTAGCTTTTTAATTTAACACAATCCTTCTAAATATTTTTGACTGTAAATTGTTTTGCAGCATTGGAAAAATGCAGATGATTAGCAGTAGCCATCCCGTTTTCCTTTCCTTCTTTCATGTGAATTGAAAATATTATAATTAAAATCATATTAGTAGCTAAATTGTCCATTGTTTCACAGAGTATCGGAAATGTTGGTAAATCCTGCTCAGATCTGTTTGAAAAGATAAATAGCTATAGTTGATTTTCTATTTTCTATAGTAAAGTTGTTTCAGACTCTTACTTCGGTTTTCCAGAACGCTGATTTTATGAGATTATATGATAATGAAACAAACAACCTTCATTACTGTAGCAATACATTATGCCTGGAATGGCTATGTAAATGCTTATTACCTTGACATTACACTCCGAAATGCTTGGCTTTTGACTGGCAAAGTATTTACAAGGGATATCACATACTTCTAGCACCTTAACTAATCACATCCTTATAAAATGAAACAACTTTCTGTCTATGAACAGGCAACTTTTTTTTTTTCACTTTCCAGACAGGAATTGAATCATGATTTGTTGCCCACTGGTGCCAGTTATAAATTATCTTTCCATTTTCTTAGAAGAAAGAAGCAGTAGTTTTCAGAAGGAAAACAACTCCGTCAAACAATAACTCCAAATTTAAAATGCTGTGTTGAAATTTCAGTAATTAATTAACTAGACCCCATCAGAACAATTTGAATTGTTTTTGCAGATAATTTTATGCCATGTGATCCATGGGCCACATGGGGCTTTTTCCGCTGCTGAGCTGAAGAACAATCCTTGCATGCATGAGTTGTCAGAGAACTATACTAGCATAATATTTGCTCTCCCCATTACTGATCTCTATCATGTTTCTACTGCATTTCTTCCCAGGTTAATTGCCTGACTTCCCTTCAAAATAATGGGTGACAAGGCTTAACAGATGCCCTTGGATGCTGTCAGTGTAAGGGTGAAGTATTAGTTTAGTGGAAGATCACTTCAGCCTGTTTCACTCTTGGACTGGGAATGAAATGATGACAATATCATGGAGATATGGCAGGAAAAATAGAGCATGTTTGCTCCATGTTGAGATGTAAATAGGAAAAGTAGGTAGTGAGACACTGGTTTAGACTGCAGTCCTATAAACCAACCTTGGCATTCTCCAGCTATATGGACTTCAACTTCTAGAATTCTCAACAGTAGTCATGCAACTGAAAGGAAGCTGCCCCCCATATATATATATGCCACCCTTCTCCATAGACTCAGGGCGGCTTACAATGCGTTAAGCAATCGCCTTCATACTATATTTATATAAAGTCAGCTTATTGCCCCAGCAAACTGGGTCCTCATTTTACCTACCTTAGAAAGGATGGAAGGCTGAGTCAACCTTGAGCCTGGTGAGATTCGAACTTACAGTAATTGCAGACAGCTGATGTTAATCACAATGCTTTAGTCTGCTGAGCCACCAGGCTCTTTTTTAGAGGAAGTTGATTTTTTTGAATATTGATAAATGTAGACTAGGGGTGTCCAACCTTGGCAACTTTAAGATTTGTGGACTTCAACTTCAGCATAGGTGGTTGGAGAATTCTGGGAGCTGAAGTCCACAAGTCTTAAAGTTGCCAGGGTTGGACACCCCTGTGGTAGACTAAGTGTTCCTAAATTCAGTGGGATTTGCCAAATGATAGGATTATGCTTAAATGTAAAATGACATCTTCACAGCACTTGGATGCCAGTTTATCACAACAGATAATTCTATATGTTCCTTGCCTTCTTCAGGCCAGCATTCTATGTCAAATAACGGCCAGGAAGTTCATAAGCAGGACATTGCCTTGATGTAAGAAACAGTATACAATCATCACTATTCATCACTCTCATAATCTTATCAGATACGGATTTGTCCACTTTTTAAATATTATCGTAGCTTGCATCATAGAAATGAAATTCAAATTTTAATTATACACTGGGTAAAGGCTAGATCTTCAGCTAATTCTGAATGTTCCTGCATTTTGGGTCACTTATTTAGTTTCTTTTGGGATTATTTCTTTATAACTCTTGACTATATAGCTGATGTGTTTTTTCCGTGGCCTTTTTAACTGCCCTTACAGACCATCATCTTAGACCAAAATAAAATGCAACCTTAAACTTTTTTTTATTACTTGCTTCTTTTTATTTTTTAAGTGATAGCAGTGGAATAGGGTAAGATTCTGATTTCTCTTGGAGAGGGAAATGAGTGTGTGTGTGAATGTGTGTGTTTTCTTGGTCATTAAGACAATTAGGGGAAAGTATGCTAGAATATCAGTAGTGGTAAATGTCAAATTCTTTCTCTCACCTCAATGGGACCCCATCAGAAAAGATCAGGGGCATACCTAAAAGCAGGGATGAAATTCAACAAGTTGTGACAGGTTCTGGAGAATCGGTAGTAGAAATTTTGAGTAGCTTGAAGAACTGGCAAATACCACCTATGCTTGGCCCCAGAGTGGGGAGGGAATGGAGATTTTGCAGTATTCTTCCCCTGGAGTGGGGTGGGAATAGAAATTTTGCAGTATTCTTCCCCTGCCATGCTCACCAAGCCACGCCCACCAAGTCACACTATGCCCACCAAGCCATGCCCACAGAACCAGTAGTAAAAAAAATTGAATCCCACCACTACCTAAAAGGCAATGGCAAATTATTTCCAATTTTTACAAGAAAAATCCATTGAAAATCCATTGAAAAATTTGTGTCTATGTATTTACTAAGAGATGGGTTTATATTGGACAAGACTTTCACCTTGATCTCATCAACAATCCAGATAGAAGCAGCCATCTGGTAATTATTTAACAGCAAGCACGGGAGACCAGCTCAGATGGGAGCGAAGGGAATGGTTGGTTCCAAATCAGTGCTTTTGTGCCATACAATTCCAAGTAAAGGGATGTAAGAGATATGGAAACTATAATTATATATGTACCCTTTTTTAGATGCATACTGGATGTAAAGTTATTTCCCAACTAAGTGACTTCTGTATCCTTCATGTCCTATAAATGCCTCGATTTTATTTCTTTGCTCTCAGCAAAGAGGTAGACAATACAATAATATTAGTATTGTATCGCACAATAGTATTGTACTGTATTGTATAATACAATATAGATATTATAAATATCAATTGCAATAATAATAGTTTGGAAGACAAATACATAAATAAGGTAAATGAACTATATAAAGAGAACAAACAGATAGATGAGCTATTTATATCATTTAAGGTTAATCAGTCCTTCTGCTTATGGGATCAAGTAGGGAACATTCCTAATCTGCAATATTAACAAGTTCCTTGCTGAAAAGTGATAATGAGCGATTGCCAAGACTTCTGTTTTCACTGAATAAGTCTACTTTAAAAACTGCAATTTTCTAAGAAATATACTATGAGCTGACACAACATGAAAAATATTTCAAAAATAAATATTAATCCTTAGACTGTGTTTTAAAGCCTTGAAAACCTACGTATTTTCCATCATAAATATTAATGCTCAGATTATATAGACTTTTGATAAACACTTTTATGGTGCATATATATATGTGTGTTTTGCAAAATTACATGCCATTTTTTTAAAAAACACTATATATTCACAGGATTTCATCTCTGCTACAGATAATGCAATTGGAGCAGACAGGACTTGAAAAAAAACCCCACAGATCTAAATATTTATTTCCTATCACGAGTTCCTGAATTCAGATTTTCACTCTTAAAGAGTTCCTCCAGGTTGCATAATCTTCTTCAAAAACTCAAGCCAACTATTTACTCCCTCTTATAGGATCTGTCAGGTTACAATAAAACAGGCATAAATTATTGAATTCTGTCTTTGTGATTGCCAAGTACTGATTCATCAGTGCAAAAGCACTCAAATGCCAATGGATTTTGAATGAGAAATATGTGCACAGAATGAAATGCTCACATTTTTGGTGCATAAGTGTTTGTAACTTAAGAAGCCAGATCACATTAGACAGTCAACATTCAATGCATATTAAGATAATAAAAATATATTCTCTACTAACAAAGACAATTTCTCTGAACAATTATTGCCCAGATTGCTGGGGGTGATATGCTGACTCTGCAAACCACTTAGAGAGGTCTGTAAAGCACTGTGAAGTGGTATATAAGTCTATATAAGAATAGGTATACAAGAATAGCTGTTGCTATTCATTACTAACACTTTTTTCTGCATTAGTTATTTTATAGCCTCATTCTTCATTCCAAATACTTGGAGTAAGTATTACACTGACCATTTCTCATCTACTACTCCTCTCCCACTATATCAAAATGATAACCACAGTGGCACAAACAATGGCAAGAGATAGCCACAGTGCTCCAAACCTGATTTTGGATCATATATGCAAAAAAAAAAACCCCTACAACCCATCCAGAGAAGGGCCTTGGTATCTGTTGTGTGGGCTTCCGTACAGTATTGTTCCCATTGACCCATGTCCAATTCAAAAAAAAATATTTGGGATCAGATTGGAACAAATAGATAGAAAAAGGAGGGTCATGCCCACTGTCTTGATTTCTGTTGATTTATCCATAGCTAATGTACGTATTCATGTATGCATTTTTAGTTCTGAAAGCAAGGCTATCTTTTTCTGGGCATTTGGTTGCCTGTAATTAAAAACTTTTCTGAGCAAAATGGTACTAGGATCATCTTTTATGTTCAACTAAAATCCTTTTGTATCAACAATGACCAGAACCTGAGCAACTTTCTGTGCATCAATTTGTATGTAGTTGGCTTCGGTTATGGATCATTGGTTGAAGAAGTGTTTGTTCGACAACATATTATATAAGTCTCCTCTCACTGCAGGTTAAAAAAACAGAGCCATAAACCTCTGTGGACAGCAGAATATATTTTCTTTTGGCATTCAAACTTGGAACTCTAAGCTGAAGTCTGTTGTGTTTGCTCTTGTGTCATTTTGACCTAAAATTCATGGTGCATGTAGCTGTCTGTAATCTTTCTTTGTACTATATATATACCTAACGTGGGTGGTTGTTTAGATCAACATGTACTTGAACTGTCTTGGGTGGCAGTTTTAGGCCACCTGATCTTACAGATCTATTTTAGCTGAGACAGCATAAACTGGCACTTGCATTTTGGTTGACAAATTGAAATCCTTTGCTTGGCAAGTGAAGACATGACCAAAAGTATTTCACTGGTTCGTAAGTTATAATATTAGCTGCTTGGTTATTGTTTTTCTTCTACCATAATTCATAGTGGCCTGTGTCCACTAGTGTAAAGGAAGTGATAAGCATGAGGATGTCAATAAACATAGCCTTGATGCCTGTTCTTTAGCAATGCCACATCAAATTCATTTATGGTTAACTTCCTTCTTCAGTGAGCAGAAAATCTGTCCAGATAGAATAGAATAGAATAGAATAGAATAGAATAGAATAGAATAGAATAGAATAGAATAGAATAGAATAGAATAGAATATTATTTATTGGCCAAGTGTGATTGGACACACAAGGAATTTGTCTTGGTGCATGTGCTCTCAGTGTACATAAAAGAAAAGGTACATTCATCAAGAATCATAAGGTACAACACTTAATGATAGTCATAGGGTACAAATAAGCAATCAAATCATATTAGGAAATAGTCAATATTAGTTTCTGATATTAGTAGTCACACTTGGTGGTCCAAGACAATATTGCTTAAAAATAAGTAAGGAGTATGCCCTGGCTAGAATATTAGATTACAACCAGGAATATTTAAGTTCAAATCCCTGTGTAGCCCTAAACTCAAATGGTGACTTTTAAATGTCTATACTTTTTCAGTGTTTACATCAAATGATTGCTGTTAAGAAAAAAAGTTATGAGAAACATGAAATAAATCATCTTGAGCTTCTGGAGGGAATGTGAGGTATAAATTTAACCAAAAAAGAAAGCAAAGAAAAAAAAAGTAGCTCTTAACAATATCTTCAAAATGTATGCTTGTCCTTAACACATAAATACCTTTGGTGCTATATCTAAGGCAGGGGTATCAAACTTGTGGCATCATGTTGTCATCATGTGACATATTGCAACTTTTCCCCCCTTTGCTAAAATGGGGGTGGGCGTGGCCAGCACATGACATCCGGCCTGCAGGCCCTGAGGTTAACACCTCTGATCTAAGTCAGGAGTCTCCAGCCTTGGCATCTTTAAGACTTGTGGACTTCAACTTCCAGAATTCCACAGCTGGCTTTGCTGGCTGTGGAATTCTGGGAGTTGAAGTCCACAAGTCTTAAAGTTGCCAAGGTTGGAGACCCCTGATTAAGGCATTCTGGGAAAAATGGTAGTTGCCCCTTGGCTCTACCTTATCAAACCTATTAAAAGAAGATCTGCTTCTGGCATGACTTTGCTGTCCAACCATGATCATAAATGTCTCCAAAAAAAAAGTTGTATCTCTCCAATAGCTCCCAATATATGTCACCTGTTAAATTCATAAACATGTTAACAAGCTACTCCTTCCCAAATATACAGTCCAGTTCTAAATTCAGGAAGGGAGAACTGTTTGCAGTGAACCATCTTCAGAATCTATAATCCTACATTAGTAATATTTGTTTGCATTTTAGTAGTATTCATAAACCGTTAAAGCTTTGCTATGCGGCAAAGCCTACCTAACAAATTCTGACCTTGTGGCCAAGGGTTTAACATGATAAGTGAATTAAGAATTAAAAGAATTCAGAAAAATCAACTGAGCTACAGGGAAGATGAGTGTTGAAATTGTCAAGTAATCCCTTTGGGTGTCCTGTTCCTGGAAAGGTTATGAAGTAAGAGGTAACAGCCTTGTAATCCATAAACACACTTCCTTATTCCATCATTGTCCTTTACCTTCCACATCTGACTTTGAGTTGAATTATACTAAATCTGCAATAATGAGATGCTTCAAAAACTGTTATTCACAGCCTCCCAGGATGAAAGGGCAAATAATGGCTTTGATATTTGCATTCAGCTCACAAATGTCTGCTTGACCCAGCTATTTCAGGTATGAGTCTATGTAAGGTTGTGCATTAAAAACAGTGTGATGAAAGAAATAACTGTTCTGTTTTTAGTCTAGAGTTGGGATATGCAAGGGACAGTCTGCCCATGTAAAAAAAAAACAAGTTTGAAAACAATTAAATTGACTGTAGGATATCAGGAAGATATCCACTCCATTGTTGTGTTAATTACTGTACATTTTGCAGGAAGTTAAAATCCTCAAAGGAATAAATGGTTTAAATCCCATTGTTTCCTGTGGGACAGAGCTTCTCTTAGACTGGGTTTGGAGATTAATTAATATGTATAAAATATGAGAATGAGGTGGGATATACATATATTTAAGAACTGGCAACATTGCTGTAGCACCTGAATGCCATATTAAAAAGTTCAGATTGTTATGCAAGAGGAATGAGCCTGAATTTAGGTGACCAAATTCCCAAATGCATAGTACACTGATGGTCAATCTGCCTTCAGAAACCCTTTGGTGAGGATTGGTCTTCCAGGAGGAAGCAGTCCCAGTTCGTAAATAGCTGCCTGCTGAATTCTACTTCCTGTGTGCTGTCTTTCTGGGCCTCCTTTAGTGGACATGTGATGTTTTGCAGTTTAAAGGCAAAATAGTCAAGGAGCTAACCTCTAAGGAAGGCTTAACAATATATTGGCTAGGAAACCATGATGTGATTCATAACTGAAACGCTAATCCTAGTCAAGGCTATTTTGTAATTGTCAGCCTTACTGGGTAGGCCAGACAGGAAACACAACCAGATAAACTAATTTTACTTTACTGTAAGGCTACATTAATAGAATTTTGCAAGTTTGCAAGTATGATTTGCCTTCCATGTCCTTTACAGCCTAAGAAACTAAAGAGGATTTCTTCTGAGCTTCTTGCCCTGCTTGCTATCCAGCTGTGGGCTAACCTATTTCATATCTGACTGTTGCCTGGTCAGCACTTCTTTGCCCTGTCTCTCAAGGTCTTTCCCACATACCATTATAGTAATATAGGCTGTGAAACTTAAACATGTTAACAAGCTACTCCTTTCCAACTATACATCCAGTTCTAAATCATTCCACTATGCCCTTCTGAGAAATGCTGAGCATTTAAGTGACTTATTTTCCTAGAATTCCAGAATTGGAAGAAGCTTCAGAGTTCATCTATTCTCTCTTCTGACAATTAGAGAAATCCACAGTGATCTGGGTTAGAATAGCAATGACATGGCAGGACACCAAGGAAGTAACAACTGTGAATTAACTTTTCTTTGGAATGTTGAAAGATTTTCTTCCAATTGGTTGTTCTGCATTCCCTAGCAACTGAGTGGGCCCAAGAATGTTGTTTGTTGAATAGACATTTTCTTGCTGCTGTCAATCTTCAATAGGGCTGCAAAATCTTTTTTGGGTGCACTGGAAATTTTGAATGGTGAGCCAGGATTGGCATATCAAAAAGTTGCTAGGGCCACCACACATAAGTAGATTGTAAAAATGAAATTAATTTAACACCGCGAAACTTGACTGAATGGAACCCTATTTTGCAATGGAAGAAATTTCCCTAGGCATTCAACCCTATCCATCCTTACTGCAAATAATAGACAACTTTGTTGTATCTGAAGCAATCCAGAGATGAGTGTTATATACTGTATTAAAGTTATCTTAATTTTATGCCATTAGGAAAAATATATACATTGCCGCAATAATATCCTTATACGTAACTGATATCCAGGTATAACTGATCCCCAATGAGACTTGGCCAGTTCTTTCTTTTTTTTCCAAATCTACTCAATTAAATTGTATTAATTAAATGTCCCATCTTTAACATAAGTGGATTTCCATCTTTGGGGGTGGGGGGGAATCAATTTCTCAGGCTTAAAATGAATTATCTCCTAAAATGCACCTTTCGAAAAATCAATTGACAAGTAAATTAAGCTGGATAAAGTAAGAAGTTAATTTCCCCAATACTGTACTTCTTTCCCCTTTTTAAATTAAATTGATTGCTCATTGTCATCTGCTGTTATTGCATTTTGGAATAATGGTCATCCAACTGGTATAGTAAGAAATATGAAGAGGAATCTACCAGGTAGCTCTTTGAAGATTGAAATGTTCAGCCTTCATATATGAAAACTCATACAAACTGGGAGGTGTTCTGTCATAATCCTCTTTAATGATTTTAATACTTAGAATACTGCTAGCTTCTTCCCCTTCAGCAATATATATGTGCTTATGGGGATGGTTCTGTGGAATCCCTAGGCCTCTTGTCAGATAATCTCAAAAGACATTTATCTATCCCATGCTAAATGTCTGTGGAGATTCTCAGTCATCCAGGTCATGGTTGTCCCAAAGATGCTTTTTTAAGAAGCAACTGGATTTTCTTGTTTTTCTTTAAAGATGTTTCGCTTCTCATCCAAGAAGCTTCTTCAACTCTAATCCCCACCATCCAGTCAGAGCTGAAGAAGCTTCTTGAATGAGTAGCAAAACGTCTTCAAAGAAAGAAAATAGAAAGTCCAGTTGCCTCTTGAAAAATTTGGGAATCCCATGCTAAAGAAATACCCATAGAAAGCACAGTGCTTATCTGTCATCTCTTTGATCTACCCCCTTTGATATGACTTTGACATATCTTTCTAGGTTGCCCAATGTGGTGCCTTCACAGGTAATCTTCAACTTACAACAGCTCATGCTGTGACCATTTGAAGTTACAACTGTACTGAAAAAAGTTATTTATGACCAATTTTCACACTTATAACCATTTTAACATGGCCATGCGAATTACATATGGATGCTTGGCAGCAGGATCATATTTATGATGGCTGTGGTGTCCCAGGATCATGTGATCATCTTTTGTGACCTGACAAGCAAAGTCAAGCCAGATTCACTTAACAACCATGCTACTAACTTAATAACTGTAGTGATTCACTTAACAAATGTGACAAGAAAAGTTGTAAAATGGGGCAAAACTCACTGAACAAATGTCTCACTTAGCAAAAGAAATTATGGATTCAGTTATGGTTGGAAGTTGAGGACTACCTGTATTTATTCTATTTGTCAAAGCCTACAATTTAGATTAACATTAATCTTGGCAAACTGCTCTGTTATTTTTATCATTGTTATTATATTAATTTTATTCTTATGTAACTTTATTGTCTTTTATACTTACTTTTCAGGTTTATCAATAATTTTAAGTGCATCTGTTTCTACGTGATGTTTTCTGGCCTAAAGAGCATAATAAAGGTTGCTTTAGCTGTTCACTTCAATCTTATTTTCTCAAGCAAGTGAAAATAAATTTTCTTGATAGTTTCAAGCATTTAATCATCTCTTTGTTCCTCTCTTGATCTCTTTTGGTTTACTCCTACTGGACTGCAGTTAAATAACACAAATCTGACCTTCTGATTTCTGGAACAATTTGAGTATTCCAGTTGCGTTTTTTCTTACAAAGCCAGACTGCTTAGTACTTACTAAGCACAGATCACTGCAATCCTCATGTAGAATTCTCTGCTGATTGATGTTGTCATTTATCAATATTGTTTCTGCTTTCAATATCTAGCTACAGTTGAATGTTATCAAATGGCTGAATAAATGAAATGTAATAATGAATGCTGAACCAGTTCAAATCAATCCTAAGTATAAATCTATAAAGGAAATGCTGTATCACAAATTTAAAAATTGTTTCATTTTCCCGTTGCAATAAATACTGCTAAAATGTGTGTCTTGATTTCTATATGTCAATTTAAGAAGGAAAGACTAACTTACTCCTTCTAAACGGCTTCTGCTTAAGTTAAAGGCATTATCATGATTTGTGAAATTCAGGACAGCTCTGCACTGCAGGCCAAGCTGCTGGGCTCCCAGGCTGCTCCTGGCTGTTTCTTAAGCCAACTTCAGGAGTTCTAGTCTGCAGCACAATGGCAATGAGACTCAATTGAGCTCCAGTCTGGACTGCAACCATCAGAAGTCTAATCTGTAATTTTCCTGCTTGTTGCTTTCCCATTTATCCAGAGAAGGCAAATCACATTGCCTGCCTGCTATTTGGAACAGTCTACTAATGCCTCACTTTTCCTTTTAGGGACTTCTTAGAAATACCCTTTTCACTACTCCCTATGCTTTGCCTCTGCCTTTCTAGATAGCAATAGCACTTAGACTTATATACTGCTTCCCAGTGCTTTACAGCCCTCTCTAAGCAGTTTACAGAGTAAGAATATTGCCCCCAACAATCTGGGTCCTCATTTTTACCGACCTCGGAAGGATGGAAGGCTGAGTCAACTTTGAGCTGGTGAGAATCGAACTGCTGACAGTTGGCAGAATTAGCCCGCAATATGTTCATTCTAACCACTGCACCACGGCTCATGTTTGCACACATGAATTCCTTCACATGCACATACTCTTTCTACATTAATTCCTTTGACAATGATATGGACCCTTTTCTTTTTGTCTTCTCCCCCTTAGGGTACTATCACTGCTTTGATGATACAATATTTAAAACATTATGTATTTTGTATTTTAACAGTTTTATTTTTGAAACTGACTAAAATTACTTAAAAACAATTAAAGCAATTGGTAGCACAAATATAGCACAAGAGAACAGATTGTTCTTTTGTGCTACATTGCTCTGGAAACTTTGCCGCCAGGAAAAATGAAAAATTTCAATTTCGTAGAAACAAAACAACAGCCCTGTATACTGCATCTTAAAGATTTAAAAAAAAATAGAAGAGGAGCATTCTACCCTGTTTTCCCAAAAATAAGACATCCCCTGATAATAAGCCCAGTCAGGCTTTTTTTTTAAATTTTATTTATGCCGCCCTTCCCCGGAGACTCAGGACAGCTTACAATGCATTAAGCAATAGCCCTCATACTTTTGTATATTTTATACAAAGTCAGGTTATTGCCCCCACAAACTGGGTCCTCAATTTACCTACCTTAGAAAGGATGGAAGGCTGAGTCAACCTTGAGCCTGATGAGATTCGAACTTACAATAATTGCAGACAGCTGGAGTTAATTACAATGCATTACAATGCATTAGTCTGCTGAGCTATGCTTAGCACATGCGCTAAAATAAGCCCCCCCCCCCCAAATAAGCCCTCCCCAAAAATATTTAAAGCAGAGCTGGAAATCAGGTAAGACGGCAAGAGGAGCCCCATCTTGCTCCATGTGCCCCAAAATAATAAGACCTCCCTGAAAATAAGGCCAAGCGCTTATTTTGGGGTTCAAAAAATATAAGACAGGGTCTTATTTTCGGGAGAACACTGTAGTACTGTGAGCTGCAATGGGAGGATACTTAACCTAATCTAGGTAAACGCCTAAAGGATGCCCAGTGAGAAATGCAAGGGTTAAATGAAGCATGAGCTTCAAAGGTTGTAATAGTTCATTGACTTAATGGGCCATGGTTGGACCAACTACAAGATTATTTTAAAAAGCAGCAACCATCCACTGGGTGTGTCAGACAGTGCAACCAAATCAGGGGTGAGTTCTACTTATCTTTACTACCGGTCGCACCATGTGCAGAAGCGTTTTGATGACGTCAGGGTCGATGAGCGGAGCCTCCCACCGGTTTTACTACTGGTTTTATAGAACCGGTGCGAACCAGGGGCAACCCACCAAATGGGGTTCTTTGCCACTAGTAGAATGCAACTAAGTGCTGCAGACCATTAGGTCTGGAGGGCTTAAAATGGTTCAGAAAGCAGTGGTTTTGGATTGAAACTAGAAAATACAATGTGAATGCCTTTGCACTGGACCAGGAGTGGGAGAAAGATAACATCATCACTCCTACTGTTAGGAAGCAGTGAATGGCCTGACTCCTATGAGCCAAGTAGAAATCTGAACATAATCAGAGAAATCAAGCAAGGTAATCAGGGTTTAAGAAGAACAGTTATGCATAAACAGATAAATAGGAAAGGTGGGTTGGGTAGGGTACACATAGAATAACCACTTCACACCAGACATATCAATTATTTCCTACCTACCTTCTTTAACCGACTGAAGAAATGACCTGGCTCTAATTGAAATCAATGACAGTCACTCCATTCATTAAATTGGGAACTTTAAAATGTGAACTACAGATTGTTGACTTGACTTTTGTCACAATATGTGATACATATGATATGTGACACATACAACAGATATGTTCTGTCACAATTTGTGACAGAAATGTGTACATTTCATGTATTTTTTATACAGTTCGCTCTCAAAACTGGCAAATATTAAACTGCCATTCCATCATTAGAAATTTTGATTGGGATAGCTTTTAAGTGGGAGGGAAGAAGGGAGAAGGAAGGAAAGCCACTACTATCAAAAGTTCATACTTTTAATCATGAGTTCAAATTCTACATATTTTGCATATACATAATTATTATTAACATTATATATTAATACACATAATAACACTAATTTTACTTTCAATGTCATATAGTTTGGCATATATAAATCTATCAAAGGTCTTTTGCAGATGAACTACATTTATTTCTGAACTACTAAAAACCTCAGTGCCAAAAGCATAGTTTGCTAAATTAGTGTCATTGTACCATACTGAGAGAATAACAAGTACCAATAGAACAAAGTTTCTTGCCCTGAACAACTGTTACATACATACACATTGATTATGCATCCTTGAAATTTACTTCTGAGTGCTAAGAAATTGCTGGGAGCAGGTTTAGGGTTATGTGCTGGAAACTTGGGTAAAGTTAGAAATAATCCATACTATTATTTTTTAGAATATACATGCAGTTAACTTCAGCATTTGATGTTCCATTGCTTGCGCAAGCAGAGGTGTTTAGATGGATTGAAGGCAGAGACAGATTGCTATAGAAGCAAAGCAAAGCCGATTTTACTTCAATCACAGAAAAACTATAGTAAGCTTATGTCCCTGTAGCTGTTGGCAATCTACTCAATACAGCGATGGACGTTCCCTAGGGCAAATATTCCAAAAATAGTCAACCACTATGTTAATAGTGAGGATGAAAGCAGAGACAGAGTCTTTTAGAAAATACAGACATACTCTCTTAATTGCTGTTCAAATGGAAAACAATTCCTTGGATAAAGTGGTGTATTATTCTAAACCAGAAGTTATTAGGGTTACATGATAAGGGATACCACAATTATCAGAGAAAAGCATCTTTATTACAGATAATTTCAGGAATTTCCTATCCTTATAGCTAAAGGCCATATTAATTCTTGAGAATCCAAAATAGTTCAATAATTTATTTCGTCTTTGAGGGGAGTTTTTTAGTCTAACACAGGGCCCCAATAATCAGAATATACATATTAAGGTTTGAAATTGAAAGCTTTTTCAAGGTAGTGCATTGTCTTCTCAATGCTGACCTGCTGATGGATTTAAACCTCTATATATGAAACTAGTTTTATAGATTTTATATTCTTTCATATGTTAGGTTGATATTCACATGTTAATGATTTGTGTGAAATATAAGCATATTAAGTTCCATGATTCAGAACTTTGCTCCATTGGTTTCATGTTCCATTATGAATTGTATAATTGAAATTAAATAATATTGCCAAGAAAAATAAATGGAGATGGGTAGCATGTATCACAGGTTTGGATTAACTAGAGATTCATTTCCATTATAATATTACCAACAGTAGCATTTCTCTTTTTTCTCCAGTATATCTTACAAAACGACTTCACATATGTATATATGATTAGTTATGTAGTTGCATAGTTGGCATAAGATCTCTTGTAAAAAGCCTTGTGCATCCCTCACATCTCATCTCTGGTGTAAATTCTTGAGAAGCACGATGGCTACATCTTTGCTCATTTGCAAAAAGTAAGTTTTAGGGCTCTTGTGACTGAACTGTAAAAAATACTTATGAAATTGTTTGTGTGTGTGTGTGTGTTTCTCTCTACCACAGAAGGTTACAGAATACAGAATAACAGTAAGAAGGGACCTTGGAGGTCTTTGTTAGACTTGCAGCAATCCAACAAGCACACAAGTAAATAATATTGTACTACTAACTAGAGCATACAAAACATTTTCCAGATCAGTTCTCGAATACAGCTCATCTGTCTGGAACCTGCACTGCATATCAGACATTAATACAATTGAGAGAGTCCAGAGATATTTCATGAGAAGTGTCCCCCATTCCTCTACCCACAATAGAATACCTTATGCCACAAGACATGAAATTTTGGGCTTAGACAATTTAAAACTACGCCACCTTCATTCTGATCTAAGCACAGTACATAAAATGATCTGCTACAATGTCCTACCTGTCAATGACTACTTCAGCTTCAACCTCAACAATACATGAACAAACAATAGATACAAACTTAAGGTAACTGGCTCCAAACTTGATTGCAGAAAATATGACTTCAGCAACAGAGTGGTCAATGCCTGGAATGCACTACCTGACTCTATGGTTTTTTTCCCCAAACCCCCAAAACTTTAACCTTAGGCTGCCTACTGTTGACCTCACCTCATTCCTAAAAGGTCTTTAAGGGGCGTGCATAAGCGCACCATCGTGCCTACCGTCCCTCTCATAATGTTCCCTTTTATTTGTATCCATCTCATGTAGTCATAATTATGTCTATACTTATATATGTTATCTAATACATGCTTGACTAAATAAATAAATAAGTAAATAAATAAATAAATAGCCCCTCAAATATTGGAAGACTGCTATCATGTCACCCTAGTCTTTCTCTTTGTTAGACTAGATAAACCCAGTTCCTGCAACTGTTCTTCATGTTTTCATCTCCTGGCTCCCTAATCATCTTTGTTGTTCTTCTTTGTTGTTCTTCTCTCACTTTTTCTAGAATCTCAACATCTTTTTTGTATTGTGGTGGCCAGGTGTGGACCAGGCCACCACAATACAAAACCACTGAGCCACTGAGAGTTGCCATGTGTAAAATGGGCAGCCAGTAAATTTGATAGGTAGGTAGGTAGGTAGGTAGGTAGGCAGGCAGGCAGGCAGGCAGGCAGGCAGGCAGGCAGGCAGGCAGGCAGGCAGAAAGAATAATACTATCCACTATAGATGAAGCAGTACCACTTTACATGATGTTATCCTTCTGCTGATGCAGCCTAGGACTACATGGGCTTTTTTGACAGCTGCAACATAACTGCTGGCTCATATTTAAGTGGTTGTCCATGAGGAGTCCTTGATTCCTCTCACAGTTACTGCTGTTGAGTTATGTCCTACCTACCTATTCTTTATCTGTGCATTTATTTTTACTTGGCTAAGTGTAAAACCTTGCTTTTTTCACCACTAAATTGTGTTTTCTTGGATAGAGCCAGTATTCAAGTCTGTCAAGATTCTTCTGGATCTTTAGCTTATCTTCTGGATCTTTAGCTTAATATTGGCTGTTCTCCCTAGCTTGGCGTCATCTGCAAATTTGAGGAGCTCCCCTTCTATCCCTTTATCTAACTAGTTAATGAAAATGTTGAACAATTGAATAGTACTCATATTAGGCCTAAAACAGAAACTTATCCCACTGCATGCTTTGCTCCATGTAGATGTGGTTCCATTGAGGACTACACATTGAGTCTGGTTGGTCAGCCAGTTACGAATCCATCTGGTAGTGATGCTGTCTAGCCCACATTTTTCTACCTTACCAAAAAGTAGGTTGTGGTCTACTTTGCCAAATACCTTACTGAAGTCCAAGTACACTATATCAACAGCATTTCACTGGTCCATTAATTTAGTCCTTTTGTCAAAGAGTGCAATAAGGTTTGTCTGGCATGATCTGTTTTTGACAAAGCCATGTTGGCTTCTAAGTAATAGCTATGCTTGTTTCTAGTTGTTCACAGATCCATGGCTTGATTTTCCAGGATCTTCCCAGTTATCAGTGTCAGGGTCTGTAGTTTCCTTGTATCAATTTTTCCCCTTTTTTGAAGATGGGAACCACATCAGCTTCCTTCCAGTCCTGTGGTAGTTCACCAGTACTCCAGGATCTGTGAAAGATATAGTTCAATGGTTCTGAGATTATCAGCTCCTTTAGAATTCTAAAATACAATCCATCTGGTCATAGGTGTTGTCTTGCCATTTTCTTGCCTATTTGATTTGTATTCTTAATCTGACTTTTATGGTACTGTTTTTGATAGGCTGCACTGTTGTTGTTGTTTTCCTTTTGTATAAAGGCAGATGCAAAGAATGAATTAAGCAGTTCTCTCTGCTGCCTGTCACTCCTTGCCACCTTCTCCCATTAATGGACCAATTGTTTCCTTTACTATTTATTGGTATATTGAAAGAAGCTATTTTTTTTGTAGTTGTTATTATTATTATTATTATTATTATTGACATTTTTTGTAATTCTTAGTTCATTTCCTGATAACGTCAGAACATTTAGTTAAACCAGAATGCTACAAAGCAACATGTTTGCGTTGATCTTTTTGTATCCAATTAGAACCCTGAAACCAATTTTCAGTCTCAAAAGCTGTGGAGATCAATTACCTTCACACCTATTAATTATTGATATACTCTTTTGTTCATGTAATTGCTGGATGAATATATCCTAGTTGTTTTACTGATTTGAAAAGAGAAGGCATTCATGTATGAATTGGAATATTTTTTAAAAAATCATTTAATTTACATTCTTTCAGAAAATTATAATAATCACATATAATTAATAATGTGTGGGGGTGTGCAAATCTGTCTATTCTATTTTCAAATTCATGTCAGCCTTGGGTTCATGCCATCCCATTTTTGCAAAGTATAAAAATCTGTATCAAAAATTCACCTGCAGGTCTCTCTGTCTCTACCTATATATTATAAATATTGCAAACAAATGTCTTTGTTATGTATTTCTAGGAACTACTTTTACTCACCTATATATTTTATGTCACTCGAAATGCAG
The DNA here is from genome assembly GCA_030761175.1 of Masticophis lateralis. Lineage (NCBI taxonomy): Eukaryota > Metazoa > Chordata > Lepidosauria > Squamata > Colubridae > Masticophis > Masticophis lateralis. The sequence goes on from JAUDYJ010000001.1 coordinate 261,779,565, forward strand.
CGACATTTCTATTCTTGTATTGGCTCAGGAATTGGAAATGAGACTTTTTTGCATTAAAATTATTACTAAATAAATTTCTTGCACCTTCCCATCCCCTGGGAGTATAGCTAAGTCTCTAAACCAAGAATGATACAATTTCTTACTGTAGACATTTATCTTCAAGCACATGAGAAAATCCATAGAACATGAGAGATTTCATTTGGCTCTGATTCTGCAAATTGCACACCAAGCTTTGAAGGAGAAAAATTGTAGAGCAATTTACTCCAGGTTAATACTGATTTTTCTCTAATTCTGATTCTCTTCAAATAGCTACATTTGATTTAAGATTTGTCTGACTCCAATGCACACCCATTCCCCCCCCCCCAAAAAAAAGACCAGGAGTGCTGAACTAGTGAATAAAGAGTTAGTCATTTCCTTCAATACATACGTTGCTGTCCCTTACCCAAAATGATTATTGCAAATATTCTGGAGGATATGCCACTTTTAAGAGCAGCTCGAGGGCTACTTCCTAGATTAGGAGATTAGGAGAAGGAATTTTGCCTGAAAAGCCATGTGAAATATATTTTAGAGCTTATTGGGCTTTACAGTTTTTGTCCCCAAACTGGCAGAAAACTGTCAATTTATTTAGCAATAATTTTAATTCAAAAAAGTCTCATTTCCAATTCCTGAGCCAATTTTCAGCAAGTATGATTAGGTGGGACTGGAGCAAGATGCTGGAGCCATTTCAAATTTTCTGGACCTATCCCTGGTTTAAAGTCACCTATAGAGTGGTTTGGTTTGTTTCCCAAAAGAAGATAAGCCACGAGGATGCCTATTCCGCATTTATTAATAGTTGTGTAGTCTCCTTTTTGCAGATTCAGTTAATTAAACAGAAATAAATAAGTCAAGTAGGCTCCACGCTTATATTCATCAGTGTTGTTTTAATATTTCCATTGTTTGCATTGAATACTTGCCTGTCTCCTCTGTTGAAGCACATGGTCTCTGGAATGAGTTTTCCCTGAGATTCATGGTTTTCCAGAAGTCCTTAAAGAATTGACTCACCTTCTAGGCTCTGAGTTAAGGTAGTTGGAGTCCCTTAGCAGGCATATGATCTGCTTTTGTTTCACTGATTGGATCTGCCACTTTGTTGACTGTTTTATGGTCTATGTGTACTGAATGCAGGTAATCCTCAATTTATGACTACTATTGAGCCCAACATTTCTGTTGTTAACTGAGACATCTGTTAAGTGAATTTTGCCCCATTTGATTATTTTTCTTGCCACCGTTGTTAAGTGAATCACTGTAGTTAGTGACACAGTTATTAAGTGGCATCTGGCTTTGCTTGTTAGAAGGTCACAAAAGAGAAACACATGACCCCAGGGCACTGCACCCATCATAAATATGAGTCAGTTGCCAAGTGTCTGAATTTTGATCATATGACCATGGGATATTGTAATGATCATAAATGTGAAAAACAGTCATCAGTATACAGTGTCATTGTAAGTTTGAACGGTCACTAAACAAACTGTTGTAAATCAAGGACTATCTGTAGCTGTCACTTGGTTTTTATGCAGTGAAGAATCCAGAATTTATGTAATCATCCACTGATGGGCAGCATCTAAGTCAAAGAAAGGAACAAGCAAACACCACTCTGCATCTTCAGTGAAGAAACTTTCCTTAAATTTTTACATTGGTCAATCCTGCTGCAGAGATTCCTTTCTCTATGTAACTCAGAACTCCAAGTATGAACGGACCCATCAGTAGTGAGAATACATGAAAAGCTAAGCATATATATGATTCCTAGCTATATATAAAGGTAAAGACCCTTTTCTAGCTGAACATGAGTGACCTTTCGGGTACATCTGTATAGTTTTATTGGAAACCATGGAAAGTGACCACTTTCTAAGAATGTTTTTTTCAACCTCACTATGTAATCAATACAGTGGTGGATCCCTCCTGGTTCGGCCTGGTTCTCCAGAGCCAGTAGCGGTGACAATATGACATCACCGAACCAGTTCTGCCCCTCCGTCCCCTCACCCCCTGCATTATTCTTAGCTTTTATTTGGCCCTACCCCAATCTATTGCTGCCTCCTGAGTCCCAGCTGATGGCTAGAGGGAAAAAGCTGTTTAAACTCTTGCGGCAGGGCTTCAAAGGGGCCACCCTACAGCTGATCAGTGTTTAAAGAAAACAAATGAGTAGACCAGTGCCTGCAAAAATACATGAGTAGATCAGTGCCTGCAAAAATGAATGGGTAGACCAGTGCTTGCAAAAAATAAATGGGTAGATCAGTACAGCTCTGCAAGCAGTTAAGAGCCTGGTAGATCAGTACCTCTGCTAAATCCTAAATAATTGTCACATGACCATCAAGCCACACCCACAAAATAAGCCAAGCCCACAGAACTGGTAGTAAAAAATTTTAGGACCCACCCCGGAATCAATAGGCTTGAGATTTCCTAGTGATCGCTCATCCAGATTTTTCTGGAACCACAATTGAGCGAAATCACATTCACTACTTTCTGGGTTCTTTCTCTATCTTTTCTTTCTGGCAGAAGCAAATTTTGTGCTGCATTGTGGGAGATTTGCTTGCTGCCAGAAAGAAAAGTTGGAGAAAGAGCCCAGAAAGTAGAATTGGAAGTATCTTGGTGAGGTTTCAACGAAGTCTCATTTGTCATCTTCAGGCTGGTGTTCTAAGCACGAAGCCGAGAACACCAGCCTGAAGATGACGAATGAGACTTCGTCGAAACTTCAATTCTACACGGGAGAAGACCCGAATAACCAAAGATAGATAGATAGATAGATAGATAGATAGATAGATAGATAGATAGATAGATAGATAGATAGATAGATAGATAGATAGATATATGTATATATGTATATATGTATATATGTATATATGTATATATGTATATATAATGTGCATATATAATTGTATGTGTGTACTATTACCATTAATATAATTTATCTTATGATACATTGTATATCTGCAAGATACAGAACTGTTTGTATCTCCTAATGCTTTTTTTCCAAGCATTAGGCTGCTACTCAAAGCTACTTCTTGCATTTAAAAATAATTTGTTGACTTATCCAGTCCCCTAACAAATAAGAATTCTCTCTGTACTGCATTTCAAATCATCAACATGTTTCTAATAGCTCACACGCCAGCTAATAATTTCAAGTTCAAAGACTATCAAGGATCATTAGTATGAGTAAACCATATAAAAGCCTTGAGAGACTATCATTTTGCATATCTGTAGCTATAATTTAAGGCCGATATCCCTGACTCTTCTGGAAAACATGTTTTCATGTGATGCCTGGTTGAGTTACTCCTAGGGAAAAATTCTCCCCTATGTGTAGTGAGCTACTCATGTGGATCATACAAATCAAGATGATCATACCTTACAGACAATCATCCTGAATTTTTGCAAGCACAAATCCAGTTGAAAGAATATTTCTAACTGTGTTTACATGCTTGCATATAGATTCTAGTCTTCTTTTCAATAGGTGTTGGCTAATAGAGCTAAAAGTGAAGGATAGACCCAGATAAGTAGCCTGAATTCAGAGGTATGATATTAAGATAATTTGTTAGAAAGATAACCTCTAAATGGGTCTGCAGATATGTTTCTAGGAATTGTTCAGCTGGGTGTGTCCAGTTTAAGAAAAAAATCTAGTCATTGTCTTCACCTCTTCCCTAAATCATTTCCCAGGATGAGTAAAGCAGCATTAGAGAGGCACTCTCAGCCACTCAGGCTGAGCAAGCCCAAATAATAACAGTGCTCTCCCATTGATCTTACAGTCTGAGGATACTTATCACTAATATCCCTGCTTCATCAGGTTTCTATATAGCAACAGCATTTAGATCCATACACAGGCCAAAGAGATTTACAGTACTCTCTGGAATTGGGTAGTTTACAATTTTGAAGCATTATTTGCATATTGCCTCCAACAAACTTTTTTTGCCGATGACGTAAAATTATTTAACACCACTGACAAAGCTGCTGCCCTACAAAGTGACCTTGACTATGTGTCAGAATGGTCGCATAGTTGGCAACTCCAAATTTCAACTAATAAATGTTCTGTCCTACGTATTGGCAATAAAAATCAGAACACCAAATACAAATTGGGCGGAAATGATCTTATAGACGACCCTCACTCTGTCAAGGATTTAGGAGTACTCATCTCAAATGATCTAAGCCCCAAAGTTCACTGTAAACAGCATTGCCAAAAAGGCACTAAGAGTTTTTAACCTAATTTTCTTCTCCGGTAATATTGTATTGCTAACGAAGGTATACTAAGGTATACTTTCAGGGGTGGGTTCTAAATTTTTTTACTACCGGTTCTGTGGGCGTGGCTTATTTTGTGGGCATGTCTTGGAGGTCATGTGACTGGGTGGGCGTGGCTATGTGTATAAGGACTACTCAGAGGGCTGAAAAAAGTCATTTCTGATAGGTCCTCACACTTTTGACTGGTCCTCACACTTATGACCATCCTCACATTTATGCCCAGGCAGCATTCTTAACAACCATGTCACTCATTTCACAACTGCTTCTCTTCACCATGGTGACAAGATAGGGTGAAAAACGTAAAATGTGAGGACAGTCGTAAGTTCAAGGACTGGTCAAAAGTGCAAGGACCAGTCAAAAATAATTTTTTCATTCCACTGAGAAGTCCATATGCACAAAAGGATACAGCAATAGAGAGGGATGAAGGAAGGAGAAGAGTGATGGAAGAAGGAAGGAGAGAGAGGGAAAGAAGAGAAGGAAGGAAGAAAGGGAAGGGAAATTAGAGTAGGAGTAAGAGTAAGAGAGGGAGGAAGAGAGGAGGAGAAGGAGAAAGGAAGAGGAAGGAGGGAGGAGAAAAAGAATGGGGGAAGAGAAAGTAAGAAGGAAAGAAAAGAGAGAGGTGGTAGGTTTGAGGAAAAAGATTGCTGTACAATAAAAAAGATGAAAGGGAAGAAAAGCAACCCCAAACAAATATAAAAATATTAAGATAAAGAATGAATTATTAAACTTTAAAGAATAAAAGAGAGGAAATATGAATAAATAGCAATAATTAGAAACACACATACAAACATACAATGTATTTTCTTTGAAAAGAGTATTTGGCCGGTTCACAAATTTAAACAGTGTTTAGTCATTTCAATTAAATTTACAATTTCTATATTTCCTTTTTGCCATATTTATTCCTCATCTATTTTTTTAAAAAAAAACCAATATTACCCTTCATCCTCATCTCTAATCTTAATCAAATTTAATTTTCCCTTCCATTCTATAATATACCCCTTCCCATTGTCGTCTATTTTTATACCCATCCTCACATTGGTTAATTATGTAATATTACAATTGTTTAATACAAATTCAACATTTTTATATAAACCAGTTATAACTATCTTTTTTTATATTAATCAATATGAACATCAATATTCCAATTATTTCCATGCAATCCAATTTCTTACAAATCAGTTAATTATATTTACCAATAATAATAAACCAAATAATTTCCCCCACATATTTCTCCAAACCACAACTTAACCATTTCTGCTTTCAGCACAATATATAATTAATAGTATCTCAATTATTACAATTCCCTAGTTAAATACAGTTTTTTTTCCTTTTGTGTTTTAAAATCTTGAATTCTCCTCTTTTGCCCTAAATTTCCCATTGTTTGCACCTACCTTTTTTGGTGAGGAAAAAGAAAAGAAATCTGCCTCTGCCTAATTTTCCAATGTAACAGCCAACACCCTGCTTTACTTTCAGTTTCATTTTCAGCTTGATTTGCATAAGGAGAGAAAAAATCTGCTCCAGCAATTTAGCTCTTTGCAGCAAGCAGCCGAGCCCTGCGCAAAACAGCTGAGAGTAAATCAGCTGAGAGTCGGGAAGCCGATCTAATCAATGGGCTAATTACCCTATGCTGAAGCTGAAAGAGACTGTTTTTTCTTGCTGTTTGCTTGCAAGGAGGTAACTGCTGCGAGGCACAGGCCAAAGGGTGGGGACCACCCTCCTTGCCACTTAGCATCCCCCTGTTGCCCCCTTTTGCCTCTAGCGCCCCCCTGCCGCCCCCTTGCCACTTACTGCCCCCCTAAGGCATGGTACCGCCCACTTTGGGAACCACTGGCTTAACTACTTAACTACTTGACAACCGAAGTAGAATCCCACCACTGGGTCTACCCATTTATTTTTGCAGGCACCAGTCAACTCATTTGTTTTCTTTTAACACTGATCAGCTGTAGGGCGACCCTTTGAAGCCCCACAGCAAGAGTTTAAACAGTTTTTTTCCCTCTAGTCATCAGCTGGGACTCAGGAGGCAGCAATAGATTGGGAGTGGGGCCAAATAAAAGGTAAGAATAATGCAGGTGGAGGTGGGGGGCGGGGAGGGCGGGGGGGGCAGAACTGGTTTGGTGACATCATATCGTCATTGCTACCGGCTCGGCCAAACCGGACTGAACCGGGAGGAACCCACCACTGTATACTTTGCCAGACAAATTCCTGAATACAGCTTATGTTTATGTTCATACCTATACTTGTTATCTTGTACATGTTTGACAAACAACTAAATTAAATTAATTAAATTAAATTAAATTAAATTAAATTAAATTAAATTAAATTAAATTAAATTAAATTAAATTAAATTAAATTAAATTAAATTAAATTATAAAATAAAATAAAATAAAATAAAATAAAATAAAATAAATAAAATAAAATAATAAAATAAAATAAAATAAAATAAAATAAAATAAAATAAAATAAAATAAAATAAAATAAAATAAAATAAAATAAATAAAATAAAATAAAATAAAATAAAATAAAATAAAATAAAATAAAATAAAATAAAATAAAATAAAATAAAATCTGGGCCCTTATTTTATCAACTTTGGAAGGATGGAAGGCTGAGTCAACCTTGAGCCCCATCAGGATCAAACTCCAGACTGTGGACAGAGTTTGCCTGCAATACTGCATTTTAACCACTGTGCCACCAGGGCTCTTCTTATATATATATCTTTCTTAATTACAGAAATCACCTTAAATAACTAATTTTCACCATTCTGCATACTCATACTTCTGGGCCGAGTAAAAAATTATTAACAGAAAAACCAATGATGGTTGTTTATAAACAAATGATGGATTCCTGTTTTGTCTACCAAGGGCTGCCAACCAATCTTGCATTGATTCAAGGAATTGGTAGTTACTGCAAAGTGAGTTTAAAGAGACACCCATGAAGGTTTGATGGGTCCCACCCCAATCTTTTGGATCAGGCATGGAAGTTAAAAGCTCTCTCCCTCCCCATTCCTGGCAGTGTGTGGCATCAACCAATACATATCTATATAGTCCAACATATATGCTTGTACTTAGTGGTGGGATTCAGCCAGTTCGCACCACTTCGGGAGAACCGGTTGTTAACTTTCTGAGTAGTTTGGCAGACTGGTTGTTGGAAGAAATCATTAGGGCAGAGAACCGGTTGTTAAATTACTTAAATCCTACCACTGCTTGTGCTGTATAATTAATGATTGTACACAAGATTCTGGCCTTTTCAGTATACTATTTTTTTTTAAAAAAAAAGATATTGGTAGAAGCAGGCAAATTGCTCCCAGAACTACACATTTATTTAACTAACATCAAATCATACAACATAGTCTGTATTTTTTTCCTTTCCACTGAAACAATCTACATGAAACAAAGATCTAATGTGAGAATTATAAGCTTTTCAAGCAAATACATTTCATGAGTCCATATACTCCCCATTCAGTGACCCATTAAAGCAAAGGGAGGTAAATAGAGTCATCTTCTCCCTTTACTTGCTCTCCTAAAAGATTGGGTACTTAGACTAAATGCGTACAAATAGAGCACATTAAGCACATATCCGAAGCATTTGGAGTTAGCTGTGTGATTTCTCAATCTTTCATCTGTATCTCTGCAAACCAGAACATAAAGAGAAGCAGCAATTTGTGTCCTTTTGTAAAGGAAACTTTTCGACTGATGTTGGTGCTGTTTAAGAAATACTTACAGAGAGATAATGAGATTGTCCTCCCTCGACCAGTGCCAGTTTTGTTATGCATTTGCCATACTCTGAAGGAATTTATGTATACTGCCACCAAATAGAAGTAGTGGGTAGGATCTGCAGGCAAGTTCTCTCCTCTTTTAATACAGAAGTTTTTATGTAGATATTATACAGACAAAAGGAATCAGAGATGGTATAAAATTTCAGCTCCCATTAAGCACAGAGTAGAGGAGATCATGTGTATAAATATCTCTTATTTTAGAATAATTCAGACCATGATGGAGGAGCAAATCATTTCGTCTCATCTCAAAAAATGCTAAGCAGGATTGGGCCTGACTTGTATTTAAAGAGGAGACTAGCAGAAAATTCAAGAACTCTAGACCAGACAGAGAAGCCACAAAACATCCTGGAAGAAAGGCATTAAGACAATATTATTATTATTATTATTATTATTATTATTATTATTATTATTATTATCATCATCATCCTCATCATCATCATCATCATTGAAAAAAAAATAATAAGCACATCACTACCAGCATTCAAGAATAATATGAAAGAGAGTTTTGCTTACCTTACATAGTAAACTAGACCACTTTGTATTCCCTGCATATATGCCTTCTTAAATACTGTATTTTCCTGCGTATAAGACTACTTTCTAACACACAAAAATCTTCTCAGAAGTCGGGCGTCGTCTTATACGCCGGGTCTCATTCTCCTGTAACCAGGCAGACCAGCCCATAAGGCTCTGACGAGCCTTAAATGGCTCTGAGGAGGGTCGTCTTATACGCCCAGTTGTCTTATACGCTGGAAAATACGGTACTTGTTCTGATCTCAATAAAACTAACATTCTGAGCGGGGCAGATGGTTTCTTAATGCAAGGTTTTCAGACCATTAATAATATTGATAAATTATAACACTTGGATATATTTATTCAAAAAACTGATGAGCACCACAAATATCCATTAATTTAGAATCCATACCATTTATTTAAATACATTCATGCATCAATCTTTTAAATCAAGACTCCAGGCACTGGTATAGCAATATGGTATAATAATATATTGAAAAGATATACCTCATCCTTCATCAGCCTAGTAGCCACTAAAGAACTAGCTCTGTTCATTATTTGTATAATTTCAGTAGAACAAAATAAACATTACATTATAGATAAGGAGTTGAGAGGTAAAGGTGAGAGGAAAACATAAGCCTATAAGTTAATTCGTGGCAGGGCTGAGTCTGCAGAGAAAAATTCTAAATTTGTGGTGGTTAGAAATTGCATAATTTCCTTGCATCTATGAGCCTATCCTGAGCACTAGGGAAAAAGAAGAGAGACTAATAAAGGGAGAAGGCTCCACTTGCTGACCCTGGGTCTCTCACCTGGCCTGTTGTTTAGTTAAATGAGTCTCTGTGGTTGAAAGTAATTATTTTTTAGGGGATCTGAAATGTTCAGGTTATCCTGTATGAGTTTAGCCATTAATGATGTTATATGATACTTTTAACCCTTTCTTCCTGAAGATATTTTCTTTGACAGTAGAAGGAAATCATGGCACAGCATAAAACTTGCAGGCCGACAAGTTTTTAGTCACTATGGCATTTCCCAAATAGTTTTCATTATGGTTTCTCTGCTGAAAATGACTCATAGATAAAACACATCAAGAATTCCTAATGCCAAATGCTATGTGAGAAAGCCTGTTTTTTTTTAAAATGTTACTTTTAAAGTTAACACTGCAGCATTATGTTTTTACATACGCTGCCACTTCTTTATCTAAACTTTTGACATGACCGCTTATCTTTTAAAAACAGACACACCTAAAAACGCATCTTTTCTGATTCTCTAGCGACAGGCAGATGATTGCTAGATGTTACAGCCTTTTGCTTAGGAGGATTTTGCCTTTTGCCTTGTCTGCCTTTTGTTGTAGAATCATTTGAGTGCCATCTGTATGACAAATGTAATTATTTCCTTCCGACCTAGCGTTAACAGCTCTCCTTTGCAGTATCACCCTTTACATGTTAACAAAACTGATACAGTGCAGAATTTAACATGTTATGAAGTGACCACTAAGACTCAGGTTCAAGTCCCCACTGATTCAATAACTTTGGACCAGTTATTCTTTTTTGAACCCAAGCTACCACATTTTATCTCCATGGTTTTTTTCACAGAAGCAAGGCACCCAACAAGGCATATAGCCCAACCAAACAGCTGCAAGGGTACTGCTGAGTTGTCAGTAATACAGCTGACAGGATCCAGAAGTAGCCCGTGGAGTAAACAAATTATACACAACTATACACAAACCAAAGTATAATCTGCCTGTCATCAGAAGCATCAGGAAACCTCCATGTTGGGATCAGAGGGAGAGCGCTATTTAAAAGTGGAACAACTAAGATTGGGTTTAAGCTGCATCAGTTGTGGGTTGGTGAGGCAGCAAAAGCAATGTTATGAGGACTGATCTTACAAAATTGTTGTCAGGACATGTTCATGTTGTAGTTAGCAGGAAGCAAAAGACCATAACTTCTAGCAATCATCTGCCTGTTGCTAGAGAATCAGAAGAGATGCATTTTTAGGTGTGTCTGTTTTTCTGTTTTCTAGAAAACATTGGGCCTTTGAACCTTTTGCCTACTGATCTTGGAATAGAATTTTCATGAGTCTAAAAGTTAAAAGGAAAAAAAACTTGTTATGGTTAAAAAAAAAGGTTTAAAATGTTTGCCTTTTCTAGTTATTCAGCAATATAAATTGTTTTAATTTCTATACCAGATAGTTGGCAACACGGTCATATTGTCCAAAAGTGGACGATAGTAGAAATAATATTTTATCATTAAAATATGATAAATGTAGCCATACAGACAATCATTTCATCATTGTCTGTATGGCTGATATTACACTTTGATTAGAACTAGCTATATGCAGTTCCAAACAGTGTTATTTCTCAGTGCTACCTAGAGGTTGAGCCTCAGACTTTTTGCACGAAAAGCAAAAGCTGTAGTTGTTTTTAAACAGTTCTGAATTTTGTTTTTGTTTTTGTTTTCAAATTGTAGTTTTTAATAATCTTGTCTTGGTTTCACTATTCTTAAATTTTGGTGTTTTGATGAAATACCACTGAAAAAAATCCACCAATATTTTTTGCATGAGGACTTTTTGCATGTAACCAGGGTAAAAACATCTGACAAACAAGTACACAATGTTGCTTTCATTGCAATCCCAGTCCATGAGTAAAAAAGGCTTACATTGAGTTACCAGTACTACGTTCAAGCATTTTGCTCTGTACTCTAACAGAATCTGAGGGCAATTTCAAAGCATATCAATTCTCTTCAGCTTTCTTAGTTCATTACCTTAGCAGGAAAAATAGGTGATTGGAAGCCAGTGAGATATTTTATTTCTCAACGTGAGAATGATGGCAAGCATGTCAGTTTAGCAGTGGGGAGAAACTCTAAACCACCTCTTTCCTTCTAGATCCCATTTCTAATACTTTTGCTTGGATGAAAAACTTCAGACAAGTAATCCTTGATTTATGATCAGAATTGAGCCCAAAATTTCTGTTGCTAAGTGAGACATTTCTTTATTGATTTTTGCCCCCGTTTACAACTTTTCTTGCCCTAGTTGTTGAGCGAAATTTTGCAGATGTTAAATTAGCGACACGGCTATTAAATGAATCTTGCTTCCCCATTTACTTTGCTTGTCAAATGGTTGCAAAAAGTGATCACATGACCCCAGGACACTGCAATTGCCATAAATATGAATCAGTTGCCAAACATCTGAATTTTGATCACATGACCATAGGAATGCTGGAATGGTCGTAAGTGTGAAAAATGGTCATGTCACTTTTTTTCAGTGCCATTGTAACTTTGAACGGTTACTAAATGAACTGTTGTAAGTCAAAGACCACTTGTACTTCAAATAAATTGCTGCTAAAGATAAACACAAATTGCAGCTTGAGTAGCTCCATATGCCTAAAAACAGCAGAGGGAGTCAGAAGGAAAGATGTCCTCTTCTTCTTATGCTTTCACTTCCCTGTAAACATGCAGGAGGGAATATTTACATTTTACACTAAGTTGCCCCTGAATCAGGAAAACATGATATGCTTGCATTGTGCTTATGGGATGTGTTTTTAGGATACTCAGAGTGAGTTATAGGAAGCATTTGTGTTTCTTGTTCCTCCCTCTTAAAATAAATTAAACATACTGTATGCTTTAACGATTTTCTCTGGCTCTAATGTGGGGATAAAAAAACAAATCTGCATTCACCATTTCATTATACATTCCAAGGGAGAAAAGCACTTTTGCTTCAAATCATCAAAGGATAATGAATAAGCTTCCTCCCCTTGATAAGAGTTTTCGAAGGCTAAAAAAAACCCCTCTCCCTCTTTTTCCCAGTTTGAATTCTTCTACTGTATCTTTCAGGGGGTGGAAGAATTCTTGTCTGATCAAACATTCATTTCAAACCAGGCCTCTGCTTATGCATGCCCTTATCAAATCTTATTGCCATTTGCTCTTTGATCAGATAAATTAGGATGGGCTCTGTCAATATCTTACACAAGTGCATCTCCAATGATTTTATAAAACTTTAGAATCTGTCCTTTTGAAAAGGATTGTGAAAGATTTCTTTCTTTCTTGTCTTGGACTAGAAATGCTTTGGAGATATGCAAAGATATTAAGCGCTCGCTTTCATTTGTACATTTTGTAACATTAAAAGCTTATCCAACAATGACACAAAACACAAATCTTTAATCTTGAAAGATCCTTTATTTCTGAGTTTGAATATTAAAAATCTAACTTGCTCTTTTTAATTATCCTTTTTAAATGAATATTTGTGTCACCATTTTCCCCCTTGGATAACAGAGAGCCTTATGCCATTGAAATGAATGTGTGGAGAGGAAACCAATAAAATTAAGGGGCTAACTTTTTAAATGAAGTAGTCTTGAGGATATGAAAGAGAGAGGAAAAAATTTAATAAAGCTTTATTTAGGGAAAAAATGTAGCCATCAGAAAGTCTGAGTTACTTCAACATATCTGCAGCTCTCTATGTGTGTGGCATCAATGATGTAGAAGAGCAATCAGAGAAGTTCGTGAACTTCACAGATTAGAGTTAGGTGAGAAGAAGGATGGAACTCACAGAGGAAGGACATGGAAAAAACCTAAGAATATTGCTTGAATCAATTGGAAGCATTTTACAAAGTGATCTAAAAAATAAATTTTTTTTGTACTGAATAGACTTTTTTAAAAAAATTTAGTAAAGGTTTTAGATTTCTAGAAGATTCTTGTTGAGGGGAGATATTAAAGGTGGTATTCAGCCAGTTCGGACCAGTTCAGGTAGCAGAAATCACGGGTGTTCAGGTCTTGTGAAATCTGGGCCATTGGTGGAGGTGGTCAGAATCATAGAGACCTATTATGCTTGTTTTGTAGCCCATCAACAGCCTGTGCAGTTAGTAGCTGATTCCAACAGCGAGGAGGCTGGTGTGGTGTTGCGCCAGCAGCCTGTGCAGTTGGCACTTGAGTCGGACAATGAGGAGGCTGGAGAAGATGTGGTGCCAGAGGTGGGGATTCAGCCAGGGTCTTCAGACCCTCCAGAAGCTCCCATAAGTGAAGAGGAAGAAGAGGAGGAGCCTCTTCTCGATGCAAGAGCATGCAGAGCTGCGAAAAGGCAGGAGTGGCTCCTCAGGAGGAGGTCTCCTCGAGAGTAAGGCTTGGGGCTAATTGGCCATTCCCCTAGCCTATTTAAGGAAGGCTGATGACTGATGCAATTTGCAGGAAACAACTTTGTTCACATTCCTTCAAGTCTAGATTACAGAAACATTTGATTTCGGCTCTTATTTTTCTCTTATCAGTTTTCCTGCAAATTGCTTCTGGGCATTTTGCCAACCATAGTAAGATTATGGTTATCTGAAATATTGTGCCTCAGAACTGAGTTATTATTCTTTGAATTCTTATTGTCTGTTAAAGAAGTTAAATTAACAGCCCTTGTTCAGAAAAGGCTGATTTATTGTACTTGTGTTCGAACAACTACTAAGAAAGCTCATTAGTAGTATTTAATTAGTAAATTAAGGTTTGTATGGACTTTGTGTGTGCTGCGTTCTTTGGGGCAGACAGCTTGCCTACATAGCTGGGGCAGACAGCTTGCCTACAGTTCTAGCCATCCAACTTAGTAATTCAGCCTTTCAACTTAGTATTAGAAATTCTTTTAAGTAGAGAAAATTTGATGTTGAAATCTCTAGTGTACAGAATTTCAGTATACTTCTTCCATCTTTGACCTTTTTTTAGTCAGTCTATTCATTGACATACCAGTTCAAGGCTGGGACCTTCTTCTGAGTACAGAGACATTTGGAAGACTTTTCTTGTTTTTCCATTTGTATTTTCATCTATGATGTCTTTACAGATGTTGTTGTAAAACCACTTCTTGTTCCCCGAAATTCTTTGAAAACTTCTTCATGAGCTCTTTCTTTTACTTGGCTTTGGCTTTCCTTCTTGGCAAATGTGATCGTTTGTTTTGGCATCCACTTTGTTTTCTTCTGTTTGTTGTTGTTTTGGTTTTTGGCAGTCTTTTTTCACATTCATCCTTAGCTTTATATTCCTTTTTAAATTCCTCCAGACGAAGTTCAAGCTTTCAAGAAGAATCCTGATGTTCTCTTTGAAAATGATGAACATATATGCTCATGATCTTATTGTGGAAACTCATTGGCTTTCTTTTTCCTCTTCAGCTTTAGAGCTTATATGTGAGCAATTCATGTTTTTTTCCACAGTCAACCCAGCCATATTTTTGATGTTATACCTGAGCAATTCCACTTCATCCTACCAATAATATAGTGAATTTGATTTCTCTATATTTCACCTAGTGATGTCTGCTTATATGGGTATTGTTTTTATTATTTCAGAACTATTTTAGTAATGAAGAAATCATTGGATTGGCAGAAATTGATAAATTATTCTGTTTTATTTCAATTTCCTAGACCAAACAAATCAACTGTATTTTCCTCCTTAATATGCCCACACTTTGGCAGTCTCCAACCACAAGCAATACATTTTTTCATTTATATTTTGTCAAATTCAAATGCAATTTGAACAGAAAAGTCCTAAAACTACTTTTCTTCCGCATCAGTGGTTAGAGCAGAAACTTGAATAATTGTCATACATGAAGTGTAATTGATATTATTTAGTCATTGATTGCAGTGTAACCAAGTACTGTCTTGAATACATCCTTTCTTACTATGAAACTACCAATTTTCTTCTTTGTTTTTTATGTCCTGAGTAATAAACATTGTGACTTTCTGACCAAGAATATCCAATTCCAGTCCATCTCAACTATTTAATGCTTAAGGTCTCAATGTGTGGTTGATCCATTTCATTTTTCACTATGTTGAGCTCCCTGTTCATGCTTCTTATGTTTCATGTTCCCACTTTCAATCTACCTTTGAAGCTTCAGATTTTTTTTCCTGCATAGCAACATCAAAAACTAGATATTTCAAAAGCTTTAATCTACTCACGTCATAAACACCATCAGCTTTCAGCTCTTTCTCAGCAGCATGTTAAATGCCATCAATCTGGGGTGAGGGGTGGCATCATCCAGCACTATATCATCAACTGCTTCATATTTTATATTTTCTTGTAAAATAGAGGTTTACCATTGGCTTCTCCCACACAGTATCTGTAATGTCTTTGCCATTGTCACCAAAGTGATCATCTGTCTCCTATATTATTACTACCCAATATTGGTGCCTGCTTACTTTAGCTGGGCAGCTGGGATGACCTTGACTCCTTGAGTTACCCCTACTGGAATTGTGTACATTTGGCCTATTATCTCAGCATTTTCACTGGACACATCCACACCCTGCCATGATGAGGCATCACAGCAGGACATTTTTTGGGAGAGTGGGGGTAAAATGGAAGAGAACTTTCCTGTAATATTTACATATCTGTCCAGTAAAAGAGTTTATTTGTGTGAATTTAATGTATGAAATAGCACTGCACAAATATGTAGTTTATTCAGAGATATTTTTTAGTAGTGCAATTAAGAAGAAAAAACAACGTTCCCATTTGACAGAAGAATTATAGGTTGCTTTGTGTAAGAAGGTTAAACAAACCAAGAACACAGATGGTTCTATTCAATATAACACGACTAGTGTTTATCTGTGTACGGATTTGTATTTAAAAATCAGGATTTTGCAATGATCTCAGAAAGTTCAGACTACAGTCCAGAAGAAACTGAATCATACATTGATCAGATTTTTTTTTTTCAAACTGAGTTGCAAATCTGTGTTTTTAAATAATCATACCTTTTAAAACAAAGCTTGAAACTTTCCTCCACTATTTTCTAGAAATTAACAATTGTCTTCATGTTTATTCTTTCTGAATAAAATTGTTTGTTACAGTTTGTTTATGCATTCCTTTCAAGAAAAGCAGCTTCAGTTGTGTTACTTGAACCAGATAATCCATGCCTGACTACTATAATAGCTCACAAATTATTTTGCAAAATCCTAACTCTATACTTCCGCAGCTTTGTAATAAATTTCCTATATATGTTTTTTTGAGGAATAAAAAATTCTGATTTTTGAGTATGATAAAACAGTCATAAATACAGCGTAGTCTCATGCCAGTTTTGGAATCTAAAGTAATCCTTGCTTCTGAGGTTAGTCTTTGGAAGTAACTCCCCTAAGACTGATGGGGCCATCACCCTTTCTTCAGGAATGTCTATGGAGATTCTCAGTCATCTAGGTCATTTGTCCCAAAAGTGTTTTTTCAAAAGACAACTGGAAATTGTTCTCCAATTGCCCTTTGGGAAAGCATCTTTGGGACTTTCTTCAGGAAGAAAAAGAAAGCTCTGTTACCTTTTTTGCTTACTTCTCTCTCCACCAGCGAGTCAATCCAGGGTTCTGCAAAATAATTGCTCGTATGCTCATATGCTCTATCTAGATGTTACCCTTGCCTAGATTTCTGTCATGGTTGTTCTCATCATCCTATTGTGAAACTGTCAGATAATCATGGAATCCCAGGAATGGCAAGAGAGAAATTGTATAATATTTGGTCAGCTGATCTGACTCATGTAAAATATATCTATTAGAAATTCTTGGATCTACTTTAAAAACTGGTCACCCAATATAAATACATATCTAAGTGGAAAAAAGTTAGTTTCAGCAGATAAACTGCCTCTTATGAACTGATTTTAGTAGAGCAAAACAAGAATTGAGAATTCTTCATATATGGTTTCCACCCTGATGAGATTCCAAAAGACATGGAAAAATTTACTACTGTATCCTTCCAGGTCTTGGGGCAGAGAGATGGGTGAGCTGTTGTAAGATTTCTTTACGTTGTTCCACATATGGGTTTTCTGGATTCATATCATGATTCTCCTTTGTATTAGTCAACTTTTTCTTAGCTATGTAATATGTCCAGCATCAACTGGAATTGGGTACTCTTTTAAAACTATATGTTTTTTAGAAAAATGATAACAGTAAATACTATTTAATAACTCTTGTAATCAAAGGTATTCTGAAAAAAGAAACACTAACAGGGAAAGCGGGAAAAAAAAATCAATATCAAATTGCTACAAACTTCCAGTCAGCTTTTCCCATGCTACAGATTACTAAAACAAAAGCTTTGCTCTATGACATATTTGATTGAAAGAAGTTCCATTGTAAATGTATCTCATGCATTATGTGGCACTCATGCAATTCGTTCTGATTCACTTCTTCCAGACCTATTCAAATTTGGTCATATGATAGACAATACTGTTTTAGTGACAAAATATATCAGTAATTTTAGCAAACAGTGACACATAAGGTAATAAAATGAATTTATTATTCCCAGTGCAAAATTCCTATTACTGACACAAATGGAAGCCAATCTCTTCTCTCCCTCTTTTCTGAAATGAATGATAGATCATATTGTTTCTTTTCTAATCTCATCAAGATAATGTAAACACTTTTGGGCTGGCCCAAAATGATCCAGAAAGAAAAGAAATTTATTATTTTGTTAACTGTCGAAGCTAGATGTGCTTGTTTTCATCTATTTTTATTTCACTTTTTTAAAATAAAAAGGTAATGATACTCTGTGCATAAATAATGTTCCCTACTTATATGTGCACACAACCATACAACCAAGATGACCATCTTAGCGTAATTTAGTTCAGATTCATTGTGTGGCTATTTCAAGCTGGGCAACTCAAAATGTCAAACACTCAATGCCTATTGGGAGATGGATGTCATGATGTTTATAAGAAAGTTGACCTTTTACTATAACCTCAAAATGAGGCTTTTGCTAGGAGAATCTTGCCTTTTGTGATGAGAACATTGATCCTATTGTTATTCTGTCCATTTTCTTGTTGGAATGCATTCCTTCTTGTCATATTCTCACAGCAATCTGTGACAATTTTCTTGTCAACTTTCTGTCTTCTGTGGGTTCACAGTTTTTGCCCTGACTTCTGTTTTGGTCATTTTAGCCCACTGACCTAACCCTACTCTTGTTCTGTACCTCACCTGATTTGTGTGTTCTCTGGGATTTCCCAAGCGATACTTAACCGTCAAATGTTTACTTATTCTTCTTAAAAAGGCTGAGGATACAGTATCTTCTCATTTATTTATTCTTTGTTTACAAAATTTGAATTAGGATCGCCTTTAAGAATGGAAAAAATAAGTCCTTTAAGAATGGAAAAAATGAGTCTGAAAGGACTTTTCTGTTCTCACTGCCAATCAAGGAGAGGCAATATTCTCTTTTTCTTGAAAATATTCGAGCAATTTTAGCCTTGGAACAGCAACATAAAAACAGTTCTGGAGCTACAGGATTGTCTCATTTGTGTAGCTTCATTTAGTTATATATTACATTTGTTACTTTTCCCTACTGGTTGGAGATCTCTCTTCCTTTTATCTTCACAAGAGCAACCCTACATGGTAGGTTGGGTTAACAGAGAGTAACTGGCCACAAATGGCCCAGGAGTTTTTCATAACTGAGGGTAGATTAATCTCTCAGTAGCCAGAACTAATTTCTTAATCACTATTTCACAGTGGCTTATTAATTATTAGTAATGTATCATTATTACCCAGTAATAGTTCTACCTATTATTTAGCTATTGGATGACTTTCCCTAAAATGAAAGCTCCTCGTCCTTAACTTTCAAAATTATATAAATAAGTTTTAAAAGCTTCTGTAGTGTGTGTGTATATGTGTGTTGCTCTATCTTATAACAATTCTGGTCTAGTCTTCCAATCTTCTCTTCACAGCGAAAGGGAAACAGCACAATTCACTTTTGTGGGTTGGGAAACAAGCTTTTGAATTATCCTCCCAGGAGCAAGTAACTTTCATTTGATGTGTCAGGGTGCTGTCTGGATTTTTCTTTTCAGAAATTTATATTATTTTCTACTACCTTAAGTATAAATCATTTCTACCGATAACCTGTTCTGTAATAACCTTGCTTTGCTGCTGCTTGATTGTATCACATACAATCATCAAATTATAAATCCTTTTTGGTTTAGTAGAAGACAATAGAAAGTGTTTCTTTTGATAGTTTTTTGAGGATATTGGGGAGAATTAAATACATGCAGCTTTTTATCCCACTTGTGACAGTTACAAATAAAAAAATAAATGAGTTTTTCTACTATTTAGCAATTATATCAGACTCCTAAACAGATTTTAATTGGGACTTAAATATATTCGTGTTTAATATTCCTTAGATGGGTAATAGCTATAAAGTGGTAGTTTTATGCAGCCTCATTCAGTGACTCCTTATGGAACACTGGGGGAAAAAAAAACAAAGTCATTTGGTTCAAAATACAGCAAAGAATTATTGCAAGTAACACAAAAATCTTTTATTTTATCACACATTCACTAATTCATCCTACAACACTGTGCAAAACTAACTAGCCCTATATAATTCCTGGCAGAGGTCTCTGGAAAGTACATGTAACTCCTTTTCATTCTGAAAAATAATATTGAAATTAATGAGGGGGTGATAATTAAAACAACAGGTCCAATTTACAAGGTTTTTATAGCCTCCTATACTTTAATTCAAATGGTCCTGTTGAATGTTTTCTTTAGAAAACTCACTGCATCTCTGAGGCAAAAATATCTTTTTAAAAAGACTTTATTTTCCCTGACTATTGCAGAAGGGCACGAGAGTCAAACTCTTCTCTTGGGATCTACTTGACAGTTTTTTAGATAATTGGCTTAAACAAAAAGATTTCCTTGGCATAGTGGTATGGTTATATCGATCTATTTTGTGCTTTTTCTTGAATTTGTGTATGCTGATGGATCTGCCCCATTACTCCTCAATAGAGGTTCAGAAAGGGATATTTACTTTTCTTGGATCTTTCGAATTTCCCCAAATAACATTAGTTTTCTGGAAATGGTAAAACTGTAAATGTTTGGTCCATTGTCAAAGCTGCTGAAAATGATCTTTAAAACCTTCTTCCTGTTTGCAGGAAGGAGTGATGCCGAATATTTTCTCCCTGTCCTGCTTGAAATTTTTCAGCACTTTCTTGAGTAAGGAGCTCAGAGGGATTTCTTTCTTTTTTTCACCCACATATTTTTCCTTCCCCCTGGTGACACAAGTAGAGCCAGTTCAACGGTCCTATGCAATGGTTGATGCTCTGTATTCCAAATAGTTACAGTATATAACATCATTCTAGGTTTTTAAGACAGAAGTAACAGTTACTTTCCAAAATCAGGAACATTAGTCAAAATGGGAGGGAGATATTAGAAAAGGAAAATCATTGGAGACTGGAGGCAAAGAACAGTTGCAGGAATTCAGTATGACTTTTTTAATGAAAAGAAGGACTAGAGGTGAGATAATAGCAGTGTTCCAATATCTAAGGGGCTTCCCCAAAGAAGAGGGGGTCAACCTATTCTCCAAAGCATATGAGGGCTGGAGCAATGGATGGAAACTAATCAAGGAGAAAACCAACCTAGAACAAAAGAGACATTTCTTTAATTTCTCGATTTTTCTTTTTTTAAAATAAAGATTTAATTAATTGTTCTTTTCTTTTTTTTATTGACATAACACAGAACATATACATACATACAAACAAACATTCTATATCTAAACAAACTAAACATTAAAATCAAGTCGTAACACTTGAACTTTGAAAATAGAGTCACCACGGTAGTTACATATTTATATGTCTATTAATTAATTAATAATTAATTAATTAATTGTTCTTAATTATAACAATTATTCAGTGGAAAGACTTTCCTCCAGAAATTGTGGGCTCTTCAACACTGAAGGTTTATAAGAAGAGATTGGACAACCATTTGCCTGAAATGTTGTAGGGTTTCCTGCTTGAACAGAGGGTTGGACCAAAAGACTTTCAAAGTTCCTTCCAATTCTATTTTTCTGTTATTCTGTTACAAAATTATTTGAAATCTTTTGGAAAAAGAAAAAAAGCTTACCGGTACTTCTCTCTTTAATATATAATTTTTATTAAAACTTGTAAACTTGAAGGTAAAAATGAATACCAAGTAATGTAAAGGAAGGAAGGAAAAGAAAAAAAAATCAAAGAAAAAGGAAAAAGTGCAAGAAAAGGGAAAAAAGTTGAAGAAAAATGGGAAAGAAAGAAAAAAGTAATAATGAAGTAACCTTTTATATTCTTCACAACAGTTTATTCATACAAATATATTTAACCCCTCTCTCTAAAGTTACATATTCTTCTTCTTTCTATAATCTTTCCTGACTAAATATCAAAACCATAAATTATGTGGTCTTTTTTTTTTCATTTTTATGCAAAAGAGTCCATAAGAGGCTTCCAGTTTTAATGTAGATAAGGTCTTTTCTCTAATCAGAGAATTCAGTTCATCAGTTTCAGTTAAATTTGTCAACACCCACAATTTATTTTATATACACTGTGAGCATATGCACCAAGACAAATTCCTTGTGTGTCCAATCACACTCAGCCAATAAAAAATTCTAATTCTATTCTATTCTATTCTATTCTATTCTATTCTATTCTATTCTATTCTATTCTATTCTATTCTATTCTATTCTATTCTTCCTCCATGGTGGCTGAATCTTTATTCTCTGAATAAGTATTGAATCTTTACATCTCTGTGCATACAGTAATCTTGTCTCACTAATCATTATTCTATTTCTTCCCTGGAAGTCCTACCAAACCCTCTGGTGGGTTTAGAGCTCTGGGAGACAAGGGAATGCCACCTATACATTTTTCTTCTTTACTACTCTATATATTTATTTTCTCTTTTATGCTGTATATTTTTCTTTTTCTTTTTTTTCCCTTAGTTTCCATTACTTTTTATCTTCTTCATTGTAATCTTTAATAAAATTACTTTGTAAAAAAACTAATCCAAATTTATTAAAGCAGGTGTTCTCCATGAAATGGTTTTCCGGGGGGGGGGGGCGGGGAATCCACATGAATGTTTTAGATTTTTCATTCTGTAAGTCCTTGGGGCTTTTTTCCACCTACTGTATATTTTTTTAAAAAAGAAAAAAAAAGAAAAATAGTCTTTCATTTTTGTGGGCAGAAATCCTTGGCCAAAGGAGACACGGATATTTTATTTTCCAGGCACTTTGATTATTTAACTTCTCACTGTTATTCTCAATTACATGTTCTCCAAGGCCTCATGCTGCTATTTCAATGTGTAAAGAACGGATTGCCCAAGTGTGTTATTTAGAGAGTGCAACAATTTCTTCTGTAAGTGAATGATTGCAAAAGCTACAAATAGTTTGGTATTTCTTTTTGGAACTAATGCACAGTGTCTGCTTGAGATTTTATTCTTCCTCATCACAGAATAGCACTAGCTGTGGTAGTGTTCTGATGTAGGCTTCCTGAGTCATTAAAACACAAGTAGTCCCAAAAATATCTTTTATTGCAACAGCTGTCCATTCTGTTCATTCACAGATGAGTCCCAATTAGTTATAAAGAGTCCTTCGGGAGAAGTCCTTGGGGTAATCATCCACCTTTATCTCCCTTGACACTGCCAAAGACCTAATTGGCAAAGCCACACGGAGTCCAGAATCAAACAGAGCTTCAGGCTTTAAGCTGAACTGACTGAACAAAGGTTGCTTCCTGCAAAGGCCCGCATGCCTTTGCTCCTCTTTTAAGTCTTATGGGCCAATCATCTCCCAGCCCTACTGCCAAGTTGTCCCTTTTGTTTTAGCTGTTCTTGCCTTCTGGCAGCTCTGCACATGAGTGCACTGGGAACAGGCTCCCCCTGTTCCTCTGCCTCGCTAAGGTCCGACTGGAGGCTCTGGAGGCAGCACATACCTCCCAGATGGCTCTTTCTCTGCTTCCAATGCAGAGCCCTCGTCTGAGCCTTCCCCAGACTCCAGGACTGGCCCATGGTTCTCCCCACCCTTTTCACTGTCTGACTCTGCTGCCAGGTCCATAGGCTGCTGGTGGACCACAACAGGTAGAGGTAACAGAAGGCAACAGAATGTACTTCAGCAGCAACTGTATAGAATTAATGATTCAAATATAATTGCCCTTTTACTACATTTCTCAGTTCCACTACAAACTGCCCAGAGATATCCACAGTAAACTCCACTGCTTTCTCATTGGTTTGCATAGTAAGTGTCATCACTATATGACAAAATGAAATAAAAATGTTGGGATGGTTCCCCCCCCCCACACACACACACCTTTTGGTAAGGGCTTTGTAAGGAATTGCAGAATCCCAGAGAACTAACTGATGCATTTCAGATTGGAAACGGGATCTGAAGAACTGTTAAGTTGTTTTACTGCTGCTGCCTAAGCATAGGCTGGGGAAAATATTCATTTCCATAAATGATGCATAAGACTAGACAGTGTAAAAAAGCAGCCTCCGATGGATAATCCCAATGCTATACATTGCACTCCACATTTTGTAAATAATCTGTTTGCACTACTAACAACTGGAACAGCTGTCTTCTAAAATTATAGAAAATAAGGAGGAAACTAGGGCAAACTTGAAATCAATTAAAAATTATTATCACCACTATTATGACCACCAATACTATTGGCTATTTTCACAGTGTGTTCTTCTGAAAGACAGGACATTTTTAAATCATTTATTGAAACAAAAGTCAGTGACATACTGCGTCCTAGAGCTTAGTTTACCAAAATTCTTTGCACTCAGTGGAAAATTAGAATATATTTTTAAAAATATTTCTCCTTGCTTTGTCCTTACAATCTTATTCCATCTCTTTACTTCCTGCTGTTCTGTTTAGGCTATTTAAACAGGGTCAGTATTTGACTGGTCCTGATCATTTAAAGTAGTTTAAATTTATTTATCATCTATCTATCTATCTATCTATCTATCTATCTATCTATCTATGTATCCATCTATCATCTATCTATCTATCTATCATCTACCATGTTTCCCTGAAAATAAGTTCTCCCCAAAAATAAGCCCTCCCCTGAAAATAAGCCCTCCCCAAAAATATTTAAATGCATGTGCAGCCAGTCCCTGCCATTCCTTCTGGTTAGGGTTAGGGAGACAGAGCTGGAAATCAGGTAAGACGGCAAGAGGATCCCTGTCTTGTTCCATGCACTCCAAAATAATAAGTCCTCCCCTAAAATAAGGCCAAGCACTTATTTTGGGGTTCAAAAATATAAGGCAGGGTCTTATTTTCGGGGAAACACGGTATCTATCTAACATCTACCTGTTGTGGCCCATCAGCTGCCAGCAGAGCTAGCTGCTGTGTCATATGAGGAGGAGGTTGAGGGAGAAGTCAGAACACTATCTATGTATCCATCGTCTGTCTGTCTGTCTGCCTGCCTGCCTGCCTGCCTGCCTGCCTGCCTGCCTGTCTTTCTATCCATCCATCATATTTATATGGTTAACCAATTAGCAAAAATATTCTGGATGCCAATATAAGATGGTTGGTATGAATGATTCATACAGCTATCCTGAGTTCTGCTCATCTTTCCCAATGCTCTGGCTAAACCACCAAGCTATTTACCATATTAATCCATGATAAAATAAACAGAAAACTTAAGAAACTAGACCCAACCTCAGACATTCATATGGAGCAGTTTTTTAAATTCATCTTGAGTAGAGCTGCCAAGTGCTGGTCAAGTGCAAATTCAGTTTTACTCCTTTGCCAGATTTACTTATTGGCAATTTTTACTTTCATTAAAATTATAGGTGCTCAACTCTCTATTTAATTGTGTCAGGCTATTTATTTCCATATAAATTTCCCCAATATCAGTGTACCATTTCTGAGACTTTCTTTTATTAGTGGTCAGTTAAAGTATTGTAATGTTATTTTCTATTCCATTCCCAGAGTAATTATTGTTATTGATATGCCTATGAAAATTACACATGTAATATGCAATATTTGCTTATTGCCTAGATTTCTCTTTAAAATGCTGAGTGATCTAAGTATCCTTATCCTAGATTTTGCCTTCCCTTGAACTTTCTTTAGTAAGACACCCAAAGGTCCATTTAAGAAAATATTTACATTTTGTTTGATTATTTCTACAGGTGAAGTTCAATTATTTATTAAAGAAAAGCATATGGGAAATAGGAATTTTAAAGTTTGTGTAATTGATGTTTTTATTAGGATACTGCTAATTTAAGGGATATCTTTAGGACCCAGTTTATGTTGCTAAAGTAAGAAACTATCATAAGTAATAAAGAAATATTTCTTACAAATGCCATTCTATCTAGGTTTCTAAAGATGTTTTTCTAGATACACACACATAGGATTACAAACATAGCCCATCATAAAGTAACAAGCGAACAAAAAATAATAAAATTAAATTTATTGAGTAGGCTGCTAAATTTTATTCATTAAATATTGTTTGTACAGGTAGTTCTCAGCTTACAACCTTTCATTTAGTGATCATTCAAAGTTACAACAGCACTGGCAAAAATGACTTATGACCAATCCTTACACTTAAAACATCACAGTTTATCCATGGTCATGTGATTGCAATCTGGGCACTTGGTAATCTGCTTACATTTATAACAATTGCAGCTTCTGGGTCACATGAATGTCATTTGCAACATTCCCAATTCAACAGGTAGGCTGGCAAAGAAGGTCATGGTCAGGTTGTTTAATTACTATGACAAAAATAGTCATACTGTAAGATCAAGTGGAGAAATGTGATGCCCCACTTAACAACTGCACTGCTTAACAATAAGGTGACCAACTTTTTTACAATGAGAAGGAGGACACGTGCGTGTGTGCCGTGTCATGTTTTGGCACTAAGCCACTTGCACGCGGCCCACTCTCTCAAAACAATCTCCTGTGCGGATCGCATGCATCTCATAATCACGTCTCGCCACACTGTACCGATCCTTGATGAACCGTCATGTCAAATACAAATACGTCACATCACACGCAATGGATTGACTTGACATTGATCGAATACGGAGATTTACAGATTAATCTTCAAATATCAAAAGGAGGACACTTTTTGAGAGCGGACAGAACTTACAAAAGGGCCGTCCTCCCTAAAGGAGGACAATTGGTCACCTTATTAGCAATGATTTTTCTGATCTTAATTGTGGTCACAGGGCAAGAAGTACCTGTAGTTAAATAACTAAGGATTGCTATAGCATTGTGATGTTTTCCAGATTTGATATATCTTAATTTTATAATGTAATTTTCTGTTAATCATAGTGATTTTCATAAATTCTCCTCTAGTGTTTAACTATATGCTATGTTTCAGCATTTATCTTTTTACTGTAAAAATCCTGTCTCACAAAGAAAATCAGAGAGGGATCCTGTTTTGTTTTGTTTTGCTTTGTTTTGTTTTCTTTATATGTATGTACATTTAATATACTAAAAATGCATATCATATTTCTATATTAAGAATTTTGTAAATTCCACTGTCATGATGCCATCCAAATTTGTAGGGTCTGCAGCAACTGTGCTGGCTAGAATTTGTGGGCTATGTAGTACAACACATATTAGAGATCCTAGGTTGGGGAAGGTTTCTCTAAAGTAGGACTGATAAAAATTAGATCAAAGGTTTATGAAATAATCATTAAATCATTCAGGGAGAAATGGCTTTGTAAAGTATTCCCCACAGTCTGTTTTGTTAGTTTAATGAACAGTGTTACTGCCCTGATAAAACATCCATCCATAAACCAAATCAGTATGTATACATATAACTTCATGAAAACAGTCTGAAAGAAGGCTGAAATTACACACCATTGTCTAATTTAATGAATATAAAGAATCTCAGACATAGTGCAATATAACGAACAAAATATGCCTAGGGTAAATTCGTGGCTAAAGGTTTTATCTATCTCTATAGAAGTAGCTGCTTCCCGCAACAAAAGCCTTTTGCTTTTTTTTTTCCCCCTGAGACTTTGATAGGTTCTTGGAGATTTCACTTTAATTAAAAGCTGCAAGAAAGGTAGAAAACTTCATTCTTTATCCAGCCATCTAGTCCCCAAGTAGTCCAAAGTTCTGTTGTTTGTTTTAAAAAGGCCAAATCATTTGTATCTCCAGCAGCGATTGAGTCTGAAGTAATGTGTCTCTGAGGGTGTACATGGCCATGAGCCATCTCTCAGTCATGGGAATGTGGACTGTGTGTCTGGCAAGGAAGTGACATTTATGATTGCCCTCTTTTGTAGAACTGTTTTTCCCCCCAGTGTTTGAATTAATGTTTAGAAGACCTAAATTCTATATGTTAGCTTTTTCATTTCAGCAAAAAATTAAAAAGATATGTAACATCTCACAATTTCTCTATTAAGTGTGGCTACACTAAGTTTATCATTATTGACATGTATATGAAGATCTCCATTCTTAGTCTTGCATTCTTAATAAACACACTATCTTTTGTGGACAGTCTTGGCACGACATAAATGGGCTGGCTGATCTAGTGGGACTATGTATATGGAGGAAAGTTAAAATTATTTCAGATAAATTGGAAGAGTGAGTTTATGGAAGAAAACACAATATTTGAGACTTGTACAGAAGCTACCTGATTGGCGACAGTGAAATTAATGGATTTGAGTTAAATGTACAGATTCTGCATCTTTTTTTACTCCAAGGACCTAAACTGACATAGTGGTGAATTATTTCTGCCAATTCCCATGGATCTGGGAGAATTTCAGTAGCCCCGGGTGCTTGGAGGAACAGAATCTGCCATTTCCTGTGGTCATTTTTTTTTTAAGGACACAACTTTCATTATATTGAAAATTGCATTAATGAACTCTGAGCAAAAGAAGGTTGAGACTGAATTGTTGGGGGGAAAACTTTCAGTAGGATTTTTTTCTAGTTGTGCTCTCTCTATCTAATAATTTGTCAACAGTATGGAAATAATTGATTAGCCCAACAATTCAAATTGTTACAGTTCAGAGTTGCACGCAAGGATTTTTTTTCAGCAGCGAAAGAAACGAAATTTGCTTTAGAAACTAAAGGGATTTCAGAGCAGATAATTACTGGTTAAATTTAGAATGCAAGAATCTTTCATCCAATCATCAACAGTGTCATGAAATCACACAGTTTTATCTCTGAGTCTCTTTTCTTTGCAAGTACTTAATTTATTTGGCTTCATTTGAGTAGGGTCTAGTAGGGAGAATAAAGCCTAACCCTTTATCAGCCACCCTTTCAAGTAAAGCCTTTTTAAGACTAAGAATGGAGTACTCCTTTTTATTTATTAATTAATTAAATTTTATTTATTTTATTTTTTGCCACTCATCTCCCCTATAAGGTCTTTTATTGCACTGAATATATAATTTTATATAAACTACTATTTGCACCTGAAATGAACAGCAGTATGTTATGATAAAACTGTCTTTATAACTCAAAAGCAATGACATTTGATCCCTGTGCAAAGCATAGCCTTCAAAGTATAGTTAATAATATCAATTATTCTTTGTATAATTTTTGCTTCAAATGCGAATATAAAATTATGAAAAGTAATTCCTCAGATGATCTCATACAGTAAAGGGAAGATACAGCCATGAAAGACTGCAGCAATGTCAGCAATCACTTACCTTTTAATGAACAAATGTTTTTCCCCTTCAAAATCTGAAATGGTGAAAGTTAGATAAAGGTGAGAACTATGAAAAAGCTGAAACAGTAAAGATCACAAGGCATTACATTTGTATGTCTACAATGTCCTGTGGGATGGAAGATGTCTAATATCCATTTCTAATGACTCCTTCTTCGATATGCTGCTTTATCACAAAAATAATACTTTTGTAGAAATATTCTACAGATACCCATACTTTTGAACTGGTAATCAGAGAGAAAAGTTATTTAGAAGTTAACTTTTCTATATATTGCAATCTAACATAATTGGACAGGGAGTAACGGTTTCTGATCTCATCTCAGCCTTCAATAACTTACCCATTGCTTCTGCTGTGTAAAGTGTCAGTGAGCTACTTCAGGGGATTCTTTTTTTGTGTAAGGTGAGAGATGTACTATACATTAAAAGATAGAACAATAGCTAGTTCCTACATGCCAATATATGTAAAAAGTAGTTCATGATATTTAATTGTCATTCTTCTCTCTCCATGGTTCCCTAGTGCAAGCAAGTACTAAATAAATAGTGCTCTGCAGTTAAGGAACAGTCATTGCAAAGTACTGTAAAATATCTTTTTTTTTTCCTGATTGACATTTTGTACAAAAAACTGCAGTTTCCCCTGTCTAATAACTATGCTTTACTGTAACTGTTGCCAGTTTTAACAATGAGTGCCTTTGTGTCTGCTTTTGATTTTCACTATTGGAATTGTGTCTTGATTATTTGTTGCTTTGAAGTTGGATTGTCTTTTTATTATATTTTTATTGGGCTACTTGATTCTGTATATTGACTGACATTTATTGGCTTATTAAGTGATGTGAACAATTGCATAGGATGATAGCACGTGGTATACAAAAGTATTAAATGCACAAATGACATAATAATTAATAATAAAATTGCACTGAGTGAAAATAAAATGTAGATTTTTTTTTTCCCAGTCCCAGTTTTTACTGTTATTTAGCACATGACTGGATTCAGGACAAGGTCATTAATCTATTAGTTATATGATTACAAAAATCAGAATGAGTCGGGTAGCATCTTTGCTGATGCTCTTAAATTACTGCCAACAATATTATAGGAGGAGTGTCATGTTAAGTAATGGTAGCTAAAAATCAAGAAGATTCCAGTAGCACCTTTGCAGAATAACACACTTGATTAAAAAGCATAAACTTTCATGAACTACAGCAGCATACTTTATCATATGAACAGTGTTTATAAAAAGTTTACCCTGTTATAATCAAATGTGGTAGTCTGAAAAGATGACACCAGATTCAATAACTTTGATTAACATGACTCCTCCTGTTGTTGTTGTTGGCACTAATATAGGAACAAATAAAACAATTAGAACATCATCAGAGTTGGAAGGGACTTTGGAGGTCTTCTAGTTCAACGCTCTGCTTTAGCAGGAGACCCTATACCTGTGATGGCGAACTTATGGCACGACTCCCACAGGTGGCACATGAAGCCATATTGGTGGGTACATAAACGTTGCTCTAGCTTCAGCTCCAGTGCACATACCAGAAAGCCAGAAGCTTTCTAGGATCCTGGGGAGGGTGAAAATGGCCTTCACCAACCCCCAGAAGCCCTCTGGAAGCTGTAAATGGTCCAGTGCTGGTGGGACTGGAAGGCCTGTTTTTCACGGTCCCCAGGCTCCTAGAAAGGCTTTGGAGCCTGGGGAAGGCAAAAATGACCTTCCCTTCCCACCCCCATCCCCCGAGGACCTCCAGAAGCAAGAAATGGTCCCACTGGAAGTTGGGATATGGGCCATTTCCAGCCTCCAAAGGGCCTCCGGGGTGGTGGGGAAGGCCATTTTTGCCCTCCCCAGGCTCTAAGAAAGCCTCTGGAGCCTGGGGAGGGTGAAAAATGGGCCTATGCCCACAATCCACCATGCCATTGTGTGCCAAAAGCGGGGGAACCACGGGGGGTCACGCACACATGTGCGGGGGGTCATGCATTGAATTATAGATGTGGGCATGCCTGTGCGCCGCTCCCCTTGCGCTCCCTGCACTTTTGGCATGCGACGGCAAAAAGGTTAGCCATCACTGCCCTATACCATTTCAGACAAATGGCTGTCTAGTCTCTTCTTAAAAACCTCCAGTGATCGAGCACTCGCAACTTCTGAAGACAAACTGTTCTACTGGTAATTCAGGCAATTTCTCCTTAGTTCTAGGTTGCTTCTCCCCTTGGTTAGTTTCCATCTATTGTTTTTCACCTTGTCTGATGCTTTGGAAAATAAGTTGAACATCATCATGTGATCATGAGCATCATGTGATCAATGGGGCTAGAAAATGACATGCACATGACAACATTATCATGCAAATACTTCAACATATGACCTTGCTTCAATTGCTGAGAGAAAAATATATAATGGCAGCATTTCCCCAATTAGATCATTATGCCCATATCATTGTGCCCATGTGTTATAGATATTTATATAATTTCTGTCAGCAACTTTTATCTTTAAATGACATTGACATCTTTCAGGCAGTCAATGCCTGAATGTCATGTGTGTTCCCTTCCTTTCAAACCACAATTCTATATTTTCAGTTACTTGCTTCATGCAAAAGCATGTTTGCTTACTGCACTTCAGGTTTAATAATGATTAAATGAGATTATTATGGATAGTATGTCTCAGTCTACAGGCAGAAAGCCTCTTCTCTCAGAAGCCCATTGTGTCAATCAACCTTGTGTCACTCCTGTCTTGGAGTAACTATTTGGAGTGTCTGCTGTCACCACCAAATTTCTGGGGAGATACCTCACCCAGCATTCTCCCCCTAACCCACAGTTAACTCGCAGAGCCTGTGCTATTTTTCTCTTAACTTAAAATTTAAAAATTCCTGTAGCATTGAAGGAATGACTAGGGAAATCAGCCTTTTATCTGTTGTGGAGAGATAGGCCAAATTCCTCAGAGATAAGCAGAATGGGGATTTTTTCTAAAAAAAAAAAAAAAAAAAAGAGGGGGGGAGCGAGTCTAAAAACATGCTGTTTACTTTTTAAATATTACTGGGCAGAAACATTCAGAGATGGAGAAGATAAAAACATGGAGCTGTTCAAATCACTGACTACATCTTAAAAGAATGCCAATAGAAAAATGTAAAGGTAAATATAAGACTCTAGGCAGGCAACAAGATAATACTGGTCTGTTCCTCCTTAGAGGAAACTGTTGTACATAAATTCCAAGCAACATAACATTGCATTGAGAAAATAAACAACAGAGACAAAATATTAGCCTTTAAACAGACACACATACAAGCATAAATAAATTAATTATACCTGATATTCTAGCTAAATGTTTTTCATCCATCTTTTCAAATATACCAGTAGTTATTTTCTTCTGATTCAGTTTTTTCTGGTCATTGATCAGATAAATATGATTGATTGATTCCTCTGTCTCAATTTGTCTCATATTTCTCCAGATTCCTGAGGATTCCAATCAGTTAAATTCAAAGAGAGTTTGAGAGATGGATGACTGTTCCATTTTTTAAATTTCATTTTATTTCAAAATACTAAATATTGAAAAATATTGAAATGCATTGAAAGAATAAAGCTAAACAGAATAATTTGGTGTTTGTTTGTTGTTTGTATCAATATATTAGCCATCCACCTCACAATCATAGTTCTGGACAATGAACACAAGATTAAAAATTAACAGAAAAAAAGAATAAATAAGAGCAAAAGAACAATAGTAGAATTTCTATGGCCACATAATCTCTTACCATAGCTCAGTTTGGAAGGTCCCGTTTTCCAAAAAAGAGCGTTGAGTACGGAAACTGAAACAATGCTAGTTATGTAAAGGTGAAATAGGAATTTATCAGCCACTACCCCATAGAAAAGAAGAAGAAAAAAAGACTGCTGCATAACTAAAGACTGATTTTAGCAAGATCATCAGTGCAGAAAAGAGATTTATTTTTTTCCACTATGATCCTCAAATGAATCCACTTTCAGTACAGCAAGTGATGGAGACTGTTTACCTAAATAGTTAAAGTAAAAAGGTTGGGCTGCATTTGTGAGCACTATTATGACAAATATACTTGCAATTTTTGCCACGAGTGGATTATTTTCATTATCGATTACATTTGCAATGTTTATATAGGTTCCTCACGATGAATGTGCCCCCTCTCTATACTGTACTAGTATCAGCAATCATTTTGTTATCTGTTTTCTTAATATTCAGAAAGAACAGCATATTTGGACTTAATGAAAAGCTTACACTCCTGAACTTCTAAAGCAAAGAAATTTCAATAAGGCTTCATTTTTAGAGGTAGAGTGGGAACTGTGTCTGAATAGGACTGAACTTGAACAATATTGGGCCAAGACGGTTTCTTTTTATTGTTAAGTGGAAACTTTTATGTACCTTCTGCTTCCTAAACATTACCAGGATTGAAAGAGAAAGCTGTATCAGTGCAAGTATCCTGATTCTTTTCTCCCTTGGAGCAGCATTAGAGTTGGTTCTGAGTTGGGTGGGGAGAATGACTGGAACTGCCAACCCCTTTCTCAAGTAAAAGCTTTTGCTGGATTAATCTCTTCCATAAATGGAAAGTCCAAATAAGATACAGTCTATTGCATTTTATTATCAAACAGTTTGTCCTGCTTTTATTTTTTTTCCTTGTTACTATGTACTGCTTTGGGAGTCATCCAGGCTTGAAAAACAAGCCAGTTGTAAAGCCCTTTGATTTCAATAAGAATGTGTAGTACTTTCTATTAGCCACCACAGGTCACGAAAGGCGGGGAGAATGATGAATGCAATATTGCAGCCTTGTGGTACGATGTTCCATCTCTTTTGAATATGCATCACAATGTCACACACATGTACAGGGGTGATGCCTGCAGTGCATTGCTACAACGCTTTGTTCACCACACTTATTAAAATGGCAAGATTCTGTGGATACTTCTGCTTGCTACAACTAATATAGTATTTTGGTTTTTTTTAATTCCTCTTAAGAGTATGGCTTAGGTACAATAACTTCCAACACAGAGAGTCCATTACGCTCAAGTGGTGGGTTTCAAAATTTTTTACTACCGATTCTGTGGGTGTGGCTTGGTGGGCATGGCAGGAGAAGGATACTGTAAAATCTCCATTTCCTCCCCAATCCAGGGGAAGATTACCTCAAAATCCCTATTTCCTCCTGATCAGCTGGGACTTGGGAGGCAGAGAATAGATGGGGGTGGGGCCAGTCAGAATTTTTACTACCGGTTCTCCGAACTACTCAAAATTTCCACTACCAGTTCTCCAAACTGGTCAGAACCTGCTGAAACTCACCTCTGATTATGCTTTATTTTCTTGTGTTACATATAATTCTCAACTTATAACTATGATTGGGATTCGAACTTCCATTACTAAGCAAGGAGACCATTAAATGAGAACTATCAGATTTTACAATCTTTTTTTTTTTTTTTTTGCCAATCACTGCTGTTGTAAGGGATTCACATGGTTGTTAATTCTACTTCCCTCATTTGTTTGTTGGGAGACGGATAGGAAGGTCACAAATGGGAAGTTTATGACCTTGAGACATTGCAACCATTGTAAATACGTGTTCATTGCCAAGCACCCAAATTTTGACCATGTTTTTTTCAGTGCTCTTGTAAATTGGAAGAATTGCTCAATGAATGCATAAGTCAAGACTACCTGTTAAATATTAGATATAACTGTCAAGATTGAACTACTTTGCTTCTTTCAAACCCTAATGCTTTTCAACTTGCCAATGAACTGGGAGGAGGAAAGGAGGAAATGGGAATGCAGAGAATATATGCAGAGATCATGAGAGCAGGGAAACCATCAAGGTCACCACTGCAGATGCTCAGAAAAGAGATGGGCTGTTCCCATAACAAAAGGATGTCTCATAATAATTGGACAATCTGATCACCCAGGGGTGGGTAGAAGAGGAAGCTATTGTTTAACTAGGCAAGCATTTGTGCAGGAAAACCAGAGCTGGTTTTGTTTCTTCTTTATTGGATATGGTGTATCCAATGAAGTTTTATTGTTGGGAATTCAAATCTCCTTAGAGTGTTTTGGATTCACTAGTTGGACAGTAGACAATATTGTTGATTAGTACAAATTTATTTATTTATTTATTAAATTTATATGCCTCCTCTCTCAGTATCCAAAGTATATTTATATAACTTGTCTTAAATACAGCGGCATAAGCTATATAGCTACAAACAGGATTTATCAAACAACCTCCAACCTTCCAGGTATGGATTTTTTTTGAAATATAAAATGTGTGTGAGAGGTACAACATCTTTCAAAAAGATTTATACTCTTTCCAGTTTTCTTCATGGCTCATAAAAAGTGGTGGACTTAATTTTTTACTTTAATTCCTTGCTACTCAATTCAATAATTTCTAGGATATTAAATTTATTGAGAATCTCAACCATTCAACAGTCATTAGAAAGTGAGCATAACAGTCTCTAATGTCAGGCTCAAAAGATGGCTATGATACCGAGCAGACATTAGTTGTGTGATAGTGTAGTTTAATTATTTTTTTAATGTGAACACTTCAGAAACATAGTATTTTAGCTTTTCCTATACATACTAGTGATGTTTTTTTTCCAATTCTTTCAGGAAATTTAAACATTGCATCCCATTTTGTTATAGTTGGTTAAATTCTCCATGTAAAAATCGCTTCAGGTTATGTTGTCCTGTCATCATTATACAGCATTTCACAGGCTTTATTACCCTTTTCAATAACCCTGTGAGAGAGGTGGTAGAAACAATTTTATTTTATTTATTTATTTATTTTATTTTATTACACTTTTATACCGCCCTTCTCCCAAAGGACTCAGGGCAGTGTACAGCCATAATAAAAACAGTAAAGACACAAGAGTTAAAAGACAATTAAAACAATTCAATAATTAGGCCATGATTAAAACCCCAAAACTAAAATGTCCATTAAAACCCATTAAAAGCTCATCGTTCCATCAGACCGGCTTCCTGAAATAGCAGGGTCTTAAGGGCATGACGGAAGGTGTAGAGGTCGGGGATCCTTCATATCTCCGGGGGCAATTCATTCTATAGGGCGGGGGCCCCCACAGAGAAGGCTCTCCCCCTGGGGGTCACCAGTTGACATAATTTGGCCAACAGTACCCTGAGGAGGCCCTTTCTGTGGGAGCGTACCAGCTGGTAGGAGGCAGTCGGTGGCAGAAGGCGATCTTGTAGATATCCAGGTCCTAAGCCATGGAGCGCTTTAAAGGTGGTAACCAACACCTTGAAACTTTGGAAACACTTTGGAAACGCAAACGTAAGAACTAAAATGGCTGACTTTACCAAAGTCCAAAGTGAAATTTGAACCAAAGTCTTAGCTCATTCCCCTCCTTGACTGGGGAGAGGGGAGAATGGCTGTGTTACTGTGACCTTTTCAAGAAGCAGTGAAATTAAAGATTATGCAGGGGTGAAACACTACTGGTTCGCACCAGTTCAGGCAAACTGGTAGTAATAAAAGCTACCAGTTCAGGCGAACCAGTAGTAAAAAAAATGCTTTTGATTCATCCGATTGTCAGTATTTCCGACAATCAGCTGTGACACGCGATTAATATTCACTAGAAAGCAGGAAATCTTGCTTTCTAAGGAATCTAAATCACACAGCACAGCTGTTTCCCCCCTTGCTGTTCTACTTACCTTCTTAAGCCTTCTTTTTCCATGTGAAGCATACGTTTGGTGTGCATGGTGCATTCGCACATACACAGCGTGCATTTGGTGTGCACTGCACATCATGACCAGTATGTGTTTGGTGTGCATTGCACATGGGTGCACAGCACACATTTGGCACACACCGTGCATATGCGGGCAGCTAACCAGTGGTAAACTGCGGAGGATTTCATCACTGAGATAATGTATTAATATTCATCTATAAAATATCCCAGACTTAACCCCAAACCAAACTAACTATAACCCAGACTCAATAATATGTCATGGTTTCTCTAGTTAACTCTGATATACTTGCTAGATATCAAAATTGCTGTTATATTTGAAAGGAGGTTTACTGTAGTATCCGCACTTTGAAGAATACCTGTGACTCTTTTCCTTATTATACAATTTATCATTTATAAGAAAAATTCCAGAATGACAGGTCCTATTTGCTCTATGCATACTTCAATTGTCTTTGAGCAACATTCTATATAACACATATATTTACATAGGTATACAGTAAAGACATGTTACATATGTGATATGTATACCTGAGGTTCTTGCACTAATACAGAGAGACCAGTGACTCATTTTTGTCTGCCAGGTTTGGAAATAAATGATTTCTTGGATCAGTGGTAGGTTTCAAAAATTTTTACTACCGGTTCTGTGGGTGTGGCTTGGTGGGCGTGGCAGGGGAAGAATACTGTAAAATCTCCATTCCCTCTCCATTCCAGGGGAAGGTTACTGCAAAATCCCCATTTCCTCCCAATCAGTTGGGCCTCGGGAGGGGGAGGGGCCAGTCAGAATTTTTACTACCAGTTCTCCGAACTACTCAAAATTTCCGCTAATGGTTCTCCAGAATTGATCAGAACCTGCTGAAACCCACCTCTGGCTTGGATCCCCTTCACTTGCTGCCATTTATTTGGAGAGATTTTACCCTACAGGGGAGAAACCAAACATGCATAAAGTCTGGTACAATTTAGATGGAATCACATAATTTCAGGCATGAAGATCGACAACCAAAGCAGTCTCTAATTCTGGAATGCTAGTCTAGCAGTCGCAAGATTGCTAGGAGGTGAAAAAGAGCCGAGGTGGCATAGTGGTTAGAGTGCTGTACTGCAGCTACTTCAGCTGACTGCTAGTTCTTTCGATATCTCAGCTTTATAAGAAAATAAACAACTCCTTAAATTATATTTTTAAAAACACACAAAAAAATAGCTTAAAATGATGTGATCCATCAATATGGACACTATTACAATAATATGCCTACAGTAGTATCGGTAGTAATGTATGTAATCTGTTATTCTTAACACAAACATTTTGTGCAAACATGTTTGAGAAAATGTTTATAAAATGTATACTTGGGAAATTTGCATTATGGACACTTACATCAAAAGTAATTTATAAAATAGAAAGCTGAATACAGAACAGTATATTATAGGTTATT
Organism: Masticophis lateralis; assembly: GCA_030761175.1. Classification (NCBI taxonomy): domain Eukaryota; kingdom Metazoa; phylum Chordata; class Lepidosauria; order Squamata; family Colubridae; genus Masticophis; species Masticophis lateralis. Next base: position 261,817,507 of record JAUDYJ010000001.1, read on the forward strand.
GTATTTCTTAGCATGAGCTAAAAACATTGCATATATGCTTTAAATGACATACACAGTATGTGACTGAATGAAATAAATGTAGTTATTTGTTTTTTATTTCATCGGACTTATATGCCGCCCTTTCTCCGCAAGGACTCAGGGCAGCTCACAACAATAATAACACCAGTCCAAATTAAAATTCAGACAATAAAAACTAAAATTCCCATTAAAACCCCATTCAGTCCAGGCCAGCCTGGCAAAACAATCATGTTTTAAGGAAAGAGCAAAGGTCGGGAGCTACCTGGAGCTCCAAGGGGAGCTGATTCCAGAGGGTAGGTGCGCCTACAGAGAAGACTCACTCTCTAGGGGCCGTCAGATGACATTACTTGGCTGACGGGAACCCCAAGTAGGCCCTCTCTGTGTGAGCGCACCCGGCAATGGGAAGTTGTTGCTGGCCGCAGGTGTTCCGCCAAATACCATTTGCCTAAGCCATGTAGGGCTTTATAGGTAATCACCAACACCTTGAACCTCACCTGGAGTGCTAATGCATATAGCATTCGCCCAAATTAGATATAAACACAGCCACGCATACCTATTGTTTTTAGTTCTTGGACGCAAGTTAGTAACCAGTACAATTCATAGAAAATTGATAAAGTACACTTAAATACACTGGCGTCGTGTGCATTCTAGCTTATGTTTTAAAATATTCTCCTAGGGCTTCCCTAAACAGACCACTTTATTTTTAAAAAAAAAAACTTAAAAGAGGGTAAATAAGGACTGTAACTGTGTAATGTGATCTGTTTTCTGTACAAAAGGGCACAAGAACCATTTTACATGAGCAAAAGAACACCAAGCTGTTAGCCAATCCTTCAAAGAAAAAACATCTTTATTCAGATCAGTTTGTATCCACAGCTATGATTTATGTTTTCTATTGAGAAAGAATCTCTTAACCCACATCCAGCTCCATCACTGCTTCCAAACAATAAATAATTCAAGATTTCCATAGTGTCTTTGGCACCTGTTAGCAAAGCAATGATACCCAAGTTCAAAAAGATGAGTGTTGATGTGGACAAAAATAGAATAAAAAGCAAGAAACAGAGTATTTCATAAACAGATCTCTGGCTTCCCTTTATGAGATGACATACTGTAACTAGACAAAACGTTATCCATGAGTCTTAAAATGGTCAAGGGCTATAAAAGACTATCATGAGCCATGGTGGCGCAATGGTTAGAGTGCACTACAGCAGCCTAATTCTGCTGCCTGCCAGCTGCCTGCAATTTGGCAGTTCAAATCTCACCAGGCTCAAGGTTGCCTCAGCCTTCCATCCTTCTGAGGTGGGTTAAATGAGGACCCAAACTGTTGGGGACAATATGCTGACTCTGTAAACCACTTAGAGAAGGCAGTAAGTGTTAGATTGGTGCAGGGAAAAGAGATGCGACTCAGCAGAGGTCCATTCAGCACTTTTATTCAACAGAAAACAAACTGCCGGCCGAGCTGCTGAGCCTTCTTTATATGCGGCTCTGGCAAGCCAGCCAGCCAATGACAGCTATTTAAACTTCCCGCCAGTGGATCAGCCAATCCCCAGCGGATGTCCTTAGAAGGACATAACACCTCTCCCCTCCTAGTTCTTAGTCAGTCAATCTGTGGCCGACATAAGTCATGTAGTCGCGCAGGTAGGCGGGGCGGCTAATAGTCCTACCTGACCTGCGTGGTTCAATTCTTTCATCGAAGCTGCTCCGGAGGAGTCCACCCTGCCGGGGTGGGGTAGGCCTACCCTGCCGGGATGGTGTAGGCCTATCCCCCCGGGGTGGTGTAGGAGCACTTCTTCAGTGAGGCACTGGTCTACCTTGCCGGGGTGGCGGACGCCTACCCCATTGGGGCAGGGTAGGTCTGTCGCATTGGGTTGTCACCAGTCTACCCCGTCATGGTGGGAGAAGGCTGCCTTGCTGGGGAGTCACAGGTCAGCTTCATTGGTGAGGTGACGGCCTGTCGCATTGGGTTGGTGCCAGTCTACCTTGTCTGCTTCTCTGGGGTAATGACGGCCTCCCTTGTCGGGGTGGTGTAGGCCTACCTCATCAGGGTGTTGCAGGCCTACCTCATCAGGGTGTTGTAGGCCTACCTCGTCGGGGTGGCGCAGGCCTACCTCATCAGGGAGCTTTCCCTGACTGGTCACCCTTCTGATTCGGCCCTTTAGCCACTTCAACGGGCCCTGGAAGTTTAGCGCAAAGACCGGGTCTCCGCTTACGGAACTCTGCGGCAGCTGCGAGTTGTTCTGTTTGTCTTGCGGGTTGTATTGGGGGTGAAGCTGATCCAACGGTGATCGCAGCCTTCTCCCCATCAGTAGTTCTGCTGGGCTTTTCTTGGTGGTGGTGTGCGGAGTGATGTGCTGGGTGAATAGGAACTTATCAATTTTCTCCTGCCAGTCTCCTGTGCCCATTTTGGCGAGCGTGTCTTTGGTGAGTTTCACCATTTTCTCCACTTGCCTATTTCCAGCCAGTCTGTACAGGGCGATGGGAGCGTGCCCTGCTCCGCCAGGAAGGCTTCCATGGACTTGGAAGTGAGCTGCGGGCCGTTGTCCGACACCAGGATGTCCGGCAGGCTGTGTGTGGCGAACAGCCGGCGGAGTGCCTTGATGGTGGCTTCCGTTATGGTAGTGGCCACTCTGCATGCCTCAGCAATGTGGCCCTTCCTCCTGCAATGTCTGCAGGTCGCATCCCGCCAGTGACATCTGGTGCGCAGGTGATCCCCATTGCAGCTGGCACAGCATTCCTCCCGGCCACCATCTTGAAGCATTTCCCGCCATTGGGGTCTGATAACCTTATGGACAACCATTTCAAGTTTGGATTCAGACCTGGTGGTGGTCTCATCTGAAGACTGTTGGGGATTCCTGTGGATCTTGTGGATCCCCTTGGATCTCCTCATCGCGGCTGCTGCTCTGTTGGAGGATTCTTCAGTTGTCGCCTCTTCAATCACTTCTTTTAAGGACACTTTCTTTCACTTTCTTTTTTTTGGACTGTGCTGTCTCTCATTCCAAAAATGATCTGGTCCCTCAGCTGGACGTCCATGTTCTCGAACTCGCAGCTGGCCGCAGTTTTCCGGAGCGCCGATACAAAATCCTTGATGGATTCCCCGTCATGCTGGTTCCACTGGTGGAAGTCGAACCAGTTGGCCAACGGGGTGCTTGTTGGAGAGCACTTCTTGTAACTCGGTCCATGGCATTAACGCAATGTCCCTCGGTGCCACAAGGTCCATGGCCATTTCCAGGACTTCCGAGCCACAGTGAGCCAGGAATAGGGCTCACTTTCAGTTGTCATCCAGGTTGGTGAATCCGCTGCCCCCCAAGAATTGTCTGAATCGGACCATGAAGGACTTCCATTTCTCCTGGTTTGGCTCGAATGGAGCCAGCGAGATCTGTGGTCCCGACATGATTCTGTGATTCAGCTCTGGCAATTCCGTTTCAGTGATTCAGCTCTTTTTGGGTGGTGGCGATCGTGCCACGATGGTATGCTGTCAGTTCTTTGTTCGTCCTTCATCGCCAGTGTTAGATTGGTGCAGGAAAAAGAGACGCAACTCAGCAGAGGTCCATTCAGCCCTTTTATTCAACAGAAAACGAACTGCTGGCTGAGCTGCTGAGCCTTCCTTATATGCGGCTCCAGCAAGCCAGCCAGCCAGCCAATGACAGCTATTTAAACTTCCCGCCGGTGGATCAGCCAATCCCTGGCAGATGTCCTTATAAGGACATAACAGTAAGCACTGTGAAGAGGTATATAAGTCTAAGTGCTACTGCTAAGTGCTGTCATGATAAATGGTGGTGAATTTCACTGAGAGGTCCAGCAGAACTACTGGAGCAACAATGCCTCACTTTCTTTTCTTTCTTTTTAATTTTTTTTAAGACAAACAAACATTTAATACATCTTCCATAAGTTTCTTCTATCTTCATATTCATCCAAACCATTCTAACATTTCATTTCTAATTCAATATTATAATCATCATTTGTACACAATTATAGTATCAGTCATTTATATCTCTTTTCCAACCAACTATAAAAATAATTCCATGTTTTAAAATATTCTAATTCCTCCTTATCTTTAATCATCAAAGTTAATCTATTCATTTCTGCAGTCTAATTTTTTTTTTTATTATTTCTTCTTCCAACAGTATTTTCTCTGATTTCCAGTTTTGAGCACACACAATTCTTGCAGCTGTTATTACATGTATAATCAAATATAAATTTTCCTTACTAATTTTTTCTGGAAAGATACCCAGTAGGAACAACTCTGGTTTAAATTCAATATGTCATAGTATCATTTCTTCCAGACAGATTTTAATCTTGTACCAGTAATTTTTTGCTTCGGGACAAGTCCACCACATATGGTAATAAGATCCTGGTATTTGATGACATTTCCAGCACTTACCATATGTTTTGGATTATAAAACGCACCTACCTTTTTTGGTTTTTTTTTAAAAAAAGTTTTTTTTATTTTTTAGACAAGCATACATACAAACATACAATGTACCGTATTTTCTGGGGTATAAGAAGACTTTCTAACATGCAAAAATCTTCTCAAAAGTTGGGGGTCGTCTTATACGCCGGGTGTCGGTCTCCTGTAACCAGGCAGACCAGCCCGAAAGGCTTTGATGAGCCTTAAATGGCTCTAAGGAGCCAAGCTGAATTACCTGCTGAGTTGCCGCTAATCAGCTGAGTTACACGCAAGCCCTGTGTAAAAGGGAAAAACTTCCCTTTTACACAACGCTGGTGCAGCTGGGATCACCAGAGCTTGGATGGCCAAGCCCCGTGTAAAAGGGAAAAACTTCCCTTTTACACAATGCTGGCCATCCCAGCTGAGTTGCCTGATTAGCAGGCAACTGAGCTCGGATCGCCAGAGCTTGGATGGCCAAGCCCCGTTTAAAAGGGAAAAACGTCCCTTTTACACCACGCTGGCCATCCCAGCTGCTAATTTTTGCCTGCTAATTGGTAGGTAGCAAAAATCCCCCCCCCCCTCCAGCTTGCTTACCTTAGCTGCTAGCCGCAACGCTTGGCTTGCCTTGCCTGCAATCCATTGCATCAGCAAGCAACTAAATCTCCCTGCCTGCAATCAAGCAGGCAGGGAGTTGTGGACTTCAACTCCCAGAATTACTCAGCCAGCAAAGCAAAGCTGGCTGAGGAATTCTGGGAGTTGAAGTCTACAAGTCTTAAAGTTGCCAAAGGTGCAGACCCCTGTTCTATTGGGTAAGGTTTTTTCCCCTTTGGGAGCTTTAAAAAAAATAGTTAATTGGGGGGGGGGGTTAGTTGTTCTTTTTTAAACCTAGCCATTTAAAGGCTAGATTTAAGTTTTAGGCTAGGAAGTTTTAAATTTAGCTTTCATATAAAAATAAAAATAAAAATAAAATAATATTTGTGCAGCTTTCTGAGATGTAGTGTGTTTCTGTAGTGTTTCACTCTAACTACACAAACACACAAAATATCACAAAGCTGTATGTGGAATTTTGTGTGTGTAAAGTGTGAAAGTTGTTTTTTGGGGCTTTTTGTGGCTATGTGAGGTCCCTGCTTGTTGCAGGGGCCATTTTGGGTCTAGCATAGCTGCTTTTACATTGTGGGTGAGCCAGTTGATGTTTTTTAATTTTTATTTGGTGTGCATTGGAAGAGAGGTTGTCTTATACAGCAAGTATAGCCCAAACCTTATATTTTTACAGGAAAAGTCAGGGGTCGTCTTATACGCCCAGTCGTCTTATATGCCGGAAAATACGGTATTTTCTTTGAACAGGGTATTTGGCTGGTTCACAAATTTAAACAGTGTTTAGTCATTTCAATTAAATTTACAATTTCTATATTTCCTTTTTACTATATTTATTCCTCATCTATTTTTTAAAAAACCAATGTTGCCCTTCATCCTCATCTCTAATCTTAATCAAATTCAATTTTTCCCTTCTATTCTATATTATATCCCTTCCCATTGTCTTCTATTTTTATATCCTTCCTCACATTGGTTAATTATGTAATATTACAATTGTTTAATACAAATTCAACATTTTAATATAAATCAATTAGTTATATAACTATATTTTTGTATATTAATCAATATGAAAATGAATATTCCAATTATTTCCATGCAATCCAATTTCTTACAAATCAATTAATTATATTTACCAATAATAATAAACCAAATAATTTCCCCTCTTATGTTACTCATTTTCACATCTTAAACTCTCCCAATAACCCAAATAGTTTTGCCCATATAATCCTCCAAATCACAATTTAATCATTTCTACTTTCATTACAATATATAATTAAAAATATTTCAATCATTACAATTTCCATAATTAAATTTAAAAATGTTCTAGCTGTTATCCAAGCTACAATTTATGACAAACTACTGAGAAGTCAGATTTAAAAAGATTTAAATAGCTGTCACTTTAAAAAAACAAAAGACTGAAATCAATTCTGTCTTTTCTTGTTTAGAATCCTGTTCAGAAGTAATTGGCCAATAATAAATAAATTTTTGCTTACTATACTAGTCCAATGAATGCTCTGTCTGGTATCCTTTAAACCCAAACTAGTTCTTGCCTTTGTTTTCTGCACCAAATGATGAAAACATAATTATCATAAAATTTACACAGTGTATATCATTTTATGACATAATGCGTAAAGGCTTCTCTGCAATCTTTCAGGATTAGATAGATAAATTTTCTATTTGTATGCAGTGAAATCATGATGCTGGGTAGAAACCAAAATCTTGAGGCACAAAATATTTTTCTTCTTCTTCCTTGGCAATAATCATAAAACGTAACTCTGCTAATATGCTTACACACTATCTTCTATCTTCCATTATGGGATCAAGAATTTGGGATTACATGTCTGATTCCATCATTCTTAATTTGTATTAGAACATGACTTTGTGATTTATCATGACTCAGAAATGCTAATCTCCTCCAATAGCAAAACTTTCCTCCCCTGGCTAGTTGCAGAATTAATGCAAAATTTACAGATTTGTTTTTGTTTTATTTCCAAATAGCAGGTGGATTGAGGGTAAATCCCTTTCTTGCTCAAGTAAAGCACGGAGCACCTAAAACCGTATGCTTTTATCTCTAATCCATATTTGTTGATCCTTAACATATTTAGCCCTGATATGCTAAAGTCTTTGATTGTGTGGATCACACCAAATTGTGGCAAGTTCTCAAAGAGATGGGAGTACCAGACCATCTTATTTGTCTCTTGAGAAACCTATATGGGGTCAGGAAGCAACAGTGAGAACTGGACATGGAACCACTGATTGGTTCAAAATTGAGAAAGGAGTTTGGCAAGACTGTATATTGTTGCCCTGCCTATTTAACTTATATGCAGAGCACATCATGAGAAAAGTGGGCTAGATGAATCACAAATTGGAATTAAGATTGCTGGGAGAAATATCAATAACCTCAGATATGCAGATGATACCATCTGTGAAAGTTGGACCATAAGGAAGGCTTAGCGTCAAAGAATTGAGGCCTTTGAATTATGGTCCTGGAGAAGACTCCTGCGAGTCCCTTGGACTGCAAGGCGATCAAACCAGTTAGTCCTAGAGGAGATCAACCCTGACTGCCCTTTAAAGGCCAGATCCTGAAGATGAAACTGAAATATTTTGGCCACTTAATGAGAAGGAAGGATTCATTGGAGAAGAGCCTAGTGCTGGGAATGATTGATGGCAAAAGAAGAAGGTGACGGCAGAGAATGAGGTGGTTGGATGGAATCATTGAAGCAGTCGGCATGAGCTTAAATCCAGGGGATGGATCTCCAGGGGATGGTAGTGGACAGGAAGGCCTGGAGGTTGCAATGGGTTGGACACAACTTCACAACTAACAACAACAACAACAAACAGACACCTGAAAATGTCAACTCATTAGACTTTCATTCAGTAGTATATACAATTCTAAAAAAAATGTCTTATTCTATAACAATGTAATTATTACATTAGGTTTCACACCAAAACTATTCGAAAGCTTCAGATAGTACAAAAGCATTTAAGTTGTTAACAGCTGCTTTGATTTGGGTTCATAATATATCCACGTGAAAAAATCTGCACAAGTTACCAATTATATTTTGAACATAAGATACTGAGTTTAACAATTAATTTAATTATTCAGGCCAAGCTGTGCTACTTGTCTTGGGATAACTTTGTCTGAACACTAAAAGCTCTTTGCTTTCAGTGCTCTGTTGTCAGGTGGCAGTCAGGCTTTCTCCTGGATTGATTCCCAACCTACTTAGAAAGCTGTATTTTGCTTCCATTTCTCTCAGTTTCCAAGAAGCAAGACATTTCTCCTGAGCCAGTCTTAATAAACTGGATTCTTTGAGATTGTATGTATTGTAGGATAATGTGAATTGTCCCAAAGAGGAGGAAAGTGTTGGCTGTATAAATGCTGCCTTTCCATTTCTAAGACATTTCTTTGACCCTCCATTGGAATGAGCTGTAAAGAAAGATTGACTATTGTCGAGCCTTCTGCAGTCATGTATGTATGCTGTCTTTGCATCCAAACAAATCTGCAAATTAAAAAAGCATTCCATTATCCTGTGGTCAATTAGTACATTCACTTGATAGTTGTAAATACTTCCGCTATTGAAGATCTTTCCTCTTCTGAGGAAAATAATTTCCTCTGGCTGATCAAAGATAGCACAAAACTCCATGTATCAATTTGGCAAATTTCACCCATTCAGAAGAGGCTCTTACACCTGCAGATTACATCCTTTTTTCCATACTCAGAATTGTTGTAATTATCTGCATTTTATTCCTAACAATGGGGGAAGATTTGTAGATAAAACAAAGAACAAAGAACAAAATGAGATTCTGCATTGGATTCAAAAAGAGGAAGATTTTGACTGAAGTAGTCCAAACCATTATAGATGGCTCTGAAACTTGTTTTGCTTGATCAAAGACTTATAGAGAGGACTTATAGCACCAAATTCAGAATGATATGAAATTTGAATAAATAAGTTGAAGAACTTTGAGTAACACAGAATGCATATTCTGGAAATTTATTATCATGTTCCATTACAGAAATTTTATGAGGTAATCAATAAGAAGGAAAACAGCCTCAAGCTCCTCCTTTGAAAACTACTATATCATCATCATTATCACTACCAGGGTTCAGATAACTATAGCTGAAACCTTATAAAAGAATGTAAGATTCTGAAATGATGATTTAAAACTTAAATGTAGAGTTTGTCTGATAAAGGTGAAACAAACACATTTTACAATGTCAAATTATGCAGTATGTATGTATGGTCTTATTCATATAATTGTCCATTTCACAAACATGATTAGCCAAGAGAAAGCTCCAGTAATGAGTAGAGATGTAAAAATCCCTATTGTTTCCTCTGTCTACCAGTTCAACACATTTGGAAGGGGAAAAGGTAGAAAATTATCTTATTTTTGATGAGTAATACAAGTCTGGAACATAGCATTGTTTAAACTTTACCTGTTTTTAAATCTTCTCTCACACATAAACAACATTCCTTCATTTCTAAGCTTATATTGAATTGTGAAAGGCATAGCTATATGCAAATACTTTCACAAATTCTATAAACTATTTATACGCTGCCACCACAGTTATCCTACAAGAAGCTAGAACTAGTTTCAGTGATTTGATAATGCAACGTATTATCAAATCACCAATGCTTTCCTGAAATACCTACAGTGCAACTTTAATTCATGAATTTTACTTGGCAAAGTCCTACTGAAACTACTTTTAAAGTGCTTTCCCTCATCTTCAAACTAGCAGAAAATATGTCGGAATCACAATTCTTCCCACAACTGTTGAGCCCTATTTTGCCAGAAATAATAAGGGTGGCAAATGAGCCTGTATTTTCATTTTCAATTTAGGATAAGTTAATAGCAATAGCACTTAGACTTATTTTCCATACCATAGTGTTTTCTAGCACTCTCTGAGTTGTTTGAACCCAACAATCTGGATTCTCATTTTACTGACCTTGGAAGGATGGAAGGCTGAATCAACCATGAGCTAATCAGGGCCGAATTCCAAGTGTATGGGCAGTGTTAGCCTCTAATATTGCATTCTAACCACTGAGCCACCAAGTTAAGGAGATCAATTTGTGTGGATTCCTTCAGAATAGTCTCTTCTTCCATCAAGTATTCAGTAAGAGAGCCATTATCAATCATTTTCTATAAATGTGTGGCAAGTTTGGATGAGAGACATCCACCTGTTGGGTTGCTTGATCAACATGTTACAGGCAGAGTGTTCTATTTCTCTGACTTGTGAGACTATTTCTCAGTGTGGGCCAGTGGTGGGTTGCCCCCAGTTCACACCAGTTGTATAGAACCAATAGTAAAACCAGAGGGAGGCTCTGCCCACCGACCCCAACGTCATCAAAATGCTTCTGCGCATCCACAGAAGATCATGTGTGTGTGCTTGCTTCATGCACGTGTGTGCGCGCGGCCCCATTGTGAACCAGTAGTAAAGGTAAGTAGAACCCACCCCTGGTGTGGGCCCATTGCAACAGACCGCAAACACTGAGAAGAGACAAGGGGTAATGTGGGAGGGTATTGCAAAGGAATGACAGTGCTGGTAGTAACTCCAGTTCTAGCTTTGCAACTGGCAGCATCTGGAAAAAGCCTAAGGACAGCCATGGAGCTGTAATGGAATAACCAAAATAGCACTGCACTCTACATCAAATCAATAATAACAACAGCAATTTTAGTCAAAATCTTTGTTAGCTAAGAAGCAGGAAATATATAATACATGCAATGCAGACAAAACCAGTAAAGCACAATCATCAGAATTTAAATCCCTCACTTACAAAACTAACAGGATCTCTTTCAAAAGGAGCCCTCATGGTGCAGTCATTAGAATGCAGTATTGCAGCTAATTCTGCCCACTGCTAAGGGTTTGATCCTGACCTGCTCAAGGTTGACTCAGCCTTCCATCCTTCAGATAAATGAGGACTCATATTGTAGGGGGCAATATGCTGATGTTGTAAATCTCTCAAAGAGCACTGTAAAGCACTGTGGAGTGATATATAAGTCTAAGTGCTATTGCTATTGCTAAAAGAGCACTCAATTCCTATTTAATAATCCAATCTATTGCTCTTTCAAAAGTGCACTAAACCCATGACACCCATATAATCTATTAAGAGCCAAGGTGGCGCAGTGGTTAGAGTGTAGTACTGCAGCTACTTCAGATGACTGCTAGTCCAGCAGATCAGCGGATCAAATCTCACCAGCTCAAGGTTGACTCAGCCTTCCATCCTTCTGAGGTAGGTAAAATGAGGACCCAGATTGTTGGGGGCAATATGCTATTTAGTATACTGTCTTTGGTGTAAGCCGCCCAGAGTCCTCGGAGAATGGGCGGCATAGAAATATGACAAATAAATAAATAAATAAATAAATGCCTTTGGAAATTGACTATCAGGTATTACTTAGCCAGATGCATCAAAATGGCCAGGCAGGAGAGTAACCAGGGACAAGAGGAGATGGGAATGTCCACAACAACCTAAAGTGGAGCTGGATAGATTCCACTCCTGACTTATCAGCTTCCCTATCATCAATGAAGGGTCATCTTCATGACAAAATTGTGTCAAGAGGGAAAATATTCCCTTTAAACTAATGATCTCTTAACAGCCAACTAATGGTGACTTTAAACTTCCACAGTGATTGGATGAAAAAGTGGCTGGAAATTTGAAGGACATTCCTACTGAATTTTAAGAAGAACTGCCAATATCACACTGCACATATACATTTTTAAAGAAACAAAATAAATTTACAACAGAAAAGAAATTGCCAATGAAAAGTACATCAGGAAAAGTAGTCCAAAACTGTCATTTCTATTAAAACTATTGTGGATTTATTTATTGGTTGGTTGGTTGGTTGGTTGGTTTGATTGATTTATATGCCGCCCTTCTCCCGAAGGACTCAGGGTGGCTCACAACAATAAGAGACAGAAAATACAAAAGTTAAAAGACAAATTAAAACAGATTATCCAATAAATAAAGTTAAATGTGAAGTACCAATTCAAATTTAAGATTTAAGAATATAAAAAGCTACAAAATCAGTATAGAATCAACCCAGGCCTGCCTGTTGGAAGACCCAGGTCTTCAAGGCCCAGCGGAAGGTTTGGAGGTTGTGGATTATCTGGAGCTCCAGGGGTAAAGTATTCCAGAGGATAGGGGCTGCCACAGAGAAGGCTCTTCCCCTAGGGGTCACCAGTCAACATTGTCTAGCTGAAGGTACTCTGAGGTGGCCAACTCTGTGGGAGCGAACCAGGCGATGGGAGGCCACCGGTGATAGGAGGTGGTCTCGCAAGTACTCTGGTCCTAGGCCACCTAAAGCTTTAAATGTGATCACCAGCACCTTGAATTGCACTCAGAAGACAACCAGGAGCCAATGCAGACCGCGAAGGAGTGGTGTAACATGGGAGTACTGCGGCACCCCCATGACAACCTGCGCAGCTGCATTCTGCCCCAGTTGAAGTCTCAGAGTGCTCCTCAAGGGCAGCCCCGTGTAAAGTGCATTGCAGTAGCCCAAACGAGAGGTGATGAGGGCATGAGCAACTGTGAGTAAGGCATCTCGTTCCAGAAAGGGGCGCAATTGGCAAATCACATGCACCTGGACAAAGGTCCCCCTGGCTACAGCAGTCAAATGATCTTCCAAGCTAAGCCGTGGGTCCAGGAGGACTCCCAAATTGCGTACCTTCTCTGAGGGGGTTAACACCTCCCCCCCTAGGGATAGCAATGGAACATAGTGGACAAAGCGGGGTGCCGGTAACCACAGCCACTCGGTCTTGTCGGGGTTGAATCTAAGTCTGTTCGTTCCCATCCAGACCCATACGACCTCCAAGCACCGGGACATCACATCAAGGGCATCACTGGGGTGATGCAGGGTGGAGATGAAAAGTTGGGTGTCATCAGCATATTAATGATAACGCACCCCGAATCCCTGGATGATCTCACCCAGTGGCTTCATGTATATGTTGAATAGGAGAGATGAGAGAATCGACCCCTGCAGCACCCCACAAGGTAGGGGCCTAGGGTTCGACCTCCCCTCCCCTCCCCTGCTAATTTAGAATTAGAGGTTCTTATATTGCCTAGACAATGGGGGAGGGGAGTTGTAATTTCTATATCAAGAGTATCAGTGGACTCTCATAGTACGACTTACACAATAAACAATAACATTTAGAATTTATAGGACTCCAGTATGTTTGCATAGAAAAAGACTAAGACAAGCGTTTTGTTTAAATGCTTCTTTAAAATACATACTTTTACAGTGGCCAACTCTTACTAAGTTTGAGATAAAGTATTGATCTATATAAAGGTGATTGTGTGACAAAAGCTTAATTTCCTTGAATTACATATCAAAATCATGGAATGTGAACACTGAACAACATAAATGGATTGTCAGTGTGTTTACAATGGCTTTACTATTGTTTTTTTTTCCTCTCATAAAACTGCTTTTATTTTTTTAAAGATTAATTTTTATTAAACAGTTTTTTAAAAAAACAAACAAAAACAGATACTTACATCTTATTTTCAACATCATCGCATCAGTAATCCATATTTATACATTTTCTCTTTCTTATCTTAGTATATCTTTTATACATATCTTTCTAGTATATCATATATATATACTGTTATAATATATTCTATTAATCTAAATATTTTACTTACAGTTAACATAATCATAAACAGGTACCTACTTTCCTTTCCACAATTTTTATATCTTCTCATTTGTTTCCATATTCCTCCACCTAATTTAATCATTGTTTAGTTTTCTTTTGTCCCCCTTTTTTCCCTGCTTCTCCTCCAACCATTTATACCATTTCTCCCAGACTAAGTAATATTCTGTTTCATCTTTTTCTTGTATCTCCTTTGTGAGTTTATCCATTTCCACACACTCATAATTTTTCTAATCACCTTGTCTTCTGATGGTATGTCATTGTTTTTCCAGTTTTGGGCAAAAACTATTCCTGCTGCTGTAATTATGTGAATGATTAAGTATCTTATTTCTTTTTCATATGACCTGGTAATTATTCCCAGTAAGAAAGTTTCTGGCCTCATTTTTATTTGTTGATTTATAATTTCTTCTATTTGTGTTTTAATTATTTGCCAAAATTGTTTTGCCTTATGGCAAGACCACCACATGTGATAATAAGTTCCTTTTTGATGTTTACATTTCCAACGTAGCGGGGAGGTTATGGCTTTATTATTGTTATTGCAACACTAGAAAGATAAATGTAAGTCCCATTCTCTCAATAGATTGAAGATCTGATTACAATTGCCATTTATGGGAGGATTACTTATAGATATAGACATTGCATGGACAAATGTAATGAAATTTGGAATTCATTTATAATAAGCATAGTAAGCTTTTAAAAATCAAGATATTTATATACTGTAAGTGTATTAAAAATAAATATATATACACTTGCATAATATCTGCATCAGATCAAGTATATATAGAATTGGTTTGAAACTACTGTTACAATGATACTTTATACTCTCTTTTTTTCCTTTTTTCTGTTGTATTTCTTCACTAAGTCTGTAAAGCAGTTGTTATGCTTTTTCTTTGATAACATATGAATTTCTGTTGTGATTATCTTTGTGTTTTGTTCCTCTTTTTTTGTTATTATTTTTAAAGCAATAGAAAATAAATTTAGAAACGATTGTGGATTTGGCCTTATAAACAGTGGTGATATTCAAGTAATTTAACAACCGGTTCTCTACCCTAATGATTTCTTCCAACAACCAGTTTGCCAAACTGCTCAGAAAGTTAACAACCGGTTCTCCCGAAGTGGTGCGAACTGGCTGAGTCCCACCACTGCTTATAAATTAATATTCACCCATTAACATGTTTTGAAAAACTAATCAAAATTACTTTATCTTTACTATAGGATGGGACAAAAATGTCACTTCATTTCACTTTTCAGGGTGTGCTTATTAATAAATCTCTTCCATTCTATGACAAACATTTAGTCTAAAACTCCACAACAATATTACTTTTTAAAATGGAATCCAATGATCTGTCTCAGAAGAATCTAAATGTTTGGATCTACAGGGCAGATAAATGCTTGTATTTTCCTGTCCCATTATCAGCCACAGTGACAGGATTTTTTTTTCTGGCATCAGTTTTTGAGCTGATTTATCTATTACTGCAGTTTCAGGATGCAAGAGAGGATTCAATGGGAGGATAGAATCCTTTAGACTAAAATGAAAATTTTTGCAATTTCAAGGCAAAAATCCACTTCTTGAATTCTCCCCCTTGCATCCTGCCTGAGCCAGTAGCAGACAGCAATTTCTAGACATTTTCAGGAGAGAAACACATTAAATCCATAAATACTGAAATCATCTTTAAAGACTAAAGAGAAGTGGAGTTTTTGGTGCTCTCTGAGCTTGGTTCATTTGCAGGGCAATGAAATGTCTGCAAGCAAACAACCAAGTTCAGCCTGAGTAGCATAGGGGGCTAATGCCTCCTACTAAAGGCAGCAATTAAGATCCTGCAATTTCTGCGAGTTCAATCCTATCCAGGCTCAAGGTTGACTCAGCCTTCCATCCTTTCTAAGATGGGTAAATTGAGGACCCAGTTTGTGGGGGCAATAAGATGACTTTGTATAAATATACAGAAGTATGAAGGCTATTGCTTAACGCATTGTAAGCCGCCCTGAGTCTCCGGAGAAGGGCGGCATATAAATCAAATTTAAAAAAAAAAGTTCAGACAGAAGAGAATATCTGGTTCTGAATATATCTGAACTATCAAACCCAAAGTCAAGTTCAATGTCACCTAAAAACTCAGCCCTAACTGTCTTGCTCAACACCACTTCCGTTTAATCACTCCTGATCCATTTCTTCTTTATGAAGATGACTAGCTTTGGGCTACAAAAATTCAGATGACTGCTGCTTTAAGTAGCCATTTGAAGTAATTCAATTTCAACAATTCTTGTTTTCGAAATAGATGCTCTTGCTTAACCCTATCTCCATTTTATTAAATTTCCCCCTCTGAAATGTGCATTTTATACACATTTTAGGGTGTTTTATTCTGTTTTATTTAGTAGAGAGTTGGGTTGATACGATTTTTACAACAAAAGTCTTTAGGGGAAAGATTAGATTTGTCCCTCCTTGCATATAGTGATACCAATCTGCAGTCCTAACCAATAGAGCCAGCCAAACTCCCCATCTGGACTCCAAGAAAACTCCCAAGATTTATATCTGGTCTTTCAGGAGACTGTAGATGTTTTCATCTAATTTCATTTGCAACTTTCTTGAGGGTACATCGTTTCCCTTCCCATAATACCTCTGTCATACTTTGATTAATTCAATTCCAAAGCAGCCTTCAAACATGGGTTCAAGAGGATAGTCAGTTTAAGAACTAACTACTGCAGCCTAGTTCCACCTGTGCTTCACCCTATGTTATGCAGTGGCTAACTGAGTGAATTGCTCACAAGCTTGAGCTGAAGGTATCTAGTGCCACTTACCAGAAATCAGTTTATAATGCCTGCTGCCTTTGATTCAAGGCCTTAGATTAATCTTGACAATGAAGCCTAAACAGGCCAAGCTCGTGTGGGATTTCTTCCAGGGGATTCATGTAGTGCTTTCAAGTAAGGTTGAATTTCTCAACCATCCCTAATTTGATTCCTAATTAGAATGCATACTTAGGCTTTTAAAAAAAAAATCTCATTTTCCTTGTTTTGTTCCTTTCCTAGAAACGACAACTGTGGGCTGTGTAATTACATTTCTGGTGGTAGAGATTGGGTTGATCATTTAATTGGATCTTCTAGCTTGAAAGGCACCACAAAAAGCCGTTTTAGAGTTCCCTCATTTTGTTCAATGTTTACAACATCTTTAGATTCATTTTCATGTGATATGTAGAACTGTTATAAAAATTGATAACACCCAGAGTTCAGACAATCGAACTTTCTTTTTGCTGTATTTCTATGAAATAGATTACTATTGCGTCTTTTGCTTTGTAACATTCTGTGTATTGGACATTTTGGTTCAGGCCTCCTTGCTGCAGTGAAATTTGTTGTGGTTTTGCTTCTTTTGTTGTTGTGTTTGTATTTTGCAAAATAGGCATCCTTGTGCAGAAGACCTCATAAAAAGAAGTGTCAATTTAAATGTTAGATATTTCCTGTGAAATGGCATTGTAATTGCTAATTTGGCAGACTTATGGTTTTAATGAAGCTAGAAGAAAGCCTGAGTCATTGGTGTACTTGAAAACTACAAGCTGCGAAACAAGTAATTATTTAATCTGAAATGAGATTTGTTAAACAAATTCGAACCAAACAGTCATTAAAGATTCTTTTCCCCTCCCCTTTCCTCTCCCCTCAATTAGTGCCTTTATATCAGCTTTCTTAGTGACCCTTTGTAATTGATGCATGGTTAGATCACTGTAATTATTAAAATTTATATGTGTGAACATCCCACTGATCTGGGTTTTAATTTTTGTCTAGCTTCCCTATTTAATTCTTAGAAGTAACTATCTCTCAGCTGAATGACACCTTTGCCTGCTTCTTCAAATGCCACAAACATAATACTAATTACAGCATTCATCATGATAGAAAGTAAACTTCTCAAGGGGAAAGAAGGACAAGGCATTAACTATTCTCTTTATATCGAGCAAAGTTAGATTGTTATAGGGAAAAAATACAGTTAATATTATGCTTCAGCAAATGTCTGAATAGTAGTAGTTGGCAATAACAATAGCACTTAGATTTATATACCACTTCACAGTGCTTTACAGTCTCTCTAAGCCATTTACAGTCAGCATATTGTCCCCAACAATCTGGGTCCTCATTTTACTGACCTCGGAAGAATAAAAGGCTGAGTCAACTTTGATGAGGATCAAACTGGCGAACTTCTGGCAGTCAGCAGAAAAAGCCTGCACTGCTGCATTCTAACCACTGCGCCGCCATGGCTCAATAATGTAGCAATAGTAACTATTACTCAGTAGTAGTAACTATGGGCAATTCCATGCTGCAGGCTTATTTTCTTTCTACTCCTGCTCCTGACTCTTCCTTCCTTTCTTTTTTTCAGAAAGTAGTATGGTGCTTTAATATGAAAGTTTACATATCAGGTTTTTTTTTAAAAAAAAAATACAGACATTTTCAAAAGCATAATAAAAAGGAACAAGATTAGTTACCTGGCATATTAGGTATGAAGCAGTGAGCTCAGCAGAATTGCTGTGATAGAAAGTTTTCCTGAGCATGTTTATTTCCGTTTATGTGATTCTGTCAACTTTTTTTCAGATATGAAATATTGGTTTGGAGATAGAACGTGTGTACCAGGCTCCAAAGATCAATTTGATGTGTACAAATGTGTTCGAGGAAATGCACTTCTGAAAAAAATCTAAGGAGGAGGAGGAGGATTAAGCACTTCTACGCTTCTAAAAATATATAGTCTATGCAACCCCTGAAATATTGTTTATAGAGTTTAATGGCTGGGCACGGGGTAGAATAAGAATCCTTTTGGGGGCTATAAAACTAATGTTACTAAAGATACAGTACTTACTGATTTTTGCCTATCTCAGATTTATTGTTTTATCAATGTATAAAATACAAAGAAAATGAAAATTGGAAATTAATGGAAGGAAAAGGAAAGTGGGACAGAAAATATGAGGTACAAGGGAAGAAAGAAAAAAGCATAGAGCCATGGTGCGCAGTGGTTAGAGTGCAGTTCTGCAGGCTACTTCTGCTGACTGCCGGCTGACTGTAATTTGGCAGTTCAAATCTCACCAGGCTCAAGGTTGACTCAGCCTTCCATCCTTCTGAGGTGGGTAAAATGAGGACCCAAATTGTTGGGGGCAGTATGCTGACTTTGTAAACTGCTTAGAGTGGGCTGTAAAACACTGTAAAGTGGTATATAAGTCTAAGTGCTCTTGCTGGTGCTATTGACTTCTGACTCTCTTTAGCACAGTACAAGATAACATTACAATCTCAACTTTTTACTTTTACACATTAGTATATAACTAGCCATTTCTATAACATATCTATCTAATTGGCAAAACCAAAGGCAAAGTTTCATTTTTTTCATCACAAGCACAAAATCCAAGTGATATCCAAATAAAAAACATAAATTCATTCTCCTCTTTGAATAGAACAATCTTTATCTATATTACTGCTTTATCTTCCTTGCTATTGAAATAATATCTATTTTTATTTGCACTTAGTAATCCTTATAAACTATCCCCATTTATGCTACAGCCTTAGAACATTATAAATAGTTCTGTTAAAACTTGTACAAATTTATCTTAGAAGATTTTTTCATTATGCGTGTTTCTGATGGTGACATAGCATCATCCTGCAATCAAAGGCAGAAAATAGTTAAATGCATTTCTCTCTCCTTTTAAACAAATGTAAAGTAATTGCTTCGTATGTGGTTGTTGTAAACCTTTTTAGTCTCGGCAATTCTTGGTGTGACAATTATTTTTCATTTCCTATAATAGGGATGCATGAACTATTCTTATTAATCTGTGAAAGGAGGAATCTAAAAATGGATGCAAACACCGACTAAATCTGAAACAAAGTGTAGAGCAAGCAATTTAGGGCACTCAACACAAGCTGTTAGGATTCAAGCTGTGGTGAATTGTTACAGTTTTAACTACAATTACACAAAATGTCAGGCTGCAGCTTCACAGACTAATAAAGACAATAGCAGGCCCAGCAGTGATTTTTTTAGTGCTTCAAGAACTTAAAGGGCATAGCTCCGAGATAAAATCTGAATCCACAAAACATCATACCTTATGTTATTTCTTCCTTTCCTGTTCCTTGCTTTGAAAAATTATTCTAGTTTACCTTCATATGAAGTTGGAACTCTGTGATAATTATCAAGTTCAGCCACTGGAACTTTTCCAACCTGTTCTATTGCTAAACTATCTTCACATTTGCAGGAGTTTTTAAGGTTATGATTGCTTTTTCCTGGAGTGGTTCTAATCATCCATAAAAGTGGTATTTTGACAAATTTAATGGCTGAATTGTAAATATGCTGTCCCCACATGTACACCTCAAGTTTTCCGCTTTTAGAAAACAATAATCATTGACTGACTCCAGGCTTGTTAAGTGTCATATTTCCCAAGGACATCATCGCAAATTCCTTACTGGGTGGGATAGGATTGGGACACACATTCTCACACCTATCTTCAAATGGCATGTTAAACTCAGGCAACTGGTTTGGGGTTTGAGTCAGGGCTACCTTGGACAGCACCTGTAAAAAGACCACGTGCAGGCGGATATTGGTATGCAACTTCAGCTGTACTCTCTGACTTTGATTTCTTGCAGCTACTTCAGAACAAAGCCTGTTATTCAAAAAAGATTGTTTTTCAGATGCAATTTCCAAGCCCATTTGTAGCTCCTGCCATCCTATTTGAGTGAAGTTGACAGTTGCCTTTAAAGAACAAACAGGCTCTCTTTTAAAGTTGATCTTTCAGATGGAGTGTTTTAGCCAACTGCCTGTCATTTGCTCACTGTGCTGGTGGTTGACATTTACCCATGTGCAGCAATATTTAATTTTACATTTTTGTACTTTGATGTCAAATCCCCATGACAGCAGCTTGTCATTCTTCTTTCCCTCTACAGCTGGTGATGCTTTCTCCATCTTCATCTAGCTAGGTTGTTTCCTTTTGTTAATGGAAAGCAATTTTCTGAAGTTGTGTTTCATCTCACTGGCATTATAGCAATAGCACTTAGACTTATATAGTGCTTTACAGTACTTTATAACTCTCTCTAAGCAGTTTTACATGGTCAGCATATTGCCTCCAACCATCTGAGTCTTCATTTATTGACCTCAGAGGGATGGAAGGCTGAGTCAATCTTGAGCTGGTCAAGATCGAACTGCTAGCAGTGGGCAGAGTCAGCCTGCAATACTGCATTCTAACCACTGCGTCACCATGGCTCTTATTCCACAGAACAGAGAGTTTTCTTCTATATCATGGATGAATAAGAAATGTTTTTATCTCGATAGTCCATGCAGTGTAACAAGTATGATACTGTTCTGTCCCTACCAAATTACAATCCCTACTAGGGTTTTCATTAAGTATCATTTAAGGTTATATAATATGACTGCTTTGTGTTGGTCTTCTATTATGCTCATCTTTATTTAGTTTTATGAATGTTTTTTATTAATATTATTATTTCAATCTCTTTTTGCCAGATGCCCTGAAGACTAGTTTGTAAAGCAGATTTAAAATGTATGTATGTATACATATCTCTGCTATAATCTGTGATAGTCTATTTGTATAATAAAATGTTTCAGAGGCACAGAGAGAAAATCAGACAGATATGTATATTTATTTATATTTCCTATTTCTAAACTCCCCATCTTCCTCAGAGATAGATTTGATTTCTCTCTAATTTAACAATGGAGGCAATGTGGATCGCACTCTCTCTTCCTATTTTTGACCTACAACAATCCTGTAAAATAGACTGAACTGTGAGACAGTGACCAGGCCAATGTTCCCCTTGGAACATTTGAGGACATTGGTGTTCCTGCTTCCTGCACTTTTACCATTACACCACATGTAGGATGTGACAATGTATTTTATGGTTGCAGATGTTAAACACCTAATTTCTGACCCTACTAGACTAATGTACTTCTTTAGCTGAAATGGCACAAACCATGATTGGCATCAATGAAGACATGAACTCCTGTCCAGCTTGTTGGCAAACATGATTTATGCAAGTGTTAATCTTCCTGGCCACTATAGACTATGGGACTTGGGCTAAAAGAGTTCTAGTTCATACATTCTGTTCCTTTGGCAGCATGAGTTCATCTAAATCATGGCAAAATCCATATTCAGGAAGGGAAAATACTTGCATGGGCTTACATTATAGATGGAGAAAAAGAAAATACTAGTATAATGTGTAAGAATGTTTAAATTGTATATGCCCACATAAGTGTGTTACATAAAATGTATTAATTTATGCTTAGATTAACCATGCTTAGTCAATTGGATACATTTCTACCAACAGAATAGAATTAGACCTAAAAGAAGGCAGCTTCATGTGGCTCGTAGAGTATATTGTAGGACAACTGTACCACATCTGCCATATATAAATGGCACAAAGATAGCTGGCAAACTATACTTACTTTCATTATTTTACTCTTTTTAAGAAAGCTGGATATTTTGCTCTGGTAGAATGTTCCTGAATTTTCTAGCTTTAGTGTCTATTTAGTATTGCCGAGAGTCATATTATGAGGCAGTCTCTAAATATGATAAATAAATAAAATAAATAAAAATATGGATTTTATTTATTTATATATTTGTTTGTATTCCCAGACATGGGAGTAGAAGGAGCTTCCAAGTGATTGCTCATTTTGCTTCACTCTTTCCTTTCACTTTTTTTTCTTCACTTTACTTTTCCCTTTGTTTCTCTTTTCTCTTTTTTTTTTTCTTTTCCAATTGTTAGGTCCACTTTTGAAGGAAGTAGTAGAAGTGAGCATCATTAGTTATAACTGAAGAGATGAGTTAGACTACTCTATGTTTCCTAAGTGTACAGGATAGTGGGTATTAAGAGCAAAGGCTAAAAATAATAGGCTATTTATCTGCAGATGAAAGAAGGAAATTGCTACCATTACATAAGTGATCTTCACATTCCTGGAAAACAAGCTTGAAAAAAAAATCTATAGAAAAGTTAAGGAAGAAACGTTGTGGACTATAGAAAATGAAAAAGCTGAAAGACATTGTAGAAAAATATGTTGATGTGATTTTGAATTAGACATTTATGTATAATGTATATTTTGTTTTATCAAACAGAGAGTGTAGCCAAAAGAATTTTTTTGTTTCATTGAAAAGATACTATTACTTAAACTTTACATCTATTCAACTAACATCTATTGAACGATTGAATGTTTGTATGTACTTTCTGCCTTTCAACCAATTCTTCCAAATGTAATGAAAAGAATGCTTTTCCATATGGTCACATTCAATGTATGATTAAGAAACTAAGTTTCTTCTAACTATCTACCATCCATATTCTGTTTTCTTTCTTTCTTTTTTCTCTTTTGCATATTTGTTTTCTGAGCTTTTTATATATTTATATGTAAGAAGAGAGGTTGAGACCAGCAAAAACGGCATTAACAGAAAATAAGAGAAGATTCTTGGAAAAAAGTTTGTTCCTATATCATAAAACCAAACAATTGAAGAACATTAATATTGAGTGTAATATACACAAGCATGTCGACATTTTTATCAGTGACTTGAATGAGGAAGTTGAGAAGACACTTACAAAGTTGCAGATAACATAAAGAGGGGAGGGTTCAAACTAGACGAAAGAAAGAAGATTCCAAGTCAGCCTTGAACAAACAGTAAGGTGACATGAATAAGATGGAATTTTACAAGAAGGAAGTTCTGAATCTGAGTAAGCACATGTATAGGATGGAAATGATCTAGCACATCAGTATAACATTTGAAAAAGATCTAGATGTCTTTGTCAACAGAATTTAAACATGAACCAGATTAACACATGGAGTCCAGATCATTAAAAGTCATTGTTCCAGACTGTACCCTTGTCAGATCGTTTTTGGAATACTTTATCCAAGCACCAGAGTTCAAAACAAGACTTATCTAAGTTGAAGTATCTGGAAACCTATAAGGAACAGTTAAAGAATCTGGGCATGTTTAGCCTGCAGAAATGACAGCTGAGACAAGACATGATATGGGAGTTCAAATAATTGAAGAGATATCACACAGAAAGGAAATGGAGTGAATGTCTTTGAGTTGCTTAATGGAATTGTGGATGCTCCGTCACTGGAGGTTTTCAAGAAGAGACTGGATAGCCATGTGTCCAGAATGATATAGAGTGTCCTGCTTGAGCAAGGGGCTAAACTAGAAGACCTCCAAGGTCCCATTAATGCTATTATTCTATATTCTATTGCCCCAGAGGGAAGAATCTGAGCCAAAACTTTAAAACACAGAATCAGGCTAAACATCAGGAAAAGTATCTCTGTCTGTAAAAGCTATCAGCCAGAGGAACAGGCTGCCACATGAAATGGTGAGTTCTAGAGGTCACTGGAGATAAGAGTTTTCTTTCAAATGAAACTGGGCTGCCATGGAGCCAAAATGGTTTAGCACATCTTGCTCTGACCTTGATGGCTTTAAAAATCTCTTCCAACTATGATTCTAAGAAAAATGAAGTAGAGAAAAAATGCTCTAAGATATTGCTGAGGTAAGTCATATACATGGCAACTCCATGACAATTATGTGCAATCATGGGTACTTGAATCTTGTGTCTAAGATTCTGTCCAGAAATTCAAAAAGAGTGCTTTTCTTCATCTTGATTTTATAACAGCTATTTATTGTTGGCATCAATGTTACGTTACCTAATGTAACAAACATATTTTTTGTGGAATGTTCCATGGAAAAAATCATTCCATGGCCCCAATTCTCTTGTTCATAGTGCCTATGTTTAAAAAATAGCCTGAAACACTAGAATCAATTGTTGTCATTATTTTTAAACTGTGTTCTGCCTTCTCAAGTGATTCTCATCCTAACTCAGGTTCAATTACAGGGAATTAATAAAATTCTCAAAATTGTGATTAATTAACTCAGTTCTGCAGATTTTTTTTTAAAAAAATGAAAGTCTGCCCATAAATTTAGGTGTCTCATGACTTAAACTATGCTATTTAGGGAAAATATAATTACCCTGGACTAAATTAGTGTCAAGTCTAATACCCTCATAATATTTTGCTAGAAATAGAAAAGCTGGGGATCATTGCTGAAGGACTTCATTTTGCAAGACTGAGGAAACATTAGTTTGATCCATAAATTCAAAGTACTAATGAAAAATGTAGATATAATCCTAGATTACTGCTATAGCTCTACCCTTCTCTCCTTCATAAAATGGTTGACTCACACAAGCTTGAACATTCTTAAGCACTAATTAGGAAATATTGCACTGCAGCAATTCCATTATGTGAATTCACTTGGAAGAAATCACGCAATAGATTTTCCCCACTCCCAAATTAAGCTAATATTCCAATGGGAATATTCAAATGCTCTTTCTTCAACTATATTATATCTAATAACATTAATAGCATTCTTTTTTTTTTCCTGAAATAAAGTCTCCAAACATACTAGGAGAAAAAACATCCCCTTAAAAGTCATGAATAGAGAACAGTGTTGTTGGACTACAGCTTGCTGTTAATTATGCTGGCTAGAATAGTTAAGCAATGTAGCTTAGCAGTGTCCTCAGTTTTCCCGCTCATGGTATTTATGGAATACATGAGAGACACATTGCCCTTCCCATTCTGTTCTCAGATGCAAAAAAATAAAATAAAATAGCTAGGCTGAAAAGATTAGAACATGCATGGAAAACAAAAAATATATAATTTGTTTCCAAAAAAGTTATCCCAGGGCTTCAGATGACCAGGGCTTTCAGAACACTTTCTAGAACTAAAATAATAATTACAAAGTACTGAAGTTTCTGTCAGAATAATGAAAGGAGTGAGGCATCCTTGGTGCTGTCTGAGCCTGCTTGTTTTCTTGCAGATATTTCATTACCCAAACTCGATAATCATCATCACCCCATCTGGGTGGGGGTTTTTTGGGGGAGGGAGGGCGCATGCTCTCCTCCTTTTATATATTTTTGAGGCACATAAAAGCTTCATCACCATTTGTATCATTTTCCCCCTCTTGATGCCACTCCACCTTACTCTATTTTTTCCTCAACACTTCAAGTTTTTATGCTTCGTCCCCACCCCCCAGGCAACAACAAACAAGTCTACTCCACCCTCTAGATACAGCCCTTTACCCATCTGAAGCAGGGGTGAAATGCTACTGGTTTGGACCAGTTCACCCGAACTGGTAGTAATAAAAGTAAAAAAAGTAAAAAAATGCTATCGGTTTGGACGAACCAGTATTTCTGATGATCAGCTGTGCCGTGCGATTTATATTCACTAGAATCGAAATCGTGCACTACAGCTGTTTTCCTCCCCCCTCACTGTTTTTACTTACCTTAGAAAAGGCTTTTTAAGCCTCATTTTTCAGCACTGCATGCTAATGCCTGCATTACGTGTTTGGTACGCATCACGCATGCACACGTGCAGCAAACCAGTAGCAAAGCAAACTGGTAGCAGACCTTGGAGCATTTCACCCCTGATCTGAAGACTACTCCAATATCTGCCTTCAGTCTTTTTTTCTGCAGACTAAATCTACTGAGTTCTTTTAAATATTCCTCATAAATCTTGGGTTTCAGTTCCTTCACCATCTTGGTCGTCCTCCTCTGAACTCACTCTTGTTTGACAATGTCCATTTCTGACTGCAATGGAGCCTGAGTAGCATAGGGGCCTGAGTAGCATAGGGGAGTAATGCCTCCTACAAAGGCAGCATTTAAGATCCAGCTGCTGCAATTACTCAATCCCAGGCAGGCTCAAGGTCAACTCAGC
Organism: Masticophis lateralis; assembly: GCA_030761175.1. Lineage (NCBI taxonomy): Eukaryota > Metazoa > Chordata > Lepidosauria > Squamata > Colubridae > Masticophis > Masticophis lateralis. The sequence goes on from JAUDYJ010000001.1 coordinate 261,843,841, forward strand.
CTTCCATCCTTTATAAGGTGGATAAATTGAGGACCCAGTTTGTTGGGGGCAATAAGCTGACTTTGTATAAAATATAAATATACAAAAGTATGAAGGCTATTGCTTAATGCATTGTAAGCCGCCCTGAGTCTCCGGAGAAGGGTGGCATATAAATCAAATTTTTTAAAAAAATGTCCAGAACAGCTCAAGGTTTTTCAAGGGAGAACAACTAAGGATGCTGTAATAATACATTCCTGCTCTGGACAGAGGGTAAGACTATATTAAGGGGTGTGCATAAGCGCACCAACGTGCCTACCGTCCCTGTCCTAATGTCCCTTTTTACTCGTATCCTTTTCATGTATTCAAAATCATGTTTATACTCTTATCTGTTATCTTACATATGTTTGACAAATAAATAAAATAAAATAAATAAAATACATGATTTTTGAGGTCCCTTCCAGACATTATGTTCCACAATTCCATAATGCTATCTTGCTTTAGCAAACTAAAAAACAACCCTAGTCACCTCTTTTTGTATTTAGTCAGCTCAGAATACAGGAATACTTTCAATGAGATTCTACTTGCCCAGAGTTTTTAAAATAATGCTCCTAATAAATTGTTGTAGTTAGACAGTTGATGGAAATATCTAAACATATAATTGCTTTCTCACTAAAGCCCAGTGATGTAGGGCAATTGAAGCATATCTTGATTTAGCTTTAACCTGATGACAACAGAGACAGATACAGAGGCGCTAAGAAATAATGGTTCACCTTTGGGCTATGAAACAAATTACAAGACAAAGTTGGGGTTCTGACCTAAACTTATTCCAGTACTTTAATACTGGGATTGACTCTCACAACTCTGCCCAGTTGTCATGAGGCCCAGGTGGGAGAATTCTTCTGTAATTAGAAAAGATCTTTTAGTGCAGCCATCCTGAACCACCTCAGATTCCACCTTCCATACGGAGAATTTGCAGAAATATCACAGCTTACCACCAACCTCACATTCCCAGCTGAGGTGAAAGTAAAGGCTGCTGCCCCTTTAATTTCATTAGCATGAATTTCAATTCATATCGCCAGACAAGGGTTCAGGATTGTTATCTGAGCTTTCCTCTGTTACACGAACTTTCTGGTTTGGTAACATTTTAACTAGCAAAATCATGGGCATTTTCTTTTGTTCAGCTTCCCTAAAGCAATTGGTAGTCTAAAGCCATTCTAAATGGTCCTAGTAAAAGAAATGAATACTGATATTTTAAAGCAGGAAGACTTACATGGTTAATCACAGCTCCAGGGTTTGTTACTGCTTTGTTGTCCTTACATGCCTCATCCTTGTTCGCAGAACTTTAGGGAATGTAAAAATTTGATTGGCTATTACCACTTCAGAGAGAGGGAGGGAGGAGGAGAGGGGGGAAAAAGACCTTTTAAAATACCACACAGTAGGAGAGAGCAGATGCTGTCTTTCGCTTTCTAAAAACTAATTCTCTTGCTTGCAGTGGTAGGGACCACCAGCAGAGCTAGAAAGAAAATTCACCTTGTTAAAAATAAGTGATCACCTTTCTCCACTTCAGAAACTTGCTGAAAAGGAGGAACAAGATATTTCAAAGCAAATAGAATTATCAGAAATATAGAGGGCAGAAATAGAGAATGGAGACAGCTGGTTTCCAGCAAGGTTTCTGTTTTCTCCTGACCTCTGCAGGTATAAAGAGCTCTAGCTACGGTTCTTCCTTCATGGATTAGCCCCTGGACCTTGTAGATAAGTGCCCTGTATATTTGTGGTAGAAAACATTTGGCTGCATCAAAACAACTTCTACTGTAGGATTTTGACCGCAGGATCCAGTAATGAGATTAGAAGTAAGGCTTTGGAGGTTATCACTTGGTCAAGCAGTACATGAAACCTGTCACTATTTCAATAGCAATATTCCAATAGGATATTCTAGAAAGGCCTTACCTCCATGTTTGGTAATAAGTAGTCCTTGGATCCCTTACTTCAGAGAGGGGATATTTTTCTGACTGGAGCTATTGTTATGGATTTAACATGTGCCTGGGACAATCGTGGATAGTCTGCAAAAGAAAAGCTACTCTTTTTAATATGGCCATAATAAGTGCAGTGCCACAAATGGCAACATGGAACACAAGCTGAGGAGAATTTTTTTTTCTAGTTCTAAATATTTCAAATCCTGTAAACTAGTTGCCTTCACAATTTAGTCTTAGATTTTATAAGAAGCATTGCAAAAGTTGGGAGGGAGCATAAAGATCACCTTACCTCTATAATGTGCATGAGAAGCCATTAAACCATTCATGGGAAGGGATTGTTCAGAGTCTTCTTTAAAATGTCCAGAGATGGAAAATTCAAATTTTTCTAGATAGACTGTTCTATAGTTGTACAGCTCTTACTATCAGGAAGCTTTTCCTTACTGTACATTTGATTGAAATCTAGATAGCTGCAATTTATAGCCTTATTTGTGTTCCTGATTTCTATGAACATGGAATATAATTCCTGGCCATCTTTCTAAAGCCTCCCTTTATGTACATGGCTATCATGTCTCCTCTATTTTTTTCCCCTTTGGACTGAACATCCCAAATTCTTTCTGCCTATCCTCATCGTGCTTGTCCTTAAGTCCCTGAAGTATCTTAGTTGTTCTGTGAACCATCTCCAACCTATCAATGAACTTCCTTGCTTCCTAAAGACAGCAAGAAATGGAATAACAAGGGAGAAGATAAGGGATGTCACTTCAAGACATGCAATCCCAAGGGGAGATGCTGCCCTTTCTGAAGTTCTTATGCTAAGAACATTTCTTCCTCCTTTCCTTCCTCTGTTGAAGATGTGAGAGACATATTTTTCATAGATCTCTACATGGGTAATGAATAAAATGCTTTATTGTGTGATTGCTTTTTTAATTTTTAATACTGTGAGTTGAACTTTTGGGATACCTTATGCTCACATTTTCATAGGTTTTAAATGAACAAATTTAATTAATGCAATTAAGATTTTTTTTGTTGGTAATCACTATTTTTAAAAAGCTGTGATGGGAAGTGAATTTTTCATGACACGTTTATGAAAAGGTATATAAATGAATTAATTCCCAGAATTCTCATTTATTTGTTTAAGGTCGTGGTTTTGCTGATAAGATTCTGATTTTGTGCCTTATAACAACACCCAATTCAATATGCATTGGATGCTTCGAGGCCCAACTAAATAATCAACAACATATTTTCCCTCTCTTATTAAATCAACAGAGTTTTGCCATTATTTTACGTTCATTCAAAAAGAGTTGTGAGGTCCAGTCACAATAAAGACAGGCTCTGCTTCATTTCAAAGAGAAGGAAATAGCCTTCTAAGGTTATATATTATCTATTTTCCCACTTAACTGAAGAGGTATTTTGTGTCCTCAGACTCATGCTGCTCTGACACGGACACTTCCCCTATTGGCTGAACTACTAGTTTTGCTCGGTGGGAGAATAAAGCCCCACCATTGGCTAAAGCGTCTGACAGCTGCTATATAAAGAGTTTGTCAGTCTGGAGTTGCCCTGTTAGCACTGTTAGCCTGTTTAAGCCAATGAAGGCTTTGAATTCACCAAACTCTGACTCACCTCAGTTCCTGGTCACCCTTGTTCTCCCAACAGAACAAGTATAGTATAGGATTAAGAAAATCTTGGTTTTTTCTTTCTTTGTGATGGAGACAATAACAAAAATGTTGTGAAAAATACCTCTGAAATATTAGGTAATTGTTGCTATGACTATACTACCGGTATATTTCTGGCAATAGGAAATACTGTGAAATTTCAAATGGTAAATTAATTAAAAGCAGATGTTATGTCAGGCTATTTTCACATAAGAAACAAATCTGTTTGTCTGAAAAGACTCAGAATATCTGGACAAAACATTGTCCACATTCATTCAATTTACTCTGTCAAGTGGAATTGTTCTATAAAGCTATAACCAAGCACCACCACTGATAACGGACACCCATGCTACTAGAATAAAGGGAGGATGCTAAAGTATTAAATAAGTTTGGAAGCTGAACTAGGTATTAGTGGATCATTATAAACATATACTCTTTTCTTGTTACTATAAGCTGGTACTATTGGCATATTCTGACTAATTGGAATTTCTATAAATTACAAAAAATATGTTTTCCTAACATATGGAGTTTTTAGTATTTTAATTGGGGAAACATTTGTGTGTGGTAAACATAAATCAAAAAAAGCCTAAATAATATATGAATGGTAATTTATCGTA